>OY720633.1:27963437-29176784 GCA_963169105.1 Ceriagrion tenellum | reverse complement strand
CAGTGGACACTGATTTGTGATAGAAGAACTACTGGACACTGATTTATGTTAAAAGAAAGATATTGATGTGTGTTGTGGAGAATTGTACTTGATGTTTTGAAAGTTGAAATAAATGTATATTTACCTAACTGGCTAAAGCACTCGGCCGGAAATCGAGGGATCCGGGTTCGAATCCCGGTCAAGGCGGATGAATTTTTCTCTGTGGAAATTCGCACTTTCTATTTGCACTACGTATTTCCCGGGTGTTCAGTCTATCAGTTTTACCCTTTAAGATCTCTTTCTCATTCTGAAAAACCACTCCTCCACTTCAAAAATTTTCTCCCAGCCACCCTCAATCACATACAAGCGTCCTCCTAACTTGTCCGATATATTAAAATCCACGAAGCCTCTTTCCAAAATCCCTGCTGTATCAAAACCCACCTCCTCCCCTTGTAATCGTCCCCGGTGCAAATTATATCCAATCTTCAGTTCCTCCCCTCCTCCCAACCCCTCCATCGCCTTCTTCCCCAACCCTCTTCCCTCCTCTTGCGTCACCAGCAATGTCGTGTGCCACCTACAATGTAGGCTATGCCCAAGCTTCTATGTGGGAAAAAGTTCCACCCCCCTTAATATACGGATCAATAATCACCGAGCCAATTATAAAAACCCATCTCAATCTGCTTCCCTTCCCGTGGCGATCCAAGCCTCTCATCACAAGAAATCCTTTGACAACTGCTACAATGTACAGTTCTGTACTCCCTTCCACCATCTGCTTCCACTGTTGATCTCAATAGGGGTTGACGAGAACTACTGAGAGGTGGGATTTACTCACGCTTTGACCTGAATTGGTCCGAATTGACCCTCCATGGGTCCGGTGATCCCCGCCTCGAGGACGTACTTCGGCAGACCACACGGCGTCAACCTGTAAAGAGAGTCAGAGAGACACCTCATCCCAAATATTTGGGTAACAGACTCTCTCGGTTCACAGAGATGTGTGGTAGGTTTTTCGCGAAAGCGTAACCGACGGTAACTTGTCTCTGTTGTTTTGGGTAACCAAACTAATACGAGCACTTCGGGGAGGCGGAGGCCCAATTGAGGTCCTTTTGACCTCAATCCGCCTCATTGGTGTCGGCCTCGAAGGGGCTGCGGTTCCGCTAACCTTCCCTTCCCATCCCTTCCTTCCACCTCTTCCAAGTCCCTGGGTATAAGCGAGAGCTTGCAAACCGGGGACGGAAGTTGTAATCCTGCGGCTAGAGCCGAAACGCCTGTTGATCTCAATTCTGTCGAGCTCTCACTAATTTGGCTCTATCATGCGTTCCTCCCCCCCGGCATCAATTTCTCTCACTAATCCCCCTCTCCTTCCCTTCCCCTTCCTCCCCCCCCCTACCTCTTCCTCCCTTCTATCCTTTACCCGTCAGTACCTACTTATTTCTGACGAAGGCGGTTGTGCCCGCCGAATATATATAAATATCTGTGAGTTTTTCTTTTTTGTGTTCTATGTGTAACTGCCAGTCACGCCTGTGACATTTTTTAGAATATTTTTGCACTACACGTGTTTTTCGTCGGGTGGACATTTCGCCATATTAGGATATACGTGTCGTGAGTACGACGGACACAGAAGATTTACCGTTTGTTTTATTATAATGATTTTCTAAATATATTTCCTCATAAAAATATAATACGTTTAAAGCAGTAAGAGCAATCTTGAAATCAGTCACTTACTTATAGAGAAAGGACACCGAGGTGAAAACGTGTACGATGGAGAAAGGAAAGAGAACTGCTCCGCTCTTTTTCTATTCCATTCCCACGTCTACCGTCCCCTTCATCAGCACAACTTTTGTCTCTGCTACTTGCTCCCCTCATCTTCCCCGAATCCTAATCTCTAGCACAAAGCTAAATTCCTATTCCAGAGAGAGCGAGAACCCATTCGACACCTTCCTTTGAAATACATTATTCTAGTGATTCACTGAAAAGTGAGAAATTCAATCCACAAACAATAGTACGTTTTGCATTTCAACTAAGCTCTGATAAAAGCAAACTAACTGATTTCCTCGATAGCTAAATAAATAATGTTATTTAAAGGAGAGACAGGTGTTTATAATATTCACAGGCCAGTATTTTGCGTCCCATCATGAGAAGTCATAAGCATAAAAATGATCATTTCCTGCCTCATTTTACACTAGCGGGAGGAAGTATAATATTAAACTATGTTACTTTAGAGCATACACTTTTACTTCAACTACTTTAACAAGGCATCACTTTCCATAAAAATACGTCATAGCACTCATAGTTGAAAATTATGCATAAATTAATAACGTCATTGTAGGAATATTTTACTAAAAATCCCATTAACTCGCTTTAATTTTGATATAAAGTGAATACTCTTAGCTAAACCAGATATATACCTCAAGAAATAAACTCATCATTAAATGTTAGTGTATATGATGTGTAAGACCACTTACATTCAAGTCCAATTTCATCATGTTCAAGCCGAAGATTTACAGGATAATATATTTCATACATCTGGATGCAATTTAATTATATGCTATCTGTTAGGGCATAGCATTCCTCTTTGATACCACTTAACTGTAAAGATGGCGTTTGAAAGAACATTTCACGACAGTATCTATAGTACCGGAAAACACAGCTAACTCCAGGAATAGAAAAAGTGTTTCGCACTAATCCAGGAATCAGGAGATTTTAGTTCGAGACTCCAGGGTGAAAAAGAATCTTTCTCAACAACCGTTTAGGCCAGGATCTTGATGAGATATTTGAACAACTTGGCATTTCAAACAGTAATTTGTGTAATTGGAAAAACTTTTGCTTCTCTGTTAAACTTTAGTGAATTAATAGTTACCAGAGAATTACATGCGAATTATGATGCTACACTAAATCTCCGCAAACTGGACATTAAATTCTTCAAAGGGATGCCTATTAGTTAAGCTGATCGAAAATAAATACATTTTTCATTGAAAGGAGAAGCTTTAATTTTCCTCATCTAAAAGATATATTTGTTCATCGAGATATCGACATCTGCTGGTTTAGTGTTTTTATGGAACCCTCCGCTTTTAATACAACGGCGATATTATTCCGCCGAAAATAAATCGTTTCTTAATTCTGCCCATCGCTTCATTTCTCGCGCCCTTACTCTACGGCCCATTCCCGAATGCCTCAAACCTTCGGCCGCCCCACCCGTCACATCCCCATCCCCATCCCCATCTAATCTCTCCACCCCGTAATGGCAGCCGATAGCGGCATTCCCAATCCCAACCCTTTCCTCGCACCTCTGATATCGCATCGCGCGCTCGGCCGGCCGCCCCTCGCCGCCTCCCCCTGGGGGGGCGCGCATATGCAATATCACTCCCCCACTCCACCACGCCATCACTTCCAGTCTCGCCCTGATCACTCAAAGAGATGAGGGGCGGGGAGGAGAATCCAGTCCTCACCGCGGCCCCTCATTCCTCCCCTTTCTCTCCTCTCCATTTCTCCTTCCCGCTCGCCATATCCCATTCTCTTTCTCTCCTCCTCCACTCCGCCCCCTTGCCTCCACACCCTCCGAGTCTCTACCCGCAAAACGCCTTCCCATTCTCTCTGTCTCCGCTAAACTTTCAGGTGGAGTGTGGTGCGAGGGGCGAGAAACGGAAGGAAAGAGACGGAGAAAAATTCCGCCCGAGTCATTCCTCATTCCTCCCCTCCGAAGCTCTCCCTTCCTCTCCACTCCCACCAACCAGTGCCTCAGGGAAAATTTCTCTCCTCCCACCCCCATCCGATAAGTAATGACGAACACAGCCAGCCATTCAAACAGCTCTCTTCTTCCTTTAGCTCCACAATTACTTCCGTTTTATTCGGTGCAGTTACAATGAGCCCGCGAAGAAGACGGGATCAAAATGTGGAACAATACGAGATTTATTCCTATGAAAGTATCTGCAATGTATGGCTATAGTTAATGCGGAAATCTTTTCCTGTGATTAAAAGAGCAATATAGAAGTACTATACACCAAAAAATCTGAGTATGCACTGCAGTGAGTGCGAAAGTCACCGTTGTGTCTCAACATTTGGTTGAGATTTTACTTAGTTAAATTTTTACTATTTTCCATACTCCCGAATTTAGTTTTGTATCTTTCTTCCATTGCAATTGAGTCCCCACACAGAGTCTATTAGCAAATAAACAAGGTAACTTACTTTGCCACACGTCACTCAATTATAATAACTAGACATTTGAATAAGGAAATGACCCATCCAAAAAAGATAAAAGAGAAACATCTCTCTATGGTAGTGACATTCACAACCAGCCATTCGAATTTTCTTACATTTACTCTTCAAAAGCTACTTCTAATTTCTGCATAAATACTTGGTCCTAAGTAGCGACAAGATTCAAATAGGAAAACTAATATGCGTTTTGGTTTTAGACGAACTCTTTAATTAATTTCATATTTAACGATTAATGTTACATTTTTTATTTAATTTTAATTTATTAAATAAAATTGTAGGGTCTTGGCTGGATTTTATTGGTTTGATGTTTTTGGTAACGGTTTGTTTATTTTTATGCGGGAGAGTTGGATTGTCGTGCTGGTCCAGAGTAGACATGTTTTGTACCGAGAGGAAATATTGACGAATTATATAGATATTGTTTGATCTTTAATTTAGTCGTTTGTCTTGTTTTTATCATCCATAGTGTCCTGTGAACTTTGGTGGTGATTTTTCTAAAATCACCTGGCGCCCTGAAAACAAAAAGCCAAAGTAACTCCCCCTTGCTTTACCATCGAGGCGCTGAGAGGCATTTGGAGTTATACATCCCCTATACACACGGTGCTGATTTCATGGGAATCGCTTATGATGCACGAGTAATCACTTCAAAATTTGTGATCCAGGTTTCGACTTACAAAATTTGTGGAGCTCTTTCAAGAGAATTCCTACTGCTGCTTTGCACTAATTGGACATAATCTTACAATATTTCTGTGATTCAGCATTAATTATACTGTTTTCTCCGTCAGGTATTACAAATAACTATGGTATTCGTGGCTCTTCACGTTAGTACAGACTTTGTGAACTGTGATGCTGGGTTTCCCTCCACCCTTCTTATCCCACGCAATTCTACCCGCACCAACCTACCCAACTCTCCTTAATCGTGCGAACGACTTCAGCCGTCGCTCGCCTCCAATAATGATTTTTACTGGTGAAATCTTCTCGAAATCTTTCCACCGGGTCAGGTCGTTGTGGGCCGACGTTTCGATAGCTACCACCGCCATCGTCCTCAGGGCATGTCAGTATCGAGAAAGGTGCCTCCTTATATGCCTGGCCGTTTTCGCGCCAAAAAGGTCAGGTCGGCTCTGATTGGCTAGCGATGTTCTTCTTCCTCTCCGCCTTTATTCTGCGAAGGGCTGGGTTCCAAGCCTCGCTTAGAGCGTAGCCCGTGTCCCGGTTAAAGTTTTTCTTTTCCATCCGGATCTCTATGGATTCCTTCGTCAGGCGTTCCCAGTATCCGTTGGATCGGCTGAGTAGTCTGGTGTCGTCAAACATTATGCGGTGGTCCTTGCTTAGACTATGTTCTGCCACCGCGGATTGTTCCGGATGGCATAGTCGGATGCACCTCATGTGCTCCTTAACTCGCGTCTCAATGGTCCGGCCCGTCTCACCAATGTATTCTTCACCACATTCGCAGGGAATTCGATAAACTCCCGGTGTTTTAAGTCCGAGGTCATCCTTAACACGGACAAGTTGGCTTCTTAGTTTCTGAAGTGGCTTGTGGACGGTCCGGATATTGTACTTCCCTAGAATTCTAGAGATTTTCCCTGAGATCGTTGCGATGTATGGCAGACAGGCGCTGGCAACCGGCTTGTCGTTGTCCTCAGGTGTTTCTTTCCGATCCGTGAAGGCCCTTTTCAGGGCCATGGAGATCTCCTTTCCCGAGTAGCCATTCTGTTGGAAGGTCTTCTTTAGGTGTAGAATTTCGGCTGGCAGGCTCTCTTGATCGGCAATGGACCGCGCTCGGTGTACTAACGTTGAAAGTACTGCTCTCCGTTGTGATGGATGATGGTGACTCTGCGCGTTCAAATACAGATCCGTGTGGGTGGGCATTCTATAAACTCTGTGTCCTAGAGTACCATCCTCCTTCCGGTAGATAAGAATATCTAGGAAGGGTAGAGTGCCGTCATTTTCCCTCTCCATGGTAAACTTGATGCTTCCGTGCTGTTGGTTCATGTGACTGAAGAAGGATTGGAGGGCCTCGGTTCCGTGAGACCACACGATGAACGTGTCATCTACATATCGGTAGAAACATTTGGGCTTCAGTACCGCCGTGGAGAGGGCTCTGTCCTCGAAGTCTTCCATGAAAAGATTCGCTATTGCTGGTGAGAGTGGAGATCCCATCGCAACGCCCTCGGTCTGTTCGTAGAACCTCCCATCGTAAGCGAAGTAAGTTGACTTGAGGACATGGTGGAAGAGATTGACAGTTTTGGCATCAAAACGAGTCACCAGCAGTTGAAGAGTGTCATCTAGGGGGACGCGAGTGAACAGGGACACTACGTCGAAACTGACCATGATGTCACCTGGTTCAAGTCGAATCGAACGGAGTGTCTTGATGAAGTCGGCCGAGTTGTTGACGTGGTGCTCACATCTCCCGACTTAGGGTGAGAGAAGGCTGGCCAGGTATTTGGCGAGGCAATAGGTTGGTGAGTTGATGGCACTCACGATGGGTCTCAAAGGGACTCCCTCCTTGTGAATTTTTGGTAGCCCGTAGAGTCTAGGTGGAACTGGTGCCTGTGGTACAAGCGTCCTTGTCTCTACTTGGAGAGCAGATTTCTTTATCAGCTCGATGGTCTTCCTCACTTTGCTCTCCGTGGGATCACGAGAAAGCGGTCGGTATGAGTTGTCCCGGAGAATCTCTTCAATTTTCCGGTGGTGATCCATCCTCGTCATGACGACGGTGGCGTTTCCTTTGTCCGCAGGGAGGACTGCTAGGTCTGAATTCCTACGCAGCTTGTGGATGGCAGTCCTTTCCTCCCAGGTCAGGTTAGGCTTGGGCACGACGGCCCTTTTCAGGGCCATCGCGACTTCGTTGCGAATCTCATCTGCGGTTTCACGTGGCATCTTCTTGATTGCTTGCTCTACTCCACCAATTATGTCTGTGAAGGGGATCGACTTCGGGGTGGGGGAAAAGTTGAGGCCTTTTGACAACACAGAAATAGTTGTCTCGTCGAGATTTTCCTTTGTCAAGTTGACGACTATTCGTTCTCGGTCTAGCTCGGATGGTGACTCCAAATGCATGAGACGCGAGACACCATTGAGACGCGAGTTAAGGAGCACATGAGGTGCATCCGACTATGCCATCCGGAACAATCCGCGGTGGCAGAACATAGTCTAAGCAAGGACCACCGCATAATGTTTGACGACACCAGACTACTCAGCCGATCCAACGGATACTGGGAACGCCTGACGAAGGAATCCATAGAGATCCGGATGGAAAAGAAAAACTTTAACCGGGACACGGGCTACGCTCTAAGCGAGGCTTGGAACCCAGCCCTTCGCAGAATAAAGGCGGAGAGGAAGAAGAACATCGCTAGCCAATCAGAGCCGACCTGACCTTTTTGGCGCGAAAACGGCCAGGCATATAAGGAGGCACCTTTCTACGTCGGCCCACAACGACCTGACCCGGTGGAAAACCCGAGAAGATTTCACCAGCATAATACGCCGGGAAAGAACTAAATCATATGATTTTTACTGTTACTCTGACCTGCGTAACCACCAACTGTTACGTTTCTTCCAACCATGGTTCAATCCAAGAAAAGAATTGAGGCAAACGGTGGTTAAATAGGTAAAGAAATTCATTCAAAAAGTTTACTGTTCTTTCACTCCTATTGCGCAAGTGAACTGTCGCTCCACAGTAAATTCATCATCACCTCACGGAACCATTGCAGTAGGGGAACGTTCTTCACGGAAGGGGATCAATGCCGCGACTCTCCGTTTAGCAATCGAATCCAAGGCCGTCTTTAGAGTGTTACCAGCCATCCTTTACACCACACCACGCACTTTCTAGCATTTTTCTGAATCTACCCCCCTCACCAGTCTATTATTAAAACATCTACAAAGGTTACGTCACGTAAAAAACACTTTAGGTGCAGCAATTAGTCCATATGATGCAGCTAGGAAGTTTGGCCCAGGAGAGAAAACTATGGCGGAAAGAAAATGTGCCTCACCTACAAGGTAGTCTAATGAGGATGCTCGGTTTATCACCGTTCTCTCAAAAGCCTTACATTTGACAAGCTATTCCACGGGTTTTCCATCTACTACGGCTTAAAGACCTAAGTGGCTGAACTCCTCTCAAAGTATGAGGTATACGAATGCATCGAGAACGGACAAAGAATAGCGAAAGTCCGACTGATTTCTGTCCTATCTGTCTTATTCTGTGTCTTCGTCCCTAATCATCTAAGAAGAAACTTGACATCCAACTGTTTCAATGACAAAATTGTCTTGATAATTTTGTTTTACTGCCCCTTACTGTCCACAATAACTTTCAAGGCTAGCGAAATAAAGTATATCAGAAGTATTCGACTCTTCTAATGTCAGTGACTTATCCTTCATTAGGAAATTTCCCAAATACGTCGTCAAAATCTGAGTTAAAATTTTACAATAAGACTTAATTTTTATCAACCATAATATATTAATGAAAATATTATTGGGTATTTTCCACGAAGTCATCAACATAATGAGACGATAAGGTATTAATGCATGAAGCTAAATGTTTTTCAATATCATCAGAATTATTTGTTGGGCTTGCTGAACTATCTACTACGGAAAACTACACGTAAGACAGGATGAACAGTAATGTTAAAAATGACGACTAATCATAGAAATCCTCTTATTGGAATATGAAATGAAATAAAGTTTTTAACTTCAGAAATAGTTTATTAGAAACAATCACCGTTCGTTATCAACAATTTCGAGTCTTACTAAGAAGCTAATATTTAGGATAACATAATCCAAAGGTTATTATTATAAGAGTGTTATCTTCTTGGTAATAACACGAAAGCGTTACAACCGGTCGTAGAATGTTACTAATTAACAAGTGCGTATGTTAGAACGTTTATTGAGCGTCACTCTCTAATATGATCTTATAATTCCACAAAGTTAACTCGCAAACCATTGAATATATTGAACATCTCCGAAATATGAATAGCCATAATTGAAAAAAACCCAAGTTTATGATAGTTATCTTCCACATTCGCATGCTTTGAAAACATTATTCGACATGGCTGAAAGAATTTAGAGGAAAAGATTAATAGGGAATCTTACATTGTCGCTGTATTAACCGTACCCAGACCAATTAACCACAGTTTCAAATTTGTTGACGAGGAAACTTCGAGAAATCTAAAAAAAACATTAAACTTTATAACCAATTAAAAATCATAGGCCTCACTATTAGAGTCATTGTACCGTATAAAAAAACCTTCTGCAAATGGCAATATATGTTTCTCTGCTACTGGATAGCCTCAGAAGAGAACTACTTTAAATCCTTCAGGACCATGAGAATGGATTACGCTCAAAGGTCACGATTCACGATGGATGGATGTTTCCAATTGATAACTATTAACTGTTCAATTTATATCATAAATATTTCATCGGGGTCCATTTGAAGGACAGTTTAAAGAGAATGTACATCGTTCTTTGTCAAATCCCATGTATTTCTTTTGCATCCTTCTCCACAGACCTTGGGAAGAAAAGCACAAGACAACTGCCACATCCGAAATGCTGCCCTACTTAAAAACGCTGAGCACAAACTCCCAATTAGCGCACCTCACCGCTCTCACGCCACCACTTCTACATGCACACGCACACCCTCTCAACATCTCACCCCCTCTCCCACGTCGCGAGTCGACGAAGCACGCTCGCCAGGCAATAAATCAATCAATCCATTCTCCTCCCTCCTTCGCAGCCGTTGCTGGTGTGACCTACTCTATGCCTGTCCCTTCCTTCCCTCCAGTCTTTATCTGGTCGCCCCCTTGCATCGAGGGGAATTCACGTCCCAATACTCCCTGCGTTCAAAATTACTCGGTTTCCAGCACAAATGATTCCCATTAGCCACGGCTTTCTAAACCCGGGACTGCCAACGAATTAAGAGCGAGATGCCCATGACGGAAAGGAGCGATCAATTTCTTTATCCGTCTTATTTTTAATGAATACACACAAGAGGAGTATATTTTCATTAATACAATAGAGTGTAATACATTAGTTTCAGATGCATTACACAAGAGAGGGAACAGTGGAGTCTTGCCGATAGAAAATTTATTCTTCCACTTCCAGTTCCTTGCCGCAATTGAAATGTAATTCACCAGCATGGAAACATGTTCCAAACTGTTATAAATACTTCCATAAAATTATTACAATCGTTGCTTATCGAATGTCAGTTTCTCCGCAGCAATTAATGCACTTAAACCTAGATCTATTAGGAAAAAATTAGCCTTAATTCCGCGAAAAATTGTCTCCATTGCGGTTTGTCAAAACATCACGTGAGATGAAGCTCACCAAATCACAAAGCATAAGATAGCTAGAAAAAAGTGTGTTCGGACGTTAATTATAATTTTATGATAAATTAAGTACAACCTACTTGATAAATACCAAGGAAATCCGCACACTTCCTAAAATACTGCTACGGGTGAAGAGAAAGTGTCATGTAGCAGATGGAAGAACCAGGGTAGGGGCCGTAAGAGACTCAGATGCTACATGCTACACTTAGGCTACTGAAAAATTCCAGAATTGGCGAATTCTAGTTAGACGTGGAGGATTTTCTGTGGAGACGGTATAACATCCCTAGAAATGAGAGACACTACAAAAATTGAGAGATACACTTACGAACAGATTGGTATAAGGATGTCCTTAATTACACGCATAATTAAAGAAAATAACAGAAACAGCATGGCACAAACATATGACAAACCGTTTACATGTAGTGCATCTTTGTATTCTTCCGCCTTTTCTTCTCCCTATTCTATGCCCTTCCATGGCTGGGGATAAAACACCCCCCGTCGTACGCCTCAGCGGCGACTCACTGAGAAATTTGTGATATTGGTAATAGAATGATGAAAGAGGCGCATGAAGATTACCCACAAAAAAGAGTATAAGATTACTATGGGACTGGAAAAATACTGTCTCAATAACGGCTAACCCAGCGACAAAAAGTGAAGGGAAGATAGAAAGAAGTTAGCAAAGGTGATGGTAACCATTCTAATGAATAAATGATAATGATTAGAAATTACGATGAAAAATATATTAATTTTCATCACATTCTTCTCATCACACTCGTTCTTTCTACCGAGACGCAATACTTATTTGAGGTGAAAATGTTAACGGCATACCCTTATAAACAACCGAATATAATTTGACCGGAGATTCATACGATGCACAAGAAAAGTAATAGTGGCTCCATGCTATTGTGATACTTTTCTGTAAAAAAATCACCTCGCTCTCATCAAGTTAACATTTACCTCAGACTGATAATGATTCCCAAGGCGACTAACACAATGCACCCCTTTCTCGTTATCTCATGAAATGAAGTGACACGGACAAAAGCTTGCCCATTAATTTTGCCGTCGAAGTAATGAAGGCCTCGCTGATACACAGTGGGAACAATTTCTTGCCGAAAAATAAACCTAAGAGGAGCACAACAATGGTAGAGAATGCAGAGATAAGAAACGCATGCCTTTGATGGAAAATGAGATGTCACCTTGCCATTCAAATATTTGACTTTTTATGAATGCCAAATAAAACCCCCACGCGAGTACTCGAGTTAAAACCTTGTTCCTCGAAAGAATCACAGAAACTCTTCTAAAACTTTGTTGCTAGGTTCTTTACCTCAATATGGACCGCAATTAAGGGTACGAAAACATCATTATAAATGTTTTTGGATAAAAATCAAATTATAATATTTAGAATTCTTTTAATCAAATAAAAAACATGAGGTTATGGGATCATTGCCAGTACAATAATGTCGCCGAGCGTTAGGTCTACATTCCTGAGGGATTAACTACGAACTGGCGAAATATTTCGAAATACCCAAACGTTTGCATCCAGATAAAACTTGATCGCTGTGTGTATTTTGAAAGCTCGAATACTGTGAAAAATCTCATAAATGAATTCCGGCTCACATTTTTTGGATTAATGAAAAAATGTATAAAATCCGAAAAATATAATCTTCTCGAATTATGGCTTCGTGACAACGAAAAAAATAAAAATTTCCTCCTTATTCTAAGTTAATGTAACCCCTCCACTTTCAAGGAACTTATGCTGATAATACCATTCATTTTACTTTCAGGAGGAGGAAAAAACACTCTTCAATGAGTTTGACTTACATAGCAGGGGAGAAGTAATCTTCAACCAAGGAGAAAAATCCCAATTTCATCTTCAGCAATTTTGGTGAAGCGTAAGACGGTGTTGAAACGTTCCGTGTCCACTATTATCAAGCAGAAATGAGGAACAATAAGCTTTTACGGGGCATCCCCACTTTCATTGGGGTGTCACTATTACTTGCGCTGCTGTTATCCCCTCTTCATGCCGAATTCCCTCCCCTGGAGTGCCCGAAAGAGTGCTCGTGCCATTATTTCCGCATCCACTGGGTGGCCGACTGCTCCATGCGGAGTCTCAGTGCCATCCCCAGCGGACAGAGTGCCTCCGTTTACATTCTGGATCTGTCTAGAAATACGATCAACGGAAAGAATGACAGCCTGAAGTTTCCTCCGGGCTCCAAAGTCAGAAGGCTTCACCTGGCAGAGAACAGGCTGACCGAAGTCACCAGGGATACCTTTGCTGGTTTGACGCAATTGCTGGAGGTCGACCTTTCTGGCAATGCCATCGAGAAATTTGACCAGAGTGCATTTCTTGACTCACCGGGGCTCATTTCATTGGAGCTGAGGCGGAATCCCCTGACTGGTGAGTGGTGACAGCATTGTGTTCATGTATTACTCTTCGCGTTCATTAAAAATCTTGACACCATTAATCTTACCAATTTGACAAGTACTTAGGTTGAGTAAATGCGGACGGTATATTGAACTGGAAAAATATATTCGCTGATAGGTAATATGAAAATACCATTTTTTATAAAAAAATGTCTGCTAGAAAGATTACCTAAATTTTACTACAATGATTAGATTTTAACTGAAGTAGCTGAGAACAATCATAATATTACGTCTTTTAGGAATTTGAATCTGAATTTTGCATGTTTTAAGAATCCTATGCCTGAAATTACTGTCTGTGGACGAGACCATGTGAATGCGAAAACTTCTTCTTCGGCAATATTATATAATTTAATGAAAGAAAAAATGCTACAGTTGTCAAATATTAATTGTATACTATATGGAATTTCTTCCATGGTGATAGAAGCAAAGATAAAATTTCATACTGTTCTCCGGTACCGTAGTGAGAAAGCAGTATGAAACACTTAGTTAACTTATTTCATCAGATTGAAGATAATTGTTCACAAAAAAGACTATAGAGTGGATGGCTTTTATAGTCAGATTGTTTTTTTTTCATTTAAAGGACCAGATAAAGGAAAACCTTTCGTCACTTCGAGGTCTCTGAAGAACATCGACCTGAGTGACTGCCGCCTTCGTCGCTTGTCTGCCGAATTTTTTGATGAAGCAACTGCTGTCTCTGAGTTGGACCTCTCAGGAAATCCTTTGGAGTCTATTAATGCTGATTCATTCAAACCTTTGGCAGGGCTTGAAAAACTACAAATAAACCGATGCCTCCTCACTTCTATAGCACCAGAATTACTTCATGGATCTCTGCACCTAAAAATTTTTGAGGCGGCTTGGAATCCAAAGTTATTCGCTAATGAAGATGAACCTAAACTGGCCGAACTCTTGCAAGGCCTTAATCGCCTGGATCACCTCGATCTCCGCGGGACTGGTCTCCGAAAAATACCAAGTAAGGCATCGCAATTCTACTAATTGACACTTTAAAGCTAAAGCTTAAATCAGCATTTCTATCGATAAAAATCTCTTATTTCATTTCGTTTTTTGCATTTTCTCAAAATAATTACGCGTGCAGT
The DNA here is from genome assembly GCA_963169105.1 of Ceriagrion tenellum. NCBI lineage: Eukaryota > Metazoa > Arthropoda > Insecta > Odonata > Coenagrionidae > Ceriagrion > Ceriagrion tenellum. The sequence goes on along the minus strand of OY720633.1, from coordinate 29,162,764 downwards.
ACTTAATGCAATGAAAATAAATCCTCAATGTCACACTTAATTTGATTTTTACTGGGTAAAATCATCTTTTGTTTTCACTAGAGATATTTCCATTTGGGTAATGCCAATGCCATGTACATTGCTAACAGCAATGAAAGAAGCATTTGAACTATTTCAATATCGTGGATGGCATATTGAAGCATTTTGCAATTTTTTCTACTCAAAAATCATCTTTTAGAGGGATTGTACGATTTAATTTCAATTTGGTTTTCTGGTGGACGTGAAATTCGAACGAAACGGAAAAGCTGTGAAACGAAAAGGAAAATTAAAAAACCATTGAATGCGCTGCTGAAATATGAACAAGAGTATGCATATATTGTGTATTCATTATCTTTCTCAAAAGTTTTCAAGCTGCTATTTCGTAAATTTGTACTCATTTGTGGACATAATCAAGTTTTAAAAGTCCCCTAACCAATATTTCTCAGCAGAAGTTCTAACCAAGACACTTTTGCATTTAGGAAAATTTCTTGTAGCTATTTGACATAGACGTGATAAATCCACGATTTCAAACACTCCAAGAATAAAATAATCATTTATGGAATTTTTTAGCACTTGCGATAATTACAGCTTTCATTGACTAATGTAAATGTGTAATTGCCATTTAAACAGGCAACTCCTTCAAGGACACCCCCAAGCTGGCTTCCTTGATGATAGCTGACAACGACATTTCGGCTTCATCTTCATCTCTGCCGAAAACATTGTCAACCTTGGGAAATATTCATCTTCTTGACTTATCTGGGTGCCACCTCCAGCTCACATCTTTATCTTTTCTGGCCAACATGACAGACATTCGAATTCTGAAGCTTGGTAGGAACGATCTCTCCAGGACTCAAACAACACCTGCAGCGACTGACCCCAATCAAATGGACATGGACTGGTCCATTTCTCATCTAAATAAACTCAAAAGACTCGCATTAGACCATTGTGAAATACAGCGTTTACCGTATGTAAAAAGTTTTGCTTCTCTTCAACATGTATTGGCAGAGCTTGATGTGTCTGACAATCCATTACTGAAAGAAGCAGTTAACAATGACAAGAAGAGCGAAGAAGTTTCGGAAAATTCTTCCAAAGAAAATAATTCTATACAGGAAAAACGATTAGCTGAGTCTATTCGGGCCTTGAAAGCATTGCAAAATCTGGATATGTCGCGATGTAACATTTCCCATCTTCCAAAGGACACATTCACGAAATCAATGAAAATGAGGAGGCTTTCGCTTTCTGGAAATTTGTTAACGACAGTGAAGGAAGGTAAACAAGTCCCCGGTCTGGAAAATGAACTTTTGTCTTCTGCGTACAAGTTGGAGACGCTGGAGTTGGCCGACTGCGGGTTCCCTGAGCTCCCTTCTCCAGAAGCAATGCCCCAGCCGAGACGGGATGAAGACTACAGCCTGGGCATTGATAAAAAGAAACAGAAGGAACGAGTCGATGATGACGAAGACGCAATATTAGATTCGGCTGACGATGAAACGGAGCCATACCTCAGGGAATTGAATTTTGCTGGAAACCCTCTAGTAATCAGCGGTCCTCTTCCTCCTTATACTTCTTCCTTAACCAAAATGGATCTATCGAGATGTGGGCTTTCAAAAATACCAAACGACGCATTTTTGTGGTCAACTAACCTTACTGACTTATCCTTGGCGGGGAATCCTCTTGGATCAAGTGGTAAGACGATAGAAAAATTTCCAAAACCAAAAGGAGGGGTACATGTGGGTAAGTCACTTAATACAGAGAACAATGGTAATTTAATACCGAAAAATGCAACGATAGTGGAAATAATTCATGTAGACGACAAGCCCGTTCCTCCTGATTTTACTTTCCTCTCTTATCTACCAAGTATTCGCTCCTTGGATTTGCGAAGGTGCAACCTAACCTCATTGTCTTATTCCTCCATTTCCAATGCGAGCCTGAAATCACTTCGGCTGGCAGGTAACCCATGGGTTTGCGATTGCCAATTGGTTAACCTTTGGGATTGGGCGTCTAGCAGTGGGAACGATATTCTTCTCCATCGATCCCCTCCCGCTCCCGCTGGATCCACAGTGGTGGCCGCGGCGTCCATAGAAGAGGAAAACGGACTTCGCTGCACCGCAAGAGACGGAACAAGGATCCCCTGGTTCCGATACGTTCTCACATCTCATCAGCACCACGAATGTGGACCTCTCTCGGCCAAGTTAGTGGCGCTTGCATCACGGTTGCACCAAGAGCCTTCGGATGTCGCCGTGGCCTCATCTTCTTATGAAGGAGGTGACAAAACATCTGGCACGTGGTCTACCACAGCATTGGCATGTTCCTTGGGTGCCCTAATATTGCTCTTGTTGATCGGTGGAGTTTGGTTCATACGCACTCGAAGCAGGAGCTGCCAAATGGTGTCCACCGTACCTCAAGGCAATGCTCTTCTGCTAGACGAGGAGGAACTAGGGAACATAGGCACTGTAAGATGGGCATCGAAGCCGTACAGAGAAACGACTCAGCCTTGAATAACATAATTTCAAAAAACTGCAAGATTTTTCTGTCTCGCAGATCATCCTGTTGGTGAACATCATTGTGTCTACTTATAATGAATATGTGGGACACAATTACCCAACATACCAATCAAAGGTTACAAATTTAGAGAGATAATCTTTCATTATATGTTGTAGAGTAGACCACGGATGAAGACGAGTGTTTTGATGATTTTTTTTCATCATTTGTGATGCACATTATTTTCAATAGAAGACTATGTGATTTAGGAAAAGTGCTTCTGAACTTATAAAGACTAATGACGCTTTAATAGATGACGATGTCGATAGATTCAATCGTCATTTTAAGTGATAAAGAAGATCTTGGATGTGGCGAATTCAATTGATGTAATTTACAGCGTGGTGTGTCCAGCAGAAATATTTATTACTACTTTCATCTGTCTAGTTTTCACTTGGATTACTGTCAATAAAAACTTCAGAATAGAAATAAGTACTAAAATGGTATCTATATGATCAAAACTGAAGGGCTAAAATTTTGTTCGAGAACTGAAAAAAGGTCTCAGAAATATTTTTCTTCATTTAAACTAAGAGGAAATAATAAAAATCATGTGAATTCAAAGATGTACTCATAATAATGTAAGACGATATTACCGACGCTATGGCAAGCAAAAGGTCGACGCGTAAAGGAAGGCATCTAATACCTAAAAATCATCGTCCCATTGAATATGTTACATAATTCATGTGGATTTAAGGTAAAATAAAATTTCACTCATTTCAGGATCTAACTGCAAATATGTAAACTTTACTCAAGGATGGAAAATTAACAATACATTTGCCGGAATTCTTCTAGTGTTTTCCATTGGGTAATAGGCTTCGCGTATGTCAGCAGGTGGCAAATAACCTGGTGGGAAACCCAAGGATAATCCTTCACATTAGATGCCAAGATAGTAATAGTTCTTACTAAAAAAAATAGCTATTTCTAAAACCTATGTTTCATGTGCGGATGAACTCTAAAACTATGGAATGAAAGTCAAATTATACCTGTATATTTTCAAATGGAAATGAATTCCTCGAGATTTACACATGTATACTATTCATATGAAACATCAATAAAGCAAGATGTAGGCGGCACCCGCGGGGGCAACAAAGGAAACAGGAAAGGAACCAAGTAAGCTCTTCTAGATTTTCTTTCACGCGTTATAGGGTGGTGTACGACTGTTTTTTATTTGCGCAATTGAAAGTTTAGGCTATAAAAGAAAAAATTCCATCTTCACTTCAATATTTTTCTGCCAGTATATTTGCTTAAAGCCCTCTAAAAGTGGCCAAATTTTACATTGCGCTGAAACACCTTGCCGCCATGTTTGTTGAATGGTGACATCACAAGAAAGTATCGTATTACCGTAGCTTTGGTCACCGTGTTGAGGGAATCCGTGAATATCATTATTTTTGTAATTGTAAAAAATCTTTCGATACAACGAAAGACATTGAAAGACGTGGTATGTAAGGTGCATTGTTTCTTAACAGTAATTCGAACACTTGAGGGTGTCTTTCGCACCCAATGCCAACACAGTTCAAGGGATATGATTTCAGGTATATGTCCGGTTTCGGGAGCTAAAAATACTTTTTTGCTAAGAAAGAAGAATCATGGCTCTCTGCTCATTGATTTATGTATAAGTATACGTTTTCAGCGAATAAAAATGAATTATTTACCTACAAAAATTATAAAATACAAGAGATAAATAGTGGTCATTTGAGTGCATCACCGTTAGCGTTAGGTTGACGGGAAAGATGGAACCCAATCATTGTTTTGATCAAAAAATTCTAAACCTTTTAAAAAAGATATATTACCATTATCGATGAATAAAAAAGGCCAGATAGAATGTTATAATTATAAATATGAGAAAATTACAAGGAATTCTTTCATGAAACGTTAAACTGTACCTTCTATGTGCGTAAAAATAGTGGTATCTAAAGTACCTTTTTAACTTACATTTTTAGTTAATTTAGGTCAGCTCATTCATAGAAATCATTTCATTTTATTTATGTATGAAATAGCTTTTACGTTATTATACCAAATAGAGGACGATTGAAAGAGTCAATTGGCGGATTCTGCTAGTACCTCTTACATCGACCATCGGCGCCGGCAGGAGAGTCATCCTACATCGGTGTATAGTCAGTTGGACATAATGGTTTTAATGTTACCATCGACGCTTTATTCACTCCTGGAAACGAGGTTCTATTTATATTGATCGCCTTCGTATAATATATTGTTAATTTTGCATTGAGAACATCTGTCAACCGCTCCTCTCCACCGAGTTCCTCTTTATTTCCTTATTACGAAGCTACGTGCTGATTTGTTTTTCTACGTGACCGACGCAAGCGCTTTATTTGAAATTACAACATTTTCCATCGTATCCTCGTCTAGATTTGCTTTTAAATATTCTGAAACTTCTACAAATGGCCACTTCCAGCATAATTTATGAATTTTTTTTCCAGATGTTCCCACAGACTTCGAAAATATTTGACCGTATTTACTTTGATTTTGCTTGCTGATTCTTCTGCAATTTTCTTTGTCATCTGTCACTTTTTCCCTCATAGTATCACACGTTTGGCAATATTTTCTTATTTCAAGGTAAAAAACTATGCTTCTATATTGTCAAATGTGCGCAATTAAACCACAGAATGAAGTGAATTTCTACAATCTCTGTGTAAACTTTATTAATACCCAAGTAAAAATTTTTTCAAAACGATAATGTAAACATAGTTCACACCGAGAGATGGAAACCCGCGTGTCGAAAGATTCCACACAGGTCTCCTTCCAGACACTCCGAAACTTTCCAACGCACACTCCATCTTCATCTCCAAACCCCGACGTCTACGCGCTCATATCTCCATGTCAGAGCCCTTTCTCCGCTGAACAGGGGGAATACCCCGCCGCACTCAACTTCACTCCGGCGCACCAAGTTTCTACACCTCCCTCCCCCCGCCCGTTCCCGACCCATCTACCTTACACGACCCCGAACGCCTAAAAACCCCAATCTGGCGAAAAAAACTAAACCCAAGGCCTCTTCTTCGCTCTGCTTCCCCCATCATCTTGACTCCTACCTCGTCAACCCCTTGCTCAACCCCCTCCCGCTAGTCTTCCTCCTCCACCTCTCAACCGCCAAACCGCCCCTGCCACCCATTAGTGAGTAGGAGGTCCCCACCCATCCCTGCACCACCCCCACCAAGAAAGTCCTCCATCGCCTACACATGAGCGGCAGGAGCTGACGCCCCAGCCTCGCATCCACCCCTCATCCCCGCAAGATGGGGTTGATATTCGCTCCCTAGCGTTCCTCGTAATGGGCCCTTACTCCATCCTCCAAAACGACATTCATACGAAACACTAGTATCGGCGTCCTTCTATTCTCATGCGGACACTGGGACCATTAAATCACATAAAATAAAAGCTTATCATTCATGATTATTAAGCTACCTAATTTTAAGAATGTGGCGACACTAGACGGAAATCTGATCATGCTTGCAAAGGACCTCGGAGAATAGTTAACGAAAAAACGGCATAGATTGAGACATAAAGAATTAGCTGCTGTCATGTAACCGCATTATATCCTTCCAATGGTTCTTCATTCACAATTTTCTCATATAAGCTCATCAACTGTGAGGGTAAAATGCAGTCAACCCTTGATGACCTCAGTTCGAGGATTGATAAATATTGAGCTGCTTTAAGTTGTGATGAAACAGATTTGGAATTATTTACTATTTGAGTTTTTCTTTATTAACACATAAATGAAAAGCGCACACTCCTCTAATTTAACCAACAGTACCAAGCTACTGCTTCAACAAACACTATTACTTATATTTCTTTAATGATGCAACTAGATACTGTCGAATAATCAACATTATAATTACCTTCAGGGAAAAAAATATCTTCACGGAAAAGTTTTGAAAACCTCCCTTGATAATTCCAAATAACGGTAGGAATATATTGTGACAACATAGTCCTCCAACATACTATCGAATCTTTTTTGATAATTTCTTCTCTAGTGCATGTACTCCTCGAAGATGCCCATGCACCTGTTCACTATCAGCACAATTATCTGGGATGAAGAGCATGGAAAATACAAAAATTGGTACTTACTACTAGTTTTGGTTAGGTATATGCATATAATTAGATATCAGTTACTTGATTTGACACTGCAAAAAATTAAAAAAATCGAGTTTCCGAAAAATTCTTAAAAACAAATGCTTACTATTTGACAGTAACGATTTTTTTTGTTTACAATCACATGTTACCACGAAATCATAAAAACAGGCCAATAGATCACAGACCCTCAAAAGGGTTGAGAGTGAAGAGAAGTCAAAGTGGGCATGAATAAATATAAAGAAGTGATACTGTTTGCTCCCAAATAGTATTCCATTAGTTTGAACATATTTATGAAAAATTATAAATAATAAATTATAACATGTAAGTATCAGGGATTGATTGACATGAGAATTTTATAATATTGTCTACTGATTAAAAAAATTAAGGGAATATAAAATTTAAAACATGCTAGGGAGAAAATAATTCAATATTCTAAAATAAATAATATATTTAATCTAGCGTGATTGAAACTGCTAATGTGCTATCTAATGGAAAGGTAAGTCATCCAATGATAGTTATTATATCCTACAACACTTCGTGGGTAGGGTATATTGATTTTGTCGCAGCAGAATTGTAACGCATTACAGGAGGTGTGGCAGGTATGGAAAAGTATATTATATAGAAATGATCAGCATCATCTTACGAGTCCATCTGTCTATGTCCGTCTGTCTCTCCGTCTGTCTCTTTGCACGATAACTGCCGTAAAAAAATGAGACGTCGAGCTGAAATGATGGTCATAATTCTCTAGTAGTTTCCGAACAGCACCGTTATAAAATGCATTAAATCGAACTAAAAACAAGATTTTTTAAAAAGAAATTGAATGTAGTGTATGGCATTTAATCTTCGGCAAGGCCGAAGAAAATTTATATACTAGTTTTTTCATTCAAATGTGGTTGAGCCAATAGAAGCTTCAGATTTTGGACGAAAACATGTATTTTCAGCAATTGTAACAATAAAAGATGATTTCCTAACTTTAGGCTTAAGTTAAATAATCCTAAAATGGAATTACCAAAGAGATTCAAGTATCTTGAAATTTATAGTTAATGATTACTTAAAAAATTCATTCCACAAGTTACGATTATTTAGATCAACAAATTTTGTCCATTTAAGCTAGACAAGGAAAGATGAAATGGGCGGATTAATGAGGAAATGAGAAGGAGGAACATGGGGACGAGAATAAGAGGGAAGTGCCGTAAATTTCACCGGAAATAAGAATCAATGGAAACGGGACTTCAATAGGGGGTGACGAATTAAAATTAAAAAATAATTTCACATGCAAAGTAGAAGGAAATGCTTTGCGAAGACCAAGAGGACACTGATAAGACTCTCAGGAAGGAAAAACTGCCTGAATATTAGAGAGTTATCACTGTAGAGGATAGGTTAGAAGGCTGAAAAGAATCAATCTTCGGATTGAACTCGGCCGGATCGAATGTGGCCAAATATTTGTCACGGTGCGGTGAAGCAGCCGCGAACGATATCATCGCAATAGTGGATGGAGCCACGACGAAATCATGCGAATGTTTTCTCGCACCGACTCGCAGTGATAAATTAATAATGTTCGGGAGGGGTCGAGTGAGGTTTGAGATGGCAGACGAAGGGTTAGGAGAGGACGAAGATGATGTTACCACTGGGTGAGTGAGGGGAGCAAGGAGTCAGGGGCGTGAGACGGGTGAAGCATGGAGGTGAAGAAGTTGAGAAACCAAAAGGGAGGAACGGGGGGGAAGGTTTCTTGCCACCTAGAGAAGACTTAAGTAGGGGAGAGGGAGGCTACAGTTGGATGTGTGTGAGTGAGGACGTATGAAGAAGGGAACGAAGCCTTTCTTCCCCCTCGAGGGAATTTCCGCGGAAACCACAACGCTGGCTCACTACCGCCCCCTCAACCCCATCCGTAGCAACATTCTCTACCTATTCCTGTCGTCCCACGCCCCCCAATCCACTACCGGAGGGATAAGGATAAACCCTTTAATCCTCAACTTACTCCACCCCACGCGCTCTTCCCGGCAGTCGGTGCCTCGAGAGCGAAATTGAAACCTCGTCGTCATATAACAGGAGGAAGGAGAATAATTTTTACTGCACGCGTCAGTGAAGGAGGAAGCAGCTTACGATTCGGAAAAATGAATCGAATTGGCTACTAGAGACAAATTTGTAGTTATTAACGTTATTACAATTTTGATAGAATTTCCCGAACACCTCAAGGCAATGGATATTATAGTGGTATTAAACTTCAGTTATTATGTAAATTATGAAAGTAGCTAGGAAAATAATATAAACCTACTGATGAGAATAAATGAGAGGGATGATTGAAGTACTATTTGTACAAACTAGCATTCAGTAAATTATCGTATGCAAAGGAAGAAATATAAATGAGTGGGTATAAACTAATGTGTTTAATTTATTGGCTCGCATAATTAAAGTGCGCGATAGCTATTTATTTTAGCCTTTTGGATTTCATTTTTTAGAGCTCGAATACCAATACGCACTCAAGTAAACTCGAGCAGCTAATTTCTACCAATACACGCCAATTCTTGTGCAACCGAAATATTTAAATGCTGATAAAAAAATAACTGCTTAGTATTATATAAAAATTAATGTAAATTTTACTCTCTCAATAGGGTATAAACCAATAATATACAGCAAGAAAAAGTTTTGGATGCATGGAGGAACTTAAAACATATTCTTTCAGAATAGATGTCAAGAAATATACATCATGTGTCTAATACAAAATGCTTCAAGTTTGTCTAAAAGGATATATTAAATTTTATAATTCCAAAGTCCAAAATCTCATGCTGAATCAACTGTCACGCATTTGGAGGAAACTAAAAAATACGGAATCGAGAATCTCAATTATTCCATTTAGCTGAGTGAACTCATCTAAGAAGGGTGCAGTCGGCGTACAATGCCATTAGTACGTGAGTGAGAGCACGATGAGTGAAGCAGTATTCATAGACCCTACACGGGCTTGACGAAGTGGAAGCAAATGCCAGGGGATGTGAAAAGGCAGAAAACAAGGTAACTTGAAGCGGAATAAAAATCTCCCGAAAATAAATCCTTAATTTATTCCACCCCGGCCGCTCAACTCGTTCCGGCTCATCCCCCGCGCCCGATCCACCTAATCCCACCTCCCTCCGCTCCCACCGCCCGCCCGCCCGTTGCTCGGTTTATAGACTTTCTCTTTGAGGAGCTCACAAATGGAATGAAAGGAATGAATTCTTTTTTTCCCTCCTTCTCCTGCGAACGGCCCCTGAATTCTAAAACAGATGGAGGACACGAAAACGAGAGCTGCGTTTTCATTTTCTCAACACTCCCTCTGCACTCCTTGCTTCATCCCCTCCCCTCCTCCCGCACCCATTCCCACCCTCCCTCCTCCCCCAGCGCCGAACTTCTCCACTGCACACACACTAGGTTCTGGAGCAGGGCATCCACCAAGTCTTCCTCCGGCCTCCTTGAAGGGAGTCTACGACGTGAAGGCAAGCAACATGTAAGAGCGGGGATAACATGGGTGAGCAATCAAGGTCGGAACATTCCTTTATGGGAGAAAAACTAGAGGCAGGCACATGAAAGGGTCTGGAAAAATTGTTGGGGGTGAGTGAAGATTGGTGGGGTGGGCAGGAATGTTCGTTAAGCCACATCAGGGCCGCGGGGAGGACGAAAACGAAAGGGGGAGCCTCGCTTCCTTCTTTCCGGCTTTGAAGTGAAAGGATCGAAGGGGAAGGGATGGCCACCACTCTCGTTGAGAGAGGGTCTAGGTTTTCCGCTCGGCCTTGAGGCTGCCCATGAGGAAGTAATCCAGGATATCCTTTAAAGTGGCAGATAAAAGAACACACGCCATTGAGTTCGAAGATGCTGGCTGGTCAAGCAAGAAAGCGCTGCAGTCCGATGGCTGCAGTCTTCCCTAAATGAAAAAGTTTAATTTTTATAAACCCTCGAGGAAGGAGATGGCTGAGGATATTATTAATAAATAAACCAATATACCACTCTATCCACTAGCGTTCTAATGTGGAGAAAGGAATTTGATTTCCACCAAGCGCACTAGTAAAACGTCCAATTGGATGGTAAAAGATAAAGTAAAACGTTAGATTAACTATAAGAACTTCTTCAAACAACATCTTGGCTTAGTATCTTTCCTTATATTACCTCCAGGTATAGCAATTCAAATTAAAAAATAGTAAGAAAATTATACTCATTGTAAATTCTAGATATTCCATTGCATTCACATATTTCCTTGCGTGATTGATGTCAGTAAAATTTGCTTTAAGTTAATAAAATATAAAATGAGCTCGTTTCATTCACTTATTACACAAAATGAATGTACGCAGGAAAGAAACTGAGAATTAATAGCACCTTACGTATTGCGTTTAATTTTGCAGCCAATATAGGTGAAGAAGGCTTTGGCCCTTCGGCAAAAAATGAAAAGTACGCCGTTACATCATAAGCATAACTATTCTGCAAAAATTTCAAATATCATGGTCAAACCTAAATATCCGGAATGATTTTGTTTATGGAATCCGCAATGGTATCTGCGCCCAGAAGAAGCTAAATTGGACTGCAAGGGGAGCGACCAATCATGAGACGGCACAGCATCAGTTAACGACAGCGCATGCAGGTAACCGGAATGAAAAAAGTATGCAAATTCAGTGTCAGTGCTGTTGAATCTTATCCAAGAAGATTTTTAAAAAATTGAACTTATATGCTGCACTAAGGCGGTACTTCAAAGACTTTCACGACAACACGATAATAAAGCTGGGTGATTGAAAAAGCAAAGGATGTTTGGTAGAAAGTGTAGCATTATCATACCAACTAATGTAAACGTAGGTTCAATTGGTAAATATTAAACTCACCCGTTGTCCAGCTCAGTGATATGTAAAATATGCATGCGTATCTGGCCACGGGACTTCTGTTACGTGCCGCCGGTGGTTTTCAAGTATACCAAATATCTGGTATCAAAGAAATCACACGGGTCTGAGGAAGCTTTGATATGTCCTGAGACCTGTGCAGTATTAGAATCTCCTCACCTGCGGTCAAAATCCCATTTCTCTCTCCAACAAGGAAACAATGCATAGTAGGTAAATCATCAAGAAGTTGCCGTGGCTAAATATTATAAATGAGGGAAAACAGGAACACGGGGTGGATAGGAAGAAAAAGAGTGCAAAAAATGTTGACTAACATAAGGTATTACGAGCATTCTACAACTACATACTACCTTGCGAGCCGCCACATGGGCGTAAGGAAGGGGGAGTTAGGTCACCAGCCGTGCAAAGATGTAAGGTTTTGGGAGGTGAAATGGTGACGTGTATTATGGGAATGTATTTAGTGGAGCTCACTTTTTATTGTGGTCGCTAATTGTGCGCGGAAGGAACGAGTTTTTGTACCTATCTGATCGGCAATGTACCTCTCCTATTTTATCAATTCTGTCACACCTAGAGATGTAGTAAAACGTCCTGATAATATTCTCTGTGTCGCTCTGAAACACACCATCCTATTTCCAAAAAAATATCTCCCTGATACTTCGGTACTCTCGTCCTTCATTGTGGCAACGTATTTCGTGAATGAAGCTTCTAACTTCTCTTCAATTTTTCATAATCGCACATTTCAAATAAGTAGACTCTACGTTTAGTTTTTACAGTGGACTCTACTAAAGTATCACGGAAATTTACTATTACTAAATTTATATCGCATTTAGCTTGATGAATATCGGTTCGCTGTTTTATGTGATTCCGAGTGTTATCTTTTCGATATTCCCCAAAACCACTGAAAAGCGAGTTTTTCTTTGAATTTTCTAAGTTATCTTGAGATCGCGGTTTGGAAACTACTTCGCTATGTAGGTACAACTTATTTATCAGTGCTTTCCCTAAGTTCTTTCGGCAAGGAAGGTCTACGTTACACGGATTTACTCGAAGGCTGCTTTCGGGCGTATACTTTCGAATCCTACTGAATGACGTACTCTGTAGCCTAAAAAATTCCTATAAATGTCGAAAATCCTATGAGCCTCCCGTTCTGACGCCTGGGCGGAGTAATAAACCCCAGAACGGTTGAGTGGAGCCCGGTACGATCCGAGCACCGGTCGAAGATCTACGAACTCTGCCCCTATGCTTGCACACAATTCCCACAGCCTCATGTTCAGGCAGTTAAACCTGTTCCAAACATGGTGACTGCGGTCGGTCCGCGAAACAACACTACAAGTGAACAGCCGCAAATCGACCCATCCAAATGCCCTCCGGACGTGCTCCAACTAAGTTTAAATCCCTAAACGGGGAAATAAAAACGGGTCACCTCCTGGCACACACCAGGAGGTGTCCCGTAGGCCCGCGTCGTCTCTTCTTGCCCTCTTTCGCAATGAGGGTACAATATGCCGACGTTCGAACTCCCAATTAAGATAATTACTACCCACCCTGCATGGCTTTCCTCGGGAGCAGCGTCCCTCGAGTCAGGAGGTGTGTTAACGTCCTCGCCAACAGGCGTCACGGGGCCATCCTCCGACAGCACCGCGAAGTCGTCGCGCACGGGGATGGGGGCAGCCTCCGCTCTCGCCTCTGCCCACTTCGGCCGCGTCACTGCCCCGCGACCTTGGGGCAACACTATCCACTTCAGCTTCATGATGGGCATCTTCCCCAGACTCAGGGGCTTCACCACCACTCCCCCCCCCGACCGCGCCACCTGCATTCGCACCTGAGCACGCCCGGTGCACCACAGGACCCTTCATAGCACCACCGTCGTGCTATGAAGGGTCCTGTGGGAAGCACTACGGCCCCCGACGCCCGGGACCGAATAACCCGCCACACGAGAGTAGATCTCTGAAATCCATCCTTTCAACTCGGCGACACGGGCCTCCAGGTGGTCGTCCTTCGCCTTGCTGTTGAGGCTAGCCACCTACCCGGCTCCGCAACAGTGTGGTGAGAATATTCGTGAAGATTTGATCGAGTGGAAGTATCAGTAAAAGAAGTTAATAGATGGCGATGGGGTGGAGATTCAGCAACAGTTTTATTGAAAATTGATACTGCGCGCCACTGTTTAGGTTAATAAATTTCCTAATAGAAAGCGGTTTTTGCGGTTTTTTTGCGGTTTTGAGAATAAGCAATTGAAGCGTCATTAAGTAGGGTGAGTTTTAAGGCACATGGAAGTCACGAGAAATTGTGCTGCTTTTCCTATCTTCAGCTATGTCTTCCTTGATTTAAAGCACTTACTTACTTCCTTCGTTCACTAAGCTGATACAAGATAATGCCGTATAGCTAATATGACCACCATTATCCACACTTATCTATCTACCTATCCTATTCACCGGTATACTTACGTAAGAATTGGTTCGAAAAAGAGACTTCCATCCCTGTCTTGAAGTGTTAATATCCAAATTCCCCTATCCCTCGAATACAACTATTTTTTTCATATTGTAATCAACTGGTCAAAGAAAGTTGGTTGTTGAAGATTCATTATCGCATGACAAATAATTGCAATTTCATTCAATTATTGGTCGTACGATCCTAAGATTGGTGTACTGCAGCCCTCCATCCTTCCCTATTGCTAGTTCCCATATTCATTGCAGGTAAAGCGATACGAAACGTCAATTTTTTAAACCTATTTTTGGTTTCTTCTTATGAACCCTAGCTATCTTGATTCTTATCACTCCGTATTGATAAACTTACATCAATTGAAACCTACAAAGGTCATTAGAGCATCTATGTCATTATTCTTACCGCAAGAAGACAAATTACACTACCCTAGGAATTTTCTACACGACTTTCAATGTATTACAAATGCAATTTGGAACAGAATGGAACCAAGAAAAATGATAGCGTATCAATAAAAATAAAAAGAAATCATGCTGCAAAACCTTTGAGCTTTGACGCATTTCGAATAATATCCATGTTTCTTTAACTTTCCAATCAATCTAAAAGCAGTATTTCTCACAAACAAGGGTTTTTATCATGGACGTCGCGCGTTCATCCATTAGCATTCTATTGCACGCAACTCAAGAGGTGCGGAACAATCAAAACCCTTTCCCACTTCAAGATGGTGCAAATCACAGGTTGATTCCAACCGTGGACCCCGCCCCAGCTTTTCATTCAACCCGCTGAGGTGAAGAATTCTTATTGTTTAGGGTAAGTTCAAAAACGGGAAAAAATAACAAACTGCGGACAAAAAAAGCCAACTCTCCCGCAGCCCGCCCACCCCTGAGGAGTTGGAGGTGTTGGAAAAAGGAGCCAAGGGGGAACGCTCTTTCCCACCAATCAAAACTGCGAGGACGACAGACTCGTGGAACGGGTGAAAACTTAATTTCTATAGCTCAACTTGTTAAACCCCCACTTTCCATACTTACCCCTCGAGGCTCTGTCTCTCCCCTCACCCATCCCTCTATCCTTAACTTCCCTTCTTCGTCCTCTAAACCCCTTCCCGCGACGACCCGATACGTAAAAGACACCGTGAAGCCCGACCTTCTCTCCCAGCCCGATCCTGTATCTCCAGTGCCTACCTCGTCCCCATAACCACCCCCGGGACGCAGGGTCGGCTAACTTCTCCCAGAGAGGAACCCTGTCAAATTCCCCGACCCCTCCTTACACGGCTCCGCTCATAATCCGGAGGAGGAAGAGAAAGGTACCTCGCCCGCGAGGCTGAGTTTCTGAGGCTGAGGGTCTCTGGGCTGGGGCAGAAATAGAGGGACAGAGAAGCATGGAGCAGAATGGGGGGAAGAAAAGACCGAGGATTTCTGCATCCTGATGGGAGGAAGAGCTGAAATACGTGGCGAAGGAAGAAATGAGACAAGAGTGGAGAATGGTGGATATCATATTTTAAAAAAGGACGTTACAAGTCGTGAATTAAATTACAATTTTATGATCTAATAGCTGTAGCATTAACATTAATATAACATAATGACTACTGGTACGGCATTAATTATTATTATTTTCTACTTGACCACTGATACATTTCGTATAACTATTTTTGGTCAAATAATAACAACTAAAGCAAATAGAACGTGAGAAACCATAAGAGTATAACTATTTGACCAATAAACAAAATAAAATCAAAGCAGAAGAATTGAATTTTATTGAACAATGTGATAATAATAATAAAGTTACAATATTCATTGTAGTATTCAGTAGCTATAAACGGTAAAATTTCGTCAATGCAAGAAAGTTTTCATTTCTTTTTCTTTCTCACCCAATTTTGACATGAAATACAGATATTGTTTCAATTTTGACTGCTCAGCCAGTCAAAGTACCTACTATTTGACGAGATGTGTTTTCATTTCCAGACAAATTTAAACGGTAATAAGAATCTCCGATTTGTCGAGTGGCAGACACCACAGATCTCATGAGACACGAAATAACAGTTTTAGCACAAAGCTATAAGCGTTTCTTGGAGAATTATACAGAGCCAGGTTTCGATGACTGCCTGGTTGAATAAAGTTGACAGTTATTTGTCCTCGAGCTTCATACCTAAAGCAAAAACAATCTATTTCTGCTACATCGGTGATTTAACGCTAAAGTAATCTCACTTTTGGGCGAATGAAGTTGCGCAAATTGTAGAATTGAGCCTCTGTTTCACGGCCGATACGACAGTCATCTAAATTAAGAGAAAGACCTAGTTAATTGGCTGGAAAAAAGGATTTTAATTGCCGTAAAATACAAAAAATGAGCTTTTGGGAATAATACTGTGTCAAATAAAATCGTGATAATTACAATGAAGAGGACGCTCATTCAAATTAGAAAGAATTTAGTACTTTTTTCAACGATGAAATAAGAGTTTTCTACAAGTTTTTTAAAAGTTAAATTATTTTTTTCCAAAAGAGCATTAGTAGATTCTAACAGATATACACGGCTATGCTGGAGAAGCTGGGCATTTTAAAAGGAGGAGAGAGTCTGAGAGGGGTAGTCAAAGAAGAAAGAGATACTCGCGAGGCCATCTACTCTCCCGTCTCGCTTACAAGTCGTGACGTTTAGACAGTCCGGCCACGTGCCAGCACCTGCCCCTTGCGCCCTCCCCCCCATGCGATGTTGGGGCGGAGCAGGTGAGGGGGGTGCGGAATAAATACGAGCAAGGAATACCCCTTTAATTGCAGCCCTTATTCTTTTCCTGCAAGAAACCCTTCTCTTTAAAATCCTCCATGGGCCCAAAAAAAGGAACTTTTTTAATCATTTGCAGTTTCTCTGGCGCCCCATCTTGCTACAACCCTCCCCCTTCGCACACTACCGTTCCCCAACTCCCTGGAAAATTTCTTTTAGGCACCGTTTCGTTTCGTGGGTATACAACCTTGCTCTCCTCCTTCCACTCCCCTCCCTCCCCGTCCTCGCGTCCTCCCCGCACTTGAGAACGGAAAACTTCTTAAATGACCCGCAGGTTTATTTTAAGATAGGGCTAAGCGTCGTATTTCCTAAGTTGGAAAAATTACTGCTCATGAAAACGGCACAACGTTTAAATAATGCTTTGCCTCAGTAGTCCTCCATATTTAAGATAAAATGGCCCTAATCTCCTCGAACACTCGTCCAAAAAAAATTTGAGTGCTAAAATTATTGAATAGTGTTTTCTTTAATCATTCTCGAAGAACTCGTCAGCACTGTAAAAGGATATGGGTGTAGTTTTTATATATAATGGAGCATAAAGACGAGGTAACACAGAGATGAACTCATTGGGCTACCGAACGGAGGTCGCAGGTTTAAATCTGACAACGGTTTCTAGAGGCATATGCTACTTAACCCGGTCTCTGTGTATCTATCGTTCTTGCATTTCTGACAAAATACAGGAAGCACATGAAAAGAAAATTATACTAAGTCCTGCCCTTGAAAGTGAATTTCTCTTCCTGATGGTCTTAGTGACAGTTTATCTCAATATTTTCAAATAAAACGCCGCTTTGGGTTAGAAAACTGAGCTAACTAATAATAAACTTGATTTTCTTGCAAATAAATGCGATTTCCTAAAAGGCTAAGTATCGGACTCACAATAGTGATCAGAGAGTTCTGAAAAGTGTTAATGGTGTACTATGTCAGGTAAAAAATTGAGGCAGGATACACTTACAAGTTTGCATTTAGCTATAAAAGTACAGATATATGGGCTAAATATACATCAGAACTGTTTAAAAACATCTAAAAATAAATACGCCTTATTTCTCATTTTAAATTGGACGATAATATTTCCCAAATGTTTCTATTATTGACATAATGGACTTCAGGCTTTAACTGAGGATGCGGTAATTAAGCTAGCCTCTCCCTAGTCATACTTCTAAATGAAAACAAAGGCTTGAATGACTTGTTATTTTCATAATCCTCTAAGCTAGGTCAACTATCTTTAAAGTGGTAAGCCTAGGCGGGCACTCAAAAATAGAAACGGCAGTTTGAGATTGGATTCTCGCAGATACTTAATACAACACGTATGGGCACTCGTATCTATTCTAAATATGAGGACAGATGATGATAAATTATAATCAAGGAGGTACGATATAAAAAAATTTATGAATAATTGAACAGAAGAAATAAGAAAGGAGTAAAAGAGACGTAGAAAACTATTTTTACGATAGAAAAGTCAAAATATGCCTGCTGAATAAAAATTGATGATTGAAACGTTATATCGTCATCATTGGTTGTTCAGTCCTAAGATTGGTTGACTGCAGCCCTCAATCCTTCTCTATCTAATTTAGTTCCCTTACCTCCTTGCATCTCTTCCTATGTACTATTCTCTTTAATTGGTTCATGAACTTATTCCTGGGTCTTCTTCTGGGGACTTTTCCCTCTATTTTGCCTTCAATTATGTTCTTCACAAACCCACTGGGTCTCAGTGTGTGTCCAATGTACCTGATTCTTCTTTTTCTTGGTGGTTCTTATAGTCGTCTCCTCTTCTACTTTTCTGTTCACTTTACCATTTATTATTTTGTCCGTCCATTTTATCCTCAGTACCCTTCTTCAGCACCAGGTTTCGAAGGCTTCTAGTCAATTGTGGTCAGCTTTTCCAATAGTCCTTGCTTCCGATCCATAGAGTGCCACGCTCCAAAGGAATGTTTTCACATAATGTTCCCTGGTTTGTAGTCCTATCTTTTTGGAGCCCAGCAGTTGTCTTTCTCTTAGCTAGGGCTATTCTTTCCTTCATGTCCGCTGTACTTCTTCCGTCCCAGTTGATGGTACTTCCGAGATAGGTGAAAGAATCCACTTGCTCTAATTTCTCTCCTCTCAGGGTGACTTCAGCATTCAACTTCTCTCTTCTGCATACTAGGATTGAAACTTTATATACAATATACAAGAAAACTCAAACCTTAGGATCACCAGACACGTCTTAGAATCTTAAAAGATATTAAAGCATTCTTTAGGGCAAAATTGATGGAAACGTCTTCAGTTATCAGAAAATTTTTCTTGACTCAAATTTTTTTTACAAATATTTTTCGCGGTGCTATCGGTTTCAATGCAAAGGCTCCTCCCCATATAAAGATCCGAAAAAACCTTCCCTTCCCCCGCTAACCAGGATAACGTCTTTTCCAGAACGCGTGAAAAATAATTGAAGATGACCTTTTTGAGTTAGAACCATTGGTGTCGAATTAAAAATTACAGATATTTCTATTCGAGCATACTGTTGTGCATTTTATTTTCTTTCGATGGCTCAAAAGGTTCATCATAGTTCATTAGAACCCAGTCTTCAATTCAGCCCTAGTAGGTAGCTCCTTGTGTCCCCATCCAGAACAAGCAGCTTCCCACCAATTACTGGGAATGCCTTAGAAAGCATAGATTCACTACAATGAAGCGAGCCCAGCTCATTTCCAAAGCTACAGCTCTTGTAGTTGCGCTTCAAAGCAAGTGGAAATGTGTACATTAGAGATATCTGCATTGCGATAACAGAATCTGAAATTAGCATTGACTCTCCACCATCTCCCCTCCATATGTATATAGCGAACAACAATACCTCCATACGTATATAGCGAACAACAATACCAGCAGGATAGTGCGATGCTCCACATCGACGTATCAGGCAAGATACTCAATTTACAATTGACGGCAATTTATCAGGATAGTGATTTTTATCAATTGACAAAAAACTTCTATTTGGAACGATTTGGAACCACAGAGTGATCGATTTTCGTTTTCAAGGACATGTGGCAGGGAGCCCGATGCGATGAATAAAATTATCTGCCATCGCCGTCAAAAGACGTCTCCCATAACTAAGATAAATATTATTATGGTAGCGATAGACGAAACCATAACCTTGACCTGTGGTTTTGTAAGGTCTCGAGGTACTATTTAACGAAGAATATGGAGTGATTCGGTACTCGAATCAAGGAACTCAGAAGATATTGCTCAAAAGATATAAGTTAATTGTATACAGAGATTTCTTCCATCCAGACACTTAAATAAATTAACGCAATGGGGAGATTCAGATGTGGCATACAGCACCTTCTTTATGAAATAGCTCCACCTAAAGGACATACATATAATATAATCAGAATGGGTGCTATGCGTTGCTGGATAAAAAATAAACATACAATTTCCAGTGACGATTGCAGAATCGCATCAATACATCATTGCCCTACATTATAGAGGGCGTTGATGTTTACCGAATAATTAAATTAAAATCTCAGAATTCAGGCGAGATCCTCCATATTTAAAAAATCCTAAAATAAAAACGAAAATGCTACTCTTTCACTCGCAGCCTTCTTTTACGAAGGGGAGAAGGCCAATGTGAAATTGTAAGACGCCTTCCTGGAGGCGAAAATTGATATTCCCAACGGGAGGGCTAAGCGGTTTGTCTATTCATCACTTGGTTCCTCCGACCGACCCAACAAACTATGCGCCGGCAAAAAAAATATCGCTTCGCCTCACACGCCCTCGCCCGGGCCGAGGTTCTAGATTGGAAGAGCGTTTTTGCCACTCCTTCGGGCGACGGAGGCAGTGAGGGGGGGGGGGGGGTAGCGTGTGGAACTCGGGAGGGTCGGAGGTGTAGATCCGAGCATTCTTCGGGCTGATGAGGTAGATTGGCACGGCCGGGGAGGAAGCGACGGTGGGCACAAATGTGCCTCTCGAATGAGACCATGGGGGGGCCGGGGGTTTTGCGCCCGCTCCCCTGCGCGGTTGTTTTTGCCCATCTCGCTCCTGACACTCTTCCTGCACCTCAAGACATCTCAATCTATTCCCGCCCATCTGCGATACACGACCCCCCCATCCTCCGTTCTTATCCCTTTGTCCTTGCTCCGGCACATTCCAGCACACGGGTGGGGCGACCAATTATTGGGGGAAGGGCAAAAAAAATCAACCATGTCGGGAGAAACTCATACCAGCTGAATGCAGTAACAGATATAAATTTTTGGAATTCAACAAATATCTCTATCGAGGGTAGCGATAAAGTAATTTAAGTGTTCTCCCTCAAAGAAAACCAGACCTAGTACCACACATCTCTTTTACATCTGAATCGGGCAAAAGAGAGAACCTATCAGGAATCTAGGCTTCCCATCTCGACGGCCCTTCAACATTATTCTGAGTTGACTTTTCCGTGGAGCCGTGATCTCTATTCGAGTGAAATTACAATATTTTGACGTTGATCAAGTGGCATTTATGGCATTAGCCATAAAATATATGTATGTAGATGCACGCACGCACTCACATGCCTTCCATCATTACGCGGAGAGCCCGTAGGAGAGATATAACCCCGGATAGGACTTAATACTGCGGACCCCATGGCACCATTCATTAACGGAGTCCTCGCGCCATATTTCTCTCCATTCTGTCTCCGTCCCAAAAAATAATCCATTTCTTTCCAGCCCATATTAACGGAGGCAATAATTACCTCGAGTGACGAATCTTTCTTCGTTAACAAATTTCGTTACTTTTTATTCAAGAATATTTATCGTTCCCCATAGCAATATACTATAACAGTTCAGGTGTAAATACCTACTAAAAAATAATCGTTCGTTAACAAAACATTTACCAAGCAAACTATTTTCGCATTTTAAAGTTGTTTTTTATCATTACTGTTTTTCGTGTTCCTATTTTATCGCTTTCCTGATTATTACGCGTGTATTAAAACTTTTCCATGAGTAAAAAAATAATATCCTAAAACTGATTAGCACATTGTTTTTATAAAATCTCCATCTCATAGGCGATATCTAGAGGCGATGCCTTGTTACTACGTTACTGTTATCACCAGTTCCGAGAATGCCGTAAGAAATTGATTTGAACAGACAATAAAGAAATGCAAACTTCCCCTAACAGAGAATTCCCCTAAATCTCTCACTCCTACCATTAAGAGTCTATTTGAAGAAATATTATGGAGTCTAATAATTAATCTATCAAATATTAAAGCAAATAAACACCAAATTAATTTCATTTCTTCACCGCAATTTATAAAATCAACAAAATAAGGCCAGAAAATGAGACAGAGGATAACGAGAAGTATGTCTCATTAGATTTTCTAATTAATAGTCATAGCTATTTAGATGAATCACACAAATCACAGAGGAGGTTGTAATTAAACTAAATAGTAGAGTAGGCTGTTAATAAACCAATAGAGGAATAAACCTGCTAATAATTGAAATGAGCCTTTCATAGTTGCTTTGGTCTTCAAGTTGTTCCATGTGATCTCGCAAACATCTGAAGTTTTAAAAGTACGCTGATAAGCAAGAAACGTTATCATCAAAGAGTATATTCTGAAATATATTAGCGCGAATGCTACCTTTTTGGTAGGTATTTACACCTAAACTGTTATAGTATATTGCTATGGGGAACGATAAATATTCTTGAACAAAAAGTAACGAAATTAATTCCTATTGATATATTGTCTAAAATATAACCATGGCCTTAATGGTCAACTGCTCGGGCTGAACACCTACTTTCCAGCCCTTACCCATAATGTTTGTCAATTATACTATGCTAATAATGGTATTAAATGTTTTCTACGCCAAGTTTAGTTTAGTAATGAAATATGATTAAAATCTCAGCAGAATTAAGCAGTCTCTAGTGACAATGTACTTTCAATGATGCAAAAATGCATAGAAAGGTGAAAACCAAAAACGTACACTTGATGAGAAATATTATAATAAAATAAGGAAATTATTAGAATTTGGAGGCACGTGCCCTCAAGGAATCACTATGGCATGAAAATTGTAAATCTGTAACCCAGAAGTCCCGTAAATGGAGGTGGAGAAGTTGAAAATCCAGCGCAATGACGAGATTACATTATCGGGGTATGTTTCGGTTATCTTGAAACCTGTCCCTTGTTGGAGGGACGATGTTCAACTGACAAAAAGCTAAGAATATAGTAAGCCCAGGTGCTAGGGAAGAAAATGGATCAATATTAATCCAAGAATATTCATTTTCAAACTAGAAAGCTTGTGTCAACGTTAGAGAATCTTGGGATTATCTTTGTCATGAGTCAGGGTAAGCAGACCAGCAGATAAAATCAGAAAGCTGACAATCATATTCTCAAGTGGCAATAAAACGGGTCGGAGATGGTATGAGAGGCAAATAAGCCAAAAATATCCAGAATGGAGGAGTATTTATGGCTAAAAGGCAAAGAAGACACGGGTGGCCTGGGTATACCGTTAACGACAATGACTTTTTGCCTGTTTACATGGAATGTCTTCTTGAGCAAATATAAGAAATGATAACCAGAGTAAACACATAAGGATACACCAAAAATAACTGTTAGAATCATAGATTTGCGCTATATGGAATGGAGAGAATAGTTAATTTTATATTCCGAGGTGAAAGGCTTAAAAATTTAAAATTTTTATGAAGAATCATTAAACGTTGGTGCACTTTGTATGGATATTTGGAACTCCATCGAAATGTCACTATAACAACTACAAAACTACATCTGCATACCACCATGCGAGCCGCCATATGGACGTGAGGTTAGGGGTATTCGGACACCAACCTTGAAAAGGCAAGTATTTTTAATGGGAAAATCGTGAAGAGTATTTTGGGGATGCTATGAGCGGAGCCTTATTTTTATTATTACCAATTATCGCACGTGGAAGGAGGAATATTTGTACTTATCTGTTCTTCAAGGCATCGTTCTAATTTTTTTTACTTCTCTTGGAAAAGAAAAGAAGTAATGTGGCCATAAAATGATACACTCTGGTTTGTTCTGAAACACACCCGTTAGAAATTTCTCAAACGAAACGTAACGTGTAGCCTCCGAGTCTTAAGCGGCTCACAGTCGAATTCCTCTAAAATCTGTAAATCACTAAAGGTTAACTCGCATCAGTTTTTAACGATCCGTGCAGCTTTTCTATGTATTGTTTTAAATATTGGGTCATATTTTCTGTGCAGGGTCCCAAATATTGGCGGCGTATTTGACACGTGGCTTTACCACCACCACCTCTCTTTCACTTTTCATTTTCCGCTAGAGAAATCCTAGTTTCATCAAGGATGCGCCGCATATGTTTTATGTGTGTGTACCCCGAGATAGATCTGAAGTTGATGTATGGAGATGCATGGTGTTGCTTCGAGATTGTACGAACATGAAGTACAATCTGGCTAATAATATATCAGTCCAAAACACCACACTGACTTTCAGAACTATAATTTCACACCTTCACAGGAAAAAAATCACGTAACTACTTTTCAGCTTCTCATTTTTTACTTCAGTAAGTTTAAAATATTACGATAAATTTTATAAAACCCAGAAGTAAATGGCAAAATTTCAAAAAATGTGAGGTGAAGAGACTGCTCATAATAAGGGGTATTAGGACCATAAATTATTCTCATTGCTAATTTTGAAATTCCATTCTTCTACCCCATATAGCACCCTATTCCAAACCTCTCCTCATGG
This sequence comes from Ceriagrion tenellum, assembly GCA_963169105.1. NCBI lineage: Eukaryota > Metazoa > Arthropoda > Insecta > Odonata > Coenagrionidae > Ceriagrion > Ceriagrion tenellum. The sequence goes on along the minus strand of OY720633.1, from coordinate 29,138,389 downwards.
TTAAACATTTAAATGATACTTTCCTAAAACGTACGTTGAGTATCTCACCTTGTACACATCACACTGCGATGGTTATAAACCTTCCCTGACCACAACATTTACCTTTCTTGACAGAATTGAAAAAATAAAATCACTCAGTTTCTCTGAGTCATTCACACAGTTTATTGTGGAAGATATCCCAGTATCTGTGACATCTTCATTTGCTGGGAACTTTTGATGACATTTCAAAGTGTATCATCGGAGAAAAATGATAAAATTAGTCTAAAATCGTTACTTTTCTATTAAAAATGAAGGAGGAATCCTTAAATTACACTTTGTAAATTTACATTTTTTATGTTTAGGTTCTCATAGTCTGTAAATTTTCTCCCTGATAAATATACAAAGAATACGCAATAATATCGCGGCATTGTCATTTCTGAAGGTGTTCTGGCCTGGACAGACCTCCGATTTACTTTGTATTTATTTTAAGTCCCAAGATTCTTTTATTTTTGACCTCCCGCCATTTCCTACTACCATTTGCCATTCGTGTGTTTGTTCGTTTGTTTTGTGTGGCGTGTGTGTGCGTGCGGGGTAAGAGGGCTCAGTTTTCGAGGCCAAGTCAGTGATTGTGAGTCTCCATTCGCTCGCCCGCATGCTCTCTTCCTGGAGTGGTCTTCGAGGAGTTCACATCGAGGGAATTTGGACGTTCACGTCAGCGCGATTCCGTTGACGGAGGCAAACCATGCAGGGATAAATCGGTAAGCGGAAGTTTCCTTTCCTTTTATTCTCTCTCCCTTCGTTTTATTCTCAGCCTTACCTCCCTTCCTTTGCTGTATTAATTTCATTTTCATCCCCTTATTGATTTCCTTGCCCCTTCATTCTATGTATGCCGGCGTAAGGGCTGTACCGGCCCGTTCAAATTCCTTCCGAACCTTCACGCCAGGGCCCCCTTGAGTGTACACTTTCCGGTGCCGATACCCGCGATATTTGAAAATTAACAGGGCATACTTTTAATATTTTTTGACTCTTTGATGCAGTCATCCCCGAGGGTAAAATGACCTCGAGGCAAAACTTTGAATCGCATTCATACCTTCTGCTATTTAAACGGGACCAGTCAAAGGCTATCCGTTCAGTCATGCACGAGATGGCCTGCGAGATGACAATCGGGGGTATGTCAGTAAACATCTCTGATATAGGATATATTCGGTTAGGTTTTCTCTTTTAAAGGAAGTGTATTGCAGTATCATTAAGGAGAATCAAGCAATCTTTAAACACTGCATAAGTTGTCGGCGCACGGAAGCGTATTAAATAGATTCCGTACTCGCTGAAGAATTCGAGAAGAAATGCTGTTTTATTTTGTCTATTTCTGAAAGATTGACATCATCCAAAAGTGTTGGGGACGGTGAAGCCAATTCTTTGGTGTTCAATCAGAAATGTAGACTGCGATTGACGTTCCAAAGTTTTCGGGGGCATTTCCCGAATGGCCAGAGTTTCGTGTTATATTCAAATCGGTGGTGCATGTCCAGAATGATATATCCGCAATTGAAAAGTCTTCCTATTTGAAATATTCTCTTTAAGGAATATCTTTGGCCGTGATTGCTTCTGTTCCTTTCGGTGGACTGCATTTTTATTCCGCCTGGAGAGAATCAAGTGATTTTTATATCAATCCTCGTACTTTCGTTTTTTCCTTTGCAGATAAGCTACTCTCTGTCGGCAATTTCTGCAAATGAAGCACCTTCGTTAAAACAATTCGTGACAACCTTTACCGAAATGTATTCAGCCTTTGGGACCTTGGATATTCCAGATTTTGGAGACTTTATTTTATTTCCCTTAGCCACTCGCGTTCTGGATGTGGAGACATTATCTCAATTTTAAGGAATTTTAAATGGGAACACATTTCCTTCTCTAATGAATCTTATCAATTTCGTAAAAAAACAAATTAAAGTTTTGCAAACGACAAGCGGAACCGTCCCTATATCTCTCTCTTTTAGTTCTCGACGTGAATCTGAATTCTCAATGCCAGTTTCAGTCAGTGAAACATTTTCGGACGTTGAGGCTATAATGAGAAAACGTGACATCTGTCATTTGTGTTCTTCTTTGCGCGCATTATTTTGATGTGCTAGGTATATTCAAATGGATTATGACCAAAGTTCAAACTTCGTGAGCTTAAAAAAGTAATGTCTCAACTGTCGTGAACCGGGGTTTGGGCTCCCAAGGGTCTAGTAAAATCATGCATTTTCTAAGAGGTAAGCGATAACATCACGCGTCGCTACAGCAACCTGCCGGTGACGGCAATTCAGTCGATGAGAAAGATGACGCTGGATAAGGTCCCATTGTATCCCTGGACGATAATAAAGAGTGTATTCCTTTGACCAAAACGTCTCATTCTTTGTTGTTTCCCCGGTAATCTTGGCGTCATGCACTCGGAGTGGTAGGCCGCATGTTGCCATTCTAGCCAAAGCGGTTGCCAGGATTCAGGTGGGTAATGGGGCATAGGAATGCATTCAAATTCTCATAGATCCTGAGTCCCAAGTGTCTATAGTCTCGTTTTCCGCTGTAAAGCGGTTATCCTTGACCGTATCTGCTTACGCAGGCGAGCTATTTGGATTAGCTCATACCCCACTGCATCCACCGAAGGGTCAGGTTTTGAGCTCTTTGTTACCAAGAAGTGCCACCAATACTCTCTACCGCATCGCGACGAGGATACCACAACCATGGTTGTAGTATCCAAGGTGATAATTGAACTTCCAAGAGTTCTTCTTTCGCGCTATATTTTTTTTTTAATTCTTATTTTTATCTTGCGAACCCAGAGTTCGAATAGCTAGCAACTGTTGAAATGTTATTGGGTATGGATTTATTCCCTAAGATTCTTCTTGGTTGGCGGAGATCACTGTCTAAAGCAAACGTAATAGCAATGAATTCTGTTTATGGTTCGATCATAATAGGAAGTATTTCCAACATCCTCCCCCAGTAACCCCGCAAAGTTATTTCGTTGACTGTTAGTAAACACGAAATTCCTGTCCTCAGTCAATTGAAAATGTTTTGGGGGGTGGAGGAGGCATAGATCGAAACTCGACTGAGACCCGAAGACCCACAATGTGAAGTGTTTTTTTTTCAGAATACACATCGTCATATGCCTAACGGTAGATATATAGTTATGTTACCAATTACAGTATTTCCTCCCCCGTTGGGAGATTCTCATGGTCACGCGATATAACAGTGGATGAATACCGAGCGCTATATACTATTTTTGTATATTTATAATAATTTACAGTTAAATTTTTATTATATTGTCTATTAAAATATAACAAACCATATGATAACAACAATTAAATTGTTATAGAATTTTATAATAATAACAATAAGTAGAGTAAAAATTGTAATAGAATTTTATAATAATAATAATAATAAGGGTACGAAAGCGGACCACCAGCCTCCTCGTGGCGTACCTGGCAACGGCTTTGCCGGCTAATGGTGGACGTCTATGTGGCGGGCTAACCACCCGCCATGCAGTATAATCTGGTTCCAAGAAAGAACTTAGATAAGGCGTCCCACAACCGGCCCCTCTAGGATGGGGGCCCCAGTAGAGTTGGACGTGGCCAAGGAAAAATAAGTACTCGGATGGGAGCTCGCATGGAGTGGACGGAAGCCTTAAGGGGTGACCTCCTCGCATGCTATGCTGCCAGCGAGCCCGAACGCAGGGGTTACATGGCCAGGATGCACTCTTTGTGGTGTGAGATGCATCCGGAACACGACCACCTGTCGCAGCAGAACTTGCGCGACCAGGCCAACCACCTGCGGAAAAAGGAAAATATCCACCAACCGTAGGTTCAGAGAAATACACCACCAGCCGAACCACCCTCTCCGTCACAGGCAGCACCTCCACCTGCTGACGTGAGTACCGCACATTTGTCGGTATCTCCTACAAAGAGGGAGAATGTTGGTCAGACTGACTCTGAACTATTACGATCGCGATTAAGAAGCACAATTAACTATGACGAAGGACACACTAGGCAGAGAAGCATCCATCGAAAGATCTCTCTGCGGGGTACCCACCTGCCCCAAATGAATGGACTCATCGACGAGATCCTGACAGAGACGTCAGATCTCTGGACGGTGAATTGCGTGGTCTACGCTGCGGCCAAGGTTTTGGCAACCTCCCGAAAGGACTCCTCTCGGGAGGAAAAGGCAGCAACAAGGCTGAAAAAGCTGCATGCCAAGATCACGCTGGCGAAACAGCAGGCGTCGAGGATTCGGTGTGTGATTGATTACATCACTACCGGGCAAACCTTTACATCTAAAGTTCGGCGTATTGCGCGCAGCCTCAGATTCAACCATCACACACTGAGCAAAAACGTGCTGCTTACTATTAAGCAGCACGAGGTCGATAGGGTACGGGCGCTTACCACGGCCTAGAAAAAACTCCTGAAAAGGAGTAGAGGCGTAAGGGAGAATTCCACCTTTCTCCTTCAGCCGTCCCGTCTCTTTCGGCCTCCTCCGCATGTTGTTGAATACCCGCCACCCGTTCATGAGATCGAGCGTTTCTGGAAGGATATCTACGAAACGTCGAAGCCATTCAATGGAGACACTCCGGCCATCGCACTTTTTAAATAGTTCTGAGACCGCCACCTACACAATGTGGATGGACTCCTTTCAGGCACGGAAAGTGACGTGAAGCGCGCTTTCTCTGGCAAGAAGAATTTCGCGGCTCCAGGAATGGATGCCGTGAATATCTTCTGGTGGAAGAAGTTCACTTCTACCCATTAACATCTGGCCAGAATCTTCACGTCCCTCATCACAGGTAGAGAACCATTTCCACCTTGGCTGACTGAGGGATGCACGGTTCTCATTCCGAAAAAGGGAGACTTGTCCAATTCGAAGAACTATCGCCCTGTAACCTGTCTAAACACTGTATACAAGGCGTTCACCACGATCTTGAGCGACCTTAACCTTCGGCAGATCCAGCCTGTGTGGGAGGAGGTGTACGAGCAAAGGGGGTGCAAACGAGGAATCGCGGGATGCAAGAACAACCTGCTCATTGACAGGCGCATATGTCAGGATGCCGCCCGACATAAGCGAAACCTATCAATGGCCTGGGTGGACTATCGCAAGGCTTTCGACACCACTTCACATGAGCTTCTCATCGCCCTGCTGAAGTTGATGAAAGTCCACCCAGAGGTTGTGTCCTGCATCCAACGCCTGTTACCACTCTGGAGAACGCGCTTCGTCTTGACATCGGGCAAGCGGACCGTCTCCACTGAGTTGGTAACATACCTCCGTGACGCTTTTCAAGGCGACAGCTTGAGCCCCCTCCTGTTCTGTATTTCCCTCCTCCCTCTCTCCTTCAAGCTGAGACGAGGCCGAGGATATATGTGCGGCGTTCCTGATGACAGGAAGCACAAGGTCACCCATTTTTTTACATTGATGATCTTAAACTGTATGCTTCCAACGCCAAAAAACTGCGCGTTGCACTGGACACCGTACATCAATACAGTGAGGCTATATAGATGGAATTCGGATTGAACAAGTGTGCATCCATCCACCTGGCGAAAGGAAGAATATCGGAGGACAAGGATGACTCGCAACTCGTTGACGGGAACGTCGTTCGTCATCTGCAAGATGACGAATGCTACGAATACCTCGGCGTCCCCCAACGTCGAATGCAGGAGGTAGCAGCGGTGAAGGAAAGACTCACCGCCAAGTACAGACAGACTCTCAGAAAAATCTGGAGTTCTGAGCTGTCTAGCAAGAACAAGGTTCTTGCCACGAACATGTTCGCGGTTCCGACACTGCTGTACATCTTCGGATGCATGAAACGGAATGTCAACGATTTGCAAAATCTCGACCGGGGAACGAGGAAGATGCTGACCATCTATAGAAGTCTTCATCCGAAATCTTCTGTCGCCAGATTGTATCTCCCTCGCAGTGTAAGCGGTAGAGGTCTGTTGAGCCTGGAGTGTCTACATAACAGAGTTGTCTTGGGTACAGTTTGCCGTGTGTTCAATATCATGGACCCCCTGCTCACTCTCGTAAGGGAGCACGAAGGTGCCGGGATGGGGGCGTTCCTCTTCCAGGCGGCGAAGAGGGCAGCGGACGAAATCGGTCTGGACTTTGACCTGTCATCCGCCGGTAACGACAGTAGCACGTCAGTCTTGTCACTGAGGGCAGACGTCTTAAAGCTCGGGGACAAAAAGGCTGAGCAGAAGACCTTGCTCAAGACACATACCGATAAGACCATGCATGGATGTCTCTACCGAAACATGGAAGATCATGGGTTATCAAAGGAGCTGACGTTTGCTTTCCTTCGTTCCGCGGGTCTCAGGTCCGAAACAGAGGGTTTCGTTCTCGCGTGCCAGGATGGTGTCATCAACACTCTCGTGTACCGCCGAATTATATTCAAGGCGGAGGTGGCGGACACGAGATGCAGGGCGTGCCGAGCCAAGTCGGAGACTTTGAGTCACCTTCTCTCCGGCTGCAGTTATTACGCGCAGTCAGCGTATTTAGCTCGGCACAACGCAGCTCTGCGGGTGTTGCATTTCCACCTCCGACATCATAACGGCATCGACGAAGTACATGTGCTGCCCTATGCCCCTGGAGATATTGAGCCCGTCGTGGAGAACGACAAAATAAAAATCTGGTGGAATTACAAGCCTGACATCGTTCTCCTCGACCTTCTAACGCGTCCCAAGTTCGTAATTGAGTTTTCGGCTCCGGCCGATACGAATTTGGACGCGAAAGAGGCGGAAAAACGGACGAAATATCAAGACCTGCTGTTCGAACTTCGGCAGATGTACCCGGGACACTCTGTAAAACTAGTAGTCCTAGTCATAGGTGTGCTCGGTGGAATCAAGGGCTCGCTGATACAGAGCATCAAGTGTATTCCTGCTTGCTTGGCACAGGCGGAATCACTTGCAGCCCGCATGCAGAAGGCCGTCCTCTTGGGGTCGCTCCGTCTGCTTCGTGCGCACGACCCGAACGCAGCGTAGCCACTGATCCGATGGGTTTCGGAAGTACAGCAAATGAAACCCGATGCTTGCCGAGGACTCGGAACGGGAAAGTTACCAAATTTAAAAAAAAATAATAATAATTTATTTTACACCACATTTTTATACATACTTTTTTACAAATAACAGGAGCTTTAGGCAGACTCAAAGGTGTCACCTGTATGGAGACTGCCTTCATTAAATGAATAGCATCGCTGGTATTTAATGTTCACTATTTTCCAAGCATAAAAACAATTAATTTGAATATATCAGTTTTGCCCATATTATGAAAAATTGAATGCAATTTACAACAATAATAATACATCGAGCAATTATAGTACACTCATGTAAAACAGAAATAATACTTACAAATTATTACTAAGAACAACATGTACGGTTTCGCACAACTTTAGACATTTGTGTAATTCTATCAATTACACCCATAATGACAATGTCATGCACATAAAATCATATAAAGTAATACATTAGGCACAAATTACATTTATGTAATACAAAATTTGTTACAATTTATTTATTTAATAAACAATATGTGCGCTTTGGTATAAGGTAATAATTACAGGCCTAATAAGTTTTCAATTTTAGAATGTGACAATATCCATTCTTTTAACAATTTTAAAAAATTGTTCACATTCGCTACATTTCTTATCTATTCCGGTATTGAGTTGAATATTTTAGGACCTAAATACACAAAGGATCTCTTATACAGGGTGAAATTTGGTTTTGTAGGCAGTGCAACTCCCTTTCTTCTTAAATTATATACATGGTCACTTCGAGTAATTGCGGGAATGTTGCCACTCTTCAAGTAAAATATTTTTAAAACCTTTAATAAAAACATGTGTTTTATTGGAAGAAGTTGTAACCGAACAAATATTGGATATGTATTCAAATATATTTTGCTTTTTGTTATAATTCTCATTCTCTTTTTCTGAATTAGCACAACTGGCAGTAAGGACTTGTTATAGGATCCTCCCCAACAAATCAGTCCATACCATAATCTAGAGCCCACAAGGGTTTCCAATAGAGTTTTCTGGAATGGTAGAGGACACTTATTTCAATAAAGTACAATTTGGACGCATAGTATCGGAGAGTTTTTGCAAGTTAATTTATGTGGTTTTTCTAGTTTAAAAATTTTTCAATAGTGATACCCAAATATTTTATGCTATCAACCAGGTCAATCTTTTTACATCGACAACACTGTTTCAGACAGTCTGCAACGTGGTAAGTTATATTAAAGTTAAATTTATAGCAATTACTCCGATCAAATAGCATCAATTTGGTTTTTTCACTTAGCTCAAGGCCGTTGTAGTAAAACCATCTACGTAAAACATTTAGGTCCATTTGTGCATCATTTGCGACACTATTAACATTGCTTCCACTGTAGCACAAGACTACATCGTCAGGAAAAGCGGTTACTGATCCTTGAAAGTCATAATTGCACAAATCATTTATACAAATGAGGAACAGAATAGGCCCAAGTACTGAGCCTTGCGGAACCCCTGTTTTCGCAAATTTAAATATACTGAAATCCCTTACGCACTGGGATCTTTCTGTTTAGTAACTTTGAAACCACGCTAAGGAATCTCCTCTAATTCCGGCATCACTTAGCTTAATAATAATATTGAATGGTTCAATCCTTTACTAGCAGACCCGACAGACGTTGTCCTGCCCAAACATTGGATTTCCAGCTATTAGCGGGTTAAGCAAACGTTTTTTCGATGTTCGAATTTTCGATAAACTACATACTAAGTAACATTTGACAATGATTTTGACATTTCAGTCTATTCGTTTCGTCACGACAAAGCCAAGCTACAACGCAAGTGCGACGGCTTGCGGATGTATTGATGCGTACACAGAATTCGACATCAGCGACACCTATGGTACACAAACATAAATATAAATTATTCTGCGATGGTCAATTATTCATGAACTTCTCAGAAGGTTTTAACGGTCAATTATTCATTAACTGATGATTTTTTTCCTTTTAAAAATATTGGGGGTGGGGGTGAAATTTTGGGGTTATGGTACCAACACCATCTACCACCTCGAGAGGGCGACGGGCTTCTCGATTTTGACCACCAAAATCGCGCGACCGGGAACGATGACCTCGTGAAACCGACAGCTACGCGACTTGTCTTGACAAACCCTCGATTGCTAGGTACATCTTATCATCAGTCGATATGATGTTGGGAGAAACGGCATGGACGGCCATATGAGGGGTTGACACCTCAATGATCTTGTCAGCGAGCTCCGATAGCTTGTCTAGGGGTAACTCCGCCTGGGCAGTCAGGATTTCTTGGACGTGCGGAGACAATCGCCTCAGCCACAGTTGCCGGAAGAGGTTATCCGAAAGAGCGGTTGTTCCGGCGAGGGAGCGAAGATGCCGCAAGAATTGGGAAAGCTTGTGATAGCCGAGGTCCTTGTCCGACAGTAAATGGCGAATGCGTTGCTCCTCAGAGGCTGACAGACGTTCTACAAGCTTCGATCGTAGAGTCGAATAAGGGTTCTGAGACGGAGGATTCGTGATTATTTCCTCAACCTCACAGGCCATGCGATAATCTAAATGTGAGGCACCGTAATGGAACTACGTTAACTCGCTTGTGATCTCCGACAGCATGAACTGAGATTCCACCTTTTTAAAACCAAAGACTCTGTTTCTCAGGCCAAAATAGTGGTAGTTTCACAGCGACGCAACGAACCGCAGGCCGGTTCAGCTCGGTGTCTGTGTGGCTGCGTCTTGAATCAGAATCATTTAGTTGCTGATGGAGCTGGGCGTTTTCTTCACGTAAGAATTGAAGCTCGTTGTCGCACGACGAACCATTTTTACCAAATGTTGACTATTTATTCTCCTCGTCAGAGTAACTAATGTAGAGATGGGTAAGTGAGGAGACGTCCACGTTTATCAAGTCAATTTATTAGAGCCTTTATCAATGTCCACTACAATCTCAGTCCTCTGACTTTGTTACATAAACATCAAAAAATCAGCAAGGCCTCCTTAGCAACAATATAGAAGATAATGGCACCATTTACTGTAGCCACAAAAATGTCGTCAAAAACAATTTCCTAGAACCCGATCGCAGCGCCACCTACCGGGTCCATTTGTGAATCTAAACAATTCAGGGACCCACTCAAATACCTACAAAAAATGTCAACAAAATCGTTTCCGTCGTTTAGGAGGAGTTCAGTGACATACACACGTACAGAAGAATTATATACATAAAGACTAGCGGACCCGACAGACGTTGTCCTGCCCAGACGTTTGCTTGCCAGCTATTAGCGGGTTCAGAAAACGTTTTTTTGATATTAGAATTTTCGATAAACTACATATTAAGTGACATTTGACATTGAGTTTGACATTTCAGTCTTTTCGTTTCATCACAACAAAGCCAAGCTACGACGCAAGTGCGACGACTTGCGCTTGTATAGACGTGTACATCAAATAACACAGAATTCGAAATCAGCGACACCTATGGTACACAAACATAAATATAAATTATTCCCCGATGGTCAATTATACATGAACTTGTGAATTTTTTCTTTAAAAAATATTGGGGAGAGGATAGGTGGTGAAATTTTGGGGTTATGGTACCAACACTATCATCCACCTCGAGAGGGCGAAGGGCTTCTCGATTTTCACCACCGACGATCGCGCGACCGGGAACGATGATCTTTTGAAACCGACAGCTCCGCGACTTTTCTTTATCCGGAGGTTATCCGAAAGAGCGGTCGTTCCGGCGAGGGAGCGAAGACGCCGCGAGAATTTGGAAGGCTTGTGATCGCCGAGGTACTCGTCCGACAGTAACTGGCGAATGCGCTGGTCCTCAGAGGCTGACAGACATTCTATAAGCTTCGATCGTAGAGTCGAATAAGGATTCTGAGACGGAGGATTCGTGATTATGTCCTCAACCTTACAGGCCATGCGATAATCTAAATGTGAGGCACCGTAATGGAACTTCGTTACCACGCTTGTGATCTGCGACAGCACGAACTGAGATTCCGCCTGTGAAAACCAAAGACTCTGTTTCTCGGGCCAAAATAGTGGTAGTTTCACGGCAACGCGACGAACCGCTGGCGGGTTCTGCTCGGTGTCTGTGTGGCTGCGTTTTGAATCAAAATCATTTAGTTGTTGATGGAGGTGAGCGTTTTCTTCACGTAAGCGTTGAAGCTCGTCGTCGCGCGGCAAAACCATTTTCACCAACTGTTGACAATTTATTCTCCTTGTCCGGGTCACCAATGTGGAGATGGGTAAGTGAGATCTCCACGTTTATCAAATCAATTTATTAGAGCCTTAATCAATGTCCACTACATTCTCAGCCCTCTGACTTAGTTACATAAACGTCAACAAATCAACAAGGCCTCCTTGGCAACAATAGTAGATGATGGTCCATTTACGGTTGCCACAAAAACGTCGTCAAAATTAATTTCCTAGAACCCGATCGCAGCGCCACCTACCGGGTCCATTTGTAAATCTAAACCATCCAGGGACCCACTCAAGTACACACAAAGAATTTCATCAAAATCGGTCCAGCCGTTTAGGAGGAGTTCAGTGACATACACACGTGCAGAAGAATTATATATATGAAGATAGCAGTCATTTTTGAAGCACAATGATAATTGGACTTAAATTCTCCATTATGAACCGCAGTAGTAGCAAAATATAGTTTGAGACTAAAACTTAACCGTCATTATAAGCATTGGATATATAATAGATTATACTTTTCCCAATAAACACTAAAATATTTTCCTTGTATCTTTTGTCATCCTCTTACCACTACCATATCTTGATATTTCATTGTAAATCAATCCTAAAAAAATGCCCATTCACCTCTAAATTGATCAATATTTAATATGTCGGACAATTATTCACCAACGGTCTAGTTGGCACCAAGATAAATGAATGTCATTCGTTTAATTCACAGTTGGCTTGAAGATGCCTTCTGATTTTAACAACTCCTCGTCTTGGAGTGCCAAGTAACACGGACTAGTTATAGAGCTCCAAGGATACCTTTGCATGCAAACGTGTGCAAGAAAGCCACTCGAAATCGAGCAACCAGAGCCATATTCCACTCAAACAACGCGATGGAGACCTCCTTAGACCTCGCCTCAACCTATTCTAACCAATGACGGTATCCGAGCGAAATGAAATTAACTCCCGCACTCTCCTAACCTTAACTAATCCAATTTCTCTCCATTCCCATTCAAAGAAGGAACTTCCAACTCTCTCTCTCTCTCTATCCCTGCCGCCACTCCTATCATCTCATATGCATAAATACTCTCTACCCCATGTTCTAGATAATATGGTGTGCCTCCATCCCATCGCATTCCCCAGCCGTTGCATACGCGCTCGCCCGATTACACCGAAGGCAATCCCGGCGCCAAGGCGGGCACGTGGAGGCAGCCAGCCGATGGAAAGCTTGGAATTCAACTAGCACCCAAGTTACGAGGCAAAAATGGAATACGGTCCCCACTTAAGCGAGCGCTATGTCAACTTTGTTACTCGAATTGTGGATTAAAAAATTCATGAAAACTTCAACGTTCAACTCCTCATTCAAGTTCAGTACCAAAATATGCGATTAACATATCATAACTCTCATTTACAACGATGAAGTGTTCTCCTTTCTGAATGAATATGTTTTAATGTTGCAGAAAACCATAAAATATAGAGTATTAAAATGGGAATAATCAGAAAAATAAAAGCCTGAGAGCGCGCATACTCCTCACTGTGCATTCTACAATGCTGCTATATGATTGTGAAAATAGAGCTTAATGCAATCCGTTATAAATTCAAGTCGTGCGCAATCATCTGGTAATTTATTACACGGTAACAGAACTAATGGTAAGTACTATTATATACTAGTCTTAACTAAGTTAAGCTCTTATCCTCCAAATAAATACAATATGAATTATAACCTTAAAATATTAAAGTATTTTTCACGTATCTAAATGTAATATTTGCGAATAGATAATGTCCGTGGCATATGCAAAGGTATAGATCAAAAGGGTTTCCAAAGAAAAACCGATGCATTTTATTTCACCAAAAATTAAATAACACGTATAACATCAAGCATTATAAACTTTAATACACCTATAGCTTAAGTTTAAAAGCAATGGCGAAGCCTTGAATTATTTCCTTTAGATAATTAAAATGGATACTTCAGAAATATTCATATTTTGATATGAAGTTAACGTTCAAAAACATTAAAAACTATTTAATTTTCTTCATAATTTCTTTATACGACTATTATTGCATAACATATGTATGAGCTCAACCTATACAAACCAACAGATATAAACTCAACATATCAAGTTTAATGTCACTCATTCTTGATACAGCTAATATGCTTATAAATTCTGCTTTGCTCTTAAGGGAAGAAGAAAATTGGAAAAGCGACGACCCAAGTATCGCGGAAGGGGAGCCGAGGCTTCGTGAAAAATGCCTTCATTCCTCTGCGTTCCCACAATTCCCCTAGCGATCCCCAGATCCTCTGAAGCAAAGTAATAATAAAAAACACGAGGAAATGGACGATCGTTTAGAAAGAACGAGCTGCAATTTTTCTCTATTCATTTCGCGCTTGGGGAAGGATATCCATGGGGAGGGAAAATGTATACCTATCCACTTGGAGTGCATATCCTTGCCGCACTGGGAGGGAACAGAAGCAGTTGAAGACTGCCGCTTCCCCGTCGTCGGCCGCAACTCATGAATCGCCGGTGGTCCGAAGGAATCGCCGCCCCAGGCCCGATTTTTCCTGCGCCACCCCCACGATGGAAGCAGAGAGAAAAGGGGCAAGGGAAGGTCGGGGGCAAATCTACTCCCAGTCCATAACCCCCGCGCCCCCCTCGTCCACTCCCCAAATGACTTGCCAAGCGAGAGAAATGTACCCCCACCCCTTACCTCCCGCATGGAGCTTTGCCGCTGTCATTCATCAGACAATCTCCCCGCCCCCCCCCTATCGCCTCCCTCCTAGTGAACTCTATATGTGCTCCGCTCCGTGTTCCAGAGGAGAGTTCGTTTACGAGGTTCTACCAAGCCATGCTATGCAATGCAGATGAAGGTTCGGCTTCGGCCCAACCAGCAACCCCTTCAGCCGGAGGGTATATATCCCCCCACCCCCCAACTGGATGAATGATCAATTGCGCACAGGAATGCAAATCCAACATTGGTGGATTCCTGGTACTTGATGATGGTACGACATGATGGTACTTGATGATGGTATGGTATGATGATGGTTAAAAATAAATTTAGAATTGTTTTCTGAAGTAAAAAAATAAATACCTACATACTTTTAGTCACACTTTGGGCTAATTGTAGATTCCGTAATCACCAAGTGTAGTCATTTTGATTAGTGTGAACAAAGTGACCTCGAAATATCACAAGAAAATGTGATTGAATTCACTGTATCGAGTGTCCCAATGCAATGAAATAGATTCTATTACAGATACGCAGCGCGTGAAAAGACCTAAATAAGGCCTTCCATGACAGTTTTCAGAGTTACAACTAGAACTCCCAACATTTCTTGCTTTACATTGATGTTTGAAATAGATTTATTTAGCACTCTTGCGTTACACCGATTTCTGCACATGAGTATTGTAAATATTGAGTACATTTTTTGAATTGACGGAGCCGAAATACACAATCTACATTTCCTCACGAATTGAAACTTTGTGTACTGTGCCGACAAGAAAAAAACAATGCAGAGACTCAGGCTTATGACGGCGGATCGAATTTTGATCTGTTAACGCTCAAAGAGAATAATAATTTTTCTGCGATTGTGCACTGAAAACAGATGAAAACAAAACAGTCAGCACGAGATCAATGCTGTAGCCTCAACAGTAGTATCAACATTCAAACGAAGAGCTACTAGAAGCCGTGTCGACCGAGCGCTCGGTCGACGCGGCTTCAGTATGAAGAAGGTTAAAGAAGCGTCAGAATGATTTTCTGATTCGTCATCAAATAAGTACCGAACGGATTCTCGCGATCAAAGGAGCGATTTGATCGGCACTGCCACAGATCTTACATGAAGGCTTCCCGAAACACTGTCCAGCTAAGCTAGCGGACACGGGCACTGCATTGCGCGTGGACTCGGATAAATCTCAATCTAAGATCGGTTGTGCCTTACTGGGGATCACGATCTCAGCTCATGACACTTATTTTTCTATTCGATCATCTCTTCTACCCATCAGTTTCGAGGATTTTCGATATTATGTCCAATTTTTTACGTAGAACATGGTTTCTTATAGAAAACGCTCATTACTAGTGCGTTATAAACTCAATTCACTTCTGTCCTCAAGAGCGCTGCTATGCATCTTCCATGCCAAACATTTTCCACAACGGCCCAGACTCATAAGAAAGGCTTACATTTTTATCACTCACGGCTAATGCAATTATTTACGGCTAAATGTAATAATGATGTCAAGCAGTCATGAGCATTCATTTATATTCGCCCAGTATTTTGCTCTATCCGCTACGCTGAGTGGATAATATTCTTCCTCACTTTAGAATTGACAGTGCCGTCGCGGCGGACGGATGGTCACTCTATCTTCACAGTAAAGAGTTCCTTTTTTTACTCAAAACTTAATTCCACCGAAACTGTCATCCCATGGCACAATGTCAGAGGAAATTTCATCTAAGATTATCACGCTTCATCACACGATTTATAAATGTTCACTCATTTTTTGTAAACTCCTATGTGCGGTGAAGAGAAAGAAAGGAGGCTGCTGAGTAAAATAGGAGAAAGGTAGAGGTATGAGGTAGGATGAACGGAAAATTATTTATAGGCGGGGGACTATTAAAGACTGCTATAGAACGGAGAATATCAAATTAATCATTGGACGATGCAATGACATCATATGCACGTTGGAAGGAATAACGGGAAAGAGAGTGCATGCTAAACAACTGAGAGACATACTGGGAAAACAGACAGTTCAAGATGGAATAGAAAAGTAGAAGTCATATCAATCAAAGTTTTCCATAACCTCTAATAGCACCAATAATTCAACCGCTTCTTGCTTCGTCAGCACATTCAGTATTCTAAATTACTGTTGAAAAATTATCCTGAAACCAAAATTTCATTTAAGATTCAGTTGATAATGAGAATTTCGAAAGAATGCTACGTTTATAGGACAACCTCGACAGGTGCATTGTCAAAGGCCATCTAAAAAAACGTTTAAATTATAGTATGGATCCCAGGTGACGTTTTGTTTCGTAAAAAATTGATTTGCGGCTTGATATAGGATGCAGTCAAATATTTCGCCTCACCAAGGTGCTGATAAAAAAAGACGCTATTACTGCTAGTGATCTCGTGATATGTTCTGTTATGAAATGTTCTGAAACATAGGCAACATTCAAGTAGGAATACTACGCTTTAAGTGCTAGATATAAGGTGCAGTTAATCATTTCTCCTTGCCGAAGTGCTTAGGAAAATAGAAGTTAGTACTGTCAGTTTAAATGAATGTTCTGAAAGATAGGTAACATTCAAGGAGGAATAATACGCTTTAAGTGCTCATAGATTTGAATACCTTACCTTGAGAAGGAATTTTATGAAAGATTTCTCTGAAAAATTCAACCAGATTTGCAGATCGGCCGTTATATTATGATGTATGCAACAAATAAGCTCGTATAATAAGCAAATACCAATATTTAACAGTTTAATGGATGAAATCATTGCTATATTCCTTTGGACAGCAAGTTCTATTACTGTAGTATGGAAATTTTAACTTGGAACTTACAATTCACGTAGGTCCAATCACCTCATCTGTAAACAACAGAAACGCCCTTGAACCCAAAGACAAATTCGATCATCCTCCATTTAGGAAAATTTCGCTTTACATGGGAGGGCCTCATGGCCATATCTATTGTGTTCACAGTCGGGATTTCTCCCTGGGGCGCGGTTCACGGGTGCTCATCATCGGAAAATGGGCTCAGTCAAGACGGTCGTCTTTCGGGGCAAATTTCGATGGCACGGGATCATTCGAGTAAATATGTAAATGAGGGCTGCTTGATTGAGAATAGCAGTGAGAACCCAAGTTATGCGCTTCAAAAATAAGCGATAATTGGGTTAGATGAAATCTTCACGGGAAATTCAATTTACGCTCCATGCCCGAAAAGACGCAGTCAGAAGAGGCCTAGTAAAGTGAATGGGTTGACACTTAAAACTACCGTTTCTTGAGGAATAAAAATATAAAAAGCGCATTATATATGTGATTTATATGCAGCAGAAAGAATTTGGATTGGGTAAGTGTTTTCACGGGAGCCAACAATAATATGAATTCAAATCTTTCCCTTTTAAACAACGAATGGATTATAGGAGCGTTATAAATACTTTATTTGATGAGTTTTGAATTACTTGCGATTATATCAGAACTCTATTAACTCTGAATATTAAAAATAGTTAATGGTATAAAGAAACTAAGAACTATGATACATTCAAATACTCATACACGTGCACATTTGGCAAAATATCTACGGTCGTTTCATTCATTCCTTAGTAAGCTACTATCGGCATAGTACCGCACTAACTAGTTGCCAACCATTAAAACGCTATTCCTGTAAATTATTCAGGGTCCTCACTCCTGCATCCCTGCATCCTCACTTCTGCACTCCTGCCTAAGGAACTCCAAGATAATTTTGTTAGCTTCTGGTGCCTTTCTCTCAAACCCTTTACTGCACCATTACATTCCGATCTTATTATGGAGAATTCTATTACATCTCTATCCACAGTGTCTTTATTCTCAAGTATCCTGCAATTAAGTACCTAGCCGCTGCAAAGTATTTCCAGGTACTCTTACATCTCCTCGTAATGTTCGCTTTTTCAAAAGCAATTTCACTGCCTTAAATTCTAATGACATAAGCTTTCATTGGGTGCTCTTAGAAGTAACTGTCATTACGCAGTATGTACCTCCTAGTGGTGGATCGCGGGCAGCGGTATGCTGGCTCTCAAGGTAGTCTTTAACAAAGGGATCTAAGCGGGCCATGGGTACCTTCAGACTTTGGTTCGTCCAGATGCATAATGGCGAAAATGTGCTAAAACTTACTGTTAGAACCACGGAGTAGGATATAGGAGGGCGACTCCGTGGTTAGAACCACGGAGTAGGATAAACTCCGTGGTTAGAACACTGTGACCGTAAGCAGGGAATGCTGCATGTGGCGCGGATATAACAAAGTCTGGAAACCTCGCATTCTCTATTGACACTTACATCTAGCCGTCCAAGTATAGCCTCTGACGGCCGATCGCACTATGGGTGGGAGAAGCTGGTGTCAAAACTTTTCCTATCGAGAGACGGACATCAGAAAACAGACTGGGCAATTAGTACGGGGAGTGTAAGGGGATGGTATGAAAAAGAAAGGAAAGTCAATGAATGATATGAGAACGGAAAATTACATGCTTTGTGTGCTTATAAAACCTAGCGCAAGTGTTAGGAAAACTGATGGCGATGGGTTAGTTTTGTAGTCTAGAGTTAAAGACAGCATGCATGGCAGTACTATCACAGGTTTGATCCTCAATGGCTGACTTAAGATAATAGTTAGGCAATAGGAGTTAGCAGCGTCTATATTTCTCTCGGTTCGTATGAAAGTAGTTACTCGAAAAGTAGAAATTGTGGCATGTTATGCCACAGTGGATAAAGAAAGTCAAAGATGAGTATTTCATAAAACAGAGGGACTATTACTGGACTAATGAACTAGGCTACATGGATGGCTGGGTTGAAGTTAGACATGAGATGTATCTAATGGAAATTGGGATGCGTGATGTCAATATTGCTGCTTAGCTTTTATGAATAAATGTAGGAGGGAGGCAGGTAGGAATAACGTCGGTGTCATGGTTGAAGATATAAATGTGCGAGCTCTATTTTACGCAGATTAGGCAGTGTTGCTATTAGAGGGTCGACAGAAACTTTAAGGGCTCCAGGATAACTTTTGTAAATATAAAGAGAGAATGAATTTGAGTATTATTATGTCAAATAACAAAGAAGTAGTTTGTAATGTGTAGAGAGATAAGAATGGTGATACAGTGAGGATAAATGATAATGTAGTTTAACGAGCAGACGATTTTGTTTGTCGTGGCCAATTGGTATGAAATAGGAAGGAAGGATAAGGAGATTTTAAGGCGAGGAAATGTCGGTAGGAAAGTCGTGAGGAGCATATCTAAGAATGAATGTTTGTCTGAGGAAACGATAATATCACTGTATCAAAATGGTGTTCTACCTACGTTTTTATAAGGCAGCAAAACAAGGGGATGATATAATAAGCATAAGAGCAGGCTAGATGAAGTGGCGATGGGATATCAGAGTGTTTGTGGGAAATGTAGGATAAAATGGGTTAGAATGGAGTGAGTGACGGGAAAATGTGGCCTGGAGGCCCTAGTAATGGGCACGTCATAAAAGATAGTGCTTCATTTTTTTGGCCATACCAAAAGAAAGGAATAGTCGACTAATGAAACATATATGATAGTGGAGTTAAGAGTGTGAGAGGAAGAAGAGAATGTGCGAAAATAATGGATAAACGTGGTAAAAGAGACTTTAAAGAGGAAAAATATAGGAATATTCAGAATAGGAGGACACGTATGAATCAATACATGGATTAAATGGAAGCAAAGGAGGTATTACCTACTGAGAGACGGAGGAGGGTAATGTGGGGAATTATCTTAAAAGAGAGCTAGTTTTGCAGGACTACCGGTAAAAACTAACTTCTTGGACCTTGGCTACCACGAAAGTGAACGGCGTGATTGGTATGTATATGTGTGTGTGTGTGCCTGTACGTCTTACCAAATGCTATACTGAAATCCAAGAATAACGCGTCAACTTGCTCTTTTGCTACAGCTGATTTTAGGATATTAAGGAGGAAGAGTCCAAGCTCCGTTTTAGATATACTTTCTAGGGAAGGGAACCGCAGGACTGCTCAAAAATGGTATATAACTAGCATACATAGTACTAACAATTATGTGTTCGAGAAATTTATATAACACCAATGTTAACAACCAATAATAACAGTAGCCTGGTATTTTAGTGTCTATTAGTCCCTTTTTTCATTGGGAGTTATCTCCACTATTTTTCTTCCTAATGGTATTTTACCTTAAGAGAATCATTCATTAAATGCTGTTTCTAGGAGTGGGGCGATACGTGAAGCTGGCTTTTTGAGCACGAGGACTTGTGTCTCTATGGGAACTAAGGACTTGTTACTTTAATAGAGCGTAATTGTTGAACTGACCCCTCATAAGGTACACTTATATGACCCATCGGTTCACTGAAGGTTCCTGTCCGCGTCGTGGGTGGTATCGCCTCGCATTTGGCTTTCAATTATATAGCATTGTCATCTAACAGTTGTCAGGCACTTTTATGTGGCTTTGTAAAGTACGAAAATTAACTTTATTTGTTTGAGAGCGATAAGGAATTTCATTTCTTCAGTCGCAAGTGCCATCGCTTTGTTTGCAGATTTGGAGGCATTTTTAGGTGGTGTTCAAATTTTTTCTGTGTCTAAAGAATCTATCTCAATTTGCTATTGTACTAGTGGGGTTCACTATTTTTATGATTGAGTTTTTAAAAATACCTCTACAGAATACTCTGCGAAGAATTTCAAAAGAATACCTATATGCTTCTTGGGTGGTCTTGTTTTCAATTTTCATACCTACATTTTCCGTAAATGACACTTAGCGTCTCCCTAAATTTTAATAAATAACATTTCTTGATAGAGTAGGACAATTGTTTATTTTCCATTGTTGGTTTCAGTTGCTCATTGACAAAATTTTACTTACACGATCAGTTAATACAATGCATGGCCAAAAATGTTTAGTTCATACGCCAAGTAGTTAGCGCATTGACTTTTGAAGTTGCTTAAAAAGCCTGATAATAATTAAGTATTTTCAAAATAGAACGAAGGAAGTTTTTTATGTATTTGCTAAATTTATATTTCATTTCTGTCAACATTGCAATATAAGTTTTTACAATAGGAACTTAATAAAGCACGAACAAAATGTCTGGGTATAATCTTCCTAGAATAGGTTTTAACGCACGACTTTCTAGCTTAGCTGGTTATTTTAAATTTACATAAAAATATTCAAGGGTGAAAGGGAGAAATAAATTTTACCCATTCCTGAGGAAATGCACCAGTCACGGTAAATAGTTGCTGTAACAGTTGAGCCCGAAATAAATTACATAACCAGTTAATTTCGTCAAGAGTGCCCTTTATCTCTGAGTTGTTGAACCATTCAAGGTTTAAGATCGCATTTTTATGCCCAGACCGCAACCACGCACGCCCTCACGGGAATTCGTTGCACATTGCCGAGACGCGAGAGAGTGAGGAAGCAAGCCATTAAGCGGAGCCGCGCCTCCGAGGCGCCCAAATTGAGATTCCTTGAGAGACACGCGCCTCTCTCTCGCTCCCTTCATTCCCCACTCGTCCTAACTCCCTCACACACCCACACACTTCCAGTCAGTGCGACGAGCCACCTAAAACGCCGAATGGCGGCTTGTATCGTTTGGGGGGAGGGGGGGGGGAGCGAGGGTGGGGGCGCCACCGAAACAGCTTACTATCTCTGTACGCCTCTACGACGCACCCGCCGAGAATTAAACTGCGTTAAGCTACAGTCGTAGTCGAGTGCCGCCAATTACGTTTCCCACGCCTTCCTACCCGCAAAACGGAGAAGTAAACTTCACAGATAGGCAACCACGCCACTTAAGGCGAAATCCTAGTCCAGGGGTATACGAACGAAGAATAGCGAATTTCCCAAGGGTTCCTTCTGGGGAATATTCCACAGTAAGTGCTTAGTTCCTCTAAAACAAGTCTAATAACTTAAGTGGGAAAGTAATGAGACATAACCATGTTTGCGGAAAACGTAAGAACAAAAGTAGCAACAATGTCTAAACATGGTACGGTTTCCGCGGCGTAAAGAGGCGATCGTTTTAAGACACCGACATTTTCGAAAGCAGACTCTTGCTATCTAAAATGATGGAGACCTGAAACTTCGACAATTCTCTAAACACACAGAAATGGTGGTAAAATTTAAAAGCCCAGCGGCCAAAGAATTAATTTTTAACCTCTGCATGTTCCCAACTGCTGTTACAGTGAGTTAGCAATTAACTCACTAATACTGTCATTTATTTCCACCAAGACTGATGCTGAGATTGCTAATCAGCAATGGTATGGCTCGAAATTTAACCACTGCCATTAAAAAAATCAGCACATAGTAATATAACTAACGTATAACTTTCCCTTAACTTTATTTACTTTTAATGTTATACGCCTGCGATTGTTCACAATAAAATGTGTCCATACAGCAGTTTTTTATAAAGCATATACGAGACGAATTCCATAAAATCGTTTCATTTACGTAAAATGTTACCAAAATCAAAATCTTTACTCAGAAGTTTAACAAATAGCAACAAGCATGAGACAGAAAAAATGAATTAACATCCCGTCTTACGATAATTTTGACACCCGTCATTGACGTGACTACTGCCCATCGTAATTCTTCCCCGAGCAGGCAAAAGCAAGTGAAATTGGGCGAATGACCCGCCTGGAAGGATATCAACTCTGGCGGTGGTCTGCGAGAGGGAGAGAGAGCGAGAGAAAGAGAGAGAAAAAAAATGGACCAGAATAAACCGACGCCATTCGTCAAGCAGCATTCGCATCAGGCAAGGCGCTCACAGCGGGAGCGAACGGTTGTAGCGGGGAGGGGGTGAGGTGAGTGAAAACCTCATAAAGCAGCCCAGAGGGATAGGAGAGCAGATAGACTCGAACGCCCGTCCCGGGTGTTCCCGAGAATGATGGCAAAGGCGGCGGCGCTTAGCTGTGGATGCGGCGATGTAGGGCGGGAGAGAAAAGGGTCGCTGGGAAGGTGCAGGAGAGGAACGAATGGCATCGGGAAGGGGGGAGAAAAAATGCCGGCCCTTAAGTCGGAATTAAGGCCGCCACCGAGGGGAGAGAGATATTGGGGTGGGTATCGGGACGTGGGGGAGGAAATCCCGAGATAAGGGCGGTTTTGTATCGGCAGGGGGCGAGGCTGGGGAGGGCGAGGTGGGAGGGAGGAGACGGATGGGGGGCTGCCGGGAGATTAGGGCAGCAAAGGCGGTGGCGGAAGGCGAGGATCGGAAAGAGTGGCTCCGCGGAAGGCCTCATTACGACGGCTCCCTCCAGTTGTATGTAATTCCCGCCGCCAACCCGTCCCGGGGGTCTTCGAACAAGGCGAGGAATGCAAAGGGAAGCAGGGAGGGATCCGACAAGCTGATGTTTTCTTGTGGCACGATTTGTCAAAGCGTCCAACCTCCGTTGAGTTTCAAGGGTTAAACAAGATAACCTTGACGAAACACGGCAGAATGTCGGTAAAAGTGCGTCCCTTGCCAAGATATTTATGATAATGATAATGTGTTTATTCAGTTCACAAAATAATATATTATCCTAAATTGGACACTAATGAAACTACGAATTTATTTTATTTCGGAAGCGGCTCACTTCGGAGTCGCAAGATCCATTTCACTTCCAGTTCAGTTGATTTGTCAACCTTCTTGTAATTTCTCCACACTTTATACCAGCCACGGTAGAATCACATAAATTTACGACTACTTGATAACGAAAAAAGCCTACTCTTGCACCATGGGTGAAGTCATCTTACAACTTCAATCAGTGATTTTATTTAAGCTATCTCGCTAAATATGATTTGAATTTATATCTGCATGAACTTTATCATAAATTTAAAAAAAAATCTATCAGAAAAGCAAGTAGTTTAGACAAAGATTTACAGTAAACGAATACAGAGATTCATAGTAATGACCAAGATTATAAGGTTTTGTATGAGGAAGTAACAAGCACGAGGTACAACTGAAATAAAAAATCGATCTCATAACCCATGGGGAGTCCCAGCTTATCCTATAGATAACTAAGCCGACTACCATAGAACACGCAACTATGCCGCTCAATATTGACTTTTATATGACTAACGTATTCCAAGTACTGGAAGTATCACCGGAAAATCATCGGAGAAGCGATCGAAATTACTATGAAACCGAACTTTGACAAGGATGACAGCTACGCGTTCTCAAACACCTGGAAACACCTCTTCCGATCCACCAATGGGAACACACATAAAATGACCGGAG
Organism: Ceriagrion tenellum; assembly: GCA_963169105.1. Taxonomy (NCBI): domain Eukaryota; kingdom Metazoa; phylum Arthropoda; class Insecta; order Odonata; family Coenagrionidae; genus Ceriagrion; species Ceriagrion tenellum. Next base: position 29,114,324 of record OY720633.1, on the reverse strand, counting down.
TCCGGCATAGAACTGGCCATACCCTCTCCCCCCCAAAATGCTTCAGAACTTCAGTTTGCTGCAAGTCTGGCGAAACTGTCGCCAATAAGATGCTACCTCGTGGAAGACATGACAAATAGAGCTGCTTCATTTAATGGCTGCGACTTAGTTATTTTACCTCTTGCCACTCACTCTTGAGATGGCCTGAAGGGTATTGCATAGATGTAGATGTACTTTTAAACTCCCCAAAAACAGTTATAAGGGCATCTAACACCAGGAACTAAAGTAAACAAGGGTGAAAGCGCAGGCGAGTCTTGCGGAAGAAGCTACCCAGGCAGGACTCGAACCAAACTCTTGAGTAAAAGGAGAGGTTCTCATCCCACCACCATAGTGTTCAAATTTAAATGGCAATCGATGAAAGGGAAATATTTGAAGTTGAAAGCCTATAACAGGCTATCTGTGTGACCTTATCCTGAAACTTTTCTCCAGGAGAGCGTAGAAAGGAGCTACTTAGGTATAACGATAGTTTAATTTAATATTAAAATCAAAAAATGAATGTGTGAAGGGGTAGATTTGATATACTTTGTACGCTCTTTACATTATGCAAACTGCTCGACTGAAAGCTATCGTCATTGGAGGCCCTCATGCAGGGGAGAAGCAAATTATGGGGAAAAACATAATTTTCGAGGAAGCGGAAGATTGATTAGTTGGCTAATACAACGGGTCAAAAACTGCTTGGAATAAGCTTTATCGCGTATTTTGCGTTGAAATTTCTTCCTCCAATGTAGCGAATGATAGCAAATGAAATATCACGTATGATGTAAGCCGTAAGATACGTATCTCTTGGTATACTTTTGTAACGTGAGGTGATTCATTTGCAGTTTACAATTTGCAATTTATTGCACTGTGATCAGTTTACTGACTGCTTATTTTGACAAAAATTACTTTATACTGCCAGGAAATGAGGGTAAATTTTACTAAAGATTGAAACATTTAGGATTGGCGAGAACAGGGAAAGATATATCTCGTTTCCCATTACTGCGTGCTAAAGTATCCTCAGAACGCGAAGAACCCAACAATTCACGCCACGGGTGTAGCCAACGCTCACTTCCATTATCGGTTTCAACTTTCTCCCCGCATGTCTGTCACCTCGGGAATGTTCTCCTGCGGGGCTCTTCCCAAAATACCGAGAGCATCGTGTAGCGCTGTATCTCAAATGGCAAGGGAATCTTGAACAGCTTACGCGGCTGAGGCGTGCGGTTGTCGATTGTGTCGTTATTTTGATGAGTGCGTTGGCAGGTAGGCTACCGTGCAGCGGTGAGGCACGAAGGTCGTCGCGCCCTTCACTAAATTCGACTAGAGGGTCTGCGTTTCTCATGTCCGTACTAAGGATGGGAAGCGACTGGCATACACTGGGCGCCAATAGGAAAAGGAAGAACGAACACGCAAGATAAGAGGCATTAGTGATTAGATGACTATCGATCGAAAGAGAAGAGAATGTTTTCAATCTAAGCTTTACGTTCCCTGGGTGGTCATAGGCGGAAGTGACCGATCACTGAGGTCATTTGCTCAAGTAGGTACAGGTGGGCATTAAATTAACAGGTAGGTTATTTACAGAAGAGGGGATTGGAGAAACTTGGCGTCAAAATTGGCCCATTCCTGAACAAGTCGGATCACAAGGCCAAGCATTTTACGTACAATTCTATGGATGAAGTGCACTCCACAATTCGCTCTAGTGGTGTTATGCATTTCACAGAAAAATCTTAGCCACAACCAAGATTCCTTTGAGGACCATCGAGATGGGACAAGTATAGCCCCCGCAACAGTTCGTGCCGCCGACCTGCTCTGCATGACGGGGAGGTGAAAGTGAAGGGGGTAAAGAAAGGACCGAGGGTGGAGAGTAAGTCAACGAGAGAGAGTGAAACAGAGGAACCAAACCACTTCGCGGAAAAGACACGAGCCCTACGCATGCTGGGAAAGTAGTTAAAATCACCCATCGCTATGACTTTATGAGAGAATAGTCGCAATGGGATGACAGGCTGTGGAAAATCGTTAGTACTTGTGTTGGAAGTAATTTGAAAGCTTTTCTAACCCCCCACGATAATAACCCTCCACTCCGTTCCGCAGGAATTTTATATTTCCGTAGTCCATCTCCAAAAGTCGTTCACTGTGCAGCGCTAGAAACTTTTGTCAGAGCTATACTGAAGCCACAGCACTAACCCTAAACCCCTTTACAATAACTACTGCGTCGCATTTCCCCCGTTTCAATTATGAAAAAAGCAACGTCAAATAGGAGTGGCAGAAGTATTCGATTGTATTTACTTTGTTTCGAAGTACTCACAGTATTTTAGGGCCACACGACGTATAAGAGCTCTCTGGTATATTGCTTGACCTCTTCAAGAGACAATTTTAGTTGATTAGTAGGTTATTTGGGAAGCGACCGATAACTTGTGCCATTTTCACCGCTGAGGATAGGGGGGATGGGAAAGATTATATGGGAAATGAAGGGAGGGTAGAGGGAAACCTGGAGTGTACCTCAGTCAAATTTTAAGGAATGATGCGGAGAGGTGCATATTTCCAATCACCAAATGGAGTACATACTGTATTTAAAGTGCTCTCAGCGTAGCACCCAAGAAGAGAGCGATGTTTCGCACCGGGATTCGAGCCCGCGGCCTTTGGAATAGAGAGGCAACCCTTCAGCCGCAACACCGGTCCGATCCTCACACTTCAGTTGAGCAAGGAGAGGTGAGAAGATTCTTCCGAGGATAGTACAAGCGGCGCAGGCTAAGTTAGATCTAAAGGGGAAGGAGAGGGAGAAGGTTGGAAGGAGAAGAGTCGACGACCGATCAAGCGACCAGCTACTACCGGAGGAGTCTCGAATTACTGCCGTGGATCAACGTCCCTCCCTCTCACTTCCCCAACCCCTCTCGCCATCAACTCCCGCACTTCTCTCTCTCTCTCACACACACACATCCCGCACGTGGACGCCGATAAGACTACTCGGGGCGGAATCGAAAACGATTAAACGGCATTGCCTGTTCCGCCTCAATTTAGGTTACCGAGGAAGGAGGGGTCTTCGGAGAACGATGCGGGTGATGGGTAGGTGTAAAGGAAGAGGGGGTGGGTGGCGTGGGAGAGGAGAGGCAGGTAGAGTACCGGAGGGTTGCTATTGAGTTGGAGGATCATGGGGTGTTACAAGAGAATATCTCACATCGAGTCTGAAGAGGATGGGGGTGGGGAAAGATAAGCACGACTTTCTCACTACAAAGACGGGCGAGAAGCGGGAGAAAGGCTAAGATTTGCATATGCACTATCACTATTAACCATTTCCAGGTTTTCATGCAACGCAGAGTAATTTCTCCTAATGACGTATTCAAAAGGAAGAAAAACTCGTTGAGTGCGTGTAAATAGCTACTCTACCTTACAGAAATAACTTGAAAATTATTTATAATAACTGACTTAAAAGTACTTAAATTTACTTCTCCAATAATTTCAAAAATAATTAAAGTAAATAAATCGAATTTTAAAAGTTCATTTAACATGTCACGACACTACGGACTTGATAAAGATTTAAGACTTTTTCTGTCAAATTAATTCGTAAATATTTTTGTAAAAACTCAGGCCATCACATTTCCCCACAGTAGAGCCAGTTTTAAAAATATCGGTTCATATTACCAAATGGCGAAAAATATACGGTGGTAATGCTTGATCCGGTAAATCAGTCTTTTTATGCATGTCATAAAACTTAAGAAAGCTAAATACAGCAGGACTAAATCGTGCAAAAAAATATCTTGTCGTATTTATGAAGCAAAAAACATTAAATTGCTGAAGAACGTTCTTAAAGTCTGCTCATCGGCCAAAAAGCTGTAAATATATTTTGAGTTTTTCAGTGGCGGGATGATGAAAAATATAAAAGGCAAGATTGTGCAATACATTCTGACTACGTAAACGTCCACAAGAATGAGTAATACAATAGATTAAAAATGGTTTTGAGGAAGGTTACTTTAGTTATAAAAAATTCCGGATTGAATGTTCCATTTCAATATTCCAATGAAGAGTAGTGACGAACAAATTATTTGAGCAATAAAAACGTTATTTTTCAGGGTGTCAGGACAAAAGATAGAATTATGGTTTAATTCTGACTAATGTTTAAATTTAATGGAACCTGACAAGCATGAGAAAAAATGCTACCTGTAATATGGTACAGCCCATCCATGGATTAATTATGTTTTTTTTAAGAAGTCATTGTCATCCGATATCGTAGTCCAAGAGTTTTGGGAGAGTTGGCCATAAAATACCCGGATGAATGGCTGATATCCTGCCATCCATACTGAACCTTACACTACAAACCTATTAATAATTCAATTAGCTATTACATAAATGTTAAATATTTATTCAGAAATGCTATCGTACCAACGCCTAAGTTAAAGTGTTCTATGTAAACAGAAGTTACTAAATTTTAAATTTTGGTAGCCAACCATCACTTTGAGCATATGGACCAAGAAATTACTTGTATAGTCGTTACTGAAAGAATTTTAAGGGACAGCCTTAACCCATAACCATTTAAAAACCAAGTTCAGCTCCACATAAAAATCATATTACATAACATGTAACCGTGGGAAATAATGACGCTCAAATATATGCAGGATGAACATACAACTTCTGGTTTAAGCTAGTCTTCTATTCTGCAGATATTTCTGTAATCAGCCGCAGCTGTTCTGAGGAAGTTGGCCATTAGGATTATGGTAGTGATCCCATGAGTCTCCAACAAAAAATACATGATTACTTTCAGGAAAAGGGCCAACTACTACTGAGACGGATCCACGAACGCAGCGCGGCCTATTAGAGGCGATGTTCTCACAGTTGGTGCCCGAGCTCTTATTCGATCTAGAGAAGGGTCCGCTCACTGAAGCAGCTGCGGGATTCTCTCGTCGAGAGTCACTATGTGAAGCGATTAGAGCAATTCTTGGAGGTCTTTCTTCGATAAGTGATCGCCATTGGCACCCGCATTAAGGCCACATATATGAGGAACACAATGCCTCTCACTACCTCATAGAGATATTGGCAAATCCTTCCCTTTAAGATATCGAACCATAGAAGCCTTATACTTTTCACGATAGGCGTGCATATATGCTCCACGGCCCCTTGCCTTTAACAATATGTACGAATATTATTTCACATTTCCTTGGCATTTCATTCAGGCTGCCTAAGCATTTCAGTCATAAATCAAATGAATCAGATAAAAAACTCATTTAAAATAAAAAGGTGTCGGGTAACATAGCAACGTGGTCCAGCCATGACTCCTAAGTAATTATCACTGGCAACATTAGTCTAAATTTCTTCATTCATCCCTTCCGCCAAGAACAATTAGCTCCCAACCACCCTACCTGAATAAGTCTCCTCTAGTTCCAAGTCTCTTTTCTTGTAGACCAATCACTCCAAAAAGAACTCAAGGGAATCAAGAACTCTTTGGCAATAGATTGACAAAATGTGTAAACAAATAAATGAAGTGAAAAAGGGTTACTGTATAAATAAAAGTTATTTGAGTCATTATTCAATGAATTAACTTGATATGCAACCATTTAAAAGTGCTGAAATCAGAATACTATTGACATAATTCTTGAGTATATTTAAACAACGGGCGACAGTAATTGAAAAACAGACATCCGCTCAAATTAGTCTTACAAATCTTCAAAGCCATTTTAGAAATGAACTATGATATAAAACTGACAGCTGGAGAATTTTAATCAATGCTTCTCTGTCATTTGATTTCAACTGGCGCAAGAAATGAGTTTACAATGATAAGAAAATATTACAGTGAAGGGAAATCATGTATTAATGACGGGAGGATGCAAGATAAGACTAAGGCAAAAGTATTGCCGTACTCAAGTTGTATTCTTATTTAATTTTCCAGAGAAGTTTTTTTAAAACATTCCAGGAATAGGCGAAAAAATTAAAATGCTGTAAACAAACTGGAAGAGTGACAATGACCGTTTTTTAAGTTATATGTTGGCTTAGTGCGTTGAGAATTTTAAAATTTCAATCGAGAGGAAGCACAATGTTAATGCCAACTTCATAGTCACCCCCTTTCCGGAGTGGAGAAGAATCACTGAAGTCACAGAGATGTACTTCCAAATCAAATTTATGAATTTTGAGTGATGAAAAGGAGTATATAAACAGAGTGGAATGAAGGTTTCATGTGTTACATTTTAATAATGAATCGGTTCCACCAAGTCACGCCTGATACTACAAAATAACCAAAAAGTCTTTCATGGGAGGGAGAAAGAAACCTTAACAGGGTAGATAAAAAGAGTGAAACCAAGCATACAGTAAGGGATAACAAAAAACAAATTATACCAACGCATGATTGCCGGCGGCGCCCAAGTGCTAAGATGCCGAATCGAGGAATGCAGCAATTTTCCACACCAAAATTAAATTGCTGCGCTCACTGGTGATCCGTCACATGTCCAAGAAAGGAAGCTACTGGACGTAAACGTGAGGCATTTCCGTGACGTGTGAAGACTTACTATTCGTCATTAGTTGGTTGTTCTGAGTCCACTGACACCACGTCCGGAACCGTGTGAATACCAGGTGTCAATGCAAAAAAGTTGGACACGAGCTTAAGAAGAAACACAATACTTCAGTAGTAATTTTGCCTTGTTTTTTTCATTTTTTCACTTTGTAACTCGTTGTTCTGGATTTGGGTGGAAATTTAAGAGACTTGTGTTTTGGTAGATTTCTTTAAATTTCTTACAAGAGACGACACGATTTCAGCGTGGTGGGGAGTAATGTTGAGAGAAGGAGAGGGGGGATGATTATTTTTCTATTTTCATGTGGCGAGCCTTCTCCACCCAACGAACGTCACTACATCTTAAGCTGTTTGTGCGGCATCTCACTTTTACTTTTTCCATTTTTTTCTTCTTCTAGAAATTCCCTCCTTTCTCATCGATTTCACTTTCTACTTTCCTTCCCCGTTCTCAGCACTCCGATTTAAAACCTATGTTAATGAATTTTGTGGAATAGAGAAATCTTCCCTCACCCCCGAAAGCCGACCGAGAAGTCGCGTAAGCTCCTTCGGAGCAGGCGAAATCCTAGTACGTTAAAGCGGACGCCAGTAGCGTCCGGGACGGTAAGCTGCCTTGGTGAGTGACCATATTGAAGTGCTGCCCCAATTGCTATCCCGGTCGGTCGACCTGAGTTGCAGTCCTCGGAAACAGTTGCTATACCAGCAAGCCTATGGAACCTTCAAATGTAAGATCTCTCTCACCTGGCTTACATCTTGATCCCCGTCGATCATTACCCATTTCCCTACTCTTTGAGTGTTTTTGATTGCCTTTTATGTTTATATTTGTCTCTGCGGAGCAAAATAAGAAATGAACATTTATTACCAATACTAGACTCTTATTCGTCCCATCTCAACGCCTCGGCAAGAACCTTTACCCTTTGTGACGTCACTTTGTGCCGGGCACAACATGGCCTATAATTACACAAAAATAAAGAACACCTTAATAAACTGACTATACTAGAAGAAGAATCAATTTACAACCAGAAATGTAGACTTAAACATTAGGAAAAGGGTATTGAAGACGTATGTGGGGAGTGTGGCTTTGTATGGCAGCGAAACATGGACAATAGGGAAGCCAGAAGAGAAAAAGTTGATGGCTTTTGAGGTTTGGTGCTGGAGAAAAATGCTTAGGATTAGTTGGGTAGAGCATATAACAAATGAAGAAGTATTCAGAAGAGCAGAGGAAAGCAGAAGCTTTATGAGGAGCCTAAAAACAAGAAGAGAAAATATGATAGGACACACTCTCAGATATAATGGCCTGCTAGCGAGAGTATTCGAGGGATGATGGAAGGGAGAAACACAAGAGGAAGACCACCACTTACATACATCACAGAGGTAATGACAGACACTAACACAACTTCATATTACGAACTGAAGAGGATGGCGGAGAATAGAGAAGAATGGCGAGTTGCTGCAAACCAACCCCAGGGCTGCTAACTGAAGATGAAGAAGAATAGACAGACTGTAAAATCCAGCTGATATAAATATTCCGTCAGAGAGAAAAATTTTTTTTGACCTAACACATTAAATAGCCACATCAGCGGGAAAAGTAATCCACAAACAATCAGCATAATTATAAATTTCAGTGCAAGAGTACAGCATTAGAGTAGTGAAACACCAGAGTTTGTGCAAGGTCTAGAATAATCATCCAAGAAATGGCATACTTAAAAACACAGTCACTACCATAGATTAGCTTTACTTTCCCCTAGGGTATGGTGAGAGGTCATTCCATACAATAAGGTTCTTACCACTTGTAATTACGTTGAAATGTTTCAAGGCAGCTCACGGCGGAAAATAAACATGGAGTGGCTTAATACACGGGAGCTGGGAGCATTCATCCAGAGGCCATGCTGTGAAAGCAAAAGGAAGAGGTGTTGCCCGAGAGATAGAAGAGGAGATAAGAGAATGGAGAGAAGGGCAAAGAGATGCTGAAGGAGAGAATCCGTGAAGAAGGGAAAGGCCTCTCCCTCTCGAAAAATAGAAAGATGCAAAAACGCCTCTCCGCGTTCTTCTCACTTTCCACACAGTCCATTTTTCGCCTTTTAGGCATTAAGTAACCATAAAGAGATGAAGAGGAATATTTAACGAGGGACAGGGAGAGGTAAAGGCTAAAGCCTTGGGTGATACGGAGAAGCACACAGTGAATGCCCTCCTCAGTACCTTACATCAGAGGCCAAAGGGTTGAATGGAGCTAAGCAATGAGGTTGTTTAGAAAAGATGACCAGATAAAAGAGGGGCATCCAGAAATATTTTTCTTTGCCGATGGAGCGATAAGACGGGGAGAAAGCTTCTTACACACAGGTAAGGTGATGGTTATGATGAGCGAGGAGAGGTGCCAACACCTGTCACATGACTAAGATGAGCAGCACTTCAAACCGATCCAGAATTAATCTCAGTGGCAGTTATACATATTTATTTATATAGCGTATTTTTCCCTTATTATAAACCTTGCCCCAGCATAGAGGCATTCAGTCCAAACTTTTAAGCTCTTCATTAGAGGCGAGCACACTAATATCCTTTCGTTAAAAACCCGCGTTGAGATAATCGCACGAGGTACTGCTTAAACAAACTTCTCCGTGAGGAGCCATTTGAAATTAAATAAGATATCTTGGGTGAGACGAAACGTTGGAAAGGAACACATCCTTGGGCTCTCCCCAGTAATCCAGGTCAAAGAGCGATAAATATCAACACAGTTCTTTACTTTTGTGTACTCACTAAGAAAATTGGAGCAAAAATGATGTCCCAGTGGTTCAAAGTTCAAGGAGGGCAGTTTTTTAGAAGTTTGATTCTTTTAGGGATTAAATCCTAAAACAGGAATTATAAAAAGCTAACCAGTTAATGAAATTGAGAAGCGCTTATCCACAAAAGGGTTAACTGAATGTTTATTTGGTGAGATGACCGACAACTGAGTTTTTTGCAATACTAAGGTCAGTTGGGTAAGGTTAAGGTTGAAAGTGAATTTTTGATTGAATGATAGAGGGATACCTGGCGTCAGTATTGGCCTAACCACAATGAAGGGTGCCAACGAGGCTGCAGTTAAAAGGCCTATTTGACGGACGAATTTCCACACTTAAAGTGTTCTTTACGTCGTATCTAGTTAGGGATTGTGGATTCCCCTGTAAATCTCCACCACAGCCAGGATTCGAACCGTGACCTTGAGACAAACCGCTCGTACTCTCTGTCAGAGCAGTTTGGATGCACGTCCTATACCCTTCATCCTCGCCTAGCCTCCCACTCGCATATAGCCAATTTAACCAAGTTTTCGGAATGAAAAAGGTGGTTTCTTAAAAGAAAAATAAATCTAAATCTAAAGAAATGACACCAAATTTATATTTAAATACGAGGGTGAGTCAATAAATAAGTCGCAAATGTCAGCATTTCATCATCAGAATCAGTCATAAACATTTCATTGGGAACGCTTGGAACATCCTCTGTACAGGCCCGACTTAGCCCCCAGTGGTTTTCATCTGTCTGGGCCCCTAAAAAATCATTTGGGTGGCCGTCATTTTGATACAGATGATGCTGTAATCTATGAGGTTACACGTTGGCTGCGACAGAAACCAAAGGACTTCTTTGCTGCTGGCTTTCAAGGACTTGTAAAGAGATGGGATAAGTGCCTGAATGTACAGGGTGAATATGTGTAATAGTGAAATAAATGTCAGAAAGTTACTTTAAATATTTTTGCCTCAATTCAGTTTTGCGACTTATTTATTGACTCACCCTCGTACGTTGTACAGTCCCAAACAAAAGTATATTACTTCTCTAAATATACATTTTAGCTCGAAAAGTTAGTCATTTACCGGGAAAAAACAGAAAAGCACAATTAGACGTCGTGAAAAAGAAAAGGTCATTCAAGAAAGAAAAGAATATAGTTTTGGTGTAGGACGCAACGTGTATCGATCAGTGGTCGTCTGTTTCACGAATCTCTTTTCTTTGCGCCGACAAAAGAAGCATTTTGTTGAAAAAAGTGGGCCCTGATGCGCCCTAATAGGCTGCTTGCACGCACACCCAAAAAAACACAACGACTCAAGGGAGCATCGGGGTGCGTGCAAATGAGGGCGATGATGGACGGAGTCGCCGAGTGGGAGGGAGTAACGGCCCCGTATTAGCCGTTGCACGACGAGGGACTACGATTTAGGAGTCGTCAAAAAAAAGACGAAAAAGCCCAAAAATGCTCACAAAGAAAGGGTAAAAAATGGTGGTTCACAAGCATTAAATCTTATCAACATCAACGGCACTGAGTAGGATACTCCGTGATCATGGGAAATATAACAATACTCTGAAATTATTAGACGTAAATAATATAGCTTCAAAGTTTTTCATAATTTTAAAGATATATTTCACATGAATCATAAAAAGCCTCTCTCAAGAACTCTCGATGGTCGTTTGGCAAAACTATGGTGAAGAAGTGGTAGAAAAAAATTAATGTACTATTGTAGCATCCGTAAAATGTTCATTAATATGAGTAAAGCACACTAATCTCAGTTGTATGTCAATATGTATTATGGAGAGCGGGATTGGGGTCGCTACTTTACTCGTCCTGAATCAAGGCGTGTCTCGACTCTCACGCAATTCCACGATACGACCCTAAAGGAAGTAGTAAGATGTAGAAAGGATTCTTGATTTATATATCGCTCAGTAACTAACACCCCGGATATTTAAGTTTAAACTAAATCAAACATAATACATAAAAACGTTCTTTGAAAAGACTTAAAATATCAATATATATAACAGCATATGAAAATACGACGTATTTTTTAACTGACATGCTTAAAATACCGTACTTCAGTACACCAGTTCAGCAAATAGTTAACTAAGTTAATGATAATTTTCCAGTAAGCTCATGAAAGAACAGAATTATCACCAAAATCATTTAAACATGGTCTTAAAGTAATACCCATATCCTCCCTTTCATGCCAAATATCGGTGCTTCGTCTACTTTATAAACTATATACTAACCTCTTGCTCACTTCTCATATTTCACCATTCCTGATGGAACAGATAGGGGAAAATAAAACTAAAGTGCCACAAAAGGCTACATTTAACTTAAAAATAGTGAAAGGTAGCATAAAATAGAACATAGTCTGCTGAAAACTCACAACATTTGTCCAGTTTTTCTACGCGGATCAATCTAAAGTAAAGATCGATTTGCATCAAAGATTTTTATCCTTCACAAATCTGTGGAAAGAGATGAGCAAAGGGGAATGATAATGCTAGTATGAGGTTTAATGTATGGCTCTCGAATCGTACATATTTTCATAAAGGGTAAGGTATGGGAAATAGAACGGGCAGCAACCGATGATAAAAGAAAACACTGAGACTTTCATAAAAGAAGAATAGTTGCCGGTAAGAAATCAGTTCTGAACATAAATTCACACACCAAGTATTTAGGCGGAATTCAAAACTCGGAGACAAAAAAAATAACAATAGCTGTATCGAAGTTATAGAGCCATTGGAAACAAGCTCCATCGCAAAACACCAAATATAGATTTTAAGGATGAACTACAGCGAAATACTGAACTGAAGGTTGAGAGCTATTATTCGAGTGGGACGCCACAAGATATTACCAGTGATCAATCGAGCCAGCCAAGACAACAAACATGATGCGGAGAGCGTTTCGATATTGAGACGAAAATGTCTGGGTAACAAGGGCAAAAAGAATTTATGTGACCGAAAAAAAATCGGACCAATTCGTTGATGGCAGTAATTCATTGATTCGTTGCAGCCAATACTCTCAGGAATAAAAAATATTAAGAAACATTCCTGGTTCCAACTTACTTTTTCCCACGTAAGTGAATTAGTAACAGAAGTAAAAATGTACAAAAATGCAATATACTGAATCTATCTCTCCTAAGAAAGAAGATATACATGTTATTCAATGAAACAAAGCGTGGGGAAAAGGAAAATTAACCACTCCAAACTGTATGAAGAAGCTATCGTTGCAATCTTGTCTCATTATTGTCATGCAATGGTCAATGCATTAAAATTTTATTAGTACAATGTAAACGGCAGAGTCGTGGAAATATAAAAATTAAAATTTGATATGGCATTTCTAATAAAATTTGAAAATATGAATAAAAGAATAAGTTTAATGCATGAAGCAATGGTGTCTATAAAGTGTATGGGAAGAAAAAGTGTGGAAGAACACTGAGGAAATACATCAGGAAAAATTAAAAGTATGTAGATTTACGACCATTTCTACCAGCAAAAGGAGAATGTTTCCTATTCTCCCGAACTAAAAATGTCTATTTCGCAATGCAGCACAAGCGCAGGGCATAAAATGGCCTGATGAATTTTTTGTGGAGCACAGCTTCCCTTTTATATGGTACCGACGGTTTGTTTTGTCCTCAGTTGAAAGGGTGAACTCGATTGGTCAAACTACGATGGGCATGGAGAGATGGACGATACGCAGAGTACTTATTTTTGGGAGTGCGGAAGAGTGCGGAAAACCAAGAGTGAATAGCAGCGGGGAGGGGAGGGTTATGTTATTAGCGACTAGTGACCTCACTCTTTTGATGGCAAATGGGCGGCAATTTGAAACGCTTACTGTGGAACGCCAATATATATGAGCAAGATGATGCTTCTAAAACTTTTGATTCCTCTAGAAAGCAATCTGTGTAAAAATTTTCTACAAATTGTTTCACTGGTAAAGAGTTTCAAGCCTCTAGGAGGACTAATTAAATAAACCACATCCTCTTAATGAAAATATTTTCCTGAAGTTAATTATGTGAGTCGGTCACAAAGAAAACGATAAGTGCAAAAAAATGTATTAGAATAATAGAGATAATAAAATAATTAATTTTCGTTCGCTTACACTTCTTAGTTATCGGAAAATTATCTTTACATAAACAGAAGAGCAAAAACTTCAAAAAACTAGTTCAATTCACATAGGAGTTGGGAACAAAAAATTCCATACTCTACCTTCATAAAGTATTTTTTTTTAAAGAGCTCTGATGGAGATGGCTGCTGTAAACTTACGCCAAACCTTCACTCTCATAGCTCATAATTTTTTTTCAGCTTCGTTAGCCACTACAGCATTAGGCCCCGATATCACAAGCAACCTTTTCGTATTTTGAACCATACCAGCCGTGAAATCCTTCCATTTTTGTATTAGGTAAATTAATGAAAAAATAGTTTGTCATAAATAGTGGTGAGAGAGAGAAAGTACGGATGAATTGAGGTAAAATAACGCGACTAGATAACAAACTAACTTAAAGGAAATGTAACTCGCAGTTTAGGTGCATGAAAAAGATTCTATGTCAGAGCAGATACGAATGGTCGCGCCTTAACTGTCGCACACCACTGTAACAATTTCAACAAGAACTAATCAATGGTATTTTGGAATAAATATTAGTATACTGATAATTGTTTCCATGTACTGAAATCTCGATACGATGAAAGGGCATGCATATCCCAATACCCTCTAGACTGGACCCGTGGACTAGTTGGAACAACGGTAATTATTTCTGGCATGGTCACGCTAGTTTTTCTTGCCAAATGTCAAAGGTTTGGAGCCAAAAGAAAGTTCACGAGATGATGCCAAGTAAAAAATATCGCAGGGAATGGCAATGGGATGGCCTTTCAAATATCAATTTCCCTAAACGTGGACGCTAATAATGGGGTATTTAATGGCGGAAACTACACGCGACTCTCGCGCGAGATTCATGCCCTAAAACGGGGAATACAACGGCTTTACTATCATCACTTCAAGATATTCCGTCGCATCAGCATCAACAGTGGGTACAAGGATTTAGGATGAGAGGAAAAAGAGGAAAGCGGCAGTAAACGTAGGAAGTGGAAACGTTGAGACAATTAATTATTAGGGCGGTGAATCAATAAAATAATTTATGCGGAAATAGAAGAAAGGGAAAGTAGACACCTTTAGAGCTGAGAGAGATCGGATGGAGGGGTAGTGAGAACCTTTGGAGCGATATATACTGGGTAATTTATTGTAGGGGAGACAAAGATCTCGCAAGGGGTAGCCATTGTATTAAATTCAAAATTGTGGAGGAATAAAGTAAAAATTTAACATCTGAGGAGCATGATCGTAGAGGCTAAAATGGGAGTATACTTGACGTATTTCTTTACTAGGTGTATGCTTACCAATAACTATTAGAAGGAAAAAATGAACACGGACAACTAATGGAGATAATCGGATAAATTTTGGAGAAGACCTTTATGGTAATGTGAGTTGAAAATCATCAGAAGGTAAGAAATGGGATGGAACCGTAGGTACTGATGTAGAGTAGAATTAGGTTTAGGGAATTACTGGGTATGACAACATTTTAATTGTGGGGGAGAAATTTATAAGCAATGGCAAACACAACGTTAGAGCATAATTTAGGATGTGAAAACACATGAATACTACTGGGAGACACATAAGGAGAATACTACTGGGAGACATTGTTTGGAGTGTTGTGATCACTATTAATGCTCTTCTAAACACACTTCGCTAATTTTTGACACACTTTGCAATAGAAGTTCAATGACAGTTTCTTTATTACAAACCCTAAAATGTAGCCAAATTTATCCCCCGTGGTATCAAAGAGTATCTCAGAATCTATATTGGCTATCAGTTCATCCGAAATTGCGCCCCTATCCACGCTAAAAACGGGAATCTCCATCATATTTTCAATGACCTGAACTCAAACAATGATGAGATATTAGCTACCTAGCAATTGGCTCTGTCACTATTCCACACACAGCTGTGATACAACAGTATCCTGAGTGTCCAACTAATGTGGTCAACGTTTGCATTAATATAAATAATGCATACAGCTCTAATGCACAAAAGGAAAAAGTTCAAAATGCTTCCCTTCTTTGACAGAGCTGTGAAGTGAACACATAATTTACTAAATACCTTCTTTAAATACGTCTCAATTTCCGTTTTTCAAAGGATACTATTAGCCCCCACCAAATGGGTGCATACAATTTAAAATATCAAATACCCTCTCTGCCATTCTAATAAAATTAATAGTTGCTTCACTGCCGATGAATTCTGGATGCTTAGACGGTAGCAAATACTCCAGGGCATCCGCCTCTTTAGCACTCAATTTTTTAACTGCCCAAATAAGGTTTTGGTTTTTATTCTGCAGATTACATAAATTTGAGACAAATTGTGCTCAACGTTCATTGGTTCCTTCTCATGGAAGTTGTGCAGCCTTTTATTAAAAACTCACTTCACTAGAATTGATGACCTGATCGTCAGCCATAGTATTTCTTGCCAGCCTAGCCACGTGACATGGATCAAAAATACACCAATATCATGTCCTATTTGAGGATTCTAAAAATGTCTTGCGTTCAGAGCCTTTAAATATTTTAAAATTTCATCATAAAACAGCGAAAGCTTTTAGATAAACACACTTTCCATCACATGCTACCGAGTGGAATTTAACTCGTTTTTCCTGTCAATCTATACTGTCACTGTCAATAGACATACCCAAATCATTTGTGATTCAATATATGCAGATTTTAACCTATGAAAAATTAGTCATTGACATTTAATAATCCAAACTAAAAAATGGACATAAAAATTAACGCATCAGTGGTCAAACCATCATCCTCAGTTTCAATGATATTCCCCAAATCCATATATCCTGCATTTCGTCCAAGTGCTCTGTTCCAAGGATTTTGCTTTGTAATGGACATGGAGTCAAAACTAGGGCATAGCTTTTGACATAAGGCTTTTGACGGAACGGAATGTAATTTCATGAGAAATTACGTTTTTCTGCGAATCAATACTCGATCAAGAATTAATTCTCATGAATAAGGCAAACTGATCAAATATCATCATTTTGTAGGTCAATTATTTCTCTGAAAGAGTGAATAGAGATATTCAGGAAACAATAAATGACTATACAAATTGTATCATTTTCTAAAAACTAGGACTGTTTTTCTTTTGGAAAGTGATTTAGATGAAATTTATCATGGTAAATTTTTACGATATTTTGAACCATTTTACATTAAATATGTAAACACAAAATGCTTTACAAAGGGAAATGAATTTGTCTTCTCACGAGTTTATCAATATTAAAGTAATACCTAGGAGAACTATTTACGTTGATAATAAGAAATAGAATTGACATGTTTCCTCTACCATAGAGTTAAGTTCATTTTTTCTCAATAGTTTTCGAGGCGTTTTAGTAGCAGCTTTAAGCTGAGGTGGGAAATGAAATACTGTCGACGCAGCGCCTTCTCTTTTCGTCTCTGCCCTTGGACGAATTTGATAGCATTCTTCCAAGAAATGAATGTGGCAGACTGCTATAATTAGTAGATTTCTCATTCCATCTCCGTTCAGCAAAAATCCAATTCCCCTATTTCCGGATTTCCATGCGAAAATCAAACATTACCGTACAAGTATACTTCACTACAAAAATTGATCGATTGCAGGCATGTTCCTTAAGATAGATGTATCACAATAGAAATGTCAACACAGTATATTTTTATTGGTAAATTGAAGTTACTTTTTGTTAGCTTACCTATGGAAATTAAAAGTACTATCTCCCGGAAATTTTTTTTTATACGTAGGCCACTTGGTATACGCTCGTAAGTAAACTAAAAAAACTATGTTAGAACTTAAATAGTTTTACAAATGTCTCTCCTACTCCAAACCAACACATTTTGTAAACACGGCGAAAAACGGCTCGGGCACTCGCTCTCGCACACAATGTACAACGACGATTACTACGTTGAACAGTATGGCAGCGTTGCTTTACTTTTCAGCCCTAAGAGGTGTGGAAGCACTCAATCCAGTAGCTTATGTACATTGATGGTATTTTCCTATGGCAATAGAGTTTGCGGTCAGACTTTGTTTTATATACAAATAACCAGAGTTATTCATTCCATCAAGCATGATGGAATTTGACTCAATGAATGGAAAGAAACCTATTAATTTCAATGCATTTTGTAGTGTGCAAAATTTAAAATTTTTCCAATTTTTGATTTCCCAATGATTGATTTGATTTTTATAGTGTGCCAAAATTGTAAATTTCCCTATTTTTGATTCTTAGGGAATAATTTTCAGCATTGAAAATTATAAAATTCCATAAAGCAGAAACCGTAGTTTTAGTATTTGAATCTCCTGTTCGAACATTTACCAATAAATAAATTTTTCTACGATTCTTGCAAATGTGTAAAGCCTGATTTCACGAATTTCTGATGATTAAATTAAGTGGAAACAATAATTTTAAGTCTACAATGTACAATTTTGATTGGTCTGTAATACCGCGCAGGAAATTAAAAAACCTATAAAATAAAAATATCTAACAGCTGAATCTTTCATTCAGATGAGCTTTCCGTCTCCAGCTAATAAGCGTGTATTTATAAAAAAACTCCTCTAATAGAAGCTGCTTACAATTCCAGTTTAATTTTTTATCATAATATATTTCCACCATGTATATGCATACGAGTCTTGGCTTTAGCAATACAGTCAGCCGTCAAGGGGACGGCTTACCAATAACACATAACTCTGAACTCATTACATTAAACACATTACAGTTTACACAGTACATTAAAATATATCCACATCCTTTTCAATACAGTGTAGATCCGTCCGATCTACGAGCAAGTAATGGAACCACAAGACTGCGTGAAAAGTTTTGCTTTCCGAAGAAGAGGAAAAGCGTCAGAATGCAAGGTGCATAGAGCAGTTGTGCTTAAAATAATAAACAAAAATATGGGTACATGGGGAATATGACCACCATCTTGGTTTAAGGAAGGGGGAGGTGAACTGGAATGCAATGGCAGAGAAAGTAACTCCGAAAGAAAGGAATCTTAAGTATATTCACGGCATTTCATTATTTTGTGGATTTCATAAAGGCGTTTGAATTAGCTTTTAAGGAAAAACTAATTTAGATATTAGTAAAAATAGATGTAGATTGAAGAGAAATGAAACTCATTCGAACCTTATTCATGGCCCAGATGGCACATGTGAGAGTGCCATACGAAGAATCAGGTTGGGCAGTTAGGAGTTTACGGGGTTTTCTGTTGTTGCCCAAGCTATTTAACGCGAATGCCGAAATTAAATTTTACCTAACCTCAGTAGGAAAGTCATAGGAAATTAGACGGATAAATAAATTTATTCATGGCAGATTTAGCGTTATTACGTCGCTACTCAAATGAATTCCAGAACTGGTAAATAAGAAAACAAATGTAATGGCCAAAACGCTGGTCCGCTCAAAAAAGAAGAGCACACACTACACTGAACGGAACGTTAAGTATCTGGAAAGTTTGCTGGGGAAATGGGAATTGGTTCAAAGACGTCAGAAAGGGAATAGCGTCAACATAGGAAGCGTTCACGTAGAGGACAGAAATGATGACGAGGGACTTACGTAAATATGTTAAATAGAGACTAATAAGTGTATAATACAGTGTAGAAACATGAAATCTTGAGATAAAGTTGGGGAATTAGCTGTAGGGGAAGTGCAATGGACGGAAAATAACACTAAGAAAGCGAGTGCTCGGCAAAGCAGATGAGAAGAAGAGAATGCTTGAGGAATGTAGGAGACAGAGACGGAGGATAAAACAAGTAACGCTAAATACTGTGATAGATGGAGGTGTTGAGAAAGGGAGAAGATAAATGGGCTTAATGAATAGGAAGACGGAAGGTGGAATATCCTGCTTCTATCTAAACCTAGCGTTGGTAGTTATTCACCTGTAATAATAACACCCAAAATCCTGCTGTCAGTGGTACATGTTGAACAAGTGCGGGAGCACCGAAGTACCCTAATCTCAAGTTTGGCACCAAAGTACTAAGTAGTTTCTACACTAATTTTTTGATCTGCAAAGTTTCCCTCCTTTAAATGGCACTCAGTTGCTGAGGCCCAGGTTGGTTTTAATACATTAGTTTGGAATTAACCAAGTTGTATCTTTTCATCATGGATATTCAAAACTTTCACAAAGTAACGCCTGAAACAGTTTCGTTTGCGAGTATCTTTTTATGTGATGAAGCATTCACCTATGGTAATGGGGTAATAGCACCAAACTGTTCAGGTAAAATAATTAAGCGTAGAAATTAATCAAGTTGGTTTCTGTAGCCAGCATAATTCAAATACTTCAATCTTAATTTCTATTTCTTGCCCTAATAAGATCTTATTTTAAGTTTATTTTACATCTCCAGAGGCAGCACATCTCTATAACTCTCCCAATTTTGTACCAGTAATTATTAAGTAAATCATACCAAGCTGACCGCTGTCAGAATTAAATCTAAAAAAAGGTTTTTTTATCGACAACCGTTGGACATCTCCATTTCCTATGGCACTGTGAGTCATGCGGTGAAAAGTTCCAAACTATATTAAGAGAACGCCTTTAAAATTGAATTACATTCATGTGGCGGCAGGAGCATTATTTTTACTTCCCTGCAAATTATTCACTAACACAAAACGCTAAGTAAATACCCAATAGTGAAACCTAAAAATTGGATATAATAGAGCAAAAAATCCGATTCCAGCAGCGCAGACTTACTCAAACCTCCGCAGGAAAAGAATGAAATTATTCCGCCAGAGCTGCAATTTTATTTAATTCAATACCAAGGTAAAGTGAAGCGTATATAAGGCGCACACTCCCTCCCCAGCCTAACTATTCTCAGAGCTCCTTGGAACTAAAGGTACAATATTTTTTTCCTTTCCACTCCACTGGCAAAGAGCTCCTAATCCACCAGCCAAAGCTTTTAGGCGCTGTTGCATAAATGTGTGCAAGAAGCCTGTTTTTCTCCATTTGTTGTTTCTTTAATTGTATAAATTCAAGGAAATTTACAATTCAACGATTCTTTCATGGCAGGCAAAATGTTAGATCGCAGTTATTATTATTATTCTTATTAGTTGCGTATGGACCCTTTTTTTATTGGATCACGCAAAGCATTATGACTCATTTCTAAGTTTCTTTCTTATCTTCCTCACTTCTCTCATTCTTTCTCCGTGAATTCTCTTCCTCTCTTCCGTCCAAAGTCGCAATTATTAATTTTTAGTTTCATTTTTTCCCGATAAACAGGAATGAATTTGATCATTCTAAAAGTAACTTAGCTGTTTAACCCATTTTATATGCGATACGTTTCTTAAATTTGGTATGTCAAGGATACAGGGCATTTAATTTTTTTTAGCAAAAGGGTGCCACAAAATTTAAAAAATTAATTAAAAACTTTCTCTGAGGAGTAATTCACAACATTTTAAGAACGGACTTCAGGATTTAGTAAAAACATTAACACAATGCACTATTTCAGCTCTGCACGAATTGTAATTTCGGCCATAAGAGCTTAGGAAAGTGCTGGGGCGAATTAATATAACGGCTTATTCACCCAGTATCTTACAATGGTTCTGCCGTTTCTGTATCCATTTTATATGCGATACGTTTCTTAAATTTGGTATGTCAAGGATACAGGGCATTTAATTTTCTTTAGCAAAAGGGTGCCACAAAATTTAAAAAATTAATTAAAAACTTTCTCTGAGGAGTAATTCACAACATTTTAAGAAAAGGACCCCAGGATTTAGTAAAAACATTAACACAATGCACTATTTCAGCTCTGCACGAATTGTAATTTCGGCCATAAGAGCTTAGGAAAGTGCTGGGGCGAATTAATATAACGGCTTATTCACCCAGTATCTTACAATGGTTCTGCCGTTTCTGTACAAATTGCCGTCACTACTGCAGTTACTGTCGTTCATGGCTTCGTTGCAAGGCAACCTCATCTGATGAAACATTATCAGCAACACAGCTAAAACCAAACCACGGGAAAAGAAAAATATCAGAGTATAAATAGGAGAGTAGCGTATTATATTCACCTCACATGCCTGCGATGAGACATATCCATAAATTTACGCCTGGCACTTTAAAGCGTGCGAAAGTGAAAAAATTCCATCAAAATCATGCCAACTATTCACAAAGATGGCTAAGAATGAAGAAATACGGGCCCTAATCAATATACACCCTAATTTGAACGGAATATACGGAAATGTGAACTCAGTGATGCAAATTATTTGACTATGTTTAACCAACGTAACCCAAAGAAGGGGAAAAACCGAATACTGAAACAGCAAAAGGGAAAAAGGATAAAACATGGAGAAAAGAAATGAATCTCTGAATATTTTTTAATATGAACTGATCGGTCATGGGAAAGGAATGGGTAGAGCGGCTATTTTGAATGCAAAAGGCTTTCATTTGCAACGAGGAATGAGATATTTTATAGCATTTGCTTCCTCATACATCCAAAATGGGAAGGAAATGTAAATTATCACATTTCTCGTGGGAAAGAAGGTATTGGGGGATCTCAGATCGCTAAATGAGGGCAAATCTCGTTCCAAGATATATTTAGGATAATAATGCTTGTCTCTCCAAAAGCGACGGAAAAAAATAAAATTACTCATTATATTTTTACCAGAAAAACCGCTCAAATGTGTTAATTTCTCATTAATATCGGCCGAGAAGAAGGAAAAAGTCTTCAAAAAATAATGTACTTCGGTGCGAAGGCTGAACGATTCGAAGGGCCCACCGGGAGACACAACAAGGACTATAATAGGATAAAGTGGAAAGGGGGCGGATTGGAAGGCGAAGAGTAATGCAATAAGACGTATTCGAGACGAGTTTGCAAGAAAAGGGACGGGTCACGCAATCACAGACTCCTTAACGAGAAAATTTTCCGTAGAGCGGCGGTACAACCGCCCGCGGGGAAACAGGAAAAGGATAGTCTGGGAGCAAGAAAAAAAAGACAATCGAAATTGGAGCGGAGGAAATAGGCGCAATGAGAGAATATTGTAGAAGTGCACACTGACTCTTCCAATCTCATTCGAAAGGCTCTGTACTTTGCACACGGGCACACCCACACACACCCACACACAAAAGCAGCAGCAGCGTCGAAATGAAGGAATTTCTTCCCGTTCCCTATTTGCTGGGATCTTTATTTATCTTCTGCGTCCAATCTAAAGTCACGGGCACCCTCCATCTTCCCATTTTGCACTTCAAAAGCGATCGCGCGAGGGCCCGGGAAGAGGTGCTAGGGGGGGGGGGCAACGCCTCCCCCCTTCTTTCTCCATGAGAAAGGAAGATGGGAATGTAGCTGGCGGGGGAAAGAGACGAAATCTCGGAAAATGTTTAAAGGGGATTAATATGCAAATTAATTTGCCAGAGCGGGACTTCCTTTGTCCGCCTCCTCCAATACGATCCCAGCACTCTTCCGAGCGGCTGCAGAGGATAGATGGAAACTCAGTAAGAGGAGTGAAAAGATGAAAGGAGAAATTTCGATTTGATTAGAAGTGGAGGTGGTGGTGGTCAACAGTTGTCAGCTTTCGTCGAAAAATGCGAATATGTTTCACCGCCCTCAAAGCTGAATAAAAAACAGAGCTGATTTACAATTCGTTTGAATTATTTTTCGAATCAAGCTTTTCAGAATTAACCTCTTCTTGTTTGAGAGCCATTGCAGGACTCCGTGACATAACGTCGGCCATCACTATAGCCCAGACATCTCTGTCCAGTGCACACAGGGACTTATAAATTGGAGTCGATCAAGTAAAATGATTAATCTTTTAATTATTCAACTGACTAATTTCACGCGACAATGCATCAAAACATTCCTTTGATAAGTAAACGTGGAGATTAATAATTTGAGTTTATTCTTTTGCTTGAGGCTTTGTAGCTCTAGAACAATAAAATACGACTGCCAGTCCGTACTAATTTATGCATTGAGAACTACCTGATTAAATCGACTTAGCTACATAAACAGCCTTAAATTCGACGTCCTGGTATATTTTCAGGTTCACTGATGAATATGAATGCGCAATTTCGGCCAGCCGAGTTCAGGTCAGCGTTAATTTTGATGCTGCGCGTTGGTAATGCAATGCTCCAGATAGATAACAAGTGCTATAGGAATAAGGCGAAAATTGCGCCAGCTATTTTATAAGAACGACCAAGAGATGTGCAAAATATTCCCTTTTGAATGTGTGGCATATTTCCCCCCCATAGCCTCCTGTTGTAATTTGTCTGGTCACAAAATTCGTGAAAGAGCCAGTGGCACATCCGGGTACACGGTCAATATTGAAATGTTTGAAAGTACCGGAAGTTGGCTGCATTTGGCGGAAGAAGAACACTCATGCTAAGCAGTTACTCCAGTGGCGCTCCTTTTCTGGCGGTGCTAGTCTCTTACGGCGCTGTATGTTTCCTGCCTATGCCTGCAAGAACGTGCTGGTCTCAGCAATGTCGGAACAATCTAAGAAGAGTAGCATTCACAGTGCAGAAGACTATTTACATTCGTTCTCCTTTCTAAGCAAGCAAAGAAAGTAAAATATAAATAAAAATATATTTTCTTTCATTAGAGAATATATAACATTGTGTCTACTTTCATTGATATAGAAGTTTAATAAAGTTATTGGTTAAATAATTTTAAGTGGCTGCTGTTTACAAAATGTTGAATAAATATGTTCTAAAGTTTCCTCCTGGACCGTCAACTCATTGTTTCACAACTGATCAAAAATTTGTTGTGAGTGATCAGATCAATAAGTGCTGCTCAGACAACTATAAAAGACTCGACCTCAATGCCCGCGTTGTTTCTGGGTGATTTTGAAGGATTTGAAATTAGATTTCATTGTGTTGATTGCTCGGTTTTACATAACTTAACATACACATGCACACACATATACTAATACTCTACATCATTGTATCTCATTAAAACGTATCAGAAGTTTTTATAAATTAATGTTTTACGATAAGTCAAATATTGAATCAAGAACATCTTCGATAGTGACAGCCTAAAAAGAGTTCTGACATAACTTTAATGAGGGCGTATCCTATCATTGGAAAAGGGTGCCAATCTTTCCAGCGACACATCATAACTTAAAAAGAAAAATTATACTATATAGCCACTAGTTAAATACATAAATGAAGGAATGAAATCGGGTATTCAAACAGTAGAACGAATGATGTCCTTCAAAGCTAACAGCACTGCTTTACCTAACAGAGCAAATGAGGACTAGAGGATCGAATAAAAAAACAGAATCCATTGAGAATATACAAGTCCAAAAAATTTTGAAACATGCTGAATTTTGCCTTCTGCAGTTAATAGGCACTATGAATAGCGGAATTAAAAATGAGGCGGGGATGCCTTAAAAGAATCGGGAGCGAGATTAAATGGGATGTGCGCACTGGCGGAATGCAAAGAGCTCGGGGGACGGCATTAATTGCTGGCAAGAAAAAAATAACGAAAAACAAAGAAAAATCGTCCAGAAACAGATAATTAACAAGAAAGTACTCATAAGCATCTATTTGCACGGGGCCTCATCCGTAAAGCAGAGCCTTTTCAAGACGGAAGACTGCGCCAGTTAGCAAACTAATGATGGAAACGTTGAAAAGGCACCTCGGGAAAATAGAATTCGCAAAAGAAATGTGGGGGAAATGGTGGGGTTGGAAGAAGACGAAGGGTAAAGGGGGTTCAGCGGGAGCAAAGGGAGGGAGTGAGGTGGGGGGACGGGAGCGGGGGGCACAGGAGCGAAGGAATATGCGGAGGCAATCCTTTGCGACGGAATGAAGGAGCAGGGAAAGGGGAAGGAGAGAGGATAGGGTAACGAGACTGCCAGCAATGAGGAGTGGGGGGGGGGAGAGAGCTACTGGAACCGCGCACGCCGCCTTCAAAAATTAACGCGAAGCTGAGACTGGAGAGGGAGTGAGAGGAACAATGAGATGGGAGGGGGACAATGAGAGGATAAGGGCAAACAAGAGAAGTTTGGGGAGAAAGGGCGGGCCAGAGGCTAGGGAAGGGAAGGACGCTAAAGGGGCGGGGGAGGGGAGGAAATCCCTTCTTCTTTGAGAAACGTGAAGAAAAAACAAAAGATGAGCCAAATGGGAAGGATGGGCGGGGAGCAGGAAAGAGAGGGGGAAGGGGGGCGTCGGAAAATGATGGGGGTGGGGAGACGGGAGGAGTGGAAACGAGCGACCCGAGTTCTCGCGAGACGTAAGAGTATGAGGCAATGTGGATGATGTCTCGTCCGTCCATGTCAACCGACTTCTTTGGACCTTTTCCACAATGTCTAAATGAGGACGAGGTAAGGTAATCATTATTTCCACCTTGTCTTTTCAGGAGGTCTTATAAACGCTCTGAACCATGAATGCCTCCTGCAACCACCCTCTCTCGTGCAAGCGAAGGGAAGAAATTAGAAGAGAGAATGAACGAGAAAGCAAGAAATGGCCGCGCGCAATCAGCATGAGATACGTCACTACTCCCGACGTGCCCCTCGTAACGATATTTATATACCCATTAGTTCAATGAGAAGGAGAAGTAAGTGATCAATGACGAAGCAAGAGGACAGAGGGCTACAGTACAGGATGTGAAAGAGAAAAGAGAACTGGATTGGTCTCATAATAACAGGGAAAGTGACACATTAACGGTATTTATTGGAACAATAGAAAGCAAAAAGAAAACTAGAATGAGAAGCAGGAGACAAACTGATTGCTGACGTCAGGAGAGGTGGCCTCAAAGACAATGAGGAACAGAAGCGAATGGAGATGGATTTCTCGGGACCGTTTATTAAGCTCCTTCATGCTCCTTGAGCATCTAGAAGGTACTTAGATTTTCTAGAGCGTGGCACCACAGGCTTTGAAGCTAAGTAAGCAGATATTCAAACAGCTACAGATGGAATTATTTGGAACATAATTTGTAGGTTTCTATACATTTCTACAATGCTTGAAGTAGAAAAAAATGTTTAAAAGGTGCACACTTAGTCCACTTCTCACGCGGTCATGTAAATAAAAGCGAATTGTGTCTAAACACACCACGTATAGTTTGTCTAGTTTCAAAGAAATGAGTAAACAGCATTCAAGTGTCGCTGAGTTCAAAATCAATGCGTGGAAAGACAAAACTAACGAAAATTGAAACGCATATTTTAAGCGGTACATCGATATTATTAATATAGACTCAATATTTGTTAATAAAACTACGATAACTCCAAAATTTGGAAACATGATGAAAATAAAATAAATATGCTGAGATGACGCAACCAAAACATTTGTCAATCCATTCCAATTGGTGGATATTTCCCACATGAACTCATTAAAAAAAATGATTGAATTAATATAAATTGATAAACTGAGTACGTTTAAATTTTTTCTTTTGAAAAACTATGGCTCTAATAACCTTATACTTCCAACTTTTCTGTGATTCTAATGAAACAAATTTTTTAAATCGTTTGAACACCGCGCTAGTCAATTATAAATATGTCCATTAAAAAAACAAAATAATATTGTCATTGACCTAAGTATGCAGAAGCATTAAAATAACTTAAGTTTGGTGGAAAAATTTCTCAAACGCAAACTTAGATACCTAAAAAATAAGGGTACACTTGAGCATAGCGTCAAGTTTAGACAATTCGGAGTTTGTCAAGTTTTGAGGAAGGTAAAAGAAAAATATCAAACAAATTTATATTGATAAATAAGCATTGAACGAGTGCATTAAATAAAGGACAGATAGTTTTAAATTGATGAAAGCCTAAAGAAATCTACGATATTCTTTTTCATGTACCATTCGCATAAATGATTCTCCGACTGTATAGTGAGCAAACTAACAACTGACCGAATTGGTCGACCTTGTATCTCCTGGATTGTGGACGATCCATGGGGTGAAGCATGCATAGAGGGTATAACCTCTCATCACAGGATGACCAAAAAATTAACTTCAATTACAAGCATATACAAATCTGAACAAAGGGAGCCACTATGGTCATGTAAGTATGATCAGACGTATTTACAGACCTCACTTTATAAAACTGAGACAGCAAAAATATTCCAATCAGCTGAAAATATTTCGTTTTCACCACTTGTGACCAAAGTTACTCGCGTCAATAAATTGCTGCATATGTGAACTAGACAAATGAACACCACATTTCATGAGTACGTGGGAGGCCTTAGCGCTCAAACTTTCCGCTCAGCAAGGAACTTGGTATTTTTTCGTATATGACATAAGAAGACGAAGACATTTTGTTTCATCACTTACAAACCACCCCCAATTTCCGACTCAAGATTGTCAAAAGGGATGCTAGGAATATTGTGTGGATGCTATCCTTGTAGGTATAAGCAGATTTATACAGAAGCACTCAAATATATAACAGTGAGCGTTACGAGTGTTGGTGACTGTCATCAAATAGCTCTATGATTCTGAGGAAATCCATTGAAAGATACGTTAATATCCTGACTTGAAAGCTTTATTCAACATATAGAATATAATCTTTCAGACGAGTTTAAATTTAATTATCACAAGTGTTCTTTTTTGAAAAGTACCGTTTTTAATTAGCAAAATATGGACTGGGATAATATGCCGATATTTTTAAATCCTTACACTCCTTCTCTGGTCCCCATCTCGCTTCTGTGGTGCTGATTTGTACTACGCTGAGTGTATCACTAATGCGCCAGTACTCCCTGAAAGGCACGGTGGAAATACGGCTGTCTGGGAAAAGGAGCACGCGACGTCTAGCGATAGTAGTCGGAATACACACTCTGGAATACGTAAAAAAAACTATTCTCACTCCACTACACTCCCCCGAACCCTACCCCCTCCGCCCGCTTCTTCTCCTTGCCTCGCTGCAAAAACCCTTAACCTTTCGACCTTTCCTCCTCTCCTCTTCTCTTTCCACCTCTCTCACCTCTTCCCACCTCCCTCCCACCAACACCGCCGCCTCCGCCGGCTTCCGAGGTCTTCATAAAAGAATTATTCCTTCCCCTCCTCTCCACGGGAGGCGCGCCTTCCCGGAGTGTGGAGGGAGAAGCGTGGATGAGAATGGCGAGATGGTGTGCATAAGAGAGCGAGAGAGCTTATGGGCTTGAGAGAGAGAGGGAGCCATTCAAGTGGGAAGATGACAAAATACTGGAAGGGAAAGTTGGAGAAGGGATCAAGGGGAGGGAGAAAAAGAGGGAGGGAGAGAGTAGGATGTATGAAAGGGATTCGAGCGAAATGATTTGTCCTGATGGCCTATCCTCGTCCCACGCGCCAAAATATACCCATTTACAAGCGATAGGTCAGCAACCTTCACCGCCACCTGCTCTGGACCATTCCTGCTATTTTTTACGCACAGGAGTTGATATGCGAGCTAAATATCGCGCTCCAGGATTCAAGGTAGGGGATAAAAGCTATAAATTCATTTTTTTGGGACCTCAGCCATTAAATTGTTGAATATTTCATTTTTATTGGAAGAATATCACGTCTCAAAGGTTCATTCAATAAAATCGGGTCGGTAAAAGATTATTTTTTATATTTTCCTCGCATCAATAGGTTTTCCGACCTTGGGAAACTACACAGTTTGTCACGTACGAGAATTGAGTGCAATTTTCACTTTCAGTGCATCTTACATTCACCCTCATCATTTTCTTTAGAATTGCATAGAATGAACTGTTTTCCTGCAAATACTTAAAGAATTTACGGGCTGGTTAAATAAATGGGTTGGTGTTTGTCTATGTGCCTGAATATAACAGATTTTTATACTTTTGTGTTTCAGCTTACAGTATACTACCTCAGTATCAGATCCACCATTGCTCCACTTATCAATTTCTCGGGAATGGCGGAGATGGATGAAATTAGTGTTATACTAATTAATAGATAAACCTCACACGAGAAATTTGACCAAAAAATTTAAACTATTTCTTTAGTCACAGAAGAAAATATCATAGCACTAAAGTCGAATAGAGCACCATACCCACCCATAGGAGCTGTGTGCGGAACTGAGATCCATTCGTAGTGAGTAGCACATACCTTCCGAAACATACCTTCATTTATAATACATTTAAATTAGCTGAGAAATAAATCGAATCACGGTACATGTAAACAGTCTCGGTAAGCAGAAACATAAAAGATTATCATTCAAAAAATGAAGCGTATGGCACACCCCGTGAACTTCCTTCATTCTGTCTTACATTGAGAACGCAAAGAGACTATTAACTACGGGAAGAGGATTGCGACGGAAGCGAATCTTACAGGAATGAAACTGAACGCGAGAGGCGTGGGAGAAAAGAAATTGCAGAAGATATGAGTAGCGGCAGGACGGTGGAATTAGGCAGGAAGGAAATGAAGCGCTCTGGGAAGAGACGAGGGGACGGACAGAGATAAAGACCACGTTTTTTTGCGCATCCAGTCCGCTGTGTGCGCACACGTAATACTTTCCGACTATTATTCCTTTTGTGCTAAACTTTCTGCCATCTTTTGTCGGCAAATGAATTCCAGGCAGCTTTCCTTTCCCTGAAAAATTAATCATTTACCCAGAGTCATCATTCCGCTCACGGGCGCCATCTCTTCGAGAGCCTTCCAAGGGCGAGGGAGAAAAGGGAGGGACGTCTCACCATCATTGTTGTCGCCACAGTTGCACCCTCCACCCCGTTTCCAACCCTTTTGTTTCTTCCACATACACACTCTCTCTTTCTCTCTCTGGGCGATTCCCGAAATTCCTATTCTCCGACAATCCCCGGCAGCAGCGAACCCAAGAACCCTTTCGAAAACCCCAGCAGCCATCAAAGCCCCTTCCCCTGCCCTACGAACGCGCGCCCGCGGAGAAAAGGGCTACTTTTGACATGGTGACTCCCTGACATCCCCCGAAGGGATCATTTGCGTCCTTCATTGCTTAGCAGGGAGCGTAGGGGCACGACCATATAAATAACCAGATGACAATTAAGAAGCGAGGAAGTAAATGCTTATTAAATATTTGACGCGTCTGGGAAGTAAAGTTTGTAACTTAATGATCGGTCGTTAAGAGGATAACGGCCCGGGAGTCATTAGGGGTTAATATTCGAATCATAAAACCATTTACAGCGTAAACAATGGGGGAGAAGACAAGAAATTAATTCTTATCTCGCCTGTAAGCTTAGGGACTATAAATGCTGTTAGTAGTGCGTGTAAGGGTGTTTTTAAAATCACTCAGCATTCAAAACTTTGAATAATTCAGGACCATGAAGTTTAGATAGAAAATGATAAATTAATCCAAACACTCAAACGCGAAAATATTTTAGGTGATTTTCACTTGTATATCCGAAATAGAGCCTATTTCAGGACACGATGACTTTATATCACTACGTTGACTTAGATTACTGGCCATAACTTGATAAAAATTGCCTATCAATACAAGAAAACTGCCATGATTCTTTCCCCACAACTCATTAATTATGACAGCCGTCTTTAAGGTGATTACTTGAAGGCTAGAAATTTTGAAAATTAGCAAAAACTTTTTGGTCCATAGCTTAAGTTTTTACAGATAGCCCAGTTGAGTAAGGATGAAAATGTAGCCATTTATTTTGACGTTTAAAGCAAATTAACAAACAGCAATTAAAATCACAAACGGATCACTTTCAAAGGTAGAGTTTGAGTACAAATTCTGAAGGGTGATTCGCAGAATCTAAGGCACTACTCTTCTTCGTTCTATACCATGAAAATGAAGAATAATAATTCTCAAGAGCGGGGTTTTTAAAGAAGAAAGTAATGCGATATCAAACAAGAAATTCAACAAAATATTTAAACATTTTAGATTCCAGCCAAAACTATTGATTGTATGCAAGATCGAGTTTCTTGATTTAATCAGACCATGAAAGGCTATTAGTTGAGGCTTTGGGTTATATGAAGCTCCGGATGTTCCGCTCATTATGCATTGTCAAGACCGTAGTCATGGGACAAACATACTATTCAGCCTTCAAGAAAGGACTCGATCCCTGGTAATTTTTAGTTTCCGATTGCTTAGCCCATTATGGCTAGTATGCAAAATCCAATATTTTTATTCAACTGTTGATGTAACTAACAGCCACTATTTTACTTTTCTTAATGTTATAATAATTTAAAAATTCAAAACAGTTAAAAATAGCCGCAAATACACATGAAAGAATTCAAACTGGCACACTGATTTACGCTTCATCCCTGAGGCTGCATGACTAGAGAATTACTTCCTATAGAGAGCTGTTACAAAAACGAAGAGTTTGGGCGATACCATTACAGCCTCCTCTATTCGGTGAATATGTTACAATTAATTTATAAAAATGGAGCCTAAATCGAGACTATAGTATAGGAGATACAGTCTCATTATCTGTTGAGAAAATATCATGTAATTGAGAACTTATTTCGCCGAAACAGCTGCAAAAACACTACGTCTAACCATTTCTATGAATTATGGGTAATGATACAAGAGGCATTGAATCTTAATGTATTACCTCTGTCCCGTGTGTACCAGCAATTTTTTTCGATCTTAAGACCACTTATCAAAGAGTCTCCGATGATGAAATATAAAAATTCATCTCAAATTAAAGAGGTAAGAGTGAAATTAGCCATGGTTGGAAGGACTGAAGATGAAATGCATCAGAAAAACTATAAGGGATGACAAACGAAGGACTGGTAAAAAATAATGAACTTAGTTGGAAAGGGAATAGGAATGCAAGGAGTACGAAACAAATCTCTTGATATATTCATCCGCATATAAATTTGAGAGGGTACAGCCCTATTTATATGCATCAGCCATCACTTTAATAAAGAACAACTACGGTAGCTTCTGTTAGTTCTCCACAAGAGTGGGAAGAGGAAAATTTAGACGATCGAGGGAGCCGTCTCCATTTGCTTAGTATGGACCCTTTCCAACCAACTCCCTCAACAGCTAAAGAGCTGCTAGAGGAGCGGACACTCATTGGAGGTCGAAGCTGAGTAACCTAACGGCTATCGGTCGGTGGGAGTCCAATGGGTGGATTCCTGGGCAGAGGTGGAGGAGAAGAAAAATCCTCAAGAGAGGGATCGTTAATAACGACTTCGGAATCTTTCACCGGCCTTAGAATTGAATCGGATGTCAATGTTGTGCCGGGAGCATAGGGAAGTGCCCGCAGAGGGCAACGGGTCCACATGGACCGGTGATGGATGGCCACCGAGGGCCGCCGCGGATGGAGAACGGGAGGGCCGCCCCTGGAGAGAGCGGTCGGTCGGCCGATGGAAGATTAATAGTTCCGGCCTTTGCCTCGACGACAGAAGTGCTTTAACACCAGCCACTTGGTGGTCCCGTAATCGATCCCACGGATCACTGGAACACTCGTTTCACTTCTGACTTACGACGATTGATTTTTCGAACATTTTTCAAGCCTTTTCCGGGCAACTGGAAAAAGGAGTCGAGCCTTTCTATCCTTCACCTACTATCACTATCCCATTCTACGTCGCATTAACTCGGTGGGCTTTCCATTGGTTGGAGATCAAAATTACGCAATCAGTCAACCGGTGTTCCCTGTGATAAATTGAAGACGAGCGATCGGAGGTGGAATGGAATAAGAAGCGTGAAAAATGGAGTGATTCGTTGAATTTTGAAAACTCAACAGTTTGACTATGCTTAAGCATTGCCTCACAGTCAGTCGCAATCATAAGTCAAGAAAACACACATTCATTAAAAACTGCATTCTGTGGGCCTTACTATGAGATACATTCAACACAACTCCACTACTACAGCCAACCAATTTTACCGCAATAGTTGGGGTGCATAAAATTCCACGAATATTACAATAACAAGCACTGTAAAGCGAAAATGGCGCAACTTACCGCTACAAAACCTCGTTGCAGATTAAGTCGTTCACTACAAAGAATATCAGTAAGCTTCCACAAAAAAGCGAATTTAACTACTATCTGATGAAGGTAATGAAATTTTCAAAAGATATAAAATAGTTACTAACTGCAATGCTGCCCACACTGATGTAAAAATCTCATCTTTTTTTCGCCATCCGAAACCTTGGGAATGTCCTTGATTTGGACGACATGGATACATTACAACTTGAAGCTCAACTCAAACAGCGACAATAGTCATTTCTGACAAAACATAAAACAACAATGCTTCAATCAAACCACTCATGGCATTCCATCCCTGGCCATTGCGATCGTCCGCTTCTACAATCAACTTACTCAAGACACAGAAACGTACTCTACAGACCAGTCTTACAATTTCAAAAGATACCTAAGTCACGTTAAATCCATCATAGTAAAATTCCCGTTTATTCGAAAGGGTATCTTTGAATTAATTTCAATATATTTTCTTTAAGGCCACACAACCATTGCTATAGGCGTTTCTCCCCTTATCGCTACTTCAGGGAATAGAATCCGTTCTGCTTTGGTAAAATATTTCTCGTCAGCAATGAATTTTATTGCTGACCTTAACAATCTATCAGTTTGCCTTATCAGTCTGACATCTATTTGTGATACGCTCCTGATCGAGTGATAGACAAAATGCAGATCAAGAAATGTATGCAAGATGTACATTGCTATGTCCTATATTTCTTAAAATAAAAAAAAATCCTGGATTTCTTAAAATGAAAATTCCGGATGCAATTCTCTCCAATAAATTTCTATCATTACACGATATTCGAAGAAAATAAAAAGAATATAAAAATCACTCTTAATTTATTTTATTTTATTTTTATTTTATTAATCTACAATATCCCGAATACAGTACAATGTGCCAATTTACGTCGGGTGAATAACGGTAACAACGGACGAGACACAAACACCCATGTTCTGGGCAGATAATATTCTACCCAGGCGGGACTCGAACCCGCGACCCTCAATTATGGATCTTCATCAAGCAGACAATCAATAAATGGGATCTCAAAAAATAATGCTTTACTAACCCATAAAACACTTTCTTTGTGATGCCATGTAGCCCTGGTAAACGCATTTCTTACATCTTTTTAATTAAACAAAATAATAATCGCTCGTTATACAATAAAAGTTAAATCTCCCTTAGTACGCTATTGATTGCAAGGAATGAACTCTTCCTGGTAAAACATTGGATATTTTTTGAATCTTTTGTTGTTCCTTTACCTTTTTACTGATGAACTCGAAGCTTTATGACACTACCCCAGAATTATAGCAAAATAAACTTCCGACATCCGCTTTGACTGATGGAACTCTTTCCCCGACGCTTTCAGATTCATAAGTTTATTTTTTCCGTGGCAATGCCAGGAGAACCATTTGAGAGAGGAGGGCACAGTTTACATAGCACTGAGGATCAAGAAGTGGACAAAACGCGGGCGGCCCTGAGTAGTGATCTGAATGCCTCTCGGTCCCCAAAGAAATAACTTTGAGCGCAACAGAGAACGGAAGAGAGGTTGAGAGACAGACAAGAGTTAAAGAGAGAAAGATATGACGCTACATCCAAATAACCGAATGCCCGCCGTAACATTCTCCCTCTCTCTTTTTCCTCCTTATTTTTGCAATAATCTCGCGAAGATAAAAGAGGAGAGGGAGCACGGCATCAACGGGATAGAGCATGGCCGTTTTTTTTGTACCGCATGTTTTTATACCTTTTGATGCGGGCGAAGATTGCTCCTCAAATAATGAGTTCACCAGGGCACTAGCTCCTTTTTTTCATACTTCAGATATGGAATTCTTTGCGCACGTGGTAAAGAGCGCGGTGTACAGAAAGGGCCGCGAGGTTTCCTCCTCGTACGGGAAAGATCGAGTAAAATCACGAATCACTATTAAGCGAGGACACTTTTTCACACAATTTCTTTTAAGATGTTACAGATTCAGGCGCCATTTGGATGCAGCTTGCAGCCAAGTTTGACAAGATTCTGCATTTTCCCTAGGAATTTTCATGGGTGGGCACAGTTGAAAAGCAATGATCTTGACAATAGTTTAGGTTTTAACTTCCCACGAATGTTATTCTGCGTTTCGATATAGTTTGATTTAACTTGATATGAGTATTAGCTCACAATTTTTCCTTCGTCTGCTTGCCTTCCGTCTGCTTGTAGTGGCAATCATTCCATTGGAAAAAGGAATTCCGAAGACAATGCTCCACCAATTCCGGGAAGTCCGTTGGGGTGACACCGCGATGTGAGTCATTTGATGATCTCCAGCGATTCTAGGATAGGAACGTCGGTGAAAAATGATGCTACGTCGAAGCTGACCAGAAGACTTTCATCACAGGGACTTCGCAGAAAGTCGCTAGGGTCTGACGGAAGCATGACGTGGTGACGGGGTTCAACTGTGTCACCAAGATAGCCGACATTTAACCCGAGCCCAAGGACAGAATTCCATCGACACTCTCCGAAAGGGTATATCAAATGCCGTGTTCTTATGTTAGGTCCTATACTGGCGAAATCTGCAGAGTTTTGAGCACATAGATGAAAGAACACCAGAGAACGACACAAAATAAACAATATAACGCATCAGCTATCTCAGCGCACGGATTGAGTGGACCAGGGCACACCACAAAATTCGAAGACGCCAAAATAATAGCCAAGGAAAATAGATTCAACCCGAAAATAATAAAAGAAGCTATAGAAATCATTAAAATGCCAATGCATTTCAACAGAGAAGATGGATACCCCTTACACAGTACATGGAAAAGAGTAATAAGACTCCCGAGGAATCACGATGCTGCTCCATTATTGGACGAAGCATTTGTCGTTTTTTTGGCGCCAAATCTTGCCTATGTATAAGAATGAACCAAAATCCTTCTCGCTATCCTTCACCTGAGGATGCAGGCAGGATAGCTGGCGAAACTGTTGTAATACTCAACGACATATGTTGACGCAACCCGGAAAAATGTTGACATCATATGATCAACACCGCGGAAACCTGCGAACAAAAGAGTATGGAGACTCTATACTCCTTCCTAGTCTCTATACTCCTTGCTGCGAACATTGATACGACTATGTCCTCGGGAAAGAGGAGAGCTGCTTGAAAATGTTATTCAATAACTAAACAACACTCATTCCTCGGTGGTTCTCAAATACGGGTGCAATAAATCCCTCTTGAGAGAAACTAGTTTTTTCAGCAGAAAAAAGGTGAAAGAAGTGTGCATGACTTCGGTATTTTGTTTTCCTTGTTGGTTTCACCTGCTATTTCAAGGAGAAAATTATCTCATATAATTAAACAGCCAATGTGCATCTGCTCTTTGCGGATGTTTTTGTGCTAACTATAAAAATATATCTTTAAAAAGAGGACTAAGTTTTTCTAAATATAAGAAATACAACTACGAAATCCCTAAACTTTCGTGTGATTTTATCAGTGGAAGCATAGGACATAAGTAGAATTTATTTCAAAATAAACTACAAATCAATCAACAAAGAAAATTAAATGGTAACTTTATGATGTCCTTCGCTTAATATTTAGGGCCGTGGCATTACTCGTCGGTCGTGTAGAAAACTGCCCCCTCTCCGATTCGTTGCCAAATGCTTGGGCATAACATGCAGAGCAAGTTTTATCGCGAGCAGTACAGAACCGCAAAACGCAGCCAACAACGACACCAGATTTTTTCGCGGCATCCGAGCCAACATGTCTATCTCTTCCGGGCGTAATAAACGGTACATGGAGCGAGCGCTGCAAGAGTCGGTCCCTGCGGCCACGAGGGGTTCGTTAGCGGCGAAATGCGATGCGGTGGAGTGGTCGCCCGGCGGAACGGTTTGTTGCATGCCTTGCTTCAACGTAAAGAGAATGGAGCGGATGCGCAGTGGAAACAGGACTGCAGCTGCAGGGAGATTGAGCAAGTTCCATTCGGAGCATACGTTTGATGAGGATTCAGACATTCCCCCTGCGGTGGCGTTTCTTGAATCTCCTGCCAGCGGTGAAGGAACGTCAGAGGCTTTGGAAGTAATCTTGACTTGGCGAAGTCAAAGCAAATAAAGTGCAAAGGAAGAGAATTACGTTACAGGAAGGGAGGCATGATTCGACTTTGTCCTAACTTAAGCGTGACATCGTCAATAGTCAAACAGTTCGTCTTAGGTCTAGAAGCGTATCAATTTCCATTCTTTTGGTACAAAACTAACTCTCCTCTGATTGTAAAACGTTTTTGCCAAAATTCAAAATTTCTTCCATACAAGCGCAACGTCTCTAATGAATTGGTAGCATGAAAAGTAGTTTTACATATGAAAATTACAAGGGAATTATCTGTCCGATAACTTACGAGTCATAAAATCATGGAACATACGAACCAAGTTAACATTGCCATTTAAGCTATCTTTATTGCCAATGGTTGTGTTTATGCAAGGAAATTGGTTTGGTGAGTTTTCCATAATCGCCAGTGACCGATGGAGGCAAGACTACTTAATTTCATGCTGCTTCAATTCTGCAGCGAGATAATAAGCTACCAAGTTTACAATTCGTGATTTGAAGGGCATGTGGTACGTATGAATTATTTGATCATATTTAAGTTTGGGGACATGAGCTAAATGGAAGTCGAGGAATAAATGAGCCATCATCGCCTGGATTCTTACAGCTTTTTCTTTAATTATACATAGTATTAGTAAACCACGCATAATAAATATCGATTTAGTATTACTAAATGGCCCATAGGTGGATGTTTTCAGAAAGAGGCCTCTTTTAACACTTCACCTGAAGAGTCATCTTAGCTCTCATACCAGTGCCAAATTTCCTCCAAGCAAGGAATTCTTAATGATAAACATTCAATATATTGTGGGTTTTGTAAAATTATTTGAGTAGAGTTGGGGACATTGCGCGGGCTGGTGCTCCAATGGTGGGAACTGTCAGACAAATTCGATACGAAACCCCGTTGCTTCCGCCCTATATTCCATTGTCGCAAAACCTTCCGTTGTCTCCCACTGCACGTTCCGATCCCACACACGGCCCCAAAAGATCAGGCCTATACAATTACTTCCTCTATCCCCCACATCACCATTCATCTCCACTAAATCCCCCATACCTTACATTTCTGAGAATACATTGAGAGAAACAATGCGCCAGCTCACCTGATGACAGCTATTCGCTGAAATCTGGATTTTGATTTAGTATCACTTTTGAGGTTTTTTGTATAACTTTTTGGCCCAATAAAAACGACCAATGGTGGAATACCACCACCTGACGGAGTTTTGTTTAAGGGTTTGTAAACTATTCTACGTCTTCACCGCAAATTAAGAAGCTACACCTGTACTTAACAAAGCAAGATATGTACTGTATTTTATATCGGCAGTACTCGGAAAGTCACCTCAATGGTAAATGGTAGTGAAGTCATAACTCTCTGGAAAAGCATTATGCAGCAGCTAATGAATTCAGGGTTATAAACTACTAACGGACAGTTATTTATGGAGTAAATCAAACAAAATTTCTTAGCACCGTTGAGTTTTTTTTATTGCTTCATGGAACAGCGATGCAATTGCGGCATCGCTTACGTTAAAAAAGTTTTGTAAATGAAAAATACAAAGTAGGGAAAACCCTTTTATGTAAATATTACCAAAAACCTGATCTAACAGAAATCCAGGAAACCGCTTCGCAATCCTAATATTTTAGGAGAGAAATAAATATCTGCTAAAAAGATATCGGCGTTTGCTAAATATCTGACAGTTCAACCAAAACTAAAAGCATACAGCGCGATTTCGTGGTGAAAAAAGGGTACGAAGTGGAAATATAAAATAATACATGCAAGACTGCTATATTTCAGAGAAAAAGGCAATTTTATCCAATATCTGTAGCTGCTCCAAATTCTAAAATAGATTGCAGTTTTTATAATAATCAAATGTTTTGATGATAATTTAAAAAACGAAAACGAATAGCGTGCGAGCCAAACAATACATGCAGGATGTTATATTATGGAGTGTAGTATACCTTGCAAAGGCATAATAAGAATAAAATAATTTAAGCAAGATGAGAGGAGGTATAAAATGAGAAATAAGTTTAAAAACTGCTGAAAAATAGGCGCAAGTTGAATGTGAAGGAATATTATGTCGGTGAAGTAGAGTGGGGATGGAGAGGGAAGGGCTAGGAGGAGACTTCACTGGAGCTGAAAGGAAACGGTGAAAGTGATGGACCATGCGGTTAAAAGAGACAGGGAAGAGAAAACCAATAAGTTTCTGAAAGGAATGCGAAAGAATCGAGGAAAAGGGACACGGAGAGAAAAGCGGAAAAGGTGAATAAAGAAGATGGATGAAGGAGCCATGGGAACATACGCAAAAGCCAAATGCTAAAGTCATGCTCCACCAGATGTTTTTTAAGAGTCGCCAATTATATAAGAAATGTGATTTTTGCACGATTAATACTAGCTAAAATGCAGTTCTTTATCGATTGAGCACTGAATATTAGCGGTCATTCTGGCGGTTTGGTAAACAAAGGCCGCTGTTGGAAAGGGATACCAGTATATGAGTAAAATTGAGGACGTTGTCAAGATATACCTATTAAATTCGCAAAACAACCAAAATACAAAGGATGACCGCACATTTCGTCAAAAACTGCAAGGAATGAGCAAAGAGAGAAACATAACCTAGTCCAGGTTGGGAGACCCTATAGAAAGTGACTATAAGCTAGGCGTGGATAACTTGAAAGTTCAGATCAGGCGAGTTTCAGTTAGACATTTTAACCCCGTATTATATCTCAAGAGTCAGGAGAAGATACACTGTCAAACAGATGATTACGAAAATTCCTCTTTCCCACGCACCATTTATGACTGAAATAAAAATACATTGATGCAAAAAAAACAGACGGCATAAAATACCTTTTTTTCCTCCCTATTCCTTGGCCCAATTATCCCATTTTGATGGTTGGTGTCCTATGACCCCAGCCACATGGTCCTCCGACGGCGGGTGATATGTAGATGGTGGTTAGCCGGCCACCGACAGCACAGGACATGCGCACAGTCGAACGGTGAGGGTGGTTACAAGAAGAATTCAGTCCAAATGAGGATTATAAGACTTCATTCAAAATTCAAAGCGGCTAATGTTGGAAGTTAATATACCCCTCATGAAGTCTCATGGATCACTCAATGGTGACGTTACCACGAAGGGTATTCGGATGACAACCAGCACTGCGCCAATCCATTCTACAGTCTATAGGAATGATGGACTTCAGTCAAGAAATGGTAAGGTTTAAGGAAAATGAAATAGGAAAGGGACGGAAAATGATTTAAGTGTCCGAAGATCGGTGTATTTCTCACTTTTTCCACCAATCTCCAAAGGTTCACAGAGAAAAGGGAGTGTTCTATGTTTTCTACTGAATTACACTCTTATTTGACGTTTCTTTTTACATTTCTAGAGGTAGGACTAAATAATATCTTCCATATTAACCAGAAAATGGGTGGTCTAATTTCTCCTTCGAAGATCATTTCCCTGCTTTTTTAGCATATAGTCTCAAGGAAAAATATCTCTACCCTCCCTGTGCACCCCCTTTACTAATTTTGGTGGTATTTCTCCTCCACCTTCAATCCTCCTGAAAATAAATATCAATACTATCGTCAGGGGTAATCAATCGAAGGGTTAGTTTGTCGCTATCCTCCCTTTTTTTCTTTTCAACGAATCACTTCGCTATATTATAAATCGTTATTTCAACACTTTATAATTAGCTGGGCATTAAATCCTTGGTCAACAACAGCTATTCTTACCATTCATCAGACCTTTAATATTGTTTATAAGACAGAAGTGTTGCATAATATGTCCACTAAGTTTATCTCTCCTTGCAGTCGTCACGACACGTTTTCTCACATTCTCTTCGTAGGACTACTTCATCCGTAGTTCTCTCAGTCCATTTGATGGCTAAAAGTCTCCTATAAAACAACATCTCCGTTATTTCAATGTTCTTTGAACTTCCGTTGTTATCGTTCAAGCTACACTTTCATTCAAGAGTACACTTCATGCATGAGGTTATAAAGAGGTTCCTTAATTCAAAGCTTAAATTGCTGCCGTTAGTTGAATCTACTGACAGAATGGCTTCACATTTTGGTGTACTCTGCTCACAATATCTCTGTCTATTTTTACAGGGATAGTGACTTCTCCACCCGTTGCTGAAAAACAAACCTAACTACCATCAAATGCCATATTTCCCATGATGCAATGATGGGGCACCTCAAGTCACTATTTCTTCGGAAGAAGCGAACGAAGAGACTGACTGAGATGGATACCCGGCGATAAGGGAAGGCAAAGGCATGAGTGCGTAAAGGTAGCGGAGGACGGCGTGGTGCTTGGGGAGAGGACGGAAGGCGTGGCGGCAATATCATACGGGCGTGCTCAGGAGCAGCCGAAGGAGGGAAAGGGGTAAGAAGGGCGACCAGGCGGAAAATGAGCGGGACGAGAACAGAATCGGCGAAGCGGGCCTTAAAATAGGAGGGGAAGGGTGGGAGGTGAAGGAATTGGGATAGGAGAGTGGGGGGACTCCGTCTCCTTCATCAAGCCGGGGGTTGCTGGGTACGTGAGGTAGCTGTGCAAGTCTCTAAAGGGAGAGGAGGTTGTTTGCTCCGCAAGGAGACGAAAAGACGCTGAGGGTGTAGACAACGAGGTCGAAACGTATGGGAGGCTTGTGATATGGTTGAGAAACAATCGGGTACCCGCGCATCTGGCAACTAGTCAAGCCCAGAACAAACAATCCACGGATATTCGTTCAAAAAATCTGGGAAAAGAAATTTGAACGTTAATTAAAGTTGAAATCCCTTTAGGATTAATTTTTGCCGACTTGATTGTACTTCCCATCAAACGTTTCGTTTTTGACTTCTACATTTTATGGAGGCAATACACATTCCCGATCGGTGTTAATCAACTAAAGCTGTGAAAGCAATACGCGCAGTGCCAGAGTTTCTATGCCAAGGAACTGTCGTTTCTGTCTCGAAAAGTTGAGAAAAATGAACAAAAATGCCTTTTTGGGGTAGAAGACAGGTCATTTTAAACATTTAATTCTACAAATGATTCATTCTACATCTGTTTCAATTTGATTTGCTTAAAAGGGGAAGACAAGAAGACGATTTAGAATGTTTATCAGCATAAATTCAATTATCACATGATTTGGGGCACTATTAGCTAAAGTGGTACCTAATCTATCCAAGCATCCAATGCTCGACAGAATCCGAAGTATAATCAGTGGCTCGTGGATTATGGAAGTTGAAACGCACAAAATATGGTCTTCCTTTCGAGGTCTCTTTTTCAATATTCCATGCCAAAGTTAGATTGCACTCTGAGAAAGGAGATTTTGCCATGCCATCATAACAATGACGAATTATGACAGTTAGTAAATACTACTTTCATTAATATGAGCAAGGGAAGCATCTATAAGCCGATGAATCTCAGTGAGTGCGATTAAGTTGAATGATAGCTACTTATTTTTATGCGCTGAAACATTCATTCATAAAATCGCAATCACACGACAAATATAAATGGTTAGGCTCAAATTATTCTATTAATGCTTGACTGTTATAATCAATAATAAATATAACGTATTTGGAATTAAACAAAGCTACATGTATTTTGCAAATATACTTATATACACCCGATTCCTGCAACAGAAGTAAAAGGAAAATTTTTACTCTAAAAATGCCTAATGGTTGATCGTAGGAAATTTTCTAGAATACGAAAGGTTAAAAAATAATTGCTGTAAGTTATAAGTCAAAATCTACAAAAATGACTCTGCATCATCAGGGAATGCTCTTACGAACAAGAAGGACAATTAAATAGCCAGCAACTTAGTAAACTAATGAAAAATATCAGTACTAGCCTCAATGAGTGATTATGGAACCCAATAAGCATTTCTTATCAAATAATTTTCTCAGCTAAAGCCGGTAACCTTCGCTTATATCCTCACTTCATCTCTCTAGAACGCTGATTTCTGTGCAAACGCTATTTTTCGCCATTTTCAGCAACTAATTATGAATATCAATTAATTAAATCATTTTATCTTATGTATGTAGTTTGCGAAAGTAATAGGGAAGAAGAAGACGCCTAATTATCGAGCGTTCAAGAAAAATCTACTGCGGGA
Organism: Ceriagrion tenellum; assembly: GCA_963169105.1. NCBI lineage: Eukaryota > Metazoa > Arthropoda > Insecta > Odonata > Coenagrionidae > Ceriagrion > Ceriagrion tenellum. The sequence continues at coordinate 29,071,143 of OY720633.1, read as the reverse complement.
AGAAGACAACTAATTCTCCTGTTTAACTGTTTAATTTAAAAAGGCAGCAAAGTACTGAATTAAGGCCTCTCTAAAGAAAACACGGTGAGGGGATAAACTTGAGCGTTAGGAGCAAGTGCCTTAATTCAATATGCATGCATTTAAGGTTCCCCTTTCCTCCGGAAGGGTTTTCTTCAAAAGCGCACAGCCCACAATTTGTCACAAGCTCCCCACTCACCCCTTCCGCTCGACAATTTGATCGCCGCTGAGCCCCACTCTCTTGTTTACGAACAAGGACGGGAACGAAAAAAAAATTACGCCTTTTCATCAGGACCTCTACCGCCCATAGACTTGGAAGGCGACGAAGACATTAATGGTGTTGAAGATGCCGAGCCGAGCAGTTTTTTTAAATTAATTAATTCGATAGAGGACGCGGGAGTGGGGCAAGAAGAAACATCCGCCTTTGGGATCTGAGTAAGAAACTCCAGATGAAGTGAAAATGCCGAGGAGAGACCGAGTCTTCACCTTGATGGATCTGTGCGATATTTCGATGTATTGAATGCGATGGATGGATACCTAGTCTTTCCACAAAACGCGGTTGGTATTCGTTCAGATCATGCGATATCAAATGTATTCGATGCAACGCGGCTTAATACGATACGCAGTAATCAATGAGAAGGTATATGAAGTGCAATATCGGGCTGTACCTGATCCAGTGGGCTTATGATAATCTTTCAAAATATGTGGTACATCACGTGGCAATCTAAAGGAATGCCAAGAGGTATGTTAAGTAATTCTACGACAGACTTGATGTGATATAATCCGATGCGCAAAATTATTTTGTACGGGATTCATCGCCTGCCATACTACGAAACTTTCATATCATATGCGATACTGAGACGTTAATATCGCAGAGTCTTAATCCTACAGCAGAGACTGGATGGAGACACGAGGCTGGTAGGCAGCTCAGAGGGGGTAGAAGTTGGTAGGTGAGTCAAAGTATCCCTTAAATGGAAGGTGAATTTTTAATTGTTTTCGTTGCTTAAAAGCTCCCTAGACCGCCCTCCTCGCCCATCTTTCCTCTTCCTGCCTCCACCACACTCTCCTAACCATGTTGAATCCAAGTGGAGGATATTAAGGAGGCGAAATTACGGCCTCATTTGCCCTCTCGCTCGCTCTCCACCATTCACCACCCTTTATTTCCATCCCCCCGCACCACTCGCTCAGCCAGCTCCCATTTCCTCGCCGAGGGTACCCAGTGTAGGAGAAGTGTGCTTCCCCAAGGGGACGACGATGCTCCCTGTCCACGGCTTCCGAGTTGATGCGGATCGCCTAAATTGAGCTCATTTGCAGAAATTCGTAATTACTCCTCTCCTTAAATGACGACTCAATTCGAGTGCACGTCTCGGAAATAAGAAAGAGGAAAATCCTCTCTCTAAACTCATTTGCTCTGAATTTTTACGTGCGCAATAGAGGCAATCACTAAAATCTATTCACTTCCATTAACTCCTTCGCTGCTGTGAACGTAGCAGCTACGTTCGCCCGGTTTACTGCTGTGAACGTAGCTCCTACGTTCCGTTGGCAATTGGTCGCTCCTACCCACGCCTCCAAACTTCCTCTTCTTCGCGAATCGCGAATCGCCGAGTTCATTGTTGTACATTGTACTAATCCATTTACAGGAGCGTGAGTGTCAAATTGAGTTGTAGGTGCAACGAGAGACATATTTATGCGCTGAAGTAGGTGACCGTTCACTTATTCACTTATTCGCCACACAAGCTGGAAGGTCCCTGCAGTTTGACCGCAGCGATAGGGTTAAAACACTGCAAGAGCATGAATGCACCGCCTGAACTCACATGAGAAAACTTACTTCATTGTTGGATCTGTAGCATCCCGTTTTAACGATTGTTTCAATAAATATTTAATACGATAAATTCCGAATATAAAACACGTAGTAATCAACATTTGTCGGTGATGAATGTTCCGTATACTTCCAATGATATACGAGCAGAAGAGATTGCTTTGGGAGATTAGCTCCCACAAAGTTTACCTTGTAGTTGTAAGATTCTCATACCCACTTGTTTCACACTGACATTCACTTATTTTATCAAGTAGGTGAGTGCCAAAGATACAGTTATTGAGGGTCAAATTATGTCTTCCACATATACTTGAAGCTCTAATGATAAGTACTTCGGTGAACGTGGGATGTGCAAATGGCATATTCAGTGGAGTAACAACCAATCTACTTTTTCCAACATCAATGTTCCACCATATGTTCCCTGAAGCAATATTAAGCTATGTGCGAATTAATTCCCCAATAGCTGATTGAAAGATTTAAATTTTTCTCTGCTTTTGGTTCATAGATAATTATTATGTCATATTTGAAGCGATAACTCGACATTCACTCGAAAATAGTTTGAAGGAAACTTATTAGTTTACAATGAGGAATTCTGGAGTTCATTAGAAAAAATATTTATAGCAAAGAGAAATAAAAAAATGAATCTTAATTTTTCCAATAACCCCCGAGACTAAATATATCTCTCGCACATCCGTCTCCCAGAATTCATGTCATCAGCTGACTGGATCGCCAACTGCCGTGGAAGTGCATTTCATGCGGAGGGCACGAAATGCGCAGAGGCGGATGCATTGCTCCCTGCCAGGCGAGGCGTTTCCCGAAGGCGTCCGAGTGAATGAATCAATCGTCCGGGAAGAGAGTGTCGCTGCTGGCGCAGATTGTTTCATTGCGAGCCGCCAACCGGAGTGTCCGGTCCCTCTCTCGACTGACTGAAAGCGATCGGCTATAGCGGCAGCACTCATCTGAAACGGGACGAAATTTAAAAAGAAAGCGTGGAGGGTAGAGAAAAAAAGAAATAACTGACCTTGGGACTGGCTCGTATTAAGGGAGAGTTCGCTTCGTTGCCCACTTCTGAAAATTTAGAGGCGAGTGGACCGTGCGAAAAGTTATCGGTCGCCGAGTTAACTGAATAGTGGTTTCTTTTTATGGCCAAAACTTCGCCTGAATATAGTAATTTGAAGTTTCAAGCCCTTCCTCATGCTAAAATATGGTCGAGTTCCGCCAAAAATGCACAATACACAGAAAATTTCTCTTAAAAAATCTCACGGATTTAATAAATCCCTCAGCAGTTCTCAACAATCATCGAATTAGCATATTTTTCAACTGGATTAATAATATTTTTTAAGCATCTAGAGCAGAATTAGTTTTCCAAGTTCTATTTTTACGGAAGAACCTGTAAATTATGTCAGAAACAGATGTCTATTGTACACGAGAAAATATGTACACCTAAGAATAGACTAGATTATAAAAAAGAATAATCGTCGACTGAAGTAAGTTTTTCATATCACAATAACACTTTTAAAGATTTTAGGTAAAGATTTTAGATAGAGTCGAAACACTTCGATGGTAAGCACAAAATATTTAGTTTTGAAAAATATTTTATATAGGTGCTAACGAAGGACATGTAAATGAGGGAAAATATAATTACGGATGCAATTAATTTCAATGAATGAAAAACTTGCAAAGGGAATCAATTCCCAAGCATGACACGATATTTTAATAAAATGGTAGCCATTTCATATTTTTCAGTGTGCTAGGATATTTTGTGTGATGCGTTGTCTTTAAGAAAATCTACTTTCGAGTCACAAAGTTGATAGAGCATTAATTGCAAACATTTATAGCTCTGCAAATTAACGATTAATGGAAGAGAGAAATGATCAAATCACAAAAAGTGAAATTGTGAAATGAATTCCAACAGTCACCCACTGCCTCGAGAGATTAATCGCTGAACTAATGCCTGAACTATATTTACTTGGCATATGAAATATAAAAGTATTTTTTTGCATATCGCTTCGCTAGGCAATGACTGAGGCCAAAAATTTTCGGGGCATTCTATCGAGTAAAAGAGCGAGTCATTGTAAACACAGAAGGGGAGGAATATAAACGGATTAATAAAGACGGAATAGCGGAGAATAAACCGGGAGGGGTTAGAGGCGCAGCGAGGGGAACGATGGAGGAGTGGGATGATGAAATGAAGGAAGGAGGGTGGGTGGGAGTGGGAGGAAAGACGGCAGAATGGAGAGCTGTATAAAGAAAGAGCGGCTGAAGGAGGGAGAGGGAGCAGTAAACACAGAGCCGTGCCGAGTGAAAGAAGATGAGGAGAAGGAGATGTTTACTTGACGAGGGTCAAGATGCATCCTTGGAAGGAATAGCTTAACAAGGCGGATGGAATTTTTCATCCTTCCCCAACCAACTTTCTTTAGAAAATTACTTGTGGTGCCCTAGAATGTCAGTAGGCTCTGTAGAGCATTATTTCCGATTCGAATTTATTTTGGTGTACACAAAAATGAATGCAAAACTCTATTCTTATTGATATTATTTACCATTAGATCAACACCAATATTATCAGCAGCTATAAATCCAAAGACTGGTATTAGGCATGTATACGTTCCAATATTCTAATAGAAAGCCGTATATTTGGTTTGAAAGGCTAAAAAGTTAGCATTGCAACGAACATTCTCTCGCAGTCATCATCAGGAAAACGTCTTCTCCTCTAGACGCTGAAAAGTACCCGGTTTGTTCCTTGACGTAACTGAGTGGTAGATTATTTACGAATAGCAATTAAAAATTAATTTGACAGAACCAAACCCTCCTCAGATCGATCGCTGATTCTAGGTAACAATTGACGTATGCCATCAGAAATATTTCTCAATGGCGTACGTCCTTTCTTTTTGAGTAATAAGATCGGAACAGCTTTTTCTTTAGATAATCAAGGCTTCACAATATGGCTGACGTATCTCATCAACGGTATGAAATTAAACACTCTTCTTAAAAGCTAGGCAACTATCATGGCGTGCATTATACCTGTTGTGTTCTATTACCACTTGAAACGATTGCAATCAATTTAGTAATTGGTTTCAAGCAAATCTGTCCCTTACTTGAAAAAAAACTTACTAATTGACGCAGCTTTGGACCATTGCTAAGGTTATCGTTAAAATTATACAATCTGTTCCTCCAAATCACCGTAAAATATTCGCGCACGAGAGCCTGACTGCCTGTGAATCAAACTGACTTGATAGAAGGAAACTATGAAATTTCATTTGACTGCTCATATTTAAAATGTATTCAAATATTGATGTTACTGACTTTCCCTCCTAGTACTTTGATTACCTGATTCAGGACTGTAAATGAAAGAAAAAAAATAGGCCAACCATATTTCGATAAACATGTTCATCTTTTGTATGGAGAGTAAATTCAGATTTATATTTGAAAAATGCCCTTTCTACGATTGTATAATGTGATGACATGTATAGCAAATGTTCTATAATGATAAGCTGGTAAAAACTACAAATAAATTCAACCTCACTGCAGTGTTAACGCCACTCAATTATTATGGGAAAAATCAAAGCGGTATCAACTGATTAATTGTTAAATATCGGTCATATTACGACACAAGAAAAGCAATTAAAGCAATTTTTCTGTGAATGAGAAAAATTAGTTTAGTACAACAAGGCCCAAAATGAAGATAAATTAGGAAATGTATTTTTTTAAATTAATGTAATCATAATCTTAAAAATAGCGTTGTCTCTTCGGCTTAAATAAATAGCTCAAGGGTATTACAAATTTACAGTAGCGTTTGAATATTCCGTAAAACCTCCAATTCTATGAAGTGGTCTTGCTCACCCTTTACGAGGAAAGAACGCGGATACCATAAGGAATTAAGTGAATTAAGAAAGCAGCACGGCAGTGGAAAATATGAACTTGGTCTTCGGAAGCCCAATGGAATAGTGTGGGAGGAGCCCCTCCAACACTCGCCACCCCTCCCTCTCGTGCGTTGCAATGGAGTGCCCCCTTCTTCCTCACACTCGTCCATTCATTCCTACGAATGAGAGCAATGAGACATTACTGTTCCTGCAAGAAACGCGGGGGATAATGTAATGGCCCCGGCGGAGAGGGCGGCGAGAAGAGGAAATTAGCCATTGAGGAAGAGGGGCGCCGAGGTAAGGTTCGAAGAGTGAATGCGGGTGGATGGGGAGAGGAGGGTGGAAATAAAGGAATGGGGGAGAGCAGGGGAATGCGAGCACACGGAATGGAGGGATGGGGAAAGGGGAGGGGGGATAGGAGGGGAGGGAGCAAGGGGAGGGCCCGTGATGGCATCGCTGGCGATGAGACAAAGCGAAGGGATTTTAGTGCACTCGGAATACAAAGTGGTCTGTTAGCGCCGTATTTTTCTTAAGTGAGAGGAAAAGGAATGGAAAGTCGAGAGCCGGACGGGAGGGAAAGGAGATGAGTGCGCAAGAGGCACGGATCCAATCAAGAGAAAAACTTCTCAATGCTTGTCCCCCTTCCCACTGTAATGATTCTCCTTTATTGCGCCAAGTACGCACGAATCACTGACCACAAGAGATTTCAAGGAATCCGATTTATCATATTAACGTTCTCGCTGCATCATCTCCGCGTTCAAATGCATCGCTAAATAAAATTAGCCTAATATGTTTAAATATTTTATTATCCTAATAGTTTAAAATAAAATTAGCTACTATGTTCAGCAGACAAATGAGTCATAATGTATAAGTCTCTGCATTACAGCGCAGTGAAAAGGAAATTACTTCGCCAAAAACAGAGAATAAAATAGCTGCTCGAAATATAACGCACCTTTACGTAAATACATAAATACGGCTCAACACAGGAGTCTCAAGTACTTTTTTGCACGATATTATACACTTCGCTTTCAAAAAGCGTTCAATCGAAGATACGATCTTACGCAACGGATAAAAAAATTAGCTAGTAAAAAACAAAATGACATATGGCAGCTCACAAAGAATAGGGTTTATGGAAAAAATATCAGAATTTAATTTTTCCACATTGAAATTGAATTGAAGAGAATAAAATGGTTATACAGACAAATATAAAAGAAAATGGCGTCGGGAGCATTAGAAGAGAGTACCACGGATCTCCTCCTCAGACTTCTAGAATTACCGTCATTCGAATATATTCGGTAGACAACGAACTGGTTATCAAGAAAAAATTGGATACATGGTTGGTTTGTAATATTCTCCACTCGAATCCCTTGCTCCTTCACTGCCATGTAACAGCACGCCTCAAATGTATATTTTTATGAAATGCTTAACTACTTAATTCCAGGCAAGGGATTTTGCGGCATGTAGAATTATGCTAGGATTCCGTATTTGTTAATCTATCTTAATTCTGTCTAAATGTAATTCTTGCTTCTTCCATCTCCCTACTTACCAAAAAGAAAAATTATTCCATTTGCGCAAGTTTTTGTCTTCCATATTTGACGGCGATTCTGCCTCCTTCATTTCTAGCACAAACAATAATTTTGGCATATTTACCATCGATATTTAAGTTTTAGATTATCGTAGTTCTCTCCATGTAGTTCAACATTCTCTTCAAACCTTAACTCATAGTCGTCCTCGAAAATGGCTAAGTCATCAGTAAAGCGCAGCATACTTTTCCTTCTAGCACTCGCTTTCCTGTATTTAATTTGCCTCAGTTCAATTAATTGCTTTATCAATGTAACCACTGAAGAATATGGGCAAAAAAGCATACTTTCCGTGGATCCTTCCTCTCTTCTACTTCTTTCACAGAAATCTATATCTACATTCATCTACAAAATACCGTGCAAGCAACCATTATGGTGTGTAGCACGGGGTGATTCCACACCAGGCATGCAGCACTCTTCCCAGTTCAAATCAGAACGGCGCACGTTCCCCCGAATGCCAACCGTGGGCCAAGAACAGTCAGGGCAACGGTACGCAGTCATATCACAATTCAGGAGAGTAATATGTAGAAGAACATGCTACAGTGCAACACACTACTCAAGATATAACTACTGGTTAGTATTATTAATACGACAAATAAATAGCACTACAAGGTACTAATACATATAGGAGTATATCATGCCGGAGATTGCATGCGAAGTTAGTATCTACAATTCACGTTAAGATACTGAGCACTCCTGAAAAAATCTATTTAACCTAGTCAGTATCCTAGAAACTGATCTATCACAGTTTCTATGGTCCCTTATTATACGTGGAAAAAATGACATCTTAAACCTATAAGTTCTGTAGTCTATTTCCTTAGTTTTATCCCTGGGATCGTTCCTACCATTACAGTTTGGCTCTAGCAAAATATTTTGAACGTCTGGCAAATAACGTCTACATCAAACTATGAAAAAATATTTGACCTATATTTCTTCCTTCGATCGGATAGAAGTAGATTGAACTCATTGGAATATTGCGAGCTGTCCTTCAGACAGCCTGCATACTCTTCTTCTTTCATTGAATGGCAATTCTATATCTTTCAGTGAAGTTAGCATTCATTTCCTGTCCTATTCACACTGTCATATGGTTTCTTTTAGTCAATGAAGCACATTTATGTGTGATATGCCTTTAGAACCCCCTTCTCTAGACCTCAGTTCTTGAATGTATCATAGTCCATCTCTTGTTCCCTTACTTTTTCTTAAACCGACATTGGTTTAAATTAAGCACAAAGGAGTTCCTTTCATATTCTGTTCCATCCTCCTCTGGATAATTATGGTCAAAATTTTTAACCCATGAATATTAATTCTGATTTTTTCAACGTCTTCAATATCCTCATATATTTTATTTCATTGATTGAACTCATAATCCTTTCCTATTTGAGGGATGGCCCCAGGAAGCGTTGATTTCGTAAGGAATACAAATTACTTAAAAGTGAGAAAAAAAGTAGCTAAGATGATAGGATGTTTGTAACTAAGTTCAATAAAAAGATTCATTCGGCGGTCACAGGAACTACCGCATCTCTCGGTTAAACCTTTGGTAAACCTCAGCGTAACTTTGATGAAACAGGGAATCCGTTTTTGGAAAAGGTGGAGTCTATTAGCAACGCTGATACCCAATCTTATGATTTTAGCTGCAGTTCATCCATATAAACCTCATCGTTAGGGGCTATCTTAGACACAATGAAATAACCTGAATGTTTCGCATGCATTTCTTACGTCACAGACTCATTCACATTCATAAAATTGTGTAGTGATTTCTGAGTTTATTATTTTCAGAAACAAATTAAGGCTCTAGTGCATAAAATATTTATATAATTCATCATCAAATATGGCATTGAAAATTGGAATAAAAATGTTTAACATCTGGCAACATTTTCATGAAAGGTGATGGAAGAATCGGATAGTGCGCTTGGCTAGTGCATTTTGGAAAGAGGTAATTTTCTAAGCATGTCATTTTCAGTGAATTTTTGCAACCAGCTGCTTCAATTTAAGGACCTTTATAATAAAAAACATAGAAAATTCTGGATTCTACAGCTCTTCCGGAGGCATTTTGTTGAGTATTATGAGGCACGGTGTAGCCGTGAATCCTGAAGAGACAAGAGTTTGGGTCAGTCACGTCTTACTCGCGTTTTCCGAACTCGAGTCTCGTCAAAGTCTCAAAAATTCTTTCCAGTAAAATATATTAATAATTGTTTGATCCAAAAACAGTTTTCGCGCTGACTTTAGCGACTTTTTAACAAAGCGTACTCTCTGCATGATCAGGACTTTTAGATAAAATATAAAAGGCTATTATTTTGGAAATGATCAAGAAAAATACAAAGACATGACCCACATTTATCCTAAATAAAAAAAATTGTTTTATAACGTTGATCCAACAGAAAAGCAAAAGTAATCTAGCAATATTAAGATCCTGCTCTTGTTGTTTGAAAAAATAATAAGCAAGACATTATATTTTTTCCACAGTTCAGTTGACCCTTGTGGCTTCACAAGCACACATGAGCAACATTCTATCTTTGAGCATAACGACTTCTGATTCCAAACTCAGCTAAGGCAAACTTCCGATATGTTCAACGTTTAGTTATTATGAACGCTCGCGCAGTCCACGAAAAATAATAGAGCAAGTGGTGATGATGATAAAAAGGATGAATTTATGCTGCCGAAGCATTTTTTCATAGTTTATAATTCCAGAAATTCATTCTTACATTTTTACTACACGCCAAATCTCATCAATAGTACCAATGCAGACTATAGAACTCGATATCTGTTACCCATTGCAGGCATTATACCCATTTTTCGAATAAATAGGACGTGGTGACGTTTCCGCGGTATGAACTTATACTAAGAATACTCCGACTGTAAAATTAACAGTCACGGGTGTTATTATGAGAGATTTTCATTCAATATATCAATGTTTGCGCGGATCAGAACACAACGGTGAACAAAACTTAATGAAATACAAACGACAATCAATTGAACGATGCACGAAGACGAAGAGTTTGGTATTCTGCCCGTGCGCAGCATTCTATAGGTTCTCAACGGTCACGATCGAATGTTGATTATTGAATTAATTCCATACAAGCATTAAAATCGTAATGTATTTACCATACAGCAAGTGAAAAAATTTCGATTATCAATAATTGATGCAGGTTCTGGCACGTGATTGAAAAACATCAATCGTGGATGCCACAATCGAAGTTCTTTTATCGTTTATGGCAAACTAACTCTGTTTCCGATCTGTTTGATGTTCGCGCACTTGTACGCAGGGTTTAATATGAATGGAAAGCAAGTCGACTTTGTGTTGTAAAGTGATAAGCGCATAAGACCGAATAAAAAGTGCGGGTTACGTGGACTTCCAAAAAGTGAATTTTATTGTTGAGGAATTTCTGATGAACACATGTCAAAAAAATTCAGTGAATCAGATATAGTTCTTTGATGAAATAGTGAATAAGTAGACAGTGCAAAATGAATGTACGTAGATTTCCCGTCGGAAAAAATTGATGTCTACGTATATTAATGGCATAGAATTTGAGCTTCTTTGGAAATCACTACAAAGTTTTAATTTGACTCTGAAATTATAATTTAAGATGAGCAATTTCAGGATAGAATTACTATGCAGGATTTTATGATTAAAGCTTCATTTTGTTTGTTTGCAAACTATTAACACTAGAACATCCGAATGAGCCATTAATGCTCCTTTTACATTTTCAAGGGCTGTATTTTTGTTGTTAATGCCTTGATAATCATTATTTTTTCTTTTAATTATTTTTCATGACAATGCCACTGGAAGAATATCTGTGGCTCATTGCGAGTACTTCTTCAGAAAAAGGGAATTTACCTCGAACAGCCACGAGAGCCAATTCGGCTCCATTAAGGACCGTGAATGCCATAAAATTTTTAAAGCGTTAAGTTTGCTACAAACATTAAACAGCTATGTCTTTATTTGCTTCTTTACATTGCACAATCAAGTGTATCAAGGGTGTATTTTAGTTTACTTCAATAATCTGCTCCTTTCTTCCATTTACAATATCACAACACATATGTGGCTTTCATTACACGACAATGTCTTTAAAATGATGCCAAGAAGCTGAAGAGTCCGATATACCCCAACCATGTTATTACTGTGTTTACTTTGTATCCATTCAGAGTTTCAGAACACGATTGCTCAAACAATTGCGTAATTGCTCAAATCGCTTCACGCTGGCAAATATATTGTCCAAATAGAATTTTCATCACTTAGTCTTCATCTTTCGCCGTGAAATCTAGATCGGTTTGCAAAAGATACTAGCTTCTTTTCCGGCAATGTCTTTGAAGCAACGCCTACAACCTGAAGACATTATAAAGATTCTAAGAAAAATTTCTGAAGATCGATCAGAAGTTGAAGGTAATTCTCCCAGTGACGGCGATTCAGACTGTGAGGATTATAGCCAGGAGAAAGGCATTTCAAAGTATGGAATTGTAAATTAGCTAAAATATGAGTGAATTATTATGTGTAACAAATGAAAATCATATTTCTAAAGTTATTTCTTCATTTCAGTTACTCAAGTGCATAATATTAGCGACGGAGCCAAAATGGCTCCGTTGGCTGTTTTATGGTGGTAGAGAAGCTCGGGCGTCCTAGTGTTAATACCTTAGAAATATTTACTATTCACCTTCACGAAATAACCATAACCAATGCGCAGAAATTATCCAAAATACATACCGTTCGCTCGAGTGCGTGCGGTTCAAGTAGCATTTTGAATGGATTATAGCAGCTAATTCAGAATCAAAGGTAGTAGCAAAATGTTAGAGGAAAGAATTTCCTTTCAATTATTTGTAAATACGATATGGTTTGATATTAAACATGGGATTCGCCTCCTAAGGTCTCTCATGCTCTCTCGTCCGAGGTACGTACATCTTCATATTACAAAATAGAAGAGCTAAACTATATCATAATTGGTTTTATGCCATCTGCTAGATAGCCTCTTGGACAGTTTCCACCTTGACTATGCTACTTCTGGATAGTCCATTCACTTTTATATACATTGATAGCTCGTCATTACCTCTCTCCTGAGGTTCTCATACCCTCTGTACCTTTCTCATACCCTTCAGCCTTCCAATTTCCTATCCTCTTCCTTCCTCCTCTGTGCTTTGGAATTTGAATTGGGAATATCGATCAATCGTCCTCTTGATCATGCCTTTATTTTTCTTATCGTCCTCATATTTTTCTATCTCATCCAAATGTCATCTTGCCAAGAAACCACCTGATTTGATTCGTAAGTTTTTTTCTATTGAGCCTGAGTGGATGGGTGAGAGGGCAACCTCGGGGCTAAACAGGCGATTAGGTTTGGTAGCTTAAGACTCGACAGTTGCGGGCCCAAATCAAATTATATTCAATATTGGGCTTCCAGATGCAATGGGTAATCTATATTCGTATCTGACTAGAAGGACTTCCCTGATTTATGACGAGAAATAAAAAAATCTCCTTCTCGTAAACATAGACAACATTTGATGAGAAAAGCTAAATAACTGTCTTCGCTTTACAGTTTGTTAATAAATATTTCTCATTCACCTCCAATACTCCTCATCCCAATTTTCCCAAAAATTTATCCCAAACCATAGGTGGATCTAGTGGTTTTTCGTTTAAAAACAAAACAATTCCTAGTTAGACCATGACTAACACTAGAAAGACTAAGAAATACAAAAATATGCATAACAAAGTGCACAAAGTTGTAAAAATAGCGACACTTCGGTTCGATCGCATCTTTTTTATACTTGGTCTAAATAACTGTCCACACGACTTATTTATATATTAATCCTTATCTCAGTGAGCCTACCAAAATTATACAACCCGGGAATATCGGTTTTTCTCCTGAATTTAGGATATTCTTAAGGCCTTGCTCTTAGAGAAGAAGTTATACAATAGCGCACAACGCTAACAAATACTGTTTGCTTAGATCAACGAAGGAAAAATAAAGACTAACCCTCGCAATTTGTCTGCAGCTATTTTTTCCGGCTAAAATGCATCTGGTCTATTAAGGTGGCATAAGAAGGCGTGAAAGAGTACGTAAAGTCATGTTTCTTTTCTGACACCAAAGTTCTCCGTGAATTCCTTTCCCAGCTAAACCTTTCCAAGTGATTTCGAAAAATTTACAACGAAAAATACTATTATCTGAATAAGTAAAAAATATATCACAAAAAAATATTCTTCCATCAAGATTGATCGCTTTATAACAAATACTTACCTTACTAACTGTAAGAGCACAATCAAAAAAGCCGAATGTGTTCATGAGTGAGGGTGCCTTATAGGTATATATTACTTAAACAGCGTACTTGACTAAGCGATCAGGTACATGAAACATACCTGTGGCAGAAGCAAGGGAGATGTTAAGAACCAACTCGAAGGGCGTTATCAAGGGAGTAGTTCATTGATGGAAAATATACCAAAACTTTTCATACAGTTTCATGGCACTTCATTTACGACAGATAGCTGAATACAATACACAGTACATTCAGTAATAGTCCTTGCTCGAAGTCATAATCCTAATTTATGTTGAATTTCATTTATTAAGTTACGATACAGATCTTAGCGAAGGTGGTAGGCTTTGCATTTGTTGAAATTTGAGACGATATATCACGCACTTTCACGTAAATAAATGAATTTTAGACCTTATATAATCAGGTTTACCTAGTTTTTATCTCTCTTGCATAATAATTCATTCTCATGTACTGTAATTGTCATTATTATTCGTTATTTCACTTGGTATGATTGTTGCTCTAATACTGCTGAAGTTTTCTATGTGCAGCAATAAGATACAAATCAACAAATTAAATTATATTAATCTTAAGCGACACTTCCAAGAAGTGATACAGGAGAGAAGTAACACTGCAAAATATAAACTGTTACTTTCTGGTCATTTTTGTACAGGAACGTTTTTTGCTTTCGTGAAGATATAAATCATCATGATAATCGATAGAATTAATAGCATTAGTTAATATCTTCGTACCCCGAAAACATTTCACTTATTACGAGCTGAAAACATGACGTATTTAGAGGTATTCTTCAATCCCTACTAAGTTATCATTCAAATGCAAATAAACATGTCATTAACTTCGAACCCCCCAATTCGGTCACAAGTACGTGAGTACCACTACCGCTCCTTCCTATCAATCGCACATAGCAAATGTTTTACGATCAAAAATATTAAATGAAGCATGTGGTTCTTTCGTTTAATGCCCATACTCTCATAGCACAACCAAGAACAGGAGCAACATCTAGCTGTTGAAGCAACTCTATGAAGGAAATGTTATCTGAGGTGTCTATAAAAAGCTTACAATAAAGAAATAAATCCTTTCGAAAGATATCTAACGATTTTTTAAACGTTTAGATATAAATATCGAGTAGTGAAGATAGAAACCAACGATCCCGCCGCAAAAATTCAAATGAATCCCTCAGAAGAGTGCTCTTTCCTTCACCTGGTACAACTACTCTGCGATAGAGGCGCGCACGACCGAGTCAAGAATGGTGAGCGGCATGCGGACAAGTAGTTCGACTTGTGACCGTCTGATGGCAGGTTCAGTAACAGGTTTTGAAACGGCGGCAGCAGTCGCTGTCTTTGAAGCTCTGAGACGGCGGTTATGAGAAATTACGGCCAAATAACTCTTGAATTATGCAGTTGTTTACGGAAAGAAAAGACCATCCCTTTAAGTCATAGCCTATCTATTTAATGCGAACAGCCTAAGTAAGAATCCTCAGGAATATACTATTTTAGGAAAAAAAACTGTTGGCACACGAAGGACTAGGAGTAGAACACATTTCGAAAAACATCAACATAGTTGTTTGAAAATACTGAGATGGCGGTTTCATTCTAAGCTAAATTTATCTACACTGGTAATCGAAATGGTCGGTCTGAAGAAGCGGATACAGACGGTACCCGATTATTAATATTTTCTAAAAAAAATTTGAGAATTTATTTTATCTCTATTATGCTCATATGAGTGAAAACTTAAAAATTAGTTTAACTAAAGCAAACTAATCGCGGAACAATTATCTATTTTATGTTCTAGAAAAATTCACTCTTTATGAGCAGACATTCACTCAACGTAGGCAGTCACAAAGAGAGGGAAAACTTATGGGATACATTTGAGTACGAGACAATTGCGAGCGTCAATTTTTACTAACAAAATGAGGCAACAGGAAATGAAAATGTTGGCGGACTTGTTCTAATAATTCGTTGCAATATTAATCATGTTACAACCATACTTCCGAACTAATTATGAAAAAAAGCGAAATCATCCTCGGAATTTTGATAATTCATGTAGTACCTTCTATTTTATCTTATCCACAACGACCCCCTCCTTCCATCAAATGCTTAGAACTGAATCTCTCAGAAACGCAAAAAATTTCAGTAAAACAACTCTTCACTATCTCTCCATTACGCAAGGGATGATTGGATAATGAAAGGATACAAGCGCGTTAATGCTCAGTATTTTATTCAAGCAAATATTTTATTGTCACATTACAATGCGTACTAGAATTAGCATTTAGAGAAAACTCTAAGAGCCTTGAAATAAGTTTTGACATTACTGACTCCCATTACATCAATGAGTGCGAAAGTGGCGATATATTTTAATTGTAGAAAAGTAATCATATGATAAGGAAACTTAACTCATCGTCATTGGTCGTTCAATGCTAAGATTGATTCACTACAGACCCCAACTCTTTTCTTTCTAATGCTAGTTCTCTTACTTCGTAATAGTTCTTCTTTTGTGCTTTTCTCTTTATTTGGTCCATGAAATTATTCCTCGGTTTTCCTCTTGAAACCATACCTTTTCCTATTTTACCTTCATTGCGATCTTCACAAACCCATTGTGTCTTAAGATGTGTCCAATCCACCTGGTTCTTCTTCTATGAGCAGTATTCCGTATAGCCCTTTCCTCCTATAATCTGCTGTAAACATCATCTTTTCCTATTTGGCCGTTCATTGTAACTTCAAATCTTCCTCTAGCACCAGGTTTTAAAGGCTGCAAAACTGTTATGGTGTGCTTTTCCTAAGGTCCATGCTTCCGATCGATACATTGCCACGCTCCAAAGGAATGTGCTTACGTACTGCTTCCTCGTTTGTATTCCTATTTTCTTTAAAACAGCAGTTGTCTTTTCACCTTAAACGCTTTCTTAGCTAGGGGTATTTTTCGCTTTATGCAGAGGCTGTACATCTTACATCCCAAGTAATGGTACTACTGAGGTAGGTGAAGTAAATCACTCGCTCTAATTTCTCTTGTCTCAGTGTGGCTTTTGAATTTAGCTTTATTCTTCCGCATACATGGATTTTCGTTTTCATATTATTTATTTTCATTTTGTATTTTGGAGAACTTGTCTCTTGAAATCTTAAGTCTTCGGAAGTCTTCCACTTTGCCTGCTGATTCTGGTTATTTCGTTCTGAATGCCTTTCGATTTACTTCTGAGCACTTTGATAATTTACCCGTTGGTGTTTTCTGACAAGGTGCTTTGTTTTTTCGGTATTTTACTTTAAAAAACGTCTTTACATCTATGTAAATGATGTGACCCATAAGGATATACATATTAATAAAACTAGATGCACGCATCTCATAAAGGCAGAGGAATAGAAGATATTGCATTAATGCATTTTGTGATTTGATTGGATGTGAGATCCTTTACACATGAAGTGGAAAAAGTCGAAGAGAAAAGCATATCATGCGTTAATACAATGAACTAACTGTTTTAAATTCACAAGAAGTGAGGAATCGTAACGCGGAAGTTCAGAGCTAAATAGATGAACAAGGGAATTACGAAGATGGACGAAGAAGAAGCACCAATCGATTTGAGAGCATGTAGTGTATTTCTGTGATATCTGAGTCAGAGTCCTGCAACTCAGACCTGACATCGATTTCCGAACGAGCCCAACTCTGTACGGCGAGAAATAGGCCCGACTGGACCCGATCCGACGGAAGGCATGTCCAAAAGAGCCCGCTCCGACTTGGCCCGACAGCGTGAGTAGGGAAGGGCTTCGGCCCGATTCAACTCCCGTGCGACCCATCGGGCCTAGGGAAGCGGGGAGTGTCCGACTGCACCGATCGGAGCTTATCTCAGGGAATAGCGGACGACTGTTCCTCCACAAACTAGCATAGTTACAGAATTTGCAATGGGGTTCCTTTTAGGATTCCCAGACAGTAACCTTTTAGAAGAGCTACAGTGTGGCTATCGTGCATGTTAAGAGCGAATATCTTACGCGCGCTAACTATACATGCCTTACAAGCCATAGCAACAATAACGTGAACTAATTACAAATAAGGTACATTCTGATAATTACTCATAAGGAAACCAGGATAATATTTCAAATGAGAAATTCCATTAGGTAATGCGTAATTTTAAGAAAAACTCTGACATGAGAAATAGGTAGTAATGAAAATGGAGTTGAATGAAGGACAAAATATGTTGATAGCTCATTACTTTTATCTAAATTCTTTTGAAATTCACTTAATGAAGTATTATTCAGCCGAGGGTTGTGGCAGGTTTGCGATACATGATACCTATTAGAATGAATTCCCATAGATAAACACTATATAATTATATATCTCTAGACAGCTTCGAACAATATTCTGCACACATATTCCAAGAGATGGACATGGAGACGAAATCGATATTCAGGCAAATGGCGTGGCTCACAAAGACTAAACTAAAGAATTCATAGGAAGCATGTGAAAAAATCGATGAAACCGGGAGAAAAAGAGGAAGACCACGAAAAGAAAGATGGACGCCAAGTGCAAAGGATCACCCAGTCTTTTAAAATAGAAAAAAATAAGGAATAAGAGAGGTGTTCTATTGAATAATCTCAAAACCATATCTTCCTCATAAATGAAAAAAACATTAATTTTCGATTTCACTGAGAGGGTAGGAGGAAACCTCATTTTAAAGGGATATATATTCCGCAGTACAAAAGTTACCGATATAGAGAAATTACTTACTTGTTTGTTACTAAGACAAATTTAAAAATAGGGAATAATAGAATACTTTAACCATTAATATCAATTCAACCAATAGGCTGTTAATGTCACCATTGAAAAATATTAAGTAAATCTCAAATTAATAGAAATAAAAATTATGGGATATCTATATTTTTGTCCTATCAACACCGTTCTCATTACAATCCATTACACAGATCAAAAGTTTCCCTTAAAGCTACACGTAAATGGAACTTCTAATTTGAAATATAATCCTGGTTTCTACATTTTTAATTATTACATTTTATATTTGTATTTGTTACGCGTTCATGTAGCTGAGGCTTGTAAGTAATTATTGTTAGGGTATGTAAGAATTTCGCCATTGAGATATGTGATAGTCCCTTTGCTGCTCTTTTTAAAAGCTTACTCTGTGGGAATACAATTAGGAATCCCATTTTTTAAGCTGTTACTGTGTTAATATCTTGAATACATATGGGACATAATCATCTAGATACATATCCAAGAACATTTTTGACAAGCGATTAGTTTGCTCAAGGTGGGAGCGGTAGGAAAAGTTCTCGGGGTAAAATGAAATAGTCTGAACTTCTCTCAGGTTCACTTGGCTGGATAGAGCGTCTCGTGAACATGGGCTGGGATTTGGGGAAATGGGACCTTGTCGTGGTTGGTGGTTGAGGGCGACGGGCCGAGTCGGGCCTACACGTCGGGCTTTCACCCCATCGGATAAAATCGTGCTCCACAAAAATTTTTCCTCACAAAGTTTATTTACTTTCATCATAAATGATAAAGCCGTTATCTAACATGTACATCGAAAAATGGGCGAATGTAGCAAGTTGAAATTGCCGGAGACACTTAGGTACAGTGATAGAAGTAATGCAAACATTAATTTTATAAATTACAGTGCTCTCTCGTGTATACCCACCTATTTAATTCTTATTACAAGATATTTATGTGTGCCATGACGCCAGTTAATTGAGGAATATAAGCAGAAAAATGAGCCAGAGAATGTACGAGTAGAATAGCTTTGGTAGAATAGAATCAAGGACGGGTGAGAAAAGAATATTCCATGTTGGTCTAATCGCTCTAAAAAGCAAATCAACGTCAAGTCGTAAAAGAGATACGTGATAGCAAAAGGTATGCAAAGAAGATACATGAGGAAGAAGTGATGGACCAGATGAAGAAATAGTCTCTCACGCTGACCCACACTTCAAGGGTTGAGAGCAATCAATAATTCAGGAACAACTGATAACTGTGGCAGAGGCTTAAGAGGAATGCGCTCATAGACAAGAGTGGAAGGTAGACAAGGTCTCCTGCGCCTAAAACCAGTAACTATGCTATTCATCTGCAGACAGCCAACGAAATCTGATGATGGATGGATGTTTGGAAACTCTACGAAGCAACACCAATCTTTGGCTTGAAAAATCGTCATTGTCGATTAATTCTTAGTGCATGTACATGCCATTTCTGGTGTAATACTTACTCGTAGAGTTCAATGAAAGTCACATGAAGCGAAAGAAGAACAATAATTTTGGTTTAAAAATGTATGTTTCAGGGAAAATTAATTATCACACCAATAATTGTGCATTTATAAGTGTGCCTGCTGTTTTATTTTGAAAGCGCGTTTAAGAGGATTTTTCATTTCCTCAGAAATTTACTCACATCGAAAAAAATAATTCATGACTAAATTGCTTTGAAAACATTCTTAGAAACATCAAACCACATTTTTCCTCCCGCAATGAATGTGGAATATCGAACTTAAAAAACACCCCACATGAAGCATTTTCCACCTGCTATACAGGAGAAAATAAACTATATCAGCATTAAACAGGTACATAAAATTTAATATAATGGCGAAGTTTTTTACGGTTTTAGATATCTATCCCCCCTATTTACCTGAGAAAGGTTATTTTAGGTCGGATTAGGGGAGAGAGACCATCTCAAATAAATATTTAATGATAATGTTTACCAAATTAGACGTAATAATAGCCAGAATACACTTAGAATACACTTAGAATAGAATAGAATTTATTTACTTTCATTTAAATTACAATAATGAAGAAATATAATGAAATTTAACATAGAAATGAAAATGAGCTTCAAGGTTGAAACCTGAACTGAGTAAAATTCGTAAAATGTTAGCTTCATATAAGCTGCAGTGATATGATGTAATTACAAATTAGTAATACAAAATGAGAAAATTATATTAAATATAAACTTAAAAACACAGTCTTCAACCATTTTTAAATTTTCAAGTTGTATTTTGTTTGGTTATGAATTACGTACTTTTAAGAGTGAAGAACAAAAACCAAAAAAACAGCAACAGCATTTGAACACATTCAAAATTTTCATTTTCATTAAACAAATAAGCTATCTTTAACATTTTAAAAAGTTTTATAATAATATTTGGAGAAAAATGTTGAAAAATTTAAAATTTTGTATAGTATTTAACACCTAATTCACATAAGGAATTAGAAAAAAGATTCAATATTTTTTATGGGATAGCAGCAATTCTTTAACCATTTAAAAAAATATTTTACCAGATTTGCATCACTTTATTAACATAACCAGACTCGTATATGATAAAGCTCTGTGTTCCCTGCCACTAAACAAAAATGACTGTACTGCATTAATAGGTAAAGTACGGAGACAA
Source organism: Ceriagrion tenellum (assembly GCA_963169105.1). NCBI lineage: Eukaryota > Metazoa > Arthropoda > Insecta > Odonata > Coenagrionidae > Ceriagrion > Ceriagrion tenellum. The sequence goes on along the minus strand of OY720633.1, from coordinate 29,050,263 downwards.
ACCTCTCCGTGTACTGCAATGGCAATACACCAGAGACCAACGTAGGTCAAAGAATGATTTCAGAACGCATTAGAGCACGATACATTAGTATCAAGAATGCATCCTCTTCATTATGCGTCCTCTATTCCAGCTTGAAATACCATCCCCTTGATTTCTCTAAACCACTTTCTGCTGAGAGCATCATCTTTAGGCCTTTCACTCATCATAAAATGACCCACATATTTTATATCTTCGAACGTGTAAACTCCTCTCCGTTCCATACTTTAAGCGACTGAATCTTAAGCTGGGACTCTTTCAGTCTCGGCCAGCGGAGCCTTTCATCTAATTTGAACTGTACGCTCCATTAATTTATTTATTCCGACGGAAATCGCCCGTGGATGATTTGTTTAAAAAATCTTCGAAAAAGTTTACAGGAATGAAGCTTAGAAAAATTTGTTAATGGAAAAGAAAAAATAAAGAAATTCCAATGGAATGGATTCGGAAAATGAGAATATTGACGTATTTTAACAAAATTAACAACATTTATTTCGAACTGCACGCTTAGGTTAAATCTACTCTAATTTAACCTCACCGTATGGGTGCTCCTTACACAAAGACACACGGCTAGCGAAACGAGTGAGTACCGACTCTTCAATAGAAATTTAAAAGGTTTCTGGGGAAAAGGCTGAATAAAACAAAAATACTATAAAGTTGAGGCATATGAAAGGTCTCATTAACACACTCTACTTCTATGATATGTGCACCAATATATGTTAGTTCTTATGAAGGTTAATACATAAATGAAATTTAGAAGACCCTCGCGTATGGACTCAATCCAGGGCTGAAGAAAAGAACTCATTGCTTTGATTCATTTTTGCTAATTTCAGGTGAATGAGATTCATTTTAGTTAGTCAGATGAAGACCGGTGTTCATGGGAAACCTTTCTACATCTACATAATGCCCCACGAGCCGCCTCATGGGCATATGGCAGGGGGTGTTAGGTCCCCAGCCGTGAAAAGGTGTCAAATGTTTACCATATACATCCAGGATCCAGAGATGCCCATGAGTCATTGAAAGAGAGACCAGATTCCGACAGAAATGTAACATCATTAACACGCAAACTTTATAGGCAAAAACTTACTTGCTAGTTCAAAGTTTTCCATTTTTTGCGACTAAACATGCTTGAAACTTTTCGGCCTTGATCATAAACGAAGGTTATTTGCAGGGAAACAGAAAGTATCGACCGAGCTCAGTAAAGGTCTGTGAATGTTCACTACACCGTCAACTCATAATATTCTTTGCATCAAAATAGCCTGTGACATTGTATTAGAGTAGTAAATAAAATATTTTTCGTTAAAATTAATCTCTCTTCCTCCGAATAAAACCTGGGCGTGGTGGAAGGACTTGAGTGTTTCAACGACTCCTAGACCTTTTTCTGAGGGGGGAAGGGGCAATAACAATTTCTCAGGGTCTCCTATGCCAGATTGGTCGAAGGAAAGGATCCAAATGAAAGGCAGTCTCATGATGGCATCACGTTACTCTCACCCCACCATTGGGTGTGGGGTGAAAGTCTCTTTTAACTATTATTCACCCAAAATATGAAAGTTATTCAAAGAGAAATAAAGCCAGGTATCTCCAGGACGCCGCCTTATAGGGTGCATGCCTTGCCCGGTAACAGGGAAGACAAGGCTCCCACCGTCGTCATCACTAGAAATTCATGCACAACACAGTAATCACAGGATACAAGTATCTCGAGATATAAGAATAAAAAAAGATAAGGAGGAAAGTACCGATTAAAATAGGAATTTTGAACTTGAAGACAATGATGAGGGCTGGAACGCTAAGAAATATTAAACATAAATAGAGAAGGGGAATATAGATGCCTTGGAGCTACGTGAGATGAGCTGGAGGGACAGCGGGGACTATTGGAGATAAAGTAACAAGACAATCTATAGAGGTGCAGATGACAGTCAACGTAGGGTACCTATAGTCTTGAATGCAAAATTGAAGATGAGGGTAGTAAACATTGAACCGACGAGCGACAGGATAGTAGTGGAAGAATTATAAGCACGCCCTACAAATTCCGTATTGGTCCATTATGCCCACAAGTAATCACAGGGAGGAAGAGGTAAATAGGGTGTATGAACAGCTAGAGGATATACGTAGGGAATTCCTGGGCAAGAAAAACCTTTAAGTATTGGTTAAGTGAAAATTGGAAACTAGTTGGGGAGGAGAGAGATGGATATGAAGTGGGAGGGTATGGACTAGGAATGAAAAATGACCACGGTAAGAATGAAGCTCATTTCTGTCGAAGAAATAAACTAGTAGTAACGAACACATCGTTTAAACATCATCTTGGGAGCCGGTATACGTAAGTCATGACGGGAGAAACAAAGATATCGAATTGATTACATCATGGTTAGGCAAAGATTCAGAAACTGTGTCAAAACTCAATGACCTACTTAAGGGCTGATGCGGACTCGGATCATAATTTATTTACAATGATATGTGATGTTATATTCAATTGGCTTAATAAAAGCAGGAGGATAAATAGATGGAACGTGTAAGCGTTGGAAGGGGAAAAAAGAGGGAATAACCAGAACAAGTGGAAAGGGCTCTAGGTGAAGCAGAGGTTCGAGGAAAGGTAGAAGAACATAGGTATAGTAAGAGCGGTGGAAGAATAAATAGGATTCAGGGACAAAGGGGGGGGGGGTAAAGAAGCAGTGGGTTGCGGAAGAAATCAATATGGAAATGGGGAGAGAAGGAGGTGGGATAATTTCAATACCGACCAAGGCAAGAGGAAGTAAAGGGAATTGAATATTAAACTCCGGCAAGTAACCAATCGGGCGAAGGAAAACTAACAATGCGAGGAAATTGAAAAACTGTAAAAAGAAGGGGAATTGGGTGCGTCGTACGGTGCAGTAAAATTGCTATCAGGGAATGTGAGTGAGCATCCGGTACCAATTAATGCAGACAAAATGGGAAGGTTATAAATCAATCAAGATGGTATTTAAGTTAGGAGGACAGAATATGTGTAGATATATGAAAAGGTAGTAGACCAAATAATTTATATTTAGAGGAGAGGACACTTGATGAAAATGATCTTGGGCCAATGATACTCGACAGAGACATGAAAAAGCACTGAACGAGATGAAGGCAAAAAACGAGTTGATGACTTACCTTCGGAGTTAATAAGGAATTTAGTAAGTAAAGATTTGAAGCTATATAAAAGCAAGCATTTTTCGTACTAATTTGTAAGATCTACGAGAAGGGAGAATAGCCAGAGGACTTGTGAAAACAGTACTGATTACTATCTCGAAGAAGAGTAAAGCGTCCTAATACGAGGACTATAGAACAGTCAGTTTGATTTCACATGCTTCCAAAGTTTTGCTCAGAATAATCAATATAAGGTTGGAGGGTAAGACTAATTATTACTTGGGCAATGCCTAGTTTGGGTCCCGAAAGGGAAGGTCAACTTGGAATGCGATGGCGGCGATAAAAACAGTTATAGAAAGAAACGCAGAGTACAACCACGATGTAAGGATTATATATATAAGGATTGGTGATATAAGGATTTCGAAATAGCTGTTGATAAAGTAAATTGGAAAAAACAACGAAATCACTCGGAAAAAATGGAAATACACTAGCAAGACAGGAGACTAATCCGAAACTTATACATGGTCCATTGGGCACAAGTGAGTAAAATAGACCAAACAAGGACTTTCAGCGAATCAAGATGGGTAGATCACGGAGTAAGCAAGTATGCCCATTGTCACCTTTGCTTTTTAACATATATGCTAAGGAAATGATAAGAGACACATGGGAAGACCTACATGTGCGAATAAAAGTAGGAGAGAGGATGTCAGTCTGATTCTCAGAAGACTAGGCGTTGGTTTCACTCATTGGTCGTTCAATCCTAGGATTGGTTGACTGCAGCCTTCCACCTTTCCCAAGCTAATGCTAGTTCCTTTACCTCCTAGTATCTCTTCCTATGTACTTTTATCTTTATTTGGTCCAGGAACTTGTTCCTTGGTCTTCCTCTGGGGGATTTTCCCCCTATTTTGCCTTCAATTATGTTTGTCACAAATCCATTGTGTCTCAGGGTGTGTATAATTCATCTACCTCTTCTCTTCTATATGGGGTTCCATTTGGTTTTTTCCTCTTCTACTCTCCTGTACACTTCACCATTTCTTATTTTTTCCGTCCATTTTATCTACAGCACCCTTCTCCAGTACCAGGTTTCAAAGGCTTGTATTAATTTCTGGTCAGCTTTTCCAAATGGTCCACGCTTCCGATCCGTAGAGTGCAACGCTCCACACCAATGTTTTCACATACTGTTTCTTGATTTTTAGTCCTATCTTCTTTGAGTACAACAGTTGTCTTTATTGACATTCATTACGTTTATTGACCTTTTTATAATATCATCGCAATTTCCAGCTATGAATGTGATATCATCTGCGGAGCGGAGCATATTTATTTCTTCACCGTTATCGTAACTCCGCTCAGTCCAATTTCTTGTGCTTCTCGTATAGCCTCCTCCAAGTACATGTTGAGCAGTGCTGGTGAGATGTCGCTAATGAACTATTAAGGAAATAACAGACGTGAAGAAGTATTCCATGGAATTGACACAATCCAAAAATTTATCTTTAGAAATATAAACAGGGAGCTTAGAAGAAAACGCTGGATGTACTCAAATCCTGGCCATGAACATAATTTCTTCGTAATGTAGAACTATGTATTAATAAACAATGAAAACCAGAAACTACTTTTAGTATGTAGTATGATAGTATTAAGGAGCAAGAGATGACATTAATGAGGCGTTCAAAGCAGAAGTGGAGTAAGTCCTAAAAGTTATCTAGAGAGAATTACAGCAGGGTGATGGCGGGATAATAATGGAAACTGTAAAATAAGCACATTCTGTGAGGAAATGACAGAAAAAAGGGCTTACCTAACTTAGCCTCTGAAAATAGAAACAATGATATTTAAAGTTATTATTTCGAATTTTGGGCTAACACCGCTTCTGATATTATGTCTTAAATATACATTCGTAAATAAATAAAAGACGTATATTATGAGAAAATATTTGACTCCCTAGGCCCCAAATTGCTCGGTCAATACGAAAAAACTTTAGAATCACTCGCAAATTCAGTATATTTATTACTTTACATAAGACTTAGAGCGCTCTTAACTAAGGTGAACAGACATTTCAAATTCATTGGACAATTTGCATTGGAGCGAGATATCTTTGGGCCTCGGTAAAATAGAAAAGAAAGCAAAGCTTGCAGACCAAGTCTTCTCCAAATAACAAAACAGATGTGTCAACAGGTGGCTAAATTAAGGAGTCATTTTTAAATGTCTTTCGAAGTTGATCTTTGCGGCTAGTAACGGAGAGGTAAGCAACATAGTCCTTTCCTCTCAGCTCATCCCTTTCCAATTTCTTTCCCCATACTCCACAAATACACGGGAAAAATATACTTAAACAAACAGTACCTTCACCTTAAAAAATATGACAAACCAATTGAAAACGACAATGGGTTACATATTATGAAGTGCTTTAGCTCTATAGTCCCGCAATAAACCCTATCTTAAGGGGAGAACCGGCACCGACGGGACGATGAAATGGTTTCCATTTGGTGGAATGTCAAAAGTTGGTTCAGGAATACAAATTAGGTACCTTCAGTATATTGTCCAGAAATCAACCTGTCATTTGTATTTTTACATGCAGAGATATATTCTTCAATATTGATTGGGTCAAAACAACTAGAGCATTCGCACCTCTTGAACATTGAAACCATGGGTTAAAATCTCGATGCATTATACATTAAGAAATATAATTTATTTTTCGTCATGAGGAAGTTTTTCTCAGACATCTTTAAAACGTAGATATATTAGAGTTGCTGCATATAATCATAAAAGGAAGATCATGGCTAAATTCTCAATGAGCGACGAGATATTTTGGTAAACTACCTCACAGTGAATTCTGTGGAAAAATGTTAAATCCCTGAGATTCACAAATGACTAATTTAATTAAGCGATTGTCAGATAAGATCTCTCTTAGAGATAACCTGATGGCAGTTTTAGAGAAACATTAAAAGCTGTGCAAATATTAATTTACTACAACTATTTCTCAAAATTATATTTATACTAGACGATTGTTTTTATAAATAATTACTTGAATTGTGTAAGACTGGTATACCAATGGCATAAAAGTAGAGAGATGTATTTCTAAAGGAGAGTGCATTGCTTTTTTTGGGATTTTTTGGAAAAAATTACCGTATGGTGGTACTAGATGTGAATTGTATGGTGGTACTAGATGTATTGTGAAGATGTGAAATATATGTAACGTTGTTTACATATATTTCGCAATTATTATGTAAGTGTGGGTAGAAAGCTCTTCTTTCAATACTTCGTACAATTAAAAATATTTTTATTGGTGATAGATCCCTTATTCGAGGTAATGTTGACAAATATACATCTAATTGACCTCTTATCTACGCCATTTTGATCTTTAAAAAAATCTGACTTTGGCCATGGCGGAACACGTGGCACATGTCTTTAAACACGATATTAAGATGAATTTCAATCCCCCCTAAAAACTTTTCTTGAGATATTTTTGACCTAAGTTTTGCCACGGCTTTCATTACTTTGCCTATTATGAGCACTCCCTATGTACCGCATAAAAAATTTTCCTATTTTCCCGTTGATTGTGTCGAACAGAGGAATTCACTTTCCTCAGAAGCATGGCAATTGCCTGAGTCTGCAAACATTTATTCAGTTTAGTTGGTCTAAAACTCTCATTTTGTTTATTTGGTCGGTCGGGTCGATCATTTAGTTGGTCGGGTAACCATCAATAGCTTGCACACAAATTTCTATTTCTTTTCACAAAATACGATAACAAATACATGTCTTGTGGAGAGAGATTTTATTCTACATGTCAATCATTACTCACAGTTACTCCAGAATAGTTGATTCATTATTTATCATTTATTTGTCACGTCGTAGAGTAACTCCTGAATTTTCAGTGCATTGACGCATCAGAAAGTATGACGAAGAATTATTTACATTCCTATTCAGGGTAGTAAAGTCATCAATGAGGTACATCGTATATATGCACATCAGATAAATGGTCCTCATACGTAGGCCAAGTGTGATTAAAGCAGCGATATAGCAACCATGTATAGTTCTTAGAGCGATATATTTAATGTGGTACAGGCAGGATAACAAATACTTTATTCTTCAGTATCTGCATAAAGGTTAGCAGATCAGGAACTAGTGACACAAACAAAACTACATGGGATGTTGACAGTATATTGTGCTTTCATTGGATGATTACCTTCTATTCTATGTTCATTCAATCGTCAATAACTAATTTTAAGACAAATTAAAGAGATCGAGTAAATAGAGAGCTATAAAGTAACCAAGCTTCGTGCGCCAAAATTCCTTGGCCTGTCTCTGATGTGCGTTATACAAAAAATTCCACGAATAAATTTATATTGAAACTGCCACATTCAATAGCAGGATAAAAAATGTTTTCAGACTCAAAAAGTAACTGAATTGCCACACATCACATGTCTCCTTCGCCATGATAGTATTTCCATTCATTCAAACGGGTTTCAAAAATCTAATCCATCTTAAGTGGCTCAACCTTGCTTACGTGGCTCGACTGCCACACAAGACTCTTCCCAGAGGATGAACTCTAATGAAGAGCTATGAGCAGAAGATTGCGAGGAGAGAAAAAGATTGAATCGAAGACCCGAGACAACTTCTACGCAATCAAAACTCTAGGATGTGGCTGAAATCATATATAATTGAAATTCCGCCTTCTCAAGGAAGTCACCATTTCAACTTTCGGCCCCTTTTCATAATTTGTTTCGCTCCAACGCGAAGTAAAAAAAGTGTCAATCTTGAGACACACTGAACTCAATTCTGGCCTTCGAGGTACGCTCGGACACAACAGAACGCATCAGGTTCACAAAGAATGATCCCAATATCTTTCGTGGTCGTGGAAATTTTTCACGCCAATTAATGAGAATAAAACTGGTTGCACTAACACTTAGCCATGTTTCGAGTAGAAAGGGAACGACTCCCAAGAATAGGACAATAGGGCTGCCATATTACTTCTCAGGAAACATAATAGAATGAAACAGTAAAAAAGAAGATTCGAATCACAAGGCGTGTGTGAAATCAAATTAGAGAACGGACAGATTAGTAACATCGTAACACGGGCAATGGGCATTGCAAAAGACGGCCGCTTGAATGACGGCTGGACTCATCATTCCATTCAGAAAATGGACTGAAGAAGAATGGTAAATAACAATTCTAATAGACTGGGAAATAATTTAAATATATTGAGCACTTTAAGCAAAGAAATTGCGTAAAAACAAAGGAAACTCACTACTCACATTTATTTGCTGCATTTCACGTATACTATCTCGCGTTATTATAAGTTGAAGTTGCTTTAAGAATGCCAATCAGCAAATATGTGAAAGAAGTAGAATCTGTTTCGTTCCATTCAACTTATTATCGCTACTTAAAACTCATTTTCTATCGACATCATGCTTCAAAATGGGTCTTAATTTCCTCTCAGTGACAGGACAACTATGCACACGGCCATGCATAGTGAGTCATTAATTGTGGAATTTAAGGACAATGCAGTGATATACTTCAAAATTAGTCCATGATAAAGAGCATCTCTCCTCGCACAGTGTGTAGCTGAAATAATTTTAAAATGCGAAAAAAACGAAAAATGGAGTTAAACTCTACGAATTCTCAGGAATAATTTGTTCCATTCCAGATATGACTTCATCTTACTTACCAATTTTAATAGCTTGATTTTAGATTATTCAATATGTTCAAGTGAGGTGAAACGGTGCACGATAGAGATGCTACAAAATTTCCGTAACGCTTTTAGTAATAAGCTCGTTCTTTGAGCCAAATCGACGTAAATCACTCATTGTTCAAAATTCCACGGCCAAAATATGCACGGCTTCTCAATTTCATTTTCTTCACCTTTTAACGTTGCAAATAATGAATAAAATGGAAAAGGGAGGAAAGGTAAACCACTGCTCAATGACCTCCAAACGTCGTTTAGTTTAGTGTACAAAAATTTTCACAATTTATTTAAGTTTTTTTTAAGAAAAAAGTCGTTTATGTTAAACGTCAAGGACAGTCAATTTTTTTACGTTAACACGTAAAGATAACTTCATGATGCTACCTAGAAAATCCGCAACTAAATGAGGCAAGGAGATGGAAAGGTAAGCAACATTTTCATGAGGATTCCACAAGCTGATAAGTCATCATTTTTCTACTTTCACCAATCGGATATTATTGGCTCTAGGGAGAATTATGCAAAACTAATATCTATTGTAGAGTAAATTATGACAAGGATGGCTTCTAATCGTGGTCAATTACTTCCACCAAAAGTTGATGTGATGGCCAGTAACTGATGTTGATGAGAGGGTTGTTTTCTGTAATAAGTGTCATCAATTGCTGAGTTGAAAAAGCATGCAAGTACTTTTTTTTGAGCCGATTATTACGCTCTCTCACCGCTTTTAAAAGGCCCAGCAGCAACATGCTCAATTGGAAATAACGACAGAGCATCCCATGGCCTACCAACAGCCAGCCGACCTCATACGGAACAGGGATGTAATTAAAGCACTCCTAGTCCATTCGTTTAGTTGTCTAAGACAGTTATTTTGATTGCTTGATTATGCTGTAACAAATTCCCGCAAAATTACTGCCTTCCCTCTTTGTTCGACGAACTTTATTCGGAAAATGATAAAAATGCTTGGAATCTTAAAGACTACTCACTCGACCTCGGGTGGAAATTAGTCGACTACAGGAACGTTTGAGTAGTGCATAGGAAATCACTTTGGAAATTGTACCTCTTACTACACGCCCTGGTCGAATCTCGAGTCAGTAACTGAGGAAACTTCCGAAGATAAATGATTAAAATTGTTCAATAAATATTAAACTATAACTTCAAATATGGTAACATTAAAAACTGACCAATGACCATACGTATCTACGCTTTATGTAATCACACGTGAAAATAAATAGGGTATTTGAATTGGCATTTAGAGCGCGTACTTAAAAGTTCTTGAACTTCGGAACAATCTCTTGGAAGAAATACCCAGTTAAACATGCTTTCACTTCCACGCACTTCAGAAAAAATATCCATAAAAAACTACTTTTAGCCTATTAGGAATAAAATTTACAATAGTACCTGATAATTTTCACGAATGTAGTAGTAGAATACAGATATTAATGCAAGTAATATATTATTATGTTATGATGATTATTCATAATATATTACGTGAAATATCATGAGATGGCGGAGGACAGAAATGCTTGGAGACGTCTTGTCGGCGAGGCCATAGACCTAATTGGTGTTCAATGGCTCCGTGAGTAAGTTAGCAAGTTATATTAATTATGTAATGTACGTCGTATATTATACAATATACGTGAAATTAATGTATGCATGTAATACGATTTATCAAGGTTTTGATTTAATCCTGATTGTATATACTTTAAATTTGTCCCAATGCACCCTCTGATCAAGCCATGGATTCCTATCTAGTTCAACACAAGTCCCCATATTGTGATGAGCTATCCTCTCTAATCACTCCTTACACCGATTTCTTCCATTTATCACTAACACTGAGAATTTCATTACGGATGAAAGTAATCTGAGAAGCACCAGCGTTCAAAAGTCCAATTAGAAAACGTCTTATCTATTTAAATTTACTTACTTCGATTCATATGAAACTATTTTCTCATGATTGTGAGCAGGCGCCGAGAAAAATAAGGAACAGCTGCTTAGACATATCGAATCCTATGCTTATCCAGAGAGCATCAACACAATTCATCGATTTTGAAAAATATTTTCACTAAGCAAACTTACAAGCCCTTCGCTGGAGTAAAATGTTCTGTGTTGTGCAGTCGCTCCATTCTTAGGGATCAGCATTTTTCTGCCTTAACATAAGCCTTTAGTATTTTTTCCATGCAAGATGAAGTGTCTTCAGCAAAGTTGAATATTACTACATATACTTCACATTCACATGAGCCTAAGATGATTATATGAAAGCAGTACAGTTTTTCCTCACCGTTACTTTTTAATGCCCTAAGTAAGGGTGCTACCGATGTGATACTACAAGTAAACGACCGGGAAAATTTTAAGGTTATTACGCAATTTATACCGCTGGTAAATTTTTCTCATTTTAAGAAGGCATGGTGCCATGAATAATGCAATTTTCTCTCACGGCTGGTCATGGTTGAGGCTTATTTTTCTCAGATTTTCAGTTTCAACCTCTCAAATTGTGTTATGAGGTTAAGAAAGGGCACCCTGAAAATTTCGCCTCAATTAGTGAATATTTAGAGGTCGCTCAAAGGTATAAATTTAATTTAAGTTAATTATATAATGACGTTAAGTTTTTCCAAACGGAGGATAAAACAACCTTTCTCGGGGTAACTCGCCAAGTAACAGCTCATTTCGAACCAAAACTCACTCAATTTTTAAGTGTGAGCAACCGTTTATCGTTAATATTTTTATGGCGGCTACTTCCGCGCGCCCCGCACATAATGCTGCACTGGGTGCGCGCGGGCCACAGTCTCGGTCAGCTGATTCCTTCATTCTCGGTCTGCGTCCTTCATTGCCCAAAGCCCATTTCGCCCCTATCCGAGCTAGAGTCAGGAGAGCAATTCCCCTTGGGTTACACATAAGCCGTGTTTACTCGATGGATGTATCTGCGCGAGTAAATGCATGAACATATTCACCATTAAAATTACAACGTGCAAACGCCCAAAATTGCAAAAATGCATGAAAGCATGACCATGCAATAGCCCCTGTTCTAATTTGAAGCATTATTTCATGCATCCGTCCTGCCACGGACACGCGGGGCCATACTTCGAGTAAAAACGCCTCTACAGACTGGCACACAAGCAGCCTCAGTCCCCTTTGGAGTAATATTACAACAATGACAGCGTAGTCTGATAACAAAGTTGGTGGTTATACTTCGGAATCATTTTTCTTTTCTTGTTTGAGCAAATAATTCTGTTGTGGCTGAAAAGTTCTAGTGCAGTGGACGTGCACGGCGACCCTGAAATTTAAGCCGATTTTTTCCAAGAAATATTCTCGGTAGTCTTTGACTCGTGAAGTGATATCATCATATCATAATCCTAAAAAGCAATGCCTGCAGGATAATATACAACGATAATTTCTAACGTCTAATTATAGAATGATAAGCCCAGGATGCCAGTTATTCAAGAAAAATAAATGGAAAGGAGAAAGTTGGGGTAGTGCTCTAAGGTGAGTTATAAGTTAATAACAACGCCGGTCGCATCTTATAACTGCAATGGAAAAATGAAGATGAATGAAAAGATAAAGTTGGCCAATTGTTTGGCATTTTGATCTTAAATAATCTAGAAGAAATAAAGAGGATATAACAAGGAGTTCTTGAAATCTTGCAGGTATCTGGGTCGCCGAGGCAGTATTAGACTGGAGGCCAAAGCAGTGTTCTCATAATATATACATTTTTCAAAGATAGCTTATTTTAATTGAAAGAGTAAGCAAGAGACTTTTGGCTATGAATATAATTACGGAGGCAGTTGTGGGCTTGATTTTGCGGAAGTTTTCCATCACATAAGAGAAAAATAACTTTTTTAACTCTACTTGTGAGAATATATTGTCACAACTCGAGTTTGACACTGAAGATGACACGTTAAGTGTCGAAATTTATTTTGTTCTTCTGTATGAATACTGTCTTTGTTTTAGTATAACTGTTTTAATGGTAAACAGCTAATGATGCTGCAGGGCTAGCAAAAGAATTATTTAGAGCTTGTTACTCAATTAAATGAAAATAGGAGATTTGACAGGATACACGGATAGGAGCAACCACCACATCTAATGCCCTGAAGAAATTGAGCGGCCGCATGTGATATCTAAGCAAGAAATGTTCTATAATCAAAATTTCAATTGATTTCACTGAGATATACAATAAGTCTATGCACGATACTTGCTGTATAAATAACTTATTTTCAGGACAATTTGATGATTTTTATTTTATAATTATAAGAGTTGACTTCGTCATTCTGCATATCTTCATTTGGAACGACCCGAGTTTCGACATTCAACGTCATCTTCATCCACCTGAAGATGATGTTGAAAGTCGAAACCCGGGTCATTCCAAATAAAGATGAGAGGAATCGCAAAGATACCAGTTACGATAATGATGTTAACGAGTTCCACAAAGCTACCCCTGAAACTACCAATTAGATTTTATTTTTTGATGAAAAAAATCAATCCTATCCATATTCATACAGAAATTCTCTCCTCTCATATCCTAACCAGCATGAAAAAAGTAGGGAATGATATGACCAAACAATTAAGTAACTTTTGCGTAGTATGCCATTCTAAATGAGTTGAAATTAGTTTCCACCATTTTAAGTAACACGAAAAAGGCTGGATTAAGTATTTGGCGATTAGTGAGACAGCAAGATATTCCCGAGAGAGGGAGAGGAGAACGTGAGGGAGGAAGAGAGAAGGAAACAAGGCGGGCGGATGGAGAGAGAGAAGCTGGTTTTCTTGTCCTCAGAATAAAAAATAAAATATTTTCTTTCCAACGAATGGGGTCTATTCCTTACGACGACTCATCCGTTTCTTAATTTATATTGCATGTGATGTCATCCAAGGTGCAGCTTATCTTGGAAGGTGCTTTATCATTCTCGAGGAAGACGGCCACGGATGATTAATTTTTGCACAATCTACGAGTATAATTCAAAACCATAAATCCCTTCCTAAATATAACTGGGATGTGTCCATGAACTTGAAGGCACAAAAAAGTTTACGAGTTTCAATATGGTCGGTTACCCTTCGCAAAATTGGTCGAACTTTAAAAAAATTCAAGCTCTATCATTCTAAATTAATAAATGCTATTGCCAGTTAATACATTGTGCTGAATGCACATTTTTAGATTAATATAAGTCCTTATTCTATGAAACCATAGACATGTAGTTACTCAGGAGGGACTTTCAATCAATGCATAATTATCAATAAATTTAAGTGCAAATGACAGGAAAAACTCGCTATTTACACGTCCCTAAAGCCAGTAAATTTATTTGTTTTGTATTCATTCAATCGACATTAGTTCTATCATACAAGTAAGCTGGTGATTAATGCATTCCATTCGTCGCCCTATAATCGACAGTAGTTCCACCGAGGGTTCACAAAAGGTTACACTTTCACGCATAGACAGACCGCCATTTTGTTGGAAGCTTCATGACCCTAGCTCTTGGATGAATTAAGTGACTATTGGTAGCAAATAATTATATCCGGGCAGTTATTCAAAGCACATGCCAGATTTTTTTCTATCCGTACTCTTCATACAAAGGGGGAGCAATTTCACAAAAGGAAGGCAAAATAGGAATCGAAAGAATAGTTTGCAATAGGTTATTAACATCCCATGAAGATATTCAGGTAGTAAAGCTATGCTCAATTTGAATGCAACCTAATGATGCTTAAACATAATAGAAATAAATGAAAAAGGCTAAATTTGTTATTGAAGTGAGCATAAGTGTTAAAACTGATCAGACTGTAATCACCTTGTACGGGCACTTTTTGAGATAGCATTGACAGCTTACCACGCAAAGCCAGGAAATGTCAGTTCTTTTCCTCATAAAATTAAGTTCTCTAGTTATTTCTACGTTGCATGGGCATTGGTCGTAAAATAAGCATGGTTCTCTGAAATTGATATTTTGAAGTTCTGAGGAGTAATGGTTTCACGAAATATGCATAATACAAATAATCAATCCATCAAAGAGCATGTCAGAAGCGAGGGGCCGTGCCTTACGAGAATGAAAAAGTTCAGAGAGGCGTCAAGTTCACGAGACTTGTATGGGCATCCGTGGCTGTGAAAGCGAAGAAAACACTGATTTTAAGTGCGATTTTAGGAAAAGCTCTGTCACACACACGTTTAGGTTCTTTGGTTCTTAAAACTTAAAACGTATTCCACAATATTCATTGGAACTAATTCCAAGTCTACTACCTATTTCATGATTCAATTATTAAATACCATTCAATTAATCAAAATGGGATATTTTTTAATCCACTGCAGGGACTTGAACAGTTGAAAATATTTGAAAATAGAACTTGAGTTTATTGGCTCTAAGCTTAAAATACTATACAAGGAATATAAACTAAATCATTGAGAGATCCTAAAGAAAATATCTATACCAGAACACTATTTCATATCTGTGCAGTAAAGACGAAGAGTTTGGAGGCTTAAAGCCGTTAAGAAAGTTTAGAAAATCGGATTAATTACCTGATTATGCGTTAGTATATTTCTCAAGAAATTTAATTTGGGCCAATTCATCATCATCCATTTAATTGCCAGCCACTGGTCGGGTCGGCTCCATACAAATTCCTCTCCGCGTTTTTCTGTCCTCCCACTATCTCTCATCCAACATTATTCTCTAATTCTCTTTCCGTTTCTCTACGATCTTTTCCACACCTTTCAACCATCTATCCGGTGGTCTTCCTCGTGACCGTTTCCCTTAAATTTCTGTTTCATGTATCTTCCTCGGCATTCAGTCTGTTTCCATCCTCTTCATACGCCTCGACTAATTCAGCCTAGATATTTCTATCCTTTCCTGAAGCGGTTACTCCTGTACTATTTCCCTAATTCTTTTATTCATTATGCTGCTCATTCTAGTTTTTCCTGCTCTGCTTCCGTGGAATATTATCTCTCACGCCTACAATCTGCAAAGGTTTTTTTTCTTCATTGCCCAAATTGTTTCCAAAGCATAACTCAGGATGGGACATGGAGTCTCTTATAGGTAATTCATTTGCTCTTTTGTGGGACATCTTTGCTCCACATAAAGCTCCAGGCACTTCTCAGAAATGCTTCTGCTTGATTACAAGAGATTGAATGCTAAATTCATGTAACGCGCCAAGGTTTCCTTCGGTAGTGTTGCAATGCTGAAGGGGAAAGATATTACAGGGCAAATAAATCATAGTTAAAAAAATTGAGATTACGCAAAACATTTAACAACGTCTTTCGAGATTAGTGGTACGAATTTTGATATGATATTTACAAAGAACTGTTACTAACCTGGGTCAAAACCTGTGAACCGGTGCTTTCAATGACAACCTAACTATTTAATAGAAATTTTTTTCTACTACATTTACAAGACGATTAATATATAAGTACGACAGTTATTTTATCTACCTACTTCATCGAACTACCTGCAAAACCTTGGAATGTGTAGAATAATCATTTCGTTTTACAAAGTAAAAAAATTTTCTTGTTTAGCAATTTGTCACCGCGATTCGCGTTAAAATTTCCATTCTACTTGGATGATGAGCCACCTAGAATAAAAATAAACACTCCAGTTAAAACAAACAAACGCTCTCTTGTACCAACATTTTACATGATTCCGCAACGGGTGTAGAGCTCCTAATCAAAACTTTACCTAAAAAACAGTTCGATTACACAGAACTAAACGTAGTAACCATCTGCTGAATACTTCGTCGGGAGCCTCTTGGGTACATATTCAAGTCAATCACAATACTATCCAACGGCCACAATTCAATTTGGAAACGATCCTTTGATATATTAATGACGCATAAATAACACCATACGGCATATTTCGGTATGCCTCGATCTATAAATATTTTAGGTCACCGTATTGGTCGATTCCGAGAATTTATCTAAGGATGTGAAATAAAGGTTGGTGATATGTCTGATGTGGAGGGCAGCATTGCTCACGTCAAAAGTGTGGACTCTGAGGAAGGACTCTTAAGATAAATCAGATGCGAAAATATGCGCGTAAGGAAAGCATAAGGGTGGAATGAAAGCAGAACAAGTAAGTAGGTTCTGAACATGGTAGGCAAGGAGATTAAGCAGTCGAATGAAAGCAGTGAGAGGTAGAGTAAGTGGATGGAGAGGTCATGAATAGCAATGAGAAGCAGGAAGTAGAGATATAGGAGAGGGTTGTGGCCATTCTCGGCATTAAGACGAAAGGCAGGGAATTTCTGTACGATCTAAAGGGGTGTAGGAAATATACCAAGCGATAGAATCGAACAGTGTAAAGGAGTGGGCGTCTTCTAATTGTGAAACAGGTTAGCTGATGGTAGCACTTCAATATCCTTTTAAATCGATTTCGGTGGTCTATCTCAAATTGAAAGTTTTGCATTGACTATTTATGAATGTATCGTCATTTACCATCATTTGCTTGCCATGGAGATGGCATCCATAGCAATGCCGGGGTGTGAAAACAGACAAGCATTTAGTGACGGTATCAACTCGGGTGCGAGTGTAGAAGGGGCCACGAGGCGGGCGAGGGAGTGGCACGGGGTGGGGCGAGGGGCTGGCCCGATGGACGATGTTGCCCCCCCGGGCCCTCGTCCCAGTGACCTGATTGAGTCGAGGAGGAAAGGAAGCATCTCGGACGGAAGAGACCTGTACCGGGAATGGGTTACGGATGAGGAGGAGGGTGAGAGGGAAAGTGAAGAAGTAGTTTAAGGCGGTGAAAAGATGTATTTTGACAACCGCGAACGGAGAAGATAAGATGTCGGAGGGAATTTTGATCCGCAAGAACATACCATAGCCTGGAGAGTTGTACGATACCTTTCCAAGCTTTGTGCACGTGACCCTAAGATCTTGCTAGGAAAATCTGTTATTCGAATGAAAATCTTGATAAGTAAAAATAAAAAATTCTGGATGGCCACTGTGAATTCCGAATAATTCACCAAAATGTAAGAAATGAAATATTAGACATATTATACGTAACGGCTAGGACTTTAATGAATGGGAACGTATTTTGAGGTCCTAAGACGGCTAAAATAACTCTAACGTTAAGTTAATTCTGACCTTTAGTATGCCACATATACAGCTTAATCATATCCGCATCATTTCACTATCATAAATACTTAATATTGCCACTGAGTCGCTGAGAAATTACAAAAAAATAACTCTTATTTTAGCCAATCTCCATGAACTGGTATCATAAAGTTACTTACCAATTTAAACAGCGCAATTCTAATTACATCTGAAAGTAGAACAGCGAGGGAGGGCTAAGGAAAATGGTGCTCGTAATTAAATGTGCATAATCTACCCAATGATTTAGTTAAACGTACGTGCGCCGTGAGAAAATACTCCGTTTGGCACGGTTCCAAACACCAGCAACCAAACTGCATACGCCCAACTTATGAGATAAAAGATAGGGGACGAAAGATGGCCGAATATATGGAGCAAGTCGCGTTTGATCAACTCTAAGAAGAATTCGAAGTTACATATTCAATTAGCATAAAGGATAATAGTGGTACAAAGTTGAAATTTCATCATGAAAATTAAAAATCGTAATTCGTTCTTTGATTTTAATTTGGTTACTCCTTCAATTACATTGCACAATATATTTTATGATTAGGACCCATCCTCTTTTTTTATACATGTTACCACTCGGCACAGTCAATTATTGGCGCTCGGCCAAGGCACTGAAAACAACGGTGAAACCGGTTGGCAGGAAATTAAACCGAAGTGAAACATTTGTTTTACTCATTTTTTTTAAAGATTCTTGAATACGTTAAAGAAATTGGTAGGAAGAAAATTGATTGAATCTAAAAGTTATTTGAGTGATGAAGTTACGTTTGGCATATTTCATAAAATACGAGTGTGCACTACTACTTGTAATTATTGCTTTCTCCGAGTATATCAGGAATAAATAGCATGTACTTGAAGTTGCCACATTAATATCTTAATAGTCTAGATAATATATTGGTTATCGTTTGTAAGGGAATAACCAACCCTCTTCATCACAATAATTTTAATATTATTTGAGAAAATTAGAGTCACACGTGCCCGATGGTCCTCTGCTTTCTAAGTTTAGTAGTAGATTACACTATTTCAGTGTGATACTGATAAGTCGCAAGAAATTTCAAAGGCCATATGTTCCTGTAGCAATACTACGCAATGATTCTTTTGAGGGCAATCTCTGCTAAATGAAAAGCCATCGAACATATTTTAGTAATCTTTTACACCATTCAGAGATTACCAACGACAGTAAGAATATCTATTATTACAATAATGCAGGTTGAGATAAAGAATCTAAAAAATATATTCCAAAAGGAAAGTACAAATATTAAAAAGAATGTACTCGAGAAAGCAATATGGAGAATTCTTTTTCAAGGCTATCTTTCTTTTTATAACAGTCCTTCAACGTTGAAACTAGCCGGATTCCGCTCTTAGAACCAATGCTTTGCTTGAAAGTTGCCTCAGCAGTTAGAACGCCTAATGGCTGCTAAATTGCCTTTTCTCTCGATACAGGTGGCTGCCAAGCAAAATAAAACTTTACCCATTCTCTAGTTTGACCACGAAATCTAATCTTCACTCATGATATTGAAAATTAACAGACTGTGACTAAGCTAACCTCTCCTTTTCCTCTTCTTGAGAGAATTGGCATGCCAGCCTTACAAAAAAAGTAACTGGATTTGATCTAGTTAGATTATAAATTTAATTTTCAATTGGCGCCAAAATAATAATGATTCCACTGCGTGAATTCAGAAATATATCGGGGACGCATGTTGCTTGAATGACGCGGTGAATTTACGGCTTCGGACCGCAAACACAGCCGTCGGTGAATTTCAGCTCCAGGGCGTGCCATCGCGACGGAACGCGCTACATTTCTCACTCTTTTTTACGCCCTAACCCTTTGGGTGGCCCCCTAAGACTATAATTTGGAAGCTACACGGGGTAATCTTACGAGGTGTAGTTCCATCCTTCCTCTGCATTTTCTATTTTTCTTTTCTAGACGTAGAGTTACTTGATTGGAAAACTAACGTGAACCAAACTAACTAAAATTACCTTGGGAAATTTAGAGTCAAAATCATTGCCAGAGATCACAGGTATAAGTTCGGTACTCTAAATTATAGAATAGATCCATTTATTCACGTTCATTTCCCACGTTTAAGGTAGTCCGAGCGAGATAGTTCCCTAGTCACATTAGAGACCATATTCGAATTATACGTTTCAATTACGCCAGCTGTAGGACACATCAATAAAATATTGCATTATTAATGGTGCAATAATATAATTTTATATGACAGAAATTATAAGTAATTAAATGACAATATCTAATTAAGTCTTTAACTTGACTCATTTTTTTCGCGCGGTGCGTTTGAAACTCCTTCAAAACGGAAGATTTTTTGAGATACCCAAGAACCTACTGCGGTGACAATATGATTAATTATCAAATATAGTCGAGAAAACATACAAACTACACGCTGTTAGTTTTTTTACGACATCTAAGAGCTAGAAATTCCTCAATTTGTAAATCTCTGGAGTGCATGCAGATACCGTTTCCCATGAAAAAGGTATTGGTATTTTTTGGAAGATATCTCCAAAAGTAATGTGGTAAAGGATAGAATTTTTGGTGTCATTGGATAGGTGAGATATTTTCCTTTTAAATGAGACCAAATTCATTGATTTCTAAGTAACATGATATTTCTTTCGGACTACCTAAAAGAGATCAGAAGGGCTAAGGCATGAAAGTGTCCAAGCATGCAAATCGTATTCGAGCGTAATAGCATAACTATAGAGATATTCGCTCACTTTTTTCAGACGAAGAGTTCTTAAAGTGGCCTTGAATAAAATTCAGAGACGGGACCGCTAGAAAAAGATTAAAATCGAGTAGACAATCTCAGTGGCGTGTGGTAGTTTGGTTAGAGGTAAGGAAATTGTTAGTTGGATTGGTGTTCACAGTGAGTCATGTAGCAGGAACCGGGACATAGGGAAGCGATGAAAAGCCACTTTGAGCCCCGGGGCCGCAGAAGGAGGAGAGCCAAGGAAAGAAACAAGAAGACTGGAGAGGAAAGGAGGGAATAGAGAGATGGGGAGCCAATCACAAAAAAAGGCACAACCGAGGAGGAAAGGGGGAGCGGTAATTACCCTAGAGCCTGTTCCTTCTGGAAGAGGAACTCGATTTCGAAGAAATTACGACGGATTTCATAAACTAAACCGACAGCTTCGTTTTTTTTTTATCTCCGAGAATTGCGAGCAAAGAGGTCTCCCCGATTCCCAGATCGGTAAAAAAGTATACTTCGCGCATCGCGTAGGTAATTGCTGGTGGCCGCAACAAATATAGGAAGTAGACCTTTAATCGAAGGATGAATTGGTGGTCTGTCAAAAGGAGAGTAGACTACCGAATACTAAAATCATGACTCACTTGTTCCTCGATGAATTCAAACATTTAGCGGAACGATGGCAAAAAGTTCATCAGCAAGATGGAAAATTTAGGCATAGTGTTTTTACTTTGACATAGCTGCAAACAAGGACGGGCAGAAAATATGTAGGAGCTGTTTTCTGCTTCACAGAAAGATATTTATTGAAAATATTCACATCAGTTACCTAATAAATATCGATCCTAATTCTAATCTTACACGTTTTGGAGATTGTTCACGCTTTACTATGACACTACATTTAAGGAAGAGCTTGAGTTGTAGCTGCGAAAGAATATTCCTCTTGAAACGCTTCTACAAAAACTGCATTAAGAAGGCAGGTGGTATAACGCTATATGAAAATTATTGGTAGATAAATAAAAGCTTTGCTCTGGTGAGTACCAGCAAGATTTTTAAACCCTAAGTTTATTGCGATTGAATGTTTTTATTCGTAATGAGGCGCACTTCATAATTATGTTCGAGAGCAATCAGCGATTGCAATTTTCATTCCTCCCTTATTTTCACTAAAAATAGCATGACCTTGACCAAATTTAAAAATGAGTTTTTTTCTTTATCAAGCGCTGACATTTAACCGCTTTAATGATTGATTTCCACTGTTTCACACACCATTTGATTCTTCTGCAACTTAGATATATCCTTTATCATGATTTTCATTACAGGGAACACATTCAAAAACTAGCAACTTAGATTGATCATTTTCTTTTATTGAAAAATTATAGTATTGAATGCGTCCATAAAAATTTTCCATCAGCAGCCAGTACGCACACCGTACGAGAAAGAAAGAGCTGTTGTACTTACTGTCTAAGCCGGATAACTTAGTATCAAAAAGGTTTCTAATGTGTACGGCTGTAAGAGTCAAATCCAGAAAAAAATCGATTCATTTGGATATATCATGAGTTTACACCTAAATTCCACGCCTAAAATACGATAGATGCTGGAAATAAGGTGAGAATGAACCTCCATGAATTTATGTTGAATCGCCTTTGCGTAGTTGCCCCAAAAAATGACATTGCGAGAACTTATTTGAAGAAGTGATGCAATATGTGGATATATATCATCATTTGGCGGATTATATTTCAAAATTATGGATTACTATTTAGAAGTGTTGAGCGTTGACATGCTATCAATGTTATGAAAGGTAAGAAAGATGTTTCCTACTTGAATAGCAGAAGAATATTCTCATCGTATGTATCTCATGTTTTCTAAGTATGAAATCGTCAGCATATTTTTAGTACGTGGTTTAAATGTCTACAGGCTGATGCACGAGGGAACAAACTCATAACTAGACTCTCAAGTTCGTCAAATGCCAGCTCTTGACAACGGACACTTTGAATAGGGCTGCATTGGCAAGACTGTATAACCCCATATTTTTACGGTTTACATAAAGCAACATCCACACTTGTTTATAAATTTCTAAGCGCTGTTATCGTAAGGTACCAGGCATGGCAAACTTATAAGAAAACTTGAGCGAAACATTGCTTAGTGGGGACAGAAGAAAAAAATCATCAACAATACTTTCGTCTTCAAGGAATAGGAGGTATTACGAAATAATTAATGACTTATATAAAATTTGAGAACAGCTTGAATATTGTCAAACGAGATTATATAGCCCACATAAGTACTTAAAAATCATTAAAGCTGGAAGAAAACCTTCCATAATGTTCAAGCTATAATTTTCAAGAATAACAATATCCAGACGAAGAATCTTTCACAGAGCTTGCAAAGCCAAAACGGATTGAGTATTCAGCATAACTTTAAATAACTTTTGGATTTTAAAGTCCTATCTGGTGAAATTAGACTGCTATAATTTCATTCCAAAAATAAAATGAAGATCACATTAAGTGCATTCCAAACATAGTAAGAAAAACTTTTTAAGACGCGTGTCCGAGTAAGATTTTTATTTTCGAGATTGATCTCAATCAACAACCGTACCAATTTCCTTCAACTGGTTCCAACTGCTCCATTATTCATGTCAAGACGTCTTCAAATCAATCAAACCAGGGCAATAAATTAACTTCCAAAAACTGCTCATCCCAAAGTATTCTGATGACTCAACGCCTAGAAAAAAAGGATTACTGCTATTTTACAACAGCTAATTCCCTAATAGAACTCCCAATTTATGTTATTAAATAGTAATTGCAGCTATAAAAACGCATCTCTTCGGCAAACGAAATTTTGGCATAGGAAAATAAATGTGATGTTCTGTGGAGAGAACTGGGTCAGTTAGAAATCCAAAATCCGATTAAGAGCAGAGACCTAGATAAGAAATCAGAGGACGGCTCTTTACATCCTTTTGCTATTAGCGGGAGAGAAATAAAAATCGTGTCCTTAACGGTATGAGAGGCTTCTCTCCTACCATTTCTTTCATCATATAAGCAAATAACACGCTTGTATTTTTTCGGATCCGCTAACAAAATATATAATACGTACTAAGAAAGAAAGTAGATATTCTTAAGCAAATCATGATCGTTTTCCCTTATTTTCGATAATTGCCTTCAAATAAGTACCATCAAAATGAATTATTTTACATATAAAGACAATAACCTAGAAATTTAGGCAACCTTTTTTGATAAAATCGTTAATGATCTCGAGGGCTAACTTAATAAAAGACTTTCTGCGAATAAAGAAGATTTATTACATGAATTTTGGTTGCTATGGAAAAGAAAAACTCCAATGAACGCGTAAAAGAAATCCATAAATGTATTAGATAACATATCATGAAGCGCTCAGTACAAGATATGAGTTTGCAAATTGTTAAAGTACTGAGTTTGAGAAATTGCAAAAACAATATGTAGTATTCACCAGCTAATATCAAAGTCCCCCATGTCCATCGTAGCTTTACGTTTCTCTCGTATATATTGGAACTCTATATGAAATGCTGCACAAAATGAGCAAGTTTTCACTAAAACAATGAATGTATTTCTATTACGTAGGTTTTCCAGCTATGCAAAAGATTTTTTGTTAGTTTTCCCTGAAAAATCTGTCATAAGAGGTAAACAGTACTTTCTCACTTTCTACGAAGCTTTACAGCATAAGGTGGGTAAAGAGTCATTAGTGGCGAGTTTAAATCTACCCCAAAATATTTGACATGTATCAATTGAAGTAGCCTAAGAAATACGCCTCTTTCCGAACTTTTTTTATACCAGGAGGTTCTTCCGGCTTACCGGGTTTTTTGCCGCGTTGTTCCGTCTCGCGGACTATGTTTCACCGCCGATACTTCAGTTTTCCACAAGTTCACGTCAGAATCAGATTACTTAACTTGACCTAAGGACCTGCAGGATATCCGGCGAAATATAGTCCACTAGCCGGAAAGTCGATGTGGAAAACTTGTACCCAGGAAGAGCAGCCCTCCAACTATACCCCAAAAAACCTGCATCACTATTTATTAGATATCTGAACAAATATTGTTTTCCATGCATATTTTTATGGCTAAGGTATGGATATGAATCACATAAAGGTTAAGGAGCTAAGTTTAGAGAGAGAGGATGGGCTATTCAAACAAGAAAGAATATATTGGATGAAGATTCACCGGACTCCATTCCCTCTGACGTTTCAATGGAAAACTCCTCCATCAAAAGTAGGAATAAGTGGATATACCTTGATATCATCATACTGCACACGTCGGGGAAGGACTGGACTCGAAAAAAATTGCTGTCTCATACCAAAGTATTGAGTGCGATATTAATGGGCACTTTGTTGGTGCCAGGAACATTTGAATTCCGGACATAAAAATGTACAAAAAGAGGCTACAAAGCTTTTGATTACCAGATACAAAAAACACATCTGCTCCCATTTATTTTTCATCCGCGGAGTCCGAGTCGCCAGAATTAGATATTCGCAGATGGTCTGCGGCAGCAGCAACACCATTTCGCCCCGAATTCCAGCGGCACGCGAGATTCCGCGATACAGTCTCACCTCTCGTACACCCTCCCTCCTCCCCTTCAGACCTCAAACCCAAATCTAAGTGTGCCAACTTCCCTCTTGGCTCGCAGCGTCCGAAAGATTCCGATCGCGAGAGGTTCGCGCGGGGAAGTCTCCGAGGAGAAGTAGGGGATCCGAGAGGTGAGGGATGGGGGGCGGAGAGGCGAGATATTTGGCGAGGGGCGAGTCAAAAACTGGGTGGGGTGGAGGATTTTGGTCGGCGGTGGAGGGACGGCTGAATGGACGACGAAGGGAAGGGGCATCTACCGAAGGGTCAGGCGGGCGGGAGGACACTCATCGAAATCTGCGATATATCAATTTCTCATCTTCATTAACAGTACAACACCCCTTGACGAAGCCGTAAATTAGATTGGTTGGATTCTCGGACATGCGATCAATGACTGAGCCTACGTCACCAGCATTAAGGTATGATAAGTGAACTATAATAAACTTATAATTCCGAATTGATCGGTTTTATACACCAAATATAAGCGACGTGATTTCGTATATAAGGAAACACAATAGACGTTAATAATAGCTGTGTGTTAACAAAACAATGGGAACTCAAATTACGTGTAGTTTTTATGTTTTTATTGATTCGATGGGAAATGAGCCATATGGTTATGTTTTATTTTAAGTTTTACGAAAGCATTTTAAGCCTGTGACTCAGAAAAATTAATGAAGGTATATTGAACCATTGAAAAAAGTCAGAAACACTAGAAAAAATTGAGCAGCAAATTTTATTTTTTATACTTTAAAAACTGACTCAGTTCTAGAACGAATGCAAGCATATATGAGATATGATGGTAGAATGAGATAAGAATGCATCAGAACTCTTCCACGTAATCTGTTTAGCGGAGGGAAAGGTATATTCTAACTGAACAAATTTTTAATAGAAATCTTACATGTGTTGTCTTACATAATTGCAATAAGTAAGCCAGCCTTACTTTGGAAAAAAGAGGCGTTCGAAACGGCATTTGGTTTTACAAATTGAAACGCAAAGTTTCATTCAACACATGGCATGCAACAAATGTATACAACATCACTATACTTGATGCAAATGGAGTTAAATGATTTCGATGCGAAAATACATGCAGTAAGTTTACTATTGCATATCTTTCTAAAAACATTCCCTGACTTATTAATGTTACCGTCTGAAGTCCGACATACACGAGAGGTTGCTTTCTCAGGCCTAATCAATAGGCTATCACCTTCATGAAAATGTTGGCAAAAGTTGGTGGTAAATAATTGCTTGAATTGCTTGGATTAGGACGTTTGAGCAATGAGAAATAGTTATAACGAGTTTTTAAAAAGACTTTGAAATACAGGAGAAACATTAGCTTCAGCTGTCAATATAAAATTATAAAACTCGCTGCCAAGTATTTATCATTATTCAAATGTGCATATCGAGCACAGAGTCAAAAGCAAACAGTGAAATATCTTTGAAATAAACGTAAATTATTTGATAACTCCGATGTTAAGAAGGGATTTAATAACATGATAATTCAGTGACTTCAAGTAGCATATTCCAACAAAAATGTATGATTACTGTGTACTGAAAAACTTCCAAATAGAATGGTGCAATAAACATTTAAATATTTTAATTAGTGTAATGATGGAATTTAAAAAATGACCAATTTCACCTTATTTTAAATGAATTTTTAAGAGAGAATACAACATCTAGCGTAGAAAAAGTGAATTCTTTTAAATTTCCAAGTCATGAACTTGGGTTATTGCCTAAACGCTGAAACAGTCTTAAGAATAAGGATTGTAACGGTGGGATTACTCGGGGTACAAGCGAAGACGTAAGCAAAGAGTCTAACTCACCCTTGGTGCATCAAATTGGTAATAAGAGTTCCAATCCTTTTGTACCCACAGAAACAACTAGCTAACCAGTGATAACGCAGAAGTTGCGATGGGTGAGCGAACGGAATGACACTGAGAAGAGTGAGCTATCCCAAGCTATTGCCACCTCCTGCCCGGGTTCTAAGTCAATGGCATAGGTCTCCCTCTGCAATTTGATTAAATATGACGCCGTTTCTTATGTAAGCCTTCCGAACACCAAAGTTTCGATTACCGCTCCAAGTCTGTCGGGGGTACTAC
Source organism: Ceriagrion tenellum (assembly GCA_963169105.1). NCBI lineage: Eukaryota > Metazoa > Arthropoda > Insecta > Odonata > Coenagrionidae > Ceriagrion > Ceriagrion tenellum. The sequence continues at coordinate 29,023,031 of OY720633.1, read as the reverse complement.
AAGTATCTAACTAGCATAAAAACGTTCGACACCCCCATTTCCACTAGCTTTCATAATCCATGAGCTTAGATAATTTAATATGAAACAGAATATTTGAATATTTTCAATTAACAAACTTTTTGAGTTGGTAGTTTCTTCGGTCTGCATTAGCACCAACAGTTATTTACAGACGGAGGCGCCTGCTGAGGTACTTTCCGCCATTCAACGCGAGAGATAAATTAGAGAAAGGTGGAGATTAGGGAGAAAATAAAGGGGGCAGAGAAACTCAGGGTCGAACTGGATTTTGAAAAAGAAAAGTTTTCCGCATTAAATTCATGCCACTCTGACTTAAATGCCACACAGAAATTTCTCCCTGTGGCAATACAGAGATTATAAAAGTAACTGATGCATATAATATTTACTGCACTGCCTCCTCTCCTGCAGTAAGATGGAATCGACATTTTTATCACAATGCAATAGAAGATAAACTAAAATTAGACGAGAGTAGTGGCTGGCAATGAAATTATAAGTGGAACGAATTTTTTTGCCTAATCCAACACGGAAGGAAAGGTATAAATAATACAGCACAATCAACAGTTCCTGTTTACCCTGTAAATATATCAAGCCCACACCTCTGTACGCTGTATTTTGCCTCTAATGATGAAATTGTAATTCATTGAAACCGGTCAGGCTTGTTTACTAGTAATAAAACAGAGTGGAATATTACAAAGTTATTATTATTATATCACGTCGAAATGCCACCAAGTCAACTCTTCAACTATCTTGTATATTCGTAACGCTAGTATGGCGGTGAAGTTGAACATTTTCGAGAAACTATCCATCAAGTACAGAGTGGTGAGTTTGAAAATTTACTTCAACAGTTTCTGTTTACTCTGTATATATATCAAGCCACCACCTCAGTACGCTGTGTTTTGCCACTAATGATGATGTGTATACATTGAAACCGGTCAGGCTTGTTTACTAGAAATAAAACAGTGTGGAATATTACAAAGTTATCACTGTTATATCACTACAAAACCATTGCTATGCATTAATATTCAGTGCTCATGCCAATTAAGCATTACGCCAAGTAAACAGTACGCCAGAAAAAAGACAAATATTCGTAGCCATAAATGTTAATGCTCTGTAAATATGGAGTCGGTTACCTGAAAGTAGAAAAAATTCTTATACTCTCCGTTATATTGCTATTTTTGTGTTACCGCTCGGCATTAACCTTTTGATTATTATTACCAAAGTCTAATAGAGGCGTCTATGGACGTTAAAAATGCGATAACAGTTAAACCTGTAATAAGCGAACACTGATGGTTCCGCTGAAAAATAGTCGTTAAGAGGAGTGGTCATTAGACAGCGGTTTAGTTTCTTGGAGCAAATATTATGCAAAAAACCGGCGGCTGATTTGAAGCGACGGTTTTGTAAAAACCTATACAGATGGCGTTTATTTTCTCTTAATTTAGTTGCGCCAAGGAAATTTCAATGCATCTTAATTTGATGTACACATGGAGTGGAATCTGAATTAAGGAACGACAGACGGTTTAGCTGAAAAATGGTTATTGAGAGGGCCGGTCACTTGATAAGAGTGGTTGGGAGGGGTTTCACACCATGAGAGTAATAATACAAAATGGAGCAATTCATTTTAAGATCACCCACGTCCTTAACCCCCAATTTTATCATTTGTGATCCTCATTTTTAATTAAGACGGGCTGTCATGGAAATTGTCTACAAGAAATACAAAACTGAATGGAATAATATTTAATGGGCAACATTTTTTTCCTGAATGATGAAGCAATGCAAAGATTCGCGCCATAGAAACATCTAAAATATTCGTGATATTATCCATTTACAGAATTTCCAACAATATAAACAGAAAAAAGCATGATACGTAACCATTTATGACCCTTCATTATCTAAATTCGAGGGAATATTAATCAAAGAAAGTCTTAGGGGACCATGAATAAAGCATAAAGAATGAAAGTAATGCACATATCCACTTAGACAAAATTTTTTTACTCGACCAAGGTTTCGATGTAATACATCATCATCAGGTCTACATCACAGTACATTGATACTTAGGTCGAGTAAAAAAATTGCCTTCCACCACATCAAGCCTGAAACTTCTCTATCTGTATGAATAAAGCAATTTGATTACGCTATTCGTCGAGATGCGATGAGAGTTTGTCTTTGAAATCATAGAAACGTCTCAATATTAAGCGATTTTCACCTATCTCACAATGATAATATCCATTTTGATCATTATACAGTGTGAGGAACTAAATTCATGAAGTAGTGAGTGCTCTATTCCTTCGTAAAAAATTACATTTATATTTGAAAAAAAAAACGCTAGTCAATACATCTTCAAAATATGGGTACAGATTTTGGAGATGCAACAGTTTTAGAAAACCCTTGACCACTAATGTGCCTAAGGTGATGGAATTCCTAGCATAAAAGCAAAAAATTTAAGCTGAAAGAATTAAAACAGCTTCTATTTGACTTTTAGCAATTGAATTAAATATATTTAACCATGATGCACGATAATAAAATTAAAGAGTTAAATAATCATGGTGAAGATTGAACTTAAAAGCCTTTGCTATGGATTACGATCGATTAAAGCCTTCATGTTAGTCAACTGAGCCGTGTAAATAACTAGAAGTAAAAAACATACCTACCTCATAAGATAACTTCAGAAATTATTCATTTACTTCAGCCATCCGTCACATAATTCAAGTTTCATACGAGTCCTCATCCGCAGCAGGGGATTGACTAGAGGTCTAAAAATTTTACAAACCACTTTTTTTCATTTAATTCTCAGATAATTAGCCAAAAAAATGCTATAAAGATAAAGAGTCAAAGTGCATGAGAGCAAAAAAGAAATGCATTTTTACCTTATCAAAACTTTCATCGGATAAAGCTTGAATACAAAGGACGTTCAATGCGCTTTTAAAAGCCATATCAGGTCACGGATCTTCATTCGGCCCCACGATAATGCCCAAAACAGCTCAAGCAAAGAAAAGAAATCCTTTCTATTTCATTATCCGAAGATTGAAAACTTTAAGAGTTTCCAGTGATTTTCCGGTGGAATAATCAAAAACGCAATAAATCCATGGTTGGGATTCACTTGGCGGAAGAGAGAGTTTGAGCTTCTATTCAGACTAAGATAAGAGGTTATTTACTACAAATATATCTCCATCAATATTACCATCTTACATGAAAGTTTACTTGGCTTCTTCAGGTAGAATTTCCTGGCCTTTTAATTATTAACTCTTAAATTTTCCCGATACCTCCCAATGGGCAGATAATAATTTAGACACAAACTATCAATAATCATAGCTAAAAAATTATGTTGGACCGGAAAATACAAAATTTGTCCAATATTCCATAGGTCGCACAAATTTCATAAATTTAAATTTGTTTTTTTACCGTGTGCGTAAAAGTTGAAGGGCATATTTTCCGGAAAATTGAAAAATGAAAATGTTTGTATCACTAAATTGAAATATTTTCTAATAGAAAATGGCTTGAAGAATACTTATCGATAACCCTAGAGAGATAGTCGATAATGCCCGATCCGCAGGATGAAAGTGAAAATGAATTAAATTCTCAGAAATATAGCTGCTGAATAAAATCACACAGATCAAAAGACTGAAAGCGAATGGATTAAAACCCAAAAATAATTCATTATTACAGCGCTTTTTCTGCTACTGTATCATAGTTTTCCAGGTTAGCAGACTACTTCCGTAAAAAACCAGTCAAGATGAGCAAGAAAAATTCCGAGCGGATGCGATAATTGGCGTGCCACTTTCACCCATTCACAGCAAACTGAATCCGTAACGACTTTTTCATACATCCGAAATTGCACGGAACGGCGGCTTTTACTCCAACATTCTACTTGGAGCCAATCGATCACCAGAGCCGGCCGCAATAAGCTGTTCCTGATTCTACGGCGCAACACCTGCGGATTCATCCCGCACCACGCCCCGCACCCAGTCATGGCAACTTTTTCCGTCCGAAAACGAATCTCACACCCATAAGACCCCCGCCCGGCGATCTGCGAAAGACCGGACGAACGTTTCGCTCAAGACTTTCGTGAATGGCAACGTCCCACCTCCTCTGCAAGTAAGTGGGACGTCCGAGGGTGTGGACTGCGAATCTGACCTGGATTCGGGAACTGTTATCCCTCGATGGACGGGAGTGTCGGAGGACAGGAGCCCCCCGAGGGGGAATGATGCGCGTGGGGAGAAGGGCGAGGGGAAAGTCTTGGGCCTCCAAAGGCCTCCGTGCAATCCGTGGACAATGGCGATCGTTCCATACTCGCCTCAGCCTTGCACGGCGAATGGACCGCGTGATTGGAATCAAGAAAACGAATAGAGGATTGTACAGCGGTACTCTTTTAATTCGTGCTTTCACGAGCCACTTTTCATACATCAGCTATTATTTAAATTATTAATTAATTAAAGAGTAAATATAATAATCATCATGAGCACCAGCTATATATGTTCAGATTGGTTTTCCTAAAATATTTCCTCCCTAAGTTTCTATTCATTCCTTTCAAAAGGCCCCTGAGATATCTGTCATGATTTTCTTGACGCATTCCATTAAAGTTTTTTCCTGGCAATGCTAACCAGTAATAGCTTTATTTCCTTTAATTATTGTTTTAAAGTTTCTGGTTTTTCTGAGAATATGCTCTATAATAATGTCTCCTCCCCCTCGCATAGAGTTTATCAAGCCTTTTTTCTCCTACTACACTATTTGCAATGTTTTTTCGTTGGTGTTCCCATTCACTTAATGATCACAACTCATCACACCCCATTTCCACTCTCTCAACCTAACTCTGTCTTGATGGTTCAATCGTCCAAGCTTCATGGGCAAATAGTGACGTACTCTTAACTCTTAAATTGAACTCTTGTACAGTGCATGGACACTTGTACCCCAGTTGGAGAAAAAACTATCCAGGCGGGACTGAAATTCGCGACCTTTAGGTTAGCAGGCAAGAATTCCACCACAGAAATCATTTGCGATAAATAAAGGTTTAAGGCGTGGTGAAAGTTGGAGAGAGAAATTTAAAAAAATATGAGTTGAAACTCTAATTTGGAGTACTAAGTTGCATGGCTTAGATATTTGATCACTGTGAAGCATTATCTGACAACAGACAAAAGTATTTAGGGTTTTAATGAGGAGAAGGGGGAGGAGAGAAATATGAAGAAACGTCTATGGTATGGGTGAAGTGGAGGATCACGAGAGAAATTCAAAGGAGCAATAAAATAACTCAGGGCTGAAGTTGAACTTCCTAGGTATCTCGAAATGGAATGTATTTGCAATACGCTAATTCATCCTTCCCTAGATTACTCAACAATTCCCTGTGCCCCTATACATTTGTGATTCCAATAAGCCTTCATTAGATTGTCATCATTTTCAACCACCAAACCAAAGAAACTTATCATAAAATACCCGTACCAAGGGGAAAGGAAAACGCACTCAGGAGGGATACGGACTCGAGGCGACAAGATTATCAGGCCCAAGGGGCCGACACGGTTAAGTCAACGATTTTTTTAGTATAAAAGAAAGCCAATGCTATAGTTGTCATACGATCAGATTCCTACAAGACAGAACCTAATTCTGGCGTCCAATTTTTTTGTCAACAGTTCATATTTTTATACTTCTAGTATAGCCCAGTTTACCTCAAATTTAAAAAAAAATACATTTAAGTTTCCACAATTATTGCTAAATGGAACATTACAGCATAACTGCAGATTAGTTTTCATTCCTTTACATGTAAATTTTCTCAAAAACTAACTGGAATTCCCGGAATTTTATCCTATAAAAATCATCACAGAAAATGCAAAACAAAATGTCTCCACAGGTGGTATGGGAGGTATTTGATATACGACACACACGAGTAGAGAAAACAAGTTCCTCAAATTATGGTTGACTCGAGCAAAGAAAGCAAATCTTAATCAGTTATTGTAGAAAGCATGGAAAACATGGAAAACATGGAAATTAGGAAAGGAACGTAGGAAATTCTACCACATAGAAAAATAGATAACGACAGGGTTCAATAAAACTGCGAGGCTGTTGTCTTTTGCAAGAATTTTCACAAAATTTGAGAAATAATATTAGCACAATAGAGATGGATGTCTTTTAAGTCGATTGATCGTATTTTGATTCTTATCCAAAGCCCAGAGATGAGGAAGACAACAGAATTTACCATCCCAAAAAAATAATTGGACGAAATCCTACGAAACCAGGAAGTTATAAAAAGTACAAGATTTTGTTGGATTTACTTATATGCATACATTCAGCACTATTAAGCCAATAAGCTTATCTAATTTGGTGTGCATATTGGTCATGAATTTCAATGTTTTGACCTAGAAATATAATTTCCAATCGTTAATTATTTTACACGATTCGATGATAGAAAAAAGCAAAAAATTACTCTATGAACATATGAAAATTTTTTGAAGATTTCAAAAGAAATTTTTCATAGGTTCTTACAGCGTACACTCAACTGTAGCTCTAAAACCTTTTATTTCGACAAAAAGAACACTGATAACGGCAAAGACAACTCTTTTGGGCTTTGTCTGGGTGCTTTTATTCATAGATTCCCCTTTTTTAATTTACATTACATCAATTTATCTCGTTTCAGCCACCAAAAAGATCAAAAAAAAACTTTATAAAATCATATTCCTCAGTTTCATTCCAATTATCAACACAACAATTAAACAATAGCTAGGTACAATTGATTTCCGAACAAAGTTTTGGCCTTTTGGTAACATTGAGGTGTTTTGCGGTAAATACATGTATCCAGTTAAATTTTCCACTTGACTATTACCAATTAACATTTACCGTCAAAAACAAATTTCAATGTCGCTTTTACATAATAAAAGAGACTCTAGAAAACCCCGTGGGTTTAAGACATTAAAGTCAGCATTTTATTGTTCTAACCGTAGTGCGTGAAGTGGAATACAGCCATTATTGTTTGAGAATCAGTTGTCTTTTCATGCGAGACAACAATTTTTTCGACCTCTATGGAGAGAGAGCTATTTCTTTATCCAGTGAACAGTAAAGCAGGTCTTTTTTATTAAAATATAAGTGTTTACGCTCAAATGCGTGTAAAAATTTGGAAAACTTTTCCCTTACTTTATCAAAGTCACAAATAATAACGTCTCGAGGTGTTAAATGAATCTAATGCCCACTTGAATTCCTTCCTAACTTTCTAAAAATCTGATCGGATGCCTCAAAACGGTCCTGTGGTTTCACCAAGCTGTGACGGCAGCGCCAAAATTTAGTGCGTTAAAGATGGGAAGTAGGGTGTGCGACTCGGAAATTCAGAAAGCGTGCCCCATGCGAGGATCTCGTTCGCATTAAAAACTTTTACCGCAGCGCCAGGTGCATCGACGTTAATGGTTCCAGTCAAATAACTTTGGGCACTCTCATCAAAGAAGAATGAAGCCCATGCGTGAGACGGTCAAGACAGAGAATTAAAGGGAAAGAGTGGTTTTGGCGAATTAAGGGTCATTTCATGGCAATCTCACATCAGTAACCAATAAATACCTAATTCAGAGGGACATACAGTCAAGCCGGATTCATTTACTCAGGTTGGAATCTGATAGAAAGCCAGCAGATGAAATGCTAATTAGGGGAAAGCTAATCTCGGAAAAAGAGCAAATTTTAAGGTCTGCTAGTCGAAGCAAATCACAAAGCATCATTTGGAACGGGAGATATCACCAGTCTCCGGCAAATCGGTAGTACATATGCAAACAGGCCACAAGTTTTCCTCTTTTGTGATGCACTTGGTCTCAAACTATGTTTTGCTATGCAACACACCCAGCGTTGTCACTACACTGAAAGTTGCCGAGCATGGTATGAATCATGAAATATTGCAACATATTTTTATATATTACTAAAACAGTAAGCTTTTAACATTGGACTACAAAGGTAAATATAGTTTTCTGTAAATAGTGCCACCAGAATTATTGAAACGTATAGCTACATGCAGGGTATGCTGCACTATGATGATTTAAAAAATTCTAAAAGATCTGAGGAGAGACAAAGAACACTTAGATTCCAATTTAAAAGTAGATAATTCCGCAGATGAAAGTTAAAGTGAATGAGGCGATTTCTCGAAAATTTAAACAAAAACATATTCTTAACAATATTATTCGAGTTCAAAAAAGATAATTTTCTTAGATTTTTGCTAAGACGCGCGTATAATGTCACATACGTTTGCAGTAATATTTGGTTGGGTCACTGGTAAGTTATGGTATATGTATGGTTATTCTGTTCATATATGTTTTCTAACGTCTAAAACGTAAGGTATATATTGAAAAAACATTGACACGTTCATAAAGGGCAATAATTAAAACAGGGAGTGCCAAATAATATAGTCATTAAAAGAATAAACTCATTCAAAGACAGGAAAAAAGGTATCGCCATTTGCTTCAGCATATTGATCACGAGGTATATAAAGATTTTTTTTCGTCTAGTCATCCTGGGAACCCCCCTAAAAGTTGTCAATTGGATAGGAATTGTGATTGGTAGAGTTCCAGCTCACCTTGATAATGTTAATCTGTGATTCATTGAAGTTGAAATTATATAAAAACTACGATTTTTTAATAAAAACATCACAGATTTTCCTCCATAAAATGAAAACCATTGGTCCTAGAAACCTGATTCATGTTTTAATTTATAGAAAATTTTACTACGAAAGCTTCCGCGGTCAGGACCTGATGAAGCGGACTGGAATTCCAGCAAAACGGTCATCCATAAAAATGGTTCGACGCGGGGGGAACCTAAAAATTACCAAAATATAGGAAATTTTGTTGCGTTGAACTTACGATTGTTATAGCTAATATATAGATTTAGTTGTTTTCAGCTTTTTTAGATCTGGTCGTGTTCCTTATCTTAAAAATTTCGGAAATTAGTGACAGAAATAATTTAACTGCTCATTGACCGGTTTTATTTCTTTGTTATAATTAATTTAAACGGCTAAAATAAAGATTAATAAGCAAGTAAACAAATTATTTTTTATCACAAGCTAAATATTATCACAATTTATTCTTGATATGAATCTACCTTTAGCCCTCAAGAAGAGGGGTCCTCAATTTGTTTTACTGTTGAAGTACCAATAAAATGGACACCTTATGGTCCGTTACTCTTATAAAGCCAGGTACTTCTATTATTGACAATGTGCATGCAAAGTACCTGTCGGACAATCAATGTACCTGTCTCGCTTAGTTCCATTCAGTCCTCCTCCACACGAAGATAAGCTGGAGGGAAAGGAAGGAAGCTTTACTTAGCATCTTGTTTTCAAGCAGTATATATTCTTTTAGTGATTTCTTTCTGGTAAGATTTGAGGAACATTGGCTTAAATTTTGGCTTCTACAGGATGAACGAGCATGTTTTTAAAGTAGAAAGGCCAATTTTAAACTTCAACCTCGATGAGGCACAGTTTAACTTTATTATTCTGGGCTATAACTTTGCCAATCACATGTTCTAGTCCATTGGCAACTTATAGGAGGGTCCTTCAAAGAAAATTCGAACACTGATTTCTTGTAGCCACCCTAATGCATAAGTTTCTTCCTCAATGTATTTGCTCATACGAGTAATTTGGTAAAAGTGGAAATTTGCTCGTATAATATTCTAATTCGTCATAAAGAGGTGCATTAAGGAACATTGATAGTAACCATTTATTAAATTTTCGCGGCAAAATATTGCATAATAATCCAAAATAATTAATTGACACAATATTTTCTGATTTCCCAACAGGACGATAATATATACCACCAAAATAGCTTATAACAAGTTTAGAGTAAGAACCGGGATGTTATTTCATGTCGTGATTAGCCGATCACAAGATAGCCTCCAACATCTGAGAACCGGTTAAACCATAACACCAAATCTCCCCAAAGGCATAACACGTTCAACTCCGCTAACTACGCGTTGTAATTGGCTCTCTTCTACCTTGAAAACTAGCCAAGTCGAATGATGGTATTTTCAAGTAAGTGGATGTAACCGTTCCCACGCCGTACAGGATATGAGGTCTAGTTTATATTTGCCGTAAAATAGAAGTTAGCATTGACTTATTACATGTATCACTATTTTCTCATACGTTGAAAAAAGCCATTTAGTACCGATGCTAAACTCATTACAATTTCATTTGCAAAATAATGGCAATATCATACAGTTTGGGATTAATTGGAAAAAACTACTACCCTTATAAGAGTTAGCTCACCATTTGCGCACTCTGTTTGCCTAATATTTAACCTGGACACCTGGAAAATAAACTTATGAGTCAAATCAGGAGTTACTTATTTGCATTATTTGGATTTTATTTGGATTATATCTTTTATCTGCGTCATGTAAGATGTCTTAAGGCAAGGAAAACTCAAAAACAAAATTGAAAACTACTTTTCAACAAGCATTTCCAACGAACTAACTGACCGATGAGAGATATCTAAACTGTAGAAGCAATTTACGGGCATTTGGTAAAGTTCTCCTCTCTTAGAAGCTAGACCCAAAAGAAGAGCAAATGAAATTTTGATCACTATGCCCATCATACTAATGACACTAACTATTAACTTTCGTGAATTCATAATACCTCGAGGTTTGAGAACTAATGCAATCTAATTAATGTACGTACCTAAACATAAACAACCATACTAATTCAGAAAATCATAGAAGCACCTAATGCAGAACATTTGCTGAAAATTAACTTCGTCCCTAGACTGAGAAATTAAAAAAAGCCAAATAATCTCTGCTCAACCAGCAAAAAACAGTAACAAGATGACTCCCGAGGAATATGGCTGAGGGATTTCATGACGGGCATCGGATGAAACGGGAGTTTGTCCTTGAGTTGGATGGAACGAGTAAGGGGGAACAGACAAACAAACATACACATCCTCAACTAACAGAGGATTGTTCCGAGATATAAAAAGGGGAAGATGAGCGGCGAGGAGTATTAAAGGATATTAGGTAGCTGTTGTTTCAGGGCGTGGTCATTCTCGGACTACAGAGCCGGCAGGCAAAATTGCGTCCATATGGGTGGGAGGAGTACACAAAGCCCCTGCGGCAGCTTCCCTCCTCCTATCTTCCGCAGCCTCCCACCAACCTCACCCGCTCTTCCCACACACACATGGGTGGGAATTCGTCCCGCGCTACAAGTCGTATCATTTTTTTTGCGTCCTTTTTAACGGAAGGCGACTCGCAATCTCTCCATTTTCTCAGTCCGCGCCGAGGGCCTCTTGCAGAGGTCAGTTATATGAGAGGAATGAGGAGATGTTGTTGTTGTTGTTGCTGGATTCAACGGCCAACTCGGATGAGAATGACCGAAGGAAATGCAAGCGATGCCCCCGGGAAACTAATGAGGAGCTATAGAGAGAAAAATTACACGGCATCGATTCCACCGTTTTCCCTTTTTCTCGTACATGGGAGCAGAATGGTGAATACGCTATGATAATGGGAATATCATTATGGTGATCAGATATCCTGAAAGAGAATCGAAGAAGAACGGTTCACACGAACGTGAGTAGCAATTCCCCCGCGATGGAGATTCTCTTGGCTCCTACAGTAAGAGATTCGAAAGATAAAAATCAATGACAACTAGAGTGCAGCTGTAGTTTAACAGCTGAAGACTGCCGGGATTCAGAGACAAATGACGAGTATCATTTTGAAATGAAAGAGTAAGAGTATTAAAATTCTAACTCCCTATATTTAAACTTGTGAATTAATTCGAAAAATGGTAGTTAATTTTAATGACGAAATAATTTCGGCGGTAATAAATATTTGAGTAAGGCACATTAGTTAGTATCCATATAGCATGTGGTAAAATAAATGCTAACACATTACCAGCATAACAAGTAAAGAAAATATTCAATATTAAGGAAATATATAAATTATCAATGTCGGAGAAAAGAGTAGTTCTAGGCAATCTTAAATAATAATTAGAGTGAAAAATAAATAGAGTCTAAAAAACGAATCATTCAAATTGAGAAACAAAGAGGAAGCAATGGCAATTCTAAATTAAATAAAATCCAAGCAAACTAATAAATGTTCAAAAAATAAAATAAGTAATTCTGTTCGTTTCATTTACTATCCAATAATTGTCAATGAGCATTAAACAGATTTTTGTTTCACGCCGAGAGTTCATACATAAAATTCTGAATTAATTTGAACTATAATTTTTAATTTGAAAGTCCAATTCCGAATTATATTATGAATGGAAATTCGATGAAAAACATCACACTGGAAGCAATGAAAAGCATAGTATCACTCCACACTTGGCATTTATTTGAAACTGTCCGGTGAGTAAAGTCTGAGAAAATGGGCGACTTATAGATAGAGAGATATAATCTTTCTCAAACTCATAATGTTGATGAAAATCACACAATAAAGCTAAAGCCAAGGAGTATAAAATCTGATGAAAATAGAAAGCTCTTATCCAATTACACATAATTTAAGTCTTACCCTTGTAGCTCCCAAAAATCAATTATTAGTTATACTCAAAGGAATATATTAACTCTCAATATCCGCCTATCCGAGGTCAATCTTTTGTACTTCTTCCGGAGGCGACAGAATTGCGCATGAACAAACGTACATCATCGATGAAGGCCAAGGTTAATCTTAAAATACGCTGCGCATAAGCTATGAATTAAATTTACTTGCGCAAGCGATGCCTTTCCAAGAGAAATTGTCCAGAGGAGCAGACAATGGCACAAATGTGACAAAAGGCACCATACCTATAAAAACAATTAATATGATGCGTTCCACATTTTACGATCATGGTAGATAATTAGTTTAAGGTTTTCTAGGATAAAAACAGCATTGAAATGGGAAACGTCTCCTAATGAGGCACGAGCGGGATTTGATGATATGTTGCTAGGCGTTCGAAAGAGTAACCGAGGCTCTCGAGGGAGTCAATAGTTTGAGCAGTTGGGAGAATGGAGAGGGCGACTGGGGGGGACCTTGTGTAATTTGCGGTGAGACCGCAGGAGGAAACTGCCGTTGGAATAACTTTTTCAGAGATTCCCATAATTCCATCGCCGCCATTCGATGCGCTTTCCACCGTCTTTGTCGGAGAGGCACGGAGTAGCCGTTGGTTAACGAAAAAATACGACGCCGCGGCAGTTGCGGCGGCCGTGAACTCCGGCGGCCGCACGTGCGTCGGTACCCCAGGGGTCGAGCCGACCCGGTGGGGGTTCATTTCACGGACTGCCTTCCGGTGGCGCTCTCAAGCAACGCCGAAACTGATTCGGAAAAACTACCGAAGATACATCCGACGGGTGGAAAAAAATACAGTTGGGCCCGAATAATGTATCACGTGGCGATGAACACGCTTCCCTCTCCGGGATGTAATTAAAAACTTCCTTTCTCGGCAACAGGAAAATTTTGCATGGAGATGCCAAGTACACAGGTGTGCAGTTCCTGATTCACGTAACAATATGTAGTGCTCATTTTTCCTGCAATTTACAAAGAGGTCTTGCCGCACATACTACCTAGAATCTACTTAAACCACATTTTTTTCCAATTACGGTAACCACCATCACCACTTAAAAGAAGACACTTGTGATCGTCAAAGACAGGTAAGGGTATACAAGATAGTTTCTCGAAAATCTTCTACAAAGGAAAAAGTTTCTACAAAGTTCTAATTATTATATTATGACAGGTAAGAGATAGGATATTACACTTAAAAAACATTTTTATAAGATATGAAAATGTCAACAATAATTAAAAATATATCACACTTGCTAAATATTGATTCTGAATGCCACTATGCTATCTGAAAAAATAATCCCTGTGACGATTTTAAGGATACGTGAAATGGTTATATTTATTTCAGACGTTCTCTTATTTTTTCGTGATTCATCTGACTCTCCTACTTTTCTCATAGACATTATACTTTAAGCATTTTTGGAAAACACCTTCGGTATTACTTTTCATTAAACTATTCACAAACAACATATTTATTTTATTTTAAACGTATCTAAGCACCCTTCAACACATTCCAATCAAAATATAACATCAATGATTCCGGTGTAACACATCCAAAGGTCAAGGGCAAAATATACGGGCTTTCGCGGCATTTGCAATGACCTATCTTGCTGAAAACACCTCCTCTGTACCGGTTTGGCCGTCATGGGAAATAATAAATCAGTTCCTTGACCTACCACGGTTAATGAAGACCGATACCTCGAACTAACAGCCGCCGACGTTATCCTCAAATATCGAAAGGTAAAAGAGGCGCGTTTCCTAAAGCAAGCATCGAGAAAAATTTAATAAATGGGGAAACAGTTACATTGGGATACAATCCCATTAAATCTCACCTTCAACTTGTGTAAAAACGGGTTTAGCCGACAAAATGACTGGGTGAGAAAACTAATAATAACAAACTTAAATTTAAAACCGTTATCAGCTTCTCTAGACAATAAATGATTCATAAGAAGATAGTAAACTTCATGGACTCAATAGTCAGATGTTTAAAATAAATCTCTATAGACATGGCTTTACCAATAGTAAAACCATTGTGAATTCCAAATGATGCGTACTTTAAGCCTCTGTAGAGCTATGTATGTAAATCTATGTGTAAAATGAACTATTAACGAAACCTCGCTTGGGCAAATGTGGATTGCTAGCCTCATACCCTTTAAGAGCTAGTTTGTGCTAACTAATATACAGTAAATAATCTTTAAAGTAAGAAAAATACTTCACAAACACATAAAATATAAAAACAATATTAAGTAGGTCTATATTTTACTGCCCATATCACATAGACATGACCTATATATTACATCTTGAGGTAATGAGGGTAGCTCTCCCACCATTATTCACAATTAAGCCTCGTTCACAGCAGAGAAAATGTTTCCCATTCCCCCGTCCTCATTTGAAGTTGGAAATTCCAATTAAAAGCAACCATCAAAAGACATTACACTCACTGGGAAAAAGAAAACTTTTTATGCGGCCACCATAGAGCAGTTCGTGAAATTCGATTCAAACAATTAAACGAATCGAGCTAATCAGGATGGTAAGTGTTGTAGGCCTAAAAAAGTTTATATATTACTAGCTGGGGTACTCGGCTTCGCTCAGGGCGTTGATATGAGATTGTGTGGTAGTTGGAATAAAAGGATAAACTTTAAAATATAAGAGGTAAAAAATTTTATTGAAAACATATTCTAACTATTTACAATACTTGTTTATAAATAAAATTGTTTTCATTTTGTTATCCGGGGAATATATGTACAAATTTTTCGAATTTCCTACTCGAGAGCAAGCTACGTATAGTTGACCTTGAGAGAAGCAGGAGTCTTTGAGGTTGATGCCGCAATGTTTTAAAGTTTGTCCTTGTGCTTTGTTAATTGTAAAACTATAGGATAATTTGATTGGAAATTGCAGTTCATTAGAGATCAGTGGTATTCTGGGGATAAATAAAATGTATCCTTTGTCCTTTCCAGTCATAAGTTCGGCTACGATGATGTTATTCGATGGTTGTTTGACGAACATCCTTCTTCCATTACATAGTTTTGGTGACTTGAGATTTCTGAGTAGTATGGTCGGAGGTCCAATTTTCAGTCAAAGGCAATGTAAAGGCATTCCTGGTACTTGCAAAGAGTTTAGAAATTCTGTCGGGAAGTTGACACTTTCTTCAACGTTTACCATCGTGTCGATCGGTTTGTATATTCTCACTTCTTCGGGAATTTTCTTTTGAATATTAAAGTTGATATCGTTGCAATATTATTATTAGTTGCCTAAATTGCCCTTTGAAATAGCCACTCCGGATTGGTATAGTTGTGAACAATGTTTGAATAAATTTCGTCTTGAAGTTTTTTATGTTTTCGGCGTTTTGATTCAGAACTGGCAAGATCTTATCCTCTTTTACGTTTGGGCATTGTATAAAATATAAATCAAATCATTTTTTTATTAACAAACACATTAATACACTTTACACGCTTTTCTCACTTTATCTTCGATTTATATTCAGTCACTGTATCACTTTGACTACTCACGCTTCACTGTTGGTTTTTATTCACTCACAGCACTACTTTGGAATTTTCACTTCTTTTTCGTTTCTTCCCTTCGTCACTGATAAGAAACTGGCATCCGAATCCACGACGGATCTTGCTTTATATACCTCTACCAATGGGTACCCCACCCATACCAAAAAGACTTCGAATGGTTCACAATGTTCCAGAACATTCCACAACATTCGATAGTGTTCCGGAATGTTCCACAATGATCTGGGATGTTCCGGGATGTTCCCAAATGTTCCAGACTATTCCCGAACATTACAGAACAACTCGGAACATTCTGAAATGTTGTAGAATGCTCTCGAATACTCTCAAATGTTATAAACTTCCAGAAATTTCTAAAAGGCGAAACTTCCAGCCCTTAAATCTTCAAAAGCACGCCCTTCAGGTAAAAACGAGAACCTTCTTCATGGATGGGGGATAGAGGGCTACCACAACATATAATTCCCTTGATCGTACCGGGACTCGTTTCTGAGTTTTAGCGGCACGCACATTGTACACTTACTTTTATAATATATATTGATGATTTTGTTTTGACGGATCCTCAGTTTATTCATTTGCCATTTGATTCATCTGCTTAGGAACCATATTATTCAATTCAAGCAGAAGAACAATCTGACGCGCTCTGCAGATGAAATTGGTTCCATTATGTATCATTGGAGCTCCGTGAGTTAATGCTGCAAAAAGAATACGTTGGAGATCAATTAAACTGCAGCCAATCCCAATACACAGTTCCGAAATATCCTGTTGGAGCGCCATTGCGTATTTATCCAGACCCCTCCGTCCTCGCTGCAGTCTGCAACGGCTTCAGTTCCGGAGAAGACCCCGAGGAAAAAATGAGACGGCTTGCGCGCATTTTCCATTCTCGTCTCAACATATCAACTCTACCCTTTCTCTCCTTCCACCCCAAACCTCGCTCCTAGCCACTCTTCCATTTCAGCCCTATGCGTTCTCGCAATGCCAGCCAAACCGGCGCTCCATACCGTTACGAAGGCAAGGTTGGTCCGGGACGCCGCAAGAGTTGGTTCTTTGAGCGACAAATGGGTAGGGAGGGAGGAGAGCCCGAGGGGAAATGGAGGGAGGAAATGAAAAAGAGGAGGATGGCGAGGAGAGAAGGAGAGAACGCTGGAGACGACGAATAAGGAAAGGGATGGTATGGGAGGGAATGAGCGGTGTGGGAGGCATACCACGGGAAGAGGGGGGGAATGCTACGACTGATCGTACACACTGATCTTTTACAAAGATATAAAATCCTGCATTAACTCCAATAAGATACCGCGACGCAGAAACAACTTTTCAGGGAATTATAAAGGAGACAAACACTGCAGGAAGTATTAGTTGACACCTTATTATGACATCAGTGAAGGAAATATGAACACTAAGATGAGATAAGAAGCGAGTATTTTAAATTTAAAAAGTTTTAAAACTGAGGGATCAGCCGCAACAGTAACTTTATTGGCGTGACCTGCTGAGGTACACATGGAGATACACAAAGGTGTGAAACCCACGATGAAGAAATGATTTGACTGTACTGGGATATAAACTCACGCCCCAATCGCATATATATGTTTAGCTAATAAAATCAGTGAGATGAAATTAGGGGAAGCGAGGCAAGGTCAAAAACTGCAAAAGACCTATCTTCATCACATGCATGGTTCTAAAAACTAAATAACCATGAATGCTAAGTCAATTGCAAATTTACAACATCAACATTATTCTATGTCCGAACATTAAAAACGTTTAGGACAATCTTCCAAAGCAACGGTCGTGTACATAGTATTCAGCTTAAGTTATAAACATTTATTTACTCCTGACATCTGGACTTCAATTCAATATTAATTAACATAGTAATCTAAACGATCATAAAAAATATTGAAGAATAGAAAAAAATTCTTGAGTCAACTAAGGGTCATTTTGCTATACTTTTAAATAAGCAGACAATCTAAATATTCTGCAATTAGTAATCTTGTTTGGATACAAACAATACTTACAATTCATCGCATTGAATGATAAGACTGGTGTCCAATAACCGCATGCCATATGTCCCAGAGACTGAGAGTTTTTGGTTCCGAGGCAGATACGGATGAATTGAACGACGAGACACGGCTAACAATTAGTAAGAGCATGCCAAAGGGATAGAATCGCTCAGAATATCATACTCAGAAGAGAGATGATGAGCAAATACATTTTCTCTAACCGAAATAAATGTTTTGGGACCGGAGAAGGTACACATACATGCTCCAATTACGCAGTAATAATCACTGAAGTCTTAACCCATTTCCGCCCAGAAAAATTTTCGTTAGCAATTTTGATGAATTTTTGGTATCTGACTCATATGGTCACTTAAAGTACTCATACTAAATATTTTAGTGATCGTGACCTTTAAAAACGCAGTGTTGACAAGTTGATTGCGATTAAGTTCGCTGTTCCTCCTACAGAGCATCATGCACCCGGCGCGTCGGGGTGTAGTCATATGGCTACGGTGGGCGGAAATGGGTTAAATTAAGAAATCAATCGTCTTGTGCATTGCGCTATTATCCTATTAAATAGAATCACTCCAATGGCTATTAATACATCCTCTTCACGGATAAGCCATACATATGGAAGAAAATACGACCAGATTACCAATTCTGTAATTAATAGAAAAAATAAAGCTATCGCAATACAAACATCGAAGTAAGTAGAATTGAGTCTTAAGCACGAGGTTTACACACGGTTGACCTCACTCTAATAAGGAATGGGATCCTAACGAGAGACACCAGAGATGCTCAACACAGAATGAAGGGAGGCACCGGATAAAGAGGGCAAAAAAGGGCGAGGATCTTCGAAAGCGCGGCCAATGAAAAGACAAAGCCGCGTGGGGTGAAATGAGGCGCAAAGTTTATGGGAGGGACACCAAGAGTGGAAGGTTTGAGTGACGATCGGGGTGGATTCAAGTGGGGAAGACAAAGCAGCACCCATTTAGGTCACATCGAATACAAAAAGACAAAGGGATGGTTTTTATCGACTGCCTGAGTGATGCACCCATAACAACGCTCAATGAATGCTGCATAGAAAGCTGCACGATTACCGCTCCACCGCTCTATGCTGCACGCGTCGCATTCAAACGTGACACAAAATCGGACGCGGATATAATATGATTACTCCAAGTCACTCCTGAATTCAAATTGAGTCATGAATTGTTTCTTTTCATCCAACAACTTTGACCACAATCAAATATTGGGTCAACTGTCATAGGTGACGATTCAGCATGTGAAAAAAAAACATTGTGGGTCCGCGCGGAGTTCTTCGTTCACTCCCGTCGAACACTATCCGTCGTGCTCTGTCATTTCCACTCCAGCGAGCGTCCCAGCAATATAGCTTCTCTCATCGGTCGTGTGGAATGTTTCAAATAATTTGATTCAGAATGAGTTTTGAAGGGACTCTTACGGTATATCGAGCTAGACATTACTACTCATTATATTCTGCGAATCTGGCCGCATTATTATGAAACATATCAAGTTAGAAAGTTCTCATACACAGAAGTACATCTACGAATTACCAAGCGCAGAACTTTCAGAGTGTGCGGAACGAGGCGATTCGATACCAGGCTTGCAATACTCATTTCTGTTCAAGGCGGAACCCCGTACGCTCCCTTATATCACTGATACGGGTCAACTAACAGTCAGCAGAACAAAACAAGGGTGAACCAGACACCAAAACGGCTAACCAAACGTTACACTAACCAGGTAAAAATTAAGAAAGCACCTATTCCTGGTAACGTGGGAACAACGGTTTTTTTAAATTAATTAATATTCCATGGTACGATAATTAATTACAAGTAAGCAAATATGTCCCACAAATAGGAAACCATTGGCTAGGGCTGATCACAATGTCGATAACATCACTTCAATTATTAAGAAATTCCATACAGAAAGTACGCACGGTATGATTTATCTATTTAATGCCGTCGTAATTCAGATATATTACCACTTGGAAAATCGCAATGTTTCCATAAATTCTTCAATCATTTTATACCCGGTATACTCTGTGACGTACATTATCCGCTGCGCTGATCAGCGAGTAGTTCAAAGAAGTAAACGAGCATTTTGAGAAACAAGCAAGTTCATGGCCTGAAAGTCAGTGAGCAGGCTACAAGGAATGTTTACTATTTTAACCCAAAAAAGCTCAAAACAACTGATGGGCATGAAAAAAATATCACATCTCGCTGCATTAGTAAGTCATGAATGGTTATTGGAAAGGTCGATGGAACATTAAAATTCCATTTATGAACAAATCATCGACTTATGCAGGTTTTTGACGGCCTATGAGGAAAAAAATGAATGAGCTTCATAAAAAAACTAAACGTAACATATTTAATAGACTGAAGACAATTCCATTCTTGAAAACACGAGTAGTGGGGTCTCTAGAGCTTTGGATCGAAACAAAATATGCCACCTATTGCCCACCCGAGCAATGTTAACGATAAAATATGCTTTTACAAACGTTTTCGGCGGCAGATTGTCGAAGTTACGACCTTGTATGGCTGTAAGGGTCTTTCTGGTAGTTATTATTTACCAAGTAAAGTCAATTCAAATGTTCAGCGAACTTTTTCCGCTTAATTTTTTCCGCTTAATTTTTTCCGCTAAAATTAGTACTTGACAATTATGCAAGGCATAATTGTCAAGTACTAATAAGCAGTTCCTAAGCGAATGACGAAGTTGATGACGGATTTAACAAAGGAGGTAGCACCCTGCAAGAAGAGCGAGCGATAATATTATATCAAAACACTGTCACGTAGGCATTCGGCCGCCCGACTTGATGCCCGTGTGTCATAAAGCATTTCTCAGAAGAAATAAGAGATGTTGGATATTCCTCCCACGACGTGTGAGTCCTGCAATTGAGCGTACGTGATAAGAAGAGTGAGATATTAAGATGCGATTGCCTCGAGATGTACCGGGCTAATTTGGTCATCACTCTGCCGTTTAATTTATGCATGCCTGGTGTGGAAGTACCCCCTGCCACACACCCTTTGGGTGGCTTGCAGGATATGACGTAGATGTAAATGAAAACAACTATATTGACAGTGACTGATGTTTTTGTTGTGCCTGTAACTGTACCCAACTAAATGCTATGCTACACCGAGTGTTAAAGACCAGTGGTCCACTTGAGATTGAGTGAAAATTATTGCAAACTAAAACAATCTTGGATTTACATTGTTTTGATATCGCATAATACACACCCTCTCCTTACGTACCATGCAATCATTATAGTCTGCGGACGTAATTGAGAATCGGCCACTAGATCCCAGAAAACACTAAAAAACGGAAAAGGGAATATCCACGAGAGTACCCAAAGTGAGTAGAAGTGAAAGTAGTGGTTTGCCGCTAAAAATGACCCAACGTGGAAGTATTCTAGAAATCCATCAAGTCTCTAATGTAAGTTTGCTTTACATAAAATGTCTTCTAGTTGCATCACATGCGAAATTTTAAGCAAGATTTCGAAGATATGATTCTAAATGGCGATATATGACGCTCTATATCGATACTTGACGGCCACATTCGTATGATGACGTCTTACATTCCAAGGAATCCATTTATGAAACTTCAATATTCTTCTTTCGAATGGCACATGGCTCGTTTGGGTATATTCCATACTTTCTGAGTTAGGAATAAATGCTCAGCATTCACAGCTTTGTTTATTTCAGCAGTCCAGGCTTAGGTATCCTGATCCAGGCATTTTGAAACATTTCACGAGAAAAGCCGAATCACTAAAATTATTAGGGTCTCAAACAAAGTGGGCACTTCAGACTTGCGATAACCGTCACCTGTAATTCAGTCGTTCCGTTTCACACCCTTCGAGTACACCACTTGGAAGTACCCTGGTGGCACGACCAAACAATAATTTTCTACACCTTTTCCCCACGCCCTTCGGCCCATCGAGAGCCAAGTGTCAAGATGTCGAAATTCCGCCACGGCCACTGCCGAGCGAACGACGCGACGCCGCGCTAGCAGGATCATTGACACGCGCGCCTGACGCCCACGGAAATATTCTCAACGTTTGCACCTCCTGCACGACATTTTTCGTCTTCCCATTTGGCAGGGAGTCGCAAGCGTTGGGGGTCCAAGTGGGTCACCGCGTGTCCATGCACGGAAACACTCGTAGGTACACTAGGAACACCCGCGGCAGCACTTGAGCTAACAGCAACAGCGCCGAAGGAGGGTAAGAGAACAAGGGGAGTCCGTTAGCAGACCTGGCTGGCAATGGGAGAAATATCGGCAAATATTTGAGGATCCCTCCCTCCACGTCATCGGATGCTTTTGCAGTCGAGTCAGAGATGATGGTGAGAGGATAGGAATGCCTAAAATTCAGTCCTTACCATTCTCCGAAAGGCTCTGGTGTCCATTGTTACGTAGGTCTTAGCAATGGCAGACTTCGAAAACCTGAGGAGCATAGTCTAGTGAGTTGTTATGCCTTGTCTGCGAAATGCCATAATCATCAAGGAAGGTAATCGACCATTGTTGACCGATACAGTATTGACCGACAACAGTTTTTCTGGAGACAGTTTTGTCCTATCTGAGCTACGACTGTAGAGAATAAATAGGCAATCCCGAGACACACTATCAGGCATTTCTTGAAATAGAGCAATATCTATCAAGTGTTAGAAATATAAGATTAAATGCATCATATGGAAACTCCAAAAATAAGTTTGGAACGAGAGATAATATTTTATGGCTGGCTATCCCAGAAGTTCCATGAAGTAACCAAAATTATACTTGCAATTTATTTGACATTTATTCAGCAACAAACTGATATTACTTCCATTCTTATAAAAAAGATTGCTTCGTTATACTTTTTGGACTGCCTCCATTCCTCTGTGAAGATGCCAGTTATTCCAAGGCAGTTAAAATTGATGAAATGGCTAATGCGAATGAATTTTTATTTTTTCGCAAGATTTCCGTGAAAAATTTGGGTGCTAGTTACTTTTTCCAAAGGAAGAAACCGAAACAACTAGAAAAACACAGGGAGGCCAACTATTCGGAGCAATTCTTACGAGGTCTAACTTGTTTATTGTTTAGTTGATGTGACGCACAGTGGTCGGAAATCGAAAAAAGCAGGACGAAAGATCAAAATTACTCTTTTTGAGGAAAGTACTTGAAGCTTGGCACATATAGTTGCTAATGATTGCTGTTATGAAATGGTAAACTAATTGCCCTAAGGCTGAGCCGTTATTTAGTTATCGTAGTTTAAAAATGACCACATTTCCAAGAAACGCCCGTTATGAGTTTTCTTCGGAAGTCTTAACATTTACGAAGATGGTGGAGTCGTGAAAGGATTATTTATGATATAAAAACATTGCCCTTCTGTCAACATGGTTCTTTACCTGTAATTTGCATAAGATCCAGAGATTTGTATCGATATTTTTGTACTATTACGTCACAAACAGCGGACGCTTTTTTAGGCACATTTTTATATAACACAGTCATTTTGTATGGTTTAAGAAATATGTACGCCGAGATACTTCATCAAAGCATTATATGAAGATATTTTACCGCTATTCGGAAAAAATCTTGAAAAGTCTATGTGACGACGAAAGTAAATACGATTTTTGCCTTTTGCAGTTTTTTGGACCTACACTCCTCGAACTCGCGGTTTCGAAGCTATGCATTTCGTCACTGATTATCAAAGGTTCGACTTTGAAGAGAGTATAAGGATGCTAAATCTAGCGAATAGATCAGTGGACGGTCGAAGAACGATATCGTACCATTTGGTTCTACGACAGTACATCCACAGACAGTTCTCCAAAAGCTGTTGAACTGCGTGCGGAATGCATGAAATAAATTACAGTTCCAAAATGCGAATTCTCCCGGAACGATAATGTAATCCACAAACGGGATCAAACTCTCAGCATCAACATCAATGCATGTATATTCTCATTCGAGTCCCAAGTACGTACTTTACTGGCTAAAAGACATGACGGCAATGCAATGGACAACTTAGAAGCACACAAGATATTTCGAAAACAGTCTACCAAGTCTGGGTTGCCTAAGAAGAAATCGGCCGCTTTTTTGTACTTTCATTAATAATATCTCAGAAATTAGGATATTTGGTACTTTATGCCATTCTTTCAGAGCGAATTGTTGGTATACATTAACATCAATGTAGTGCAATACTATAGTAAATATATTTAAGTCATTTTGAATGCAAAGCTACATTTTGAACTGGTTTAAGATTTATGCATGACTACATAAATAACTCCATAATTTGTTATAGAGTCTCAACAAATTAGTTTTAAGAAATTAGCGGAATTATAAATATTTGAGTCGGTCGATAATATATTCCTCATTCACCGCAGAAAAAATGCATACAAACAATGATCAATAACGAATTAAATAGGAGAAAAA
This sequence comes from Ceriagrion tenellum, assembly GCA_963169105.1. Lineage (NCBI taxonomy): Eukaryota > Metazoa > Arthropoda > Insecta > Odonata > Coenagrionidae > Ceriagrion > Ceriagrion tenellum. The sequence goes on along the minus strand of OY720633.1, from coordinate 28,998,640 downwards.
AAATTCGCTTTTTTTTATCTCGGCTTATATGGAATCCACCGTCGACGTAGCTGGAATACATGGAGATAATGAGAGGTTTACTGCTCCAAAGAGGAAGTCTCCGAAGCCTCGAAGCAGCCCACCTCCGCTCGGTGTAATTGACGTTGCGCAGGTTAGGGAAATAGAACCAGGACGATTGAGTTCAGCTTTTTCTAATAGCCGAAGCAATGCGTTTGAGGTCGTTAAAAAATAAGAAAACCGGTCCTATAAGGATTCTTCGAGTAAATTATGAAGGTTTTAGTATTCAAATTATTTCGAGGAACACTTTGAAATGCACCGCCCCACTAAATCCACATTCAGGCCCAACAAAACGATTACGTCCACGCTCTCGTCCTATCACCAAGAGCGCAGTGAAAGAGGAAATATTCAACCAGGAGAAAAGAAGATGGCTGCGTGCTCTAGGCTAAGACACATTACGCATAGTGACATGAATAAGCTTATAAATAATATTCAACGGTTGATTATTAAGCTTGTGCTGGTGAGTCAAGCTCGCTTGAACATTTCTTTATTTTTAATGTGTCCATTCCGTGACAAAGGAGTACTCCTTATCAATGATGAATGATGATTTTAATGATACAGTAAAATTCATTTACTTTTGACTCTTTCAGTGAGTGATATTGGTTTAGTGTACCAATTGATATAAAGCGCTAAAGCAGGGTATCCTCCACGACAGTGGCCTATCAAGCAGGACAATGTCTCGTGTGCAGAAATGTGCACTGGATGCGAATACTCCTAGCACGCATAAACCTCAGCAGAAATGCACCTTTGACTAAGATAGCTCGAAGGTGTACCTGGGTGACACACCTCCTTAGAGATCTGACTTCAAGTTCCGGTTAAATGAATACTCTCATGGCGAATCCCACCTCTTCAGTGTGAATTAGTATTTCATACTCATCATCAGGAAAATTTCCTCATAAATGTTTGTTACATCATTTTATTTTTTACGCATGAACTTATCTCATTGCATCTTAATTTTGACCGGAAATATTAATATCTAAAATTACGTTAAAGTACATCTTGCAAAAATCTCTACATTGCAAATGTCAATTTCTCCGCATTAGCAATACAGGGCTAAAGGTACAAATCAGGCTGAATAAAAGTAAAAAAACGGGAGTTAACCCGAAAATAAATCACTTCCGTGTACTGCGAACAAAATTCGTGGAAAGAGTTCACCCTGAGGCCCCAAGGTGAAGACACAACGCCCATTGGAGGTTTATTTTTTCCGCCTCGTAGGCAGGCCAGTATGTATTCCATTGGGGAGCGTATGATTATCATCTTCGGCTTACTGATAGAGTGGACTCAAGCATAGAGGGGAGGGAAAACAATTTGAATAGCAGCCAAGCGCTATCCGTGAAACCGTTCCTCGTTCGATGGATGGGAAACGCACCTCGGGACGGCATCGGCCGCCCTTGGGGGCTCCCCACTCGAGGACAAGGTCGTTCGCCGCCTCCGGTGGAGAGGAGAGGTGGTGGCCGCCGCTGACGACGATCTCCCCGGGAAAGGAGAAAGCGCCCGAGGAATGCCGCGGACGAAATTGGAAGCCGGGAGAACATGTAAACAACGCGCGAGATACGGAGTCGTATAACGGAAGTGCTCACGATGCACGAAAATATAACAGCAATCGCAACAAGCAAGGCGAGTTGTAATCACTGAGGTTCATAGGGTGATACTATCCGGCATCGGAGCACGGATCGGCCTTTCTGACCTCGAGGAAATCATTAGGATGGGTGGGGTATGGTAGGGAAGGGGTTCAGTAGTGTAGTAGTAGAAGTAGTGCTCTCTTAGAGCCTCCGAGGAGGAATCGCACTGTTGGCGAATATTTTCTATCCCCGTGGGGTATTAAACTTGTTGCCTCCAAGATGGAATTATATAATTTTACAGTTCTCAATGGACACATCATTCCAATTCACTACTTGAAATAAATTACTCACAATGTTTCATAAATGAGGAAAGTAAGCTTCGCCGTAATACAATTGTAAGGCTCCCCGGGAATTTTACCGACAATTCTACGTCACTTCATTCCCTTCCTCATGGGTGGACATTTGTCTTCCTTCAACAAAGACGTTTGGCATGCCAATCCTGTCGTAATGACTGGAACGCAGCCATTAGTTAAAGGTATTAGAGCGAAGGTTGAGTAAAGCATTCACCCTAAAACATTTCTCTTAGTCTCTGATTAGTAGCTAATTGTGAAATACCAAACTCTTGTATAGATATGTCGATAAATTGTATTGAAATAAATAACACTTGGAGTAAACTTATCAACCCAAAGTGAATGAATTAAAGTGAAAAAGTAGACGGTTGCTACAAAATAAATGGAAGTGAGCCAATCCATTAAACCACGTCATCGTTTTCAGCATATGTAACGTCAGGTACATGCGTACATAACCTAGTGAATACGAGCGAATATAATATAGACTTTGACCTTTAGAGAACTATTTACTTAATTAAAAGGAAGCCTAAAACCACTTACATTAGTAAAATGCCCGCTTTGTCCATTCCGTCTACCAAATAGTTTTTCATGGCAGGAGTCATAAAATGACCATTAGTACATAAAGTTCTATGATAAACTTTAGATATGTAATAACTCTGTTGGTAGGTAACAATTAACAATTATATCATCAACTTTAATATAATATAACTGGATAAAAACGATGTCACTTATTTGGTTAATGAGAGGAGCAAGTATAGAATTTAACTGGCGTGACCTGTTTGAAATATCTTTTGGCCAAACTTACAGCTGGGTAAAACACAATGTGAGAGGGATTAAAATCCTTCAAGTGGCTAGTAAGATTGTTTCTCAAGTCTCATCTCCAGGAGAGTAAACTGGAAAGAGCTGCCATTCACAGTTGAAAGATTCCAATTAGTATGCGTTCCGAATATCAACCAAAACAGAGTGGAATAATAAAACCCCGCCGTAGAAGACAATAAGAGATCTTGCTTGGAATTGAATGAATACCTCATTTAACTCCGCTATCACGTGCAGACTCCTTTCCTTCCGATCGACATTAGTAACCGATGAGAAAGTAACAAGAGCATCTCATTGAGGATTTGAATGAGTACAATATACATAAGAAACAAGCCAGGAAGTGTATACTCGGCCTTTTCAAGAATGTCTCGTTTGTTGAATGCCACGGGGCATCAATACGCTTGCATTATCACCATCGTTCAATGGTAATGAGGCTGTAATAAATAGGTGAAACGGGCCGCACACATCTAGGCCACCCAACTCACTCCTCCTCGTCCGTCCGGGCGCTCTCCTCCGCAGCCAACGCGCGTATCTCCGCATTGATCTTCTTCGACGAACCGAGAATGAGCGCCGGCCGACCGATGATTGTCTCGCCCTGCCCGTGGAAGTAGGACTAGGGCGCGCGGGTCCCGCCAAGGGTCCTCTCCTCTCTCGCCATCCGCTGATTGGGGGATCATCCGAGTGAGAGCCTAAGACGGAAATAAGTTATAATTAATTAACTATTTATTTTTGGGGCCCAAAAAGGAGGATGTCTTAAGGGACAGTCTAGGGACGACATTGAGTAATCGATGCCACGGAGAGGATTTCCAAGTTTACCCTTTCAGGCGTATCGGATGACGCCATTCTGATTTCATGTCACGGCGACGAGACGGGCTTGCGCCTGCCTTAATTAATGATCGCGTCTGGAATGGCCCGGTCCAAGAACTATCCCTAGGAACCCTGGTTCCCGGATGTGAACAGCGGACAAAGGGCTCTAAGAGAATTGAGGGTACCGGATTAGAGCCGTGAGGGGACAGGACTTTTATGAGGGGACAGGTTTTCTATGAACCGTGCCCTGAACTAGGACACGGTTCATAGAAATATACGATCATGTAGCCCTATAATAAGAATTAAATAGAATAATTTGCCACGTGCTGTATCATACACGGATTCTTCATTTACCAATCTTCATTGAAGACTGGGAAACTTAACTAATCTTAACTTAACTTAAACTTATAAACATAACTCAACTTATGTGATAAATGTATCAGAGTTTTAGAGGGTTAAATTAATGCAATTGCAATGCTTTTAGATGCCTCTTTCGCAGCTACATCTCAAACCTATGAGCCGGAGGCCAATGCAGAGAAAAAAGGTGGAAATTTAACTAAGTATTTGTTATTTTGAGATTATGTTACTGCAATTAAAACATACGTGATACTCTATCACTATAGGTGTAACAATGATAATATTTTTCTGACACTTTTTTATTTGAAAACCAAATTGCTGTTTGTATTTTTTTTCAAGAGTTACATTCAACACACTGCTGGATAACTATGGAAATCTTTTAAGATATTGCAATTAATTATATTTTTAAATATTTAAATGTACTGCGTAAAGTCAAGGAAAAGTGCTAGCACACCTGCATATAAATAAGGCATTTCATATTCAAATGGAATTAAAATGCACAATAACAGGATAGATACTTAGAACACAAAACATTTCGTTTTACTGAGTCTTCTGAGAATGTGAAAAACATCCACTTCCTTCCGAGGTCAAGTAAATTAGCTAGCAGCTGAACTTTTACTGCGACTGATGAATTACAATGGAAAGTAAAATGGCAAAGTATTACAATGATGTAATAAGAAATGTGCCATATTCAAATACTAGTACTGCCAGGGTCTCAGCATTATACAGTGTCAGCCTCTTTTAGTGACAAACCAATATACTGTGCTTCGAGAATAATCTCTTTGAATCAATATTGGAGCACGGGAACTAAATACTCAAGAAGGCAGATACTGAATACTCTTTGAAAGAAAGCAGTAATCCCATGACAATATCTGCAACATTAACCCTTCAATGATCATCTTTGTCAAGTGTTTCCTTGGCTGTAGCCAGAAAAGTTAGGTGGAATTTTAGGAAATTCTTTGACTTCACTCTACCAAGAATGGCAAACCGTTTTGACTTTCTGCGGCAATTTAATTCTTTATCTTTTATCAAGGATCAAATCGAGTTCCAAAATTCTCAACTATGTTTCCAGCGAGATCTGTAGTCTCGATACAATTTCATATTACCAGTATATTTTGAGTCGCATAGATGATCTCTGATTATGATTCTACTTTGATTTGATCGGAAGCTGGTTCAGTTTACAGGAGACAGCCAAATAGAAGGTCTACTCACTAAGAATCTTGAGTTTCACTCCAAAATCACTTCATTTCTACTCAAGAAGTTGGGGTTTTCGATAAGTTGAATCCTCCACAATTGGAATTTGTTCCATTAGAGGTGTAAAATTCACTGAAATGCGTACAGTCTGGACTTTATCATGTAGATGTCTGTTGATGAAGCGTCTATTAGAATGACCGCGCCGCACATTCTTTGAGTGGGTAGTCAAATTGGAGACTAGAAATAGCGGGTCTATTGCGTTTTTACAGGTATGGGGAATGCTGCCAACTTTTCTTTATTTTCAGTACTTATGATAGTTTTATCTCAGAGGTTCAGTGTACCTGATTTTACGTTTGCAGGTATTTAGAAATGCATTTTTCACTATTATGGCAGCTGGTTCAACGGCACTTCATTTTCTGCCAACCTGAAAAATTTGCTGTGGCCGAGCACAGCATTTTCCGAGATTATACTATTTGCAGGGAGAAGACAAAGGTTCTCTGTCACGTGGACAGTTTCTGGTAAAGACTGACCATAGAAGCGATTGAAAACTCTATGAAAAACAACACCATGAATCGTGGCGCTGGATACTCGCACCATAATTCGAGGAAACCAGCGCTGGGAAATATCAGATATACCAGAGATTTTAGACAGGAATAAGCGGACCATTCACACGACACCTGAACTGGGCCAAGGGTATATATTCCGGACCAGTTGCATTGCACGACATGCCCTCCCCATATGAAAATACATGCCCTCCCCATCCCTCTCTTTTTCATCCATAATGGATGAAAAAGAGAGTCATAATCAATAATATCAGCGATTTGATCTGTCCATGTACAACACAAAGCAAGATGCAGAACAAGTTCAAGCGTTTGACGAGGATTGAGCGATTGCATGCCGTTGTTACGACTTTAACACCACAAAGATGTGAAATCATTCAAGGCTGCTCAGAGTAGACTAACTCACAGCAATTTAATAGAGCACTAATGGTATTTTGTCATTCCAGTGAAAAGAAAGTCATTTTATGAGGAAAATGTATGTTAGTTATCAATTTATATTGGTAATTATGCATTTAATAAAATACTTATTTTAAATATAAGAGCAATTTTGATGATAATCATATATTATACAATGTTTTTAAATAATCGTCTAAAAAAGCAAATGGAATATTAAAAAATGTCTCATTGGTACTATATACTAAAATATAATACATTTAGCGTGCGATAAAAAGTTTATTCCACTAAAAATCAATAGTATCACTGCATTGATAGCAATGAAAAACAACTATATCACAGGCTAGAATTAGTTGCGTGAAGAAAAGCTACCGAGAGTTTATACTCCATATACCCAATGAAAATTGTTTGAGTTTCAGCTCAGTAGCACCTTATCACTGAGGAGCTATTGATCTAGATACTCTAGGGATCAGATCAAAATCAGTTAAATAGGCAATAAAAGGTGGCAGTAATAATTCCAGCTACTATGATCCACAAATTAAAAGTGCGGGGATGCTATGCCGTTCCCTTTTCAATGGAGCTATTGGTTTTATTGAAAGATTTTTCTGTGGAAAATTTTCAAATTGGAATCTGATACCTATATGCGTCAAAATGAATCAGAAAGAAATGAGCGACGATGGAGTGCAGGTTGCTCGGCCACCTTATTATCGTTCTTGCGGAAATTAAGGACGATAATAAGAAACGGATTCTGAAAAACATGACCTCATTTTAAATCAATTAACATGCCAGCGTGAAATATTAATCACATATCGTATCGAACTGAAATGTTTGGTAGGTCAAGTATTCCACTAATTTCCTCTAGTAATGTTCAGAAATTTAGAATAAATTTCCTAATTATATATCGGTGAAAGTAAACCAAAACTCATCGCAATTAACTCCCGGAACACAAGTTGATGAATGTCCCGTTCATTTGCATCAAATCAAAAATTATGATACATAAGCCCGGGAGAGCTTTCATTCGATGTAAGAAAGAGAGGCAAAATTTCAAGCGAGGAAAAAAACGTCAGGACAAAAATCAGTTCAGTAGAGAAAATATCTAAATAAATGTTTTATTATAATTAAGTGTTTTTGGTAAATTTTGGTAATTTAAATTGCAAATCAGTCGTTACAACAGAGCCTTTCTAAATTTCACATCAGCAGGAAAAACTGCGAGAATCATCACTAATGTAACATAATAAGATCGCCAGTATTCTATGAGGCAAATCGACTTTCGGGTTCAATGTTTCATCAAGACCTGTTAGCTAAATATCTGTTGAAATACGTTAAACTATATTCGTTGAGCTCGACCTCATTTCGTAACGGTTCTGAGTCAGCAGTCACAGCCAGCTCGAATAATTGGCAACTTGCTAAGGGTAAAACCTCACCAATATATCATCCAATTAAAACTACACGCGCCTATTCATAGATAGCTATCTTGCTGGCAGAATGCTGACAAACATAATCCGGACGTATCCGCATTAGTGGTGGAAAGGTAAGCCTCCAACTGCAACTAGCAAATCCGGAGGTCGTGGGTTTGAGTCCTACCCGGGTAGTTTTACACTACACTGGACATTGTGTTTAATTTCAGACATGGTTAAAATTAATTGAAATGGCCGTAATTATGTTTGTACCTGAGATCATAAATAAATCACTGTGGAATAATGGGCCCTTTGGCCACAATAATGAGGTAATATTGCAATATACATATTTTCTCCCTGTACATTAATAAAAAAACGGATAAAAGTAACAATTCTGGAAATTCATCGGCGAGAGAAATTTTGCTTCGGGATTTAGGAAAATTCCGAGCACTTATATGGGTGCTTTCAACGTTCTCACAATATCCTTGAACGGCAAAGAGAGAAAATGAAATAAACCAACCTCAGTTCAGTGGATGACTGAATTTCGACACGGATTGAAAATGAAATAGATGACCAGCGTGCGAGAATAATGAATATTCAACTGCGGAAACGTTCCAAACGACCCAAACATCAATGATGCAACAAGAACACCACCAAATGTATTCAGACATGATTTCTGCTGGTGATACAGTCAATCTCCTCCGAGCTGTCGATTCCGAAGCGATACTGTCATCGTGACAAGAAGTAGCCGAGGCGGCGGCGGCATGCCCTCCCCCCCCCTTCCCCCTCCTCCCGGAGGCAACTCTCTTCCCTGACACCTCGCCTCACCTACCGGAGAGGATGTGGCGGAAAAAAATGATTTCAAGTCGTTGCCAACTTTCATAACTTGACACACATATCATCAACTAGGAAAAAAAACCATTCGACGGCCATTACGAAAGCCGGTCCCTTTGGCCGATTATTAAATCCGCTAACGGAGCCGTAAATTTCATTCATTAGAATGCGAGGACAGAATAAACATGCCTCTTATCGATCGGCTAACTATGACAACGGAAGAGTCTGAAAAGCTGCGATGCAGAATGCAACGGGCAAAGCACGGCACCTCACCCCTCCCAACTAGGCGTCACTGCCGAATAGTTATTGCACTTATTTGATTATAACTAGCAGAAAATTCATATTTTTGGCCTTAATTGTCCTAATGTTATCTAAACCCGATTTCCGCAGAGTCCGTAGTCCTCCACTAAAGAGAGTATTCAAACTATCCGCCATCAACTATCAGACAAAATCGGCCGAAATTGGTAGGTTCATCATAAACTATGCTTTATCATGAAATGCTGTTTAAAGTCCACGCAAATTTCCCGAGAACCTTCGGATTTTATAGTCAGCATTCACCAATGTCTTTACATATACTGACATGTCTGTACATGATTAACGGCAACCTCACCTAAAATATTATTTGGCATTCATGAAATGCTTCAAGCTACCATAGGGACACTAGTTTGTGATTTTGCGTCACATTACTTTTGTTTTGGAATTACGCTATTAGATGACCTCTCCAGGCTATCTATATCATGATGATTCTGACTTAACTCATTTCACCAATTTACTCTCAGGGATAAAAAACTGTCTTTTCCGAACTGGGAAAGTTAACGAAATATAAAATTTGAAATTTAGAATACGTTTGTATTCCCTCAAATACAATTTATGATTTTCAAAACGTGAATTTTAGGACTAAAACGACATTCAGCAGTAAGCGAGGCTTACCATTTGCAAACAGATCACAACCGAATGCGTTTATCGTAGGTACGGTTATTTTCAAGGCTTTTGGTATTCTTAATCCATCTTTTGCTTATCAAAATATTAGGTAATTTTACGAGAGAATAGTAAGGCATGATGGAATACTAAAAGAAATTCCAAATTGCTTTAGTCCTCTCTTATTCCAATATCTAGACCCAATAATTAACTCAAATTGCATATAGCATGTCACTAGTTTATAGTAAGTTCTCATTATTAACCAATGCGTGTCTTCAACCGTAGCCTCAGGAGGGTAAGAAAAAGTTCGATTAAAAAAATAATCTTATATTTTTCTTAACAACGCTTTAAACGGTCGCAGTAAGAAAAAGGAGAAAGGAGTTCAATTGTGACAAACTATGAACAAATATCACTTCTCTCATAGACGTCAATTACGAATTATTTAGATTTACAAAATGTAGTGAAATGTGAACGGAGTATAAATTTTCAGCCGTTTAAGGGAGAAAACTGGTGGGAAAACGTTCTTTCAATCCGCGCACAAAGGCAGGCTATGTTTTTTCGTGATCAAAACGGAACATTCACGTCACGCCGTGTTTTACGTTGCACCACGAATTCCTCAAATTGCTTAGCAGCACGAGAAATGGAGAGGGTCTGAGAAATACTGAAGAAAGAACGGGAGCGATTAGCCGAATCGCAGAAAGGAAGGATTCGTGCAGGAACAGCTGTCACGGAGACGTCTGGAAATTTGGGGCTTGTCCCTGATTCTCGTCAACTAGGATTGCATCGAGGTGCGGCCCAGCTATGGAGAGAGGAATAAAATCAACGACTATTTACATATAGAGGCCTTTTCTAAAAAAACACCGTACGCCTATTCAAGAAGTGCATCTTTTTCAACGTATCTATTCAGTAAGGCATCGTTGATTTCAAAGGTAACCACCAAAAGAGGGAAAATACGAAGCAATTACAGAGAAAATACGCTACTGCCGCATCACCAGTAGTCATTAATCCGAAGATTAGTTTGCAGCAGCTCTCCATCACATTCTACCCCCTGCAAACGACTTTATTCCCATATAATTGTTCACTTTGACGTCCTTCATTATGTGCTCGAGATATTCCATGCTTGGTCTTCCATTATCGTTTTCATGAAACTTTGTGTCATTTTGTGTCATTTGCTTGTGTCACACGTTAAAAACAGCTACAAACGAACAGATAGTGTTACATAACTGTTAGAGGGATTAAGTTGGGCGACATAGAGAATATTATCATGACGCCTCACTACATTTCTAGGTCTGACAAATACGATAAAATAAGAGAGATACTCTGCCGAACAGAAGTACAAAAACTCGTTCCTTCCGCGCACAATAAGCGACCACAATAAAAACTGAGCTCCTCCAAATACACTCTCAAGGACATGTCACCATTTCACCTCCAAGACTGTTACATCTTTACACGGCTGGTGAACTACCACCCCCTGTCACATGCCCAAGCGGCAGCTCGCGGGGTAGTATGTAGATATAGATAAATGTGTCCAATGAATTAGTCTCTTTTCTTATCTTCAGTGCGCTCATTTTGTCTCCAGCTCTTTGATGAACGTTACTGATTCTTTCCATCCGTTTGATCTCTATCATTCTCCGGTAAAACCACATCTTTCAATTTCCTTTGATCTGCTGCTGTTATTGCCCTGGATTCGCTACCATATTTGGGCATGCTCCGAATGTGTTTAAATAAAAAGCTTTCCTACTTCCAGGTTAATGTTACAAGCTGTCAGCAAAATTCCTCTCCTGGTTGAATGCCTTCTTTGCATGGTTATTTTTGCCCAGCATTAAATCTCATTTAATTAGCGCTTGAATGAATTATGTAGAGGTTTTGATAGTATTCCCACCTGCCATATTAAAGAAAGCCACATTGAGTGAGAGGCAACACTGCATTATCGTCCTTCATCAGTGAAATAGTTAAAATCTCAGAGCTAGATGTCCTTGATCCCCAAAATAAAACTCGGACAGCTATTACTTTCTTGAAAAGAAGATGAATCCATGTTTGCATAATTCTACTGAATCACATACAACACCTTGGCAAATAGTGTTGCATGATCATGTGATCGTGAAGCAAGAAAATTACAACGCAATCAAAAGGAATGTCAAGAAAAATTTTGGAACACTTTAGAATTTCATTATTATAGAAAAAGAATCGTGAGCATCTAGGTAAAAAACCTTTTCTAAGTATGAATTAGTATGACTTACTTGTTATTTTTGTGACTTTTGGAACCAAATATTGGGGCCAAGGTGATGTGGAGGGGTAGTACCTTTAGTACAGGGTTAACCTGACACTGGTCCCCACATACCTCTAGGGGTTTAGCTGAGAGGTAAAGGCCTACAAGCCACCTTGATGATGCTAACCCAAGACCGTCCGTGATGCCGTGTTGAGTGAGAGACAACACTGCAGCGTGGTGACGAGCCACGCCGCAGTGTGGCCCTGCTCATACAGAACACGGCGGATCTAGACTGGGAAGTCGATAAATATCCCTGGTGGTGAACAACAGCACCCACCAGTACTGGCCCGAAGATGGTATGAGTCGGTAGGGCCCATGGCCGGACATCATCTGGCGGAGCTGAAGGAGAGTGGTACGACAGATGAACTGTGGGGGAGGACAGGGCTCTTAAGTCATGGTAAAGACAGCCTGTCTAAGAGAAGAAAACTCCAAAATCAAATACCTGATCCTCCAGGTTGGGGGTTTAGCAGAGGGTTAACAACTCTATCTTAGAAAACAAACTTGTTACGGATACAGATGATTTGCCTCAGAATAGGATTGGAACTTTGGAACTGACCCGGCGAACAAATGGACTGAGTAAGGTAAAGGAAACATATATATAGCCACATGGCATGTACAAACAACGCAGAAGAAGACCACAAAATGGTGGCTTAATGATGCAGAAGCCAACTTGAGAAGACTGGGGGTCAGGAATGGGAGGCGAGTTGCGGAAGATTGAGATGAATGGAAGCAGATCGTTCTGGAGGCCAGAGCCCTACATGTACTGTAGCGCCAAGGATGATGATGATGGTACCAAATATTAATGGAAAATAACATTCGTGGGCCTATTGCCATCTATCGGCTTAATCACGAATCATCACTTCACATAATCGTGAATTAGATCACTACAAAATCAATTTCTAACATCATTTTCTTTAAAAGACCCAGCGAAACACAACTCGGGACATCATTTTTAAATTGGCTAATCTGAGATATATAATCTAGGCCATTTTTCCATTGTTTTTATGGCTGCAATGCTTAACCTTCTTTCGAATTCATCCACTCATTAATAATACAACAAACTAAGCATTAATACCCTTAACGCCATTCCCTTCCGCGGTTGGCATAGTCAAAGAATTTAGCTATTGCCTTATGTACTACAAAACTGGCTCCTTTTCAGTACTTTCCCCATAAATCCTGTCCTTATAAACCACTTTCGCTCTTTACACCCATACAATCTTTTATTAAAGGTCTCTTATTTTTAGAACACCTATTATTCCTCCTCCAAGTCTTTATTACCACATTATCCCATGACTTTTGCGGTGTACCTCTTTATCCCATGCCATTTATATTTATTTGTCTATATTCCATTACCTTTACAAGAATAAATTTAAAAAACGAAATCCTTTCATATATGTCCATTACTGAAGAATCCAACTGACTTTTTTCATCACCCATTCATTCCCAACCGTATCCATCCTACTTTTCCTGCATACACTTCTCAGGCACCACATCTCCACAACATTAAATCTGCCCTAATGTTTATTCAGACAAACCGAAGTTTTGCTGCCATATAATAAAGCCGGAAGGGGAAGATTTTTGCACACTCGAATTTCGCAGCCGTTGACGTACACATTCCTTGATGTGTGCCACATACTAACGACCTTATTACCGGCATCCCTACGCCTTAAACTCTCCTCATAAATCCTTCCGTCGTTCGCAAGCTTTAGCTCAAAAAAACAAAATTGTCTTTTTTATCTTCTACTTTGTCATTTACCCTTAATAAAATCTTTCATAGCACTTTGCCTAGCAAAAACTACTAATAATTATAGTCTTTGGCGCATTCAGTCCTCAAATCGATTGTCCTTGTCGCTCCAGAGAAGTTATCCAGAAGCTTTTGTATTTCCATTGGAGTGTCAGACAGAAACACTGCATCATCTTTGTACAACATTAATCGTACAGTAATATCTCCAACCATTATACTCACCTTATCCCGGCATGAATCTCTCACACATTTGTCTATAAAAGCATTGAATAGCCATGGAGACATCACATATCCCTGCTTTACGCCCTGCTATATGTAAAACCAGTCTCTCAAGACCCAATCAACTCTAGCACTTACCTCACTATTATCACACGTCATCTTTATAACATTTAATGCTACGTTTAATTTTATAGCGGCTCATCCATTCTTTAGTCCTTCAAAACCACCCTCAACTTATTTCAGTTGCACGGTCATATGCCTTCTATACCCAATAGTGTAAAATATAGTTTCTTTCGACCGTCCGCAATAAATTTTTTTACAGCTTATGTAGTAAATACCGATTTTTTTGGGAGTTACCCTTTTATTTGCTTGAGAGGATAATACCAAAGAGAATAATACATTACACTTCATGATGATAAAAATACATCCGATACGACAGGATACTAAAAAAATAAATACCTTTCTTTTAATTAAAAATTAATTAATCAGTTATTAATCCAAAAAAATTAATCAGTTATTGGCTGAAAAATATAAAGTTAGTTATTCAGTACAGCAATCAAGTTGAATCTCAACCAGAAGCGACTATAAATGCTCTCATCAATCCAGGTCAATGAAACGCGCAAGCAATTCCATCGTGTCCTGGAATCATTTCTGAATCATATTGGCGGTCGCTATCGTTCCGTGCTGACCATATTAGCGAATGTTGCCATGAACTTTATTCTGATTCTGTGTCAGTGGATTACCAGCTAGGATATCGGTTGCTAATAAGTTTTAGCTACGGAAGAACAGAAAAATCTTATTCCAGTGCAATTATTTCTCACCAACGCGTAGCTGAATTATAGCTAGAGCATCGGTGATTTCAATGCCACGATAAGCCATACGCTTGCATAATTTGAGGGTGCAAATACAGCATTTTGGATTTTGTAGACCGGAATTGGAAACCTTCACTCTCTAACTTTGTGGTTTATAGGTCTGAATTTACTGAAGTCGTTTTTAGTTTTCTTACGGTTCTATAACATTCAATATAAATGGAATTACGTGAATGGAAACGTGGAGATGACAGTCTTAGTTTGAATTTAGCTTTGAGAGATACTATATGTATATCTTTCGAAGTAATTACTACAGTTGCACACTTGAATATCACAAAGTAACGTAACTATCCTAAATGTAATGAAAATAAAATGAAATTTCCAGATAATCCAATTGAACGATTTTTAAAGGGTAAAAAAATATTTATAAGAGTAAAAGCCGCTGTAGCTGAAGGTTCCAATATATCAGCTCGCTCAAAAAATCATTTCTTTTGCCTGCGTCCTCTAAAAAGCATTATATCGCCCCATCCCATAGCAATTGTTATCAAAATTGTATTTTATTAGAAGAATTATAGAGCATTAACAAAGATCGATTCAGTCAACTAAAAACAAATGTTGACAAAAATAGATAAAATTTTAGATAATTATATGAGTGCTTCCTGAGAGTTAAAAAGAACAATTCCCTGGGATTGATAGGGTTAAAACCATTAAAAAGTTCATAATGAAATTGTCGAAGCTAATACTATACTCTCCTCCTTCGTTTCATGGAAGAGAAATCGTAAAGAGTACTTATCCTTTATCATTTTGGAGAACATTTTTAAATTACGGATATTGAAAACGTTGAAACTAGTGCAATGAATGCGTTTGACGTCCCACTATATTAGGATGGTGGTTTCAAATGGTATAAACATCACTAGAAATGGAAATCCTCAACTACTAGCACCAGAACTATATTTAGCATACACCAATAAATATCGATAATTTGATTAGACAATTTCTTAGGCACGTATATGAATACACATAACTGAGAAGTAATAATTTAGCTATACTTCTGTATTGTAACTATTTTGGAAACTTTTGACGTGAAATTTGAATCGATAGTAAGGCTTATAACGCTTAAGACATGGGTTTTTATTCAGACGTTTTCGTGCGTGTGACATATTCTACTGACAAATTCCTCAACAATTGATGGAAATAAGGAATAACTTAAGTTACTGGACGTTCGTGCTTGAGCTAAAGTACAGCTGGTGTGAAACAATTCTTGAGTGCCAAAAATCTGGGAGGGTAATTCAAGGATATGACACCAAAATACACGAATAATCTTTCAGTTATCTATTCTATTTCAGATTATTTAATTAGCTCTCTACCGTTATTCCAATGGTCACGAAATGTATTAATATGCGAAAAGTATTTCAACTTATCAGTCAAATTATCTATTTCCCTATTATTAGAATGAATATTGCTTATGTAGAACTCATTGGTATTACGCCAGGGTTGACGTAATACTTCTACGTCACGCATTTTCCCAAATCTCAGTCTCGCTTGCTTTCTTTATGACTGGAGGGAGTAAATCACTCTAGTTCACCTCAGCGACTCACGTACACTTTTATTATTGCCATGAGTCATCATCAGCTTGTTGTTTCATCTTCATTAATCAGCTTTCTCTAACAGGCCACAAATAAATTGTTCATATTCTAGGAGTACCGTTACTAATGACAAATTTTATTAAGATATATACGTTATACTAATCCGTCTCTTATTCAAAACAAAAACGTTTTTCAAACCCGACCCGTAGATTTTTCTTGCGATAGTCTCCCAGATACTTGTTCCGATCTGCTTAAGGTATTTCATAATTTTGGACGCCGTTCTCTACTGCTGCATTTGGATGAGTGGAAGCCTGTCCCTCACATCAATTGGGCTTGATAATAATTTTATGAATATTAAATCTCCAGCTACAGTGATAATTTTTTTTCCTGTAGTAGGAGAGAAAGTTAACACCACACGTTCACGCATTGCACACAGCTTCACATTTGACGTTTTTTGCAGAAAAATATCATTGCAAATGGCTTCAATAACATCTGCGATTGCATAGTCGTTTTAAGGTGCTTCAATGGTGATTAGTACGAAATTATTTCTTTTTCTGGTGTTACCTCTGGGTGGAATCATTACAAGTCGGTGAACACGGTTGCCTCGCAGAATTTGCGATGTCCGGCTACATTTAGCCAAAAGAGAGGCTGGGAGTTGATTTTAGCAATTTATCTAAATGTAATTCAGAACAATTTTCCGTAAAAGTACCCATTGGGAGAATTTTACGTGTATTTTGAAACACCTAAGTGATTAAGTAGTCCATCTGGATTGCTTTTGAATGAATAAGAATCCGTAAAAAGTCTGTCATAAATTTAGCGATTTTTGGCTCCATCTTTTTGGATGAATGCTTACTCCATCAGTCGTGAGACAGTAATTTATTTTCAAGGCTGGAGTCTTATTGTCACGTCTAGTGAAATTCCATTATTTTAACATTAACAGCTTTCCACCACCAGTACTGCTAAATGCTTTTCACAACCGCGAAAGGTAACAGAATATTAAGAAAATCTTATTGCATAATTAGAAGGATAATAAATTTACAAAACGTTTACCATCCAGCCAAATCATTCCTGGTGAAGGCTAGTATTACCACAAACTGGCTCTATAAAAAATCGAGTTCATTCCGAAATAGCATTTTCTTAATACCGCAAAAGTATGAATCACGGGTACGCACGTTTTTTGCTACGACGAAGAAAAAATCACGCGAAATTTAAGTGCGCCGTTCTATTTACGCATATTTTCCCATTTTAAGAGTAAATTTATCCGATAAAATTATTTATACCTAAAATACAATTTTTCGAGTTCACCTGAGGAATAATTATTTTTAAAAATGAAGCAAACAATAAAAATCAATACAATATCGTAAAATTCATGTTAAAAAATACAAATTAGACCTGCAGCACCAAATTCTTTTAGGTACTTATAACTGTGGCTTCGAAGGAAGGCACGTATTTACTGGAAATTACCGTTTGCAAACACCTATAGCACACGGAACTAGGTACGATTACGAGAGGAATTTACTTCCGCAATTTTCCCAGAGAAAGTGAGGGGAGATTAGAGCCAGAGTGGTGAATACGGAGGTGACGTAAACTATGTGGAAGCATTAACGCCTTGTGACTATGGGAACGTAGTCGACGGAGAGGGACCGTAAGCAGGTCTAAAATTAGTATCAATACAGAGGAGAGCTGAAGAAATTTGCTGAAAAGGAAAAGGAAGGAAATGACATTTACTTTCTCCTAAGTGGGATCGAGAAGCAAATTAAAGTAACTACAAGCGGCCAAAATAACATATGGTTTCTAAAGAATGGAACTAAGAGTTTGTTCTATTCCGGTCATTTAAAAAAGACGGCCTGAGTAAAGATGAAAATGATCTAATACGCTCCAAATAAAACTGGTGAAAATTATCTCCAAATTATCTTCACGGTGAATATGAATACAAAGTTAGCATGAACAGTCACGAGTACCATTAGCTAGAGTGCTGTCACGCAAGGCCAATATTGTTTAATTCAATTATTTTACGAGAATCTCGTAAAAGATTAGCGACAATTAGGTTTGGCTATTAATTTTTCTGGGGAGTGGAATGTATTTTTCAGCCACATAGCCGCGGAGCCCGAGCCGCTTTGTTCAATTTTGGGAGCCAATTTGGGGGTTAAAACGAAACGAATAGTCAGTTGCAGTTTGCAAGCGGCACTACTAGTATATTAACAGGTATACAGGTCGCGATGGTCTGTTGTTGGGTCAGAACAATTTATACGCCTGTACGGCGTACAAGCGCATTCTTTTGTTGGATTATACCATTGCGATAAAAAAAGAGGGATACGGAGCTTACGTATGGTGGATCCATCATAAAAGACCCTAGAACTAATAGCCAATCCCGTCACCCGGTCAAATATGGAGTAAACATAATCGCGACGAATAGTAACTGATGGAAACGCTATTTGTAAACGTCGAAAATCGGCTTCGTTTGGGTCTCTCCATTAGTCCATCTTGTCTCTCGACTGACAAACAACGCGGGAGAAGAAACCTATCCCTTCCCACGCACATCCGCCCGACATGCTAACCACACGAGGAGGAAAACACAGGTGTGGGGAAACATGGCGATGAGGGGAGTGAGGTGAAGGGAAAAAAACCGCCCTCCGAGCGCCCCAATAGATTCAGGTATGCGACCCTCTTCACTCTCCCTCCCATGGGCCGCCCACCCCACTCCACGCACCCATTAAGAACGTGTCCGTCCCCCCCCCCTCCCCCCACGCCTCTCTCCAAAGCCCCCTCCCCCCTTGGGGTGAATTTGTTCGGGATTTTTTTGTCGGTGGACTGCCGCGGTGGTTTGAGGCGGCAAGACTGGTGGAGATGGGAGAAGGCCTCCCCCCCCCCAACCCCCCCACACAACTCAATGCCCCGTTCGAGTCACCACGGCTAAACTATCCTTCCAAGGTTGGGAAGTGACTCGGGGAAATTTTGTAGGCTGGGATATGGCGAGACTTGAAAAGCGAGCTACTTTTTTTCAGGGATGATTTCAGGTTCGCGGCAATGCACTTGAAAAGAAGGGACCTCCGATGTGTTACATAGCAAAGCCTCTTTGAAGCTTAAGGATAGAACATACGACGTCGATGTTATTCTCAATATACAACAATTTATTATTCTCAACAAATTAATGGCTCTTTGCGAGAGTTCTTATCTTTAAATACATTTCTAGTTGTAATTCAAAATCATAGTCTTCGATGAAACATGATTCGTAGCGGAGGAAAATTACTCGTTCAAATATATTTCGCGCATCGAGAGTAAAATGACTGCCTATAGCTCAAGATAACCATTTAAAAACATGATAATTCCGAGATTTTCCATGATATTTTTTGATCATTTTCCACATTCACTTGCTTTACCAAACTATCATTAAAAAATCTAATTTGGCAAGGGTTTAAATCATTCTGCCTTAGAGCAGAAAATAGTACTTTTTATAACGATGAACAAGAGTATTATTAATATCAATGCCTAAACCGATTTTTGAAAAAATAGCCGGAATTGAGCGTTATAGCCATAGGCTTTATATTGTTATACAATGCTATAATGGATGTAACGGCTTTGCATGTAAGAATGACAGTAATTTAACTAATTGTCCCGGTAAATCCCAAATGCAGCGTTCATTCCGCACGTGTAGAATGATCGAGGAAGAAGTACTTGTGAAATTTCCAAACACATACGACATTTAACAGTATGCGTAGTAAAATTGTTATCATTAGAATGATAGCCTTTTTCACGGTCATTTATTGATTGGGAGTAGATTCACCACCTGTCATATAGCTTAGATTTGATTTTCATGCGATAACAAAAACGTTGACATCGTCTTAACGACACCAGTTTGCGCAAATCAAATAGTTTCATTCAGTTGCGCATCGGTAGCGACGCCTTCAAAATATGGAAGCGTCATAAAAGTATCCGATTCCTCCCATAGAAGTTCTCGCGTTCACCAATGAGCAGCGTCCGCCGCCCGACACTTGACTTTGAATCGGTTGGCTGCCCGCGCGGGCTTCGAATGTGGAGGACTGACCCTCCTCCCACGGTAAGTAGGTCACTTCCGCCGAGGCAAATCCCCCAGTCCACGAAAACTCCCAAGCCAACCAAACCTCACTCTCCTCCCTCCATCCAGCATTACCACCCCGACTAAAAAAATATAAAAAAAGAACGTCTTCCCCGTGCGCAGTGAAACGAGAGCGCGGAGGAGAATGAAAGAGGGAACTGGAAGGAGAGAGTGAAAGCGACAGGACGAGGCGAGGGAGAGAAAGATGAGGAGATGGAGAGAATGGGGTGTAGAGGAGGGAAGAATTTGACGAGAATAGATGGAGAGGGAGAGTGTGAGGCCGATAGAGTATGAAAGTGGAGAGGGGTCTGGGGGAGGAGGTTGGAGAGCACGGGGGAATCTTCGGACATATACATTTTTTACAGTAGGGGAGGTTAAGGAGGGATTCTCTACAGGTCCACTCATACCCACGTGTAAAGAAGCGACGTTAACCGTAATAAAATAGGCGGAGTGTTTTAAATTACAAGGCTGGCGTGACAAAGGGTAGAGTCCTCGGAGGGTTTCCATATCCATAAAGGGTAAGGGAGCGAAAGAGGCGGAAAACACTCGATTTTTTTATCAATAACTTCCCTCCAAAAGAGCCGCTCGAGGGTTCAAAAGACGATATTTTTCATCGCTTTATGAAAGGAATTTGAGACGAGCAGATTGGGGAGAAGATAACTTTGGGAAAGGATTATCATTTGGCCAGTTCATTTCGACATCGCTTATGTTTACGACCCTTTGTTTGAAAGGATAGTTTAGAAAAGGGCTAAACGCTAGAAATTAATTTTTGCCTTTGATTTTGGGTGGGAGTTTTCAATTTGTCCCTATGAGGGAGAACTGGAATTATGAGACAGAAAATATATGGTCTAGGCGTCTGAAAGCAAGTTTTACTCCAGCTCACGGGCTAAAATACGGGCCCAATACTCCAGCTCAGCTAAAATACGGGCCCAATACGGAGATCCGATTGGGCGCGGAATGCCTCCGGAGAAAGATTTACAATTTGTAGGAAGCGATGTCACACCTAAAGATAA
This sequence comes from Ceriagrion tenellum, assembly GCA_963169105.1. Lineage (NCBI taxonomy): Eukaryota > Metazoa > Arthropoda > Insecta > Odonata > Coenagrionidae > Ceriagrion > Ceriagrion tenellum. The sequence continues at coordinate 28,977,680 of OY720633.1, read as the reverse complement.
TATTCTGCGACGAAGTTTCATTCATTTTACCAATATTGACAGGATTTTATACATTCTATAAAGGAAAAAAATGGTTGCTTTCAGAGATCAAGAAAAGACAAAGATTAGTTTTTAACTGTAAACATTCCGCAGAGTTATGAAAATTTTGTCATTTTCCATTGAAATAAAATATACTTAAAAATCATTACCGTACAATATAGAATACCCATATTCATATAAATTGGATATATTTATTATTTAAGGCACATAATATTTGGTAAATGGCAACAAGTGGTATCCCAGTCAAGCGAGGGGAATCAAACCAAATCCCATTGCCTACGAAATTTAAAATATCAATAGAAATCTGATACTTGTGAGCTTATTTATTCTATTAAATGATGAGAAAATTATGTTTTATCTGCATATGTTAAAGAAAACTAACGATACCCATTATCACATAATTGATAACAAAAAATGAAAACATTTCATGCTCATGATATTTATGTAGCAAATGAAATTACATTAATAATAATTACATGGAAAATGAATTTGTGAAAAGTCCCGACCAATAAACAGAAAGAGGCACTTGAAATTAGCAGAATATTATGATCCCGTGTCCCGCAGAATCCCGCAGAATCAGTGGATTCACTTTTCTAAACCACGAGCTTTGAAGCTAGACGTTCAGTGAAATGGAACTATGCACATTTCCTGCAACAATTGCAAAACTTTACCCCATAAGCATGAGTCCGGATTTCAGCCACATAGTAAAATATTATCTAAACATGAGATCCGAATTGAACGCCAACCATAGCTGATGATGCTCACATCAATAAACGGTGGCCCAAAGAAGCCTCTAAACAAGGAACTCTCCGCTAAAAACACATCAATGAGCAGATATTTAGTGCTGTAAATTAGCCAAGCACTGAAAAATCTTTGACTATACTTTGCATCAAAACTATATACTTGGCTCTTAACCGATTCAAAAATAATCGATAAAGTTAATGGCATGGAGCCAAAATATATAAGATGAACATCATATTAAGAGAACAATTGTCGTATTGTAGAAATTCATGGGAAAGGCATTACAAATTTAGTATGTCTCTCCAAAATGGATACTGTGGGGAGACTACATGAATATTCTTGGTCACCGTTTAAGACGCAAAAAAACTAAATGAGTATTTTTTTGTAATGGAATGAAAGAGAAGGTTAAAATAATTACCATCCCAAAGCATACCTTCCAATTCCCTCCATGGAACAAGACTGACTTAGGGAAGTATGGTAACGCTAAGATACTATTTCGGGTCTATTTTTGGATCCGGAGTGGTAAATTGAGAGGCTCAGGCTTAAAAATGAACAGGAGTACAAAAAAGATACTTGTCTCATACCGTCCGAGGAGGAAAAGGAATCCGGTTTCCTTCCAGCGAAGAATGGCGTGGGAGGAAGAATACAGGGCGAAGGGAAAGGGCTACCGCCGTAATCGGACTAGCTTAGGAAGTCAGACTAGAAAAAAGGGTTTCCGTGTATAAAAAATACATTTTTCAGCGTCCCATGGGAGATTGAACAGAGGGAAGGGCATTCTAGAATTCGCCGGAGATGAGAGAAAAAAACGAGCCGACGAAAGTGTGAGAGTGAAGGTAAAAGAAAAATGGGAGGCGAGGGTGGGAGGGAGGGTGTCTCGAAAGGAAGGGGCGCTGAGGAAGAGGAGGCGATGCTAAGGGAAGAGGCACCTCAGAAGGGAATAAGACCGTGGCAACCCTGTTGTCAATGGGCGACGTGAAGCGGGTCTCCGGCCTTTATATCTCCACTCTTAACTCTTCCAAGGCCTCTAAAAACCCAGACGAACCCACCTGCAATCAGCCCGAGACAACATGGGATCCCCACTGAAAAATCAACCCCGGAGTAGAGAGATGGTCTCATACAGCACGATCACCTTATCCTTTCCCATCCACCTGCTCTCAATGATAATGAAATGGAGAAATGTATTTAGAATGAAATGTATTTAGAATGAAATGTATTTAGAATGAAATGAATTTAGTTCCAAAAAACTATTCTTAAAAGATCTACATCAAGCAACATTCAGTATGTCTTGCTCCTAACTCCAATGAAGTGACAAGGCATGAAAATAAACATGATCCGACGTCAAAAGATTTGATTTCAATAGAGAATAAATAATGATTTGCCATGATCACGAATCTTATGTTTACACTTGAGGAGAAAGATAAGCTTTCCCCTCAAGCTCTGATTGACTTGACTTTGAGATGATATCAGAGTCGTGCAAGTCACTGCCAGCAATGTTTCTATCGGTGTCTCGTAATCTTTGAAAGATAAAACGTCTCAAAATATTTTCCAACTTTTAAAAATCATCATCTTTATCCTTTCTCAAACACAAAACCGTAAGAATGTGGCAATTTCCATGGAGACAAACTACCAAATATCAATCAAGTCCTAGTCTAGGATTAGCAGAGCGAGAGAAGAAAAATGAACGATCCATAGAGGTTCGTGAAAGCCGACTTGTAAATTTCTTGAAAGGAATTACACAATGTCAACTATTAACACTTAAGACTTTACGCCTACTGCATACACTCATGACTTGAACGCAAAAGGTGTCTGCTTTCTGATTTCCTTCCGTTCGACATTTACGCTCTCTGATTGCACACATCCCTTCGATAATTGACTGCGCGCAACTTTACTTCCTTCATGCTCCTCCCCCACTCGAATCATTTCCGTGTCGGGATCTCAACGGGATTAATTCCATGAGTGCATCCTCCGTGTAATTATCAGAGAGCTATGGTACTGCTAACTGTTCGTTTAAATGTTACTGCCAACTAGCTGTACTGAATCACACCACAGGCATGAGAAACATCCTACGATTAAAAAATAATAAAAAATGTGGCATAAAAGGTAAAGGAAACTGCAAATGATATAACATACACGAGGCTTTAATATTTCTATGTCATGCGGGAACGAGACCAAGTACGTTTTGCACTGTGTTGATTAAATTGTTGCTGAACGACAAAACTTGTTAAACCTACCAGGGTTTTGAAACTGCATCTCCTTTAAGACTCTATACACATTTCAGCTATATTGCACTCGATAATATATCTCAGCCCTTTATTTTAAGAGTCACAGACATTTTATAAACTTGATGATTGCAAGTCAACTGCGGCATTTTTTCAAGATATATAGAGTCATGGGTCAAGTAAATAAGGAGATTGCCACAACACAGAAAGAAAAACAATCCCAGTAATCTAGAGTACAGAATCGAAATACATAGTTCCTCGATGCAAAATTTTGTATAAAAATGAAAATATGTACTTTTACCAGCAGTATACGGACGGAGTCTGTGGCGTAGAAAAGAAAATTTTATGAGTAAAAATCCGGAAGCACTATACATGTGACTAACATAATAGATTCTATTATTCAAATAGAGCGAGTAGGTAAAAAATAGTCCAATGGTAAACAAATTATTGTCAAATTAAACAGTAAACAATCTTAAAAGCAATGGTAAGTTTAAATAATCATGAAAAGAAATGTGTATGTAAAATACATGGCGTGAGCCGGTCAACATTTACCAATATGAAAGATATGGGCTACGGGAAGAATAAGAGATACAGCTACGGAAACAATAAGAGATACAAGATGTGTCCATAAATGTGAGTACTAGTGCGAAGTTGCTTCAGAAAAGATAGATGTGGTGTGGCGATAACGGTTTTCATCGTATGCACTTAATTCTTAACCATACCTATACAAAGTAGGACACAGTTTACAATATCTACGCCAAGCGTTGCAACATAAGAGTAAAAATCCATTTTTTATGAACTTGGAGCCGGAAAAATTGAACCTTAATAACGATACTGATGCTAAAACCTAGGTGAGTAGCAGGTTCTTATAAACGTCTACTGAGTATCCTACTAGGCATATCCATGGCATGTGGCTGGTAATAAACCTTCATCAAGCATTCACCGCTTATCATTCCAGTAAATTATTACCAATTATGCTATAATAAACTCGTATTACTCATCTATTCATATATTCTCTAGCAATATGATGAGTAGTGCACTAAACATTATGGTAGAGTATTTCAATAAATTTATTCACATTAACTATAGCAGTGCTGATTTCTTTTGCTCACTGAAGTGAATATTTTATTAATCACTAAATTAGACAGTCTACATTCCTCATCTTACCCTTTAAACCAAATGTAAGACTTGGAGATCGACATATTTTTTTCTTCTTCGGAAAATTGAATTCTTATTTGCGTAAAAGTAATTTTTCTCTGATGAACAATTTAACCTTTCGTCTGAGGCCAATTCCAATTAAAGCTAGTAAAATGCCTAGCCACTCTGATTCGGAAAAAAATATTCATCTGTAAACCTAGCTTATTTGCAGAGCCATAGTTGTAGGTAGCCATATCTAAGTAGCCATAAAAATGTTCATTCATGAAATGAAGGTAAAAATAACATCGTTAGCTCTATTATCAAATCTGCGCGGGAATTTGGAAATACATCCTCATTTCATGCTTGATCACCCATTTTGGGTTAAATTTGCGTTTCAAAGTGCTGTTATCATAAGTAAAAGTTTGCCAAAACTTAATCACATCACAAAAAGATTATTGTATAAATTGTGACTATTATTTCATCTTCGACATGGTTATATGGAATAAGAGGTTCTTCCTTCAAACAAAATAGTTCATTAGAATTTAGAGTCATACCAGTAACGCAGTTACTCAGGGAAAATTCGAAAGTTTTCCGGGTATAGCAATCTGCACTCAAGACTTAACTCACGAATTATGGCAGTGACATACCACTTCGCAGTTTCGGATATCACTCAAAAAGTGCTACCTAACTTGTTAATAAATGGAAATAAACGGATCAAAAGTTCATCGCCAATAAAACATATATCAGTATATGGTAGATAAATTCCCCAGGAAACAAAATTTTACACTTAAATTAAGTAACATCAGTGCGAGAAACAACATATTCAGTGAAAAACCGTGCTTTGGGACGTGGTCGATAATCCCCAATTTATTTTGCACATATAGACGTAAGGAAACTAGTTCTATAATTTAAGTAAAGGAGCAGTTCATAGAAGGTCGTGTCTACAGAGACTCTATTGGTCCGACATGCTTCCCCAGAGAGGGGTTAAAAGTGAGGGCTATGCCAAGAAACTTTAAATATTATAGGCACACTGTTTCTCCTTTTTTCTCCATCTGACGCATCTTTATACAAAAGTATAGACGAGGGTTCTTCGTAACTTTTTTAGGAAGCACGGGAGGAATTTTTTAAGCATTATTGTCCTGTAAATATGCAGTCGTAACTCCTCAGTTACTGAGCTATGGCAACGCAAACATTATGTCATATTGCAGTTACTTGTTCGAAAGTGTTAAACTGCAGATAGAATGGAACCATGCCTTCCTTTCAAAATGTTTTACGTACTCATGACTTCGTAGCATTGAGAGACATATTGATCGTCCACTTAATCACTCAAGGATTTAGCTACGACTACGACAATTTGCTCTTGACGACATCTAGTTAGACATGGGAGCTCGTGGAATGAACCGCAGTCACAATGTTGTTAAGGAACTCGAATAACCACTCGTCAACACGGAAAGATGGGAGTCGAAAACGACCTCATATCCCGGCGACGCCATTATCGTCGCAAAACACAAAGAGAGAAAGCACATCTTCATATTCGGCGCTCATAAGTTGTGCCATTGTGACGGTTTAACAGGCCTAAGCAAGATTGCTTAGAGCATGCTTCATTTGGTCCCTATTTGATTTCACATCACTTTGACAGAATAGTAACAAATTATCAATTAATATAATTTATTAAGATCGTATGAATTAATTAAAAATGGATAATTAAAATGGTTCAATCAGCTCCTTCAAAATGAATCTCAACCCATGTGATCGATGACCCATGGCGATTATCTCCGCTTGAGGACTTAGTTGCCGTTTGATTCTTTTTTTCTTCAACCCGCTAAATAGCTTCCATCCGGGTTTCAGCAGTTGATTATTCTTTTCGATGCATGTAAAGAGTAATGTGTAGGCTTTGATTAATATAGTAAATGGCGTTTTTGGATAAATTAATGTAGATACCTTACAAGCGGTAGAGTCGTGGATGAGTTCATTTATTTTATATATATACCTACTTTATAAAATTCCACCTCACCGCCAAAAATTAAGATAGAAAATTATGTTGTCGGGCTTATAAAGATAGTTTAATTTGTCAATTTTGACGCAGAAAAATATTTCCGTACCCCTCAAAATAAAAATAATAGAAAAGAGTAATTTTTATACGAAAAATGTTGACAATTTTAGTTACATCTTAAAGTGGGAAGCAATTACCTTAAACTTGGCAAGAAAAAAAGAGAGAAGTCTTGCGTTAAACTGACAAATTATACCACTTTTCCAATGATGGTCACTGGTTTTTTTCTCATTTTTAAAATAACTGCAACATGCGCTCCATTAAATATTTGCAATCCACTGATCGGTATCCAAGGAGTTAAGACCCAAAGTTAAAAGGACAAAAATGCTTAAAATCGCCTTCCTTTTCTTCTCTAGAAGTTATACAGTTAACTCCCGAAACACCTTGTATATTGCTAGATGGACTACCTTTTTTCACGAGTATTTCTTCAAAAGAGGTGCTATACCAGAGATCGAGGATTACCCAAATGGCTTTAAAACAGAACTGAAGTGAATGCGCAACGCGGAGATGGGAGGGCGTGTGCTATCTGCGGATGAGGCGCTTCACTTCGATGCATTAAAAAAAACAGGAAGGGCGACATGAATGGCGAGCGAGGGGAAAGATCTACGCGCGGATTTGCAAGGCTCTCCTTCCCTCCACTATGGGTCCTTAAAATGGGGTGGGCCCATCGACGGGGTCCAGCCCTCACCGCAACTGACCCTCACCACAGTTCCAAGTGAGCGTGAAAGGCTGCTGCCAATTGTTTCCCCTCTCCGCAATAAACATACAAAGGGAGCCCGCGGCATCCCGAGGTGAAGAACACAAAAACGATGGAAAGTGCACGTTAATGGTTTGAAGTTGAGTAAACCAGAGCTCCCCCTACCCCCCTCTCGGTTGTTCGCGATCGTTCCGGACAGTCGTTCGCGGAGCAAACAATCGTTGTTCACTTTCTCCCGTCCGGCGCGTCTTTATTTTCCCTCGATTGTTCCCGGCGCGGGACGCGCGTGGCTGGCCCCTGACCGACCGAGTCCTTGCTGGGGTTACGATTCCGGCCTTCGTCGCGGAAAAGAACGATTTTCTACAGCGGGACGATTGACCGGGAGACTTTCCGGAGAGGACGACTCTGGATTATTAATCTGCGAGGGGCGGAAACAGCGACCAGTCGTGAACGAAAGAAAAGAAATACGTAGCTGAAAAAGGACTATTTTTTTAAGAAGAAATCTGCGTCTACTGATGATGCTTACACTATAAGGGGCCCTATTTACAAGGGGCACTTCATCATACCAATGGTGGAATATTAAAATATGTTGGTAATTCATATGAAAAATGCCGCCGAAACGCAGAACGCACTTTTCAGCATTTTTCCAGCCTGAATATACCATTTTAGCTAAAACTGCTTAGCGCTAATAAGAATTTATTGAGGAATTAACAGAGCAATTTTAGCTTTTACTTTCTCCCGATCATTCACCAACGTTTCAAAAGCAATACTCGCCGCCACCATGAACGCTAAAGAAGCGCGAAAAGTTGGAATGAGGTGATGAAACCCGATGAAAATGTCAAGAACTATTCATTCCATCAACATATCGGGAAAATTTCAAATCGTTAGCCAAAGAATTTCCTTTCTGTCATGTAGTCATATGGTTATCCGAGGGAAAATTTGAGAGCTGGGTAAACTGTGAACGAGTTTTCAAATGCTCGGGGCGTTTACAATTATTGATTACAAGCGCTTTCTCTCATTTAAATTAATTACATGTCCCTCTTATCATGCAATACTAATCTTGGGTACGAAGGAGAAAATTGAACACGTCATTTGAGATAATTATCTTCATGCAACACCAAGTCAAGGCAAACGAAAGAATAGACAAGCTTGCCTTAATGTATGTCGTAAGAGGAAGAAAAATTAAGTCAACACAAAACATAATGAGGATGAAATTAGAATTATTTTTAGAATCATTATAAAAACAGAGAGTAAAAGTTATGTAAAATTGCTGAAAAAAAGGCCCAATTTGTGAAAAGACCAAATGGCAGGAAGATTAAGAAAGACTGAATGAAGGAATGCTAATGAAACATGAGTAAGAAGAACTATAGCGCAGAGTTTGGGAAAACAAACAAAAACGAGGTTAACATATTCGATCGTGAAAACAAACCTCAAAATTTCAGTACATACCAAAATAAATCGTAAAACTACGCAGTCTTCAATAAGTATTCAGCAAGTTAAGGTTTATCTCCAAAAGATGAATCATTTACCTTTACAATCCTGACCATTGGCACCACCTATTGCCAATTAATTTTTTTTTTAACCAGAAAGTCCGAAGTCCAACATCTACACTTATTACCAAGTTCAAATGAGTGACACTGAGACTTCTCGAGACATGGCATGTATATGTTCCTTTAAACAAGGTTAGGAGGTAATGAGGAGGCATGATTGCACAGCAAGAGGTGGACTCATAAAGTTACGAAAGACGTATCCAATATCTGCCGGCCATAAACGTGGACTGATTACTGACGTAGGGAAAAAATGCATTAGTATCAGTTCCATGGCCATTTTGAAAGGAAACTTCAAGCAAGCCACGGAGTTGTAACGGGATGCACTATAACGGTCAGAAAAAAAATACAAATCCAAATAATTGGAGCTTAATTACTTTCTTCATGAGACTAAAACCCAAATATTGAAGGCTGGGAGCTCAAGTACACTAACTACAAAAACAAGAACCTTAAATGCCAAAGAAAATACTAGATAATTTAAAAAATGTAGACCAACCACTGCGGACAATTTTTAACCTCTTATAAAGAATTGGTTTTTGCTTATAACCTGAGCTATAATAGTTACGAAAAGACTTGATCATAAATAAGAATAATTAATCCCTTAGCAATTATGATAACAAAAAACTTAATTATATTAATTTCCTAATATTTAAAGGGAAGCCAACCGTGAGGAAACATAATAAACATGGCCATAAAGAGGAACGCTGCTCAGGAAACAAACGGGAAGGGGGAGGAAGAGAAAGAATAATAGAATGAGTTCCTGGATTAAAATTGGGTTGTACCAGACTTTTTTGTATTAGAAAGCTTAAGTTAAAAAACAAATACTGAATATGTCATGTTAAACATCTATGACTACTTCTCTTATATCAAAACGCACTAAAGTTGGCACAATTTTATGCTGCGCTAAATAGTTAGCGAGTGTGTTTGCCACGTGGGTTTGATTGTGACGTCACAAGGCAGTGCGGTCATTGCAGCATTGCTTGCAGAGTTACCATGATTGTGCTTGAAAATGATGAGCTATGGATAGTGAATTATACCACAATATTCTTCAAAATTGATCCAAACGCTAAAAAACTTTCTTCATTCGATAGCCGATATCTATAGCTGGAAACATTAATGGAAGTAGGTTAAGGGTGTCGCCTAGGTTAGAGGGCTAAAATAGGTTTTTTTCGAATTATTTCCGAGAAATATAAAGTACAGATGTATTTAATACAGGTTTATGCAAAATAAAATAAAGATGTATGCATTATGATTCTCATACAGTGCATAAAATGATTATTCACTGACAAAATGTTGTAAATTGATAGAGAAAAACTGATGTCATTATATTGCCTCAACGCTGGAATGCCTGATGGGCGGGAAAGCTGGGGCCCGTAGCTTTTGTCTAAAAGATACAAACTGTTTTTCATTTAAATAAATATCTACCATCAATAATCTAAAAAAAACAGGCAAGTATACGAATTCATTAAAACATTTTTCACTGAGCAGAGAATTAGGGTTTTAGGAAAAATATCCATAAGTAAGATAATAATAGAAAAAAACGCAATCAAGTCCCACTAAGTAAGCTATTTCAAGAACTTACTATTCAATCATAGAATATTTCTTGAAGCTTATTAGGCGGCATTTTCAACTATTTTAGCGCCAGAATTCAAATGTTTCCAAGCGCCACGCCACATGTCGGATATTTTCTTAATAATTCTGAAGTGTCTACCTAACCCGCTAAACGATCATTGCGTTTAAGATTTGGTTTTATGACGTTAAGTAACTCCTAGCTCCTATTTACAACCATTTTTGGACATTTTAATTACGGGCCTTCCCTCCACTTCTATATAATCGGAAGCGCGTGATTTACCAGGTGCATTCATCTTGTAAGTAAAGAAAAATAAAGAAAAATATATTGCTATAAACTGCCAACTGTGGATAAAATTGTGGACTTACTTAGGCGCTGACTTCCCCGTCGAAAACAAAGGTTAAGCAAGCATTGTCACCGGGCTTTGTTTAAAATGTCCAAGTCGGAGACTTTCAACTAAACCATTGATCACGAGGATCACGGCCGCGGATCAACGGCTCATGGATCCCGAACACTTACATTCGGGCGTTCATTCATTAAAATCACACTTATGGTCTATTGCCGGACTCTCTTGCTGAGCCGGCCGCTATGACTAAGTTAATGCCTTTTCAATTCACCGACACGGTAGGATCTCTATTCCCTCCGTAGGCCTTTCTTTTCAATCTTGCGGTGCGTTCCGTTAATTTTTTTAGCGAGGATACAGAAAAATATATAGAGCTTTCACTCTCCACCGTTTCCGGAGAAGGAGCAATAAATAATTTCATCTACGCTCTATTTTCTCTCTTAGTGCGAAGAAACTCTTCCAGTTCCTCTTAAGCATCCTCCACTTCACGGCTAAGCGCTTCTTTCTGCTACACGCTGCTTAGCGAGGAGCCCTCCGGCGGGGGACGTGATCCTGCCCGAGGGGAAAAAGAGAATGGCAATGCAGGGAGCTTCCTCTCGGGACTTTCACCCCCCTCGCCCTTTGGACGGGGAAGTAGTGGTGAGCGGAGCGGACGATGGCCGGCGGCCGACTGGAGAGGCGGTTTGAGGGAATAAATAGCAATACTTGGCAGAAATGGCAAGTTCAGAAAGGGTGAGCCAAGTAATTGACAATGGGGACCTCTGATGGGACCTTCAGCCACTTTGTCCCGCTGTCACCGTATACCTCCCTCTTCCTCAAGTCACATCCTTCGCAAGTGAGTGCCATCAAGGTTTGCCACACCTTTTAATTTCTACGCGGATGGACCGAGATTTAAATACAGGAATACATTATCGGAATCTTTTCTTCGACAATCTATCGATTCCGTTTTATCAAAAAGAGTATTTTTGGCAACTCTTTTCTAAAGCAAATAATTTCTCGGAAGACGTTCGGCTCTATTTACCAATGTATCACTCGAAAATTTTACTGCGGTAGACATTATGAAAAGAATATGGTGACGGCAATAAAAGAGAGAGATTGCAGAATGAGGAAATTAAAATTATCACTTTCCACGAAAAATAAGGAGCCTTAATAGTTGCGATGGATTATGTCTTTGAATGGGCACTTGCATACAATAATTACTTATTTTCAAGGCTAACACCTCACGATGGTTTTCCGCATAAATTAGTAACCCTGATTAATTAGTATCCGTATCTCACCGAAGAACTTTACAAACGTATAGTTCATTACGAGTATCCTCCTTATCCATGGTCTTGCCTTGCTTTGCTATCCTGACAGCTTCTTAGCCCTCGCATGGCCATTGTACGATTGGTACGGACTCCCGATATGAATGAAATAAATTGCTACACATGCTGATAACCTGAACAATATATTCAGTGAATAAGAATATTTAAGTTAAACCAAAGCATAAAAAAATCATATTCATTAAATTAGCTATAGGATATTCGGATATATCTTTACTCAGTGCTATAACTGGTGCAGGTAGCTGTGGAAGAACAGGGTTACATCCTTCTGATTACAAGTTAAAACGTGATCTAAAAGCCGTTTTCGCTTGAAGCAGGCTAATACTGGCCGCGGGTTTCTCCCTTCTCTTTCAACTTATCTTCCACTCCAATTCAAATTCTTCTACTAACACTGAGAGACCGACCACATCGGTACAGCCTTGAATAACGCTTGAGCGTCAACGTTGGGCCAGGGGTTCTCGGGGAAGAGGCATGGATCGGTAGGGTGGAGCGTCCAACGGAGGGGAAGGGAACCACCAAGCCGACACCCACAGCGCAGCCCGGGATGTATTTACGAGAGTTGTTCCTCCAAGTGTCGGAGCATGGGGCGATACGGTTAATGAAAGGACTCAGGGGTGTAAGTGGGTCCGGCGATGGCGAAGGAGAAGGAAAAATGCAGACGACGACGGCCAACGTCTCTCCATACAGAACGCTTACGGCTATTTCAGTCCCTTCCCTAGGAGAGCGCGTTTTCTCCGAATATGAGTGCCACAGTGGGTGATTTTGTGGCTTTGTTAAATAATAGTGTTGAGGAAAAACTGTTCTGGGCTGCGTTTAGGTTGCGGAAGAATTCTGAAAGAGAGGACAAAATTGCAAAGGTGAAACACCACCTCTGTAGGTCGGATCTTGCACTACCTATTTTGCGCGTCTGGGAAACGCATTAGGATTACGACCCGAAGGTAAGATGTTTTGGAACTTGAAGAATAGTTCGAAATGGAGCTTCAATATTTATCAAAGAAAGTGCTCTTAGCAAAATGTCGAAGCGTAAAGTAATACATATTTTGAGCACTCTACTTGATAGGTTAGAAAGCCCATTTCTACCACTGGTTTACCCTTTCTGGGGTCTCACCACTTCCACACACAATGGTCGCGCCCCCATGCACAAAAAAGCGCACCGACCTTACTTAATAACCTCCAAATTCAGAAAATGACGTAACAACTTCGGTTTTCGGACCTAAGGACCGCCGACATGATCTAGTATGCCGCAAGTCTCACCAAAAAGTCGTAGGTACCAGCCGTCCTAATTCATGACGCCATCTTCTACAGTACGCAAGAGTTGTGATCATCGCATGTGACCGTGTGGGTAAACTTGATTGTGATTGTTAATTAGTCAGTTATTTTGAACTTGTAAATGTAAATAATATTCTTATGCTGAGTTCAGTTTATTCGGATTTTTCCCGCGTTGATTCATAAGAACAGAAAACAGTTTCGCTAAGATTACTTAAGCTAACCTTAGCTAAGTTTCAGTACCTGACAACGTTAGCTGTAACGTAGGTGAAACTGTTGCCCGTAAATATGAATCAACGCGGGAAAAACGCGAATAAACTGAACTCAACAAATCACCGCAGAAGTCTCCGTACCAATAAATTTATGCTGCCTGAAAAATCTCTTTGGTTCATAAAAATGCAGTTCATAACAATGTCATTGCTGTAACTAAGTTGATGGCAAACAACATTTGTCACATTTGACGTATTCTCCATCTACATTTACACACACAGAAGAGCTAGTTTTCCGTTTCCCTACGCAAATGTGTCTCAGACTCATATGAAGTGGTATATGTACCGACCTTTTATACCTGTATTGTAACACAAGCAATGCCTCTCATCCGTTTAGCATACTCCCTGCCTTTCCGATTTGCATTCAAATGACAAATTATTTACCCTCCTTGCCCATTCTTTCATAGTCGATTTCTTTGGTTAACTTTCTTTCCTCTCCTGCCATGTTTCCATGTTTCCTTTTATAGATTCATTTATGATCATCGCATATTTCCTATCCTTACTTTTATCCTAATATTTAACACTTCATTTCGTCCTCTTTCCCCATCCCAGGAGTTTTTGCCATGATAAAATATATCACATCCCTCAATAATCAAAATCCTAACAAACTAATAATTTTTTCTATCATTTCTTCTCTCCTATTTGTAAACGCTTTAATTCCGTAAGTGCTAATTTGGAGAAATGACGTCCGAATTGGTGTGGCTTAGGAATGTTAATGGAATGATTCTGGTAGCAATGCTGCCGTCGCAGTCAGTTTCCACCACTTGAAGATTCTTATAGATCACTTTGAGTTTTATGTAGTTCCAGAAGTTTCCTGTAACATTCTGTAGATGATGAATCCGTTATTCCACTTTCGATGCTCAGTCTTCGGGTAGATACGTTCTATAAGCACCCACTTGTTTATTATAGAGATGCACTGGTATTTTCTCTGAAATACATATTTTTCAATATTTCCCTAATTATAAGATTCAATTTTTTAACCATTGTGAATTTATTATTATCATGGTTTAATCCCTTAAGCTGTGTGAGTGACTACAACTAGACCAATTTCTGACCTCCTCAAACGATGGAACGTGGACACCTCTGTAGCTTCATCAACTGACGTACGCGGCATGAAATCAAGGGTTCCAGGTTCGAGTCCCAGTCAAGGCGAATGATTTTTTCCACTATGGAATACCCAAATATATCAAGCAGTCATGGATAACTTGAAGGACAGGCACCACATTGATTTGGTGCCAATCCCGAAAAATCTACTGTACTGAAAGCCTTGGGACCTAGAGAAATGAGTGTGCACTTCTTTATGTTTTAAGAAGTACGTGAAGTTACACGAATTTATTTCTGCCGGTGGTACGTGTTACCCATATTTGGCAATAATTATACTTTGTTAAATGATACCAATCATATCCAATCGTTGAGATATTTGGCCCTATTAACGTTCCTCTTCTGAACAGCATACACGTTATGGCATCTCATACACTTAGCCAGTCCTAGAGAAAAACTTGACAAACGCAATTTCTTCGCAACGCCACCAGCTATAGCCATCCATTTGTGCTGAGTTATAAGACCTTATAAGTCTAAAGCACTAAAAAGGGAGTCTCACTGTCTTTCGCAATATTCGATGCTTCTTTTTAAAATGTATGAAAAATGTTTCCATGAACCAGATTTACAAATTTGAAATTTGAACCAAGGCTGGAATGAAGTAACACGCAATTCTTGTAACAAGTAAGAAAATCTGACAAGTTCTCGCATCATATCTCAAGCGTGCTGTGCGGGAGGGCGAATTTTTGCTATTGTCCCATTGAAAGTAGCAATTCTATTCAGGGAAATATCCTTGATGAGTCATGTCTTACGTAGCATCACAGAAGGAAAGATTTGTACCGCAAGGATTCAAGATGAACGACAATGGGTGGTATTTACCCATTACCTCTTCCTGTGTCTTGCCTTGAACCAGTCAGCTCTCGAGAGTAGTACCGCTACAAGACAGATGAGAGTTTTACATAAGAAATATACAGTGATAAGCTAAAGAAAGAAGCTTTTATCTGAAATTTGAGTTAAAAACCACACTTATCAATGTAACACCGCACAAAACTCGAGGAATTCGGGCAACTTTATTGAGAAAAAAAAATTATGGCGTCAACACAACAACCACCGTATAGTACAAAATTGTACCTAAATTGAGACAGCAGATGGCACAATGACGGAAGTATAAGGTATATGAAAAGGAAGCCCTCATATTAAGAAGTTTCCTTCATCCTTCTCTCATGCGATGCGTCTCGAGAAAGATTAGTAAACCGTAATTTACAGTTTTAGTCGGAGATGCTCTCCAAATTAAATTTTGATTTGAACTTAAAATTCTCCCTTAGATTCACAGAGGTCATTATGAATACAGCTCACAAATAAACTTAACCCATATCTTAAATGCATATGGACTGCAAATTCACGTTTGACAAAATAAGCTGATAAATATTAATATTAAAACCATACTGCAACAATTTGGTAGTACTCAAAGTGTTCCCTACAATATTTGAACACGATCATTTGAATAATACATCTGTATGTTCACTATTGGAGAGATAATGGTGAGTATTGTGAGAATAATGTGCTATAGTTGTGAGCATCTACGACAGCACCTGACTGAATCATTATAAGAGCCTTTAGTAAAGGTAATTGCATTTAAAAGTAGTTATAATAATATTGTCCACCATGTGGTGATTGGCACCATTTCCTTTTGAAATATTAAGGAAGTTTATGAGACCGACAAAACTGTTATTTACTACCTTTGAACAAGAAAATGAAAACTTTTAAGAGTCGACTTTTACCACACGATATTGAAAAATAATCATGTGGAGCGAAGCGTAATTTCTTTGAAGAACACCATTCACGCTAGAAGCACTGCCTATTTTTTAGATTCAACAGCCGCCTTAATCTAAATATATTAGCCTCCAAAGGGAGCCGACAATCACCACCACTTAAGTAACAACTACGCGTCTCAGAGCCATAGTCCCAGGATCTCTGGGAAATATCTCGCCCTCACTCCCTGGCCAGGGCGCGAAAGTCGCAGTGGGCTATAAACGTCGCTCGGTTTATCGCCAGTGCTTCTGTTCGTGGGGCCTTGTTATGTCCCGCGACTCACTTACGGATGCCAACGACGTCCACTCCATTTGTCTGACCTCTTCCGCGTGAGAGGTGGCGGACACCGTGAGAACAACAGAAAGCAAAAAAGAGGGGCAATGAGCAGACGTGAACTCGACAGACAAATTTTCAGGAGTTAAACGAAAGCCATTCACATGGAAAAGAAGGTTATTATTCGTATTCCAGAACCTATTCTTGCCTCAATCCCACAAGAGGAGAAATGCCCCTTTGTCTAAAATAAGTCCGCTCTACGTGACTAGAAAGATATTCGCGTCGTGAGCTAAAAGGGCATTTGCCGGCAGCACTTACCGAGTGGCAGACAATGAAATCGCAGCTGAGGAGGCCTCACGAGCTGTCAATAATGCACCGACCACATAAAGTAAATAAAAACGGTTCTTTGAATTAACGCTCGACAAACTTTCTCTCGTACGACTCTCTGTCAACCTCACGCAATGTCGGGCAAACGTTACTCTATACACTTTCAGTTCACATTTTCAATTGCATTCCATTCCATATGCATCTGGCATGTAATTACGAACAAGGTACTTTCCTGTTACCTAAGTAATGATTCCTTTACCATATTAAATATGAATGATATTAGTATTCATATGCTGAACTTTAGGAATGTATATTGAGTTGGATATCACATAAGCTTCCAAGTAAAAGAGCCGTAAAGAATCCATTTTCACAGGACACCTTCAAAGCAATCGTCTTAACATATTCAAACATAAATAAATAGTGATTTCAGAAAGAAAAATTGGTAACTGAAATCATGTGAATAATAATCATTGTGCCTTCAATAAGAAAACTGACTTAATTAATATTCAGAATAAAGTTTTTACGCGCAGTAAAACTTATTCACTAACGAGATATATTGCCTTCTAGTTTTATTTGAAAAACTTTACTGAATATATTCAATTTTTCATCGGTATTAAAGTGAATAACATGAATTAAAAAGAAAAAATAATGTTTCTAGAAGGTTAAAACAATATAATTAGGCTAATGAACTGAAAGATACCTCCGTGTTGACAAGGTCTCATGCATCTCAGGTAACAGTTCCTTGAGCAATTAATACTGAAATAATAAGTAAAATCAAGCCCAATAGCATAAAAATGTATGCTATTAGGTAAACAAACAGTAGAACAGAAGTAACAAAAACTGTAAATTTTAATTTTTCACCTGCCCGATTGACTTTCTCATTTAACTTAGGAAATATTATGGTCACTTAAACTTAAGTTCGAGTAGCTAGACAGCACCATTAATATCAGAATGTTAAAAGAAAGTTTACCTTGAGTGTCCCATTCTATTCAGAGAACGTATCACGGAAATTGCAGGACTACTGCTATATATCCTGGATTTGAATATGTTCGAAAAGATATAAATATATAGATGGAGGAAATGAAAGTAGGATGGCAGTCCATTCGACGCCGGATGCTCCATTGCTCGCATCCCCCTCGCGATGAGATCGCACATTTCTTAGGCCGCTCAATCCAATTCAAACGCTTCAAATCCACATCGACAACGCTAAATTAACTGCAATACAAACGGACATTGGAGGAAAAGGAGGAGAAATCCATACTCTTGACCCTCCCAGCACTGCCTGCAACCGGTTCCCTTTGATGCCGCGGTGTGGATGTCGGTTCCAGTTACTTTGCAAACAGCAGTCTTCCTCTCCTTTCCGTTCACCTGGGAGGGATGGGCACTGCGGTGAGGAATAAATCCTTCTCAGACAGGCATTAACAAAGGAAGGCACGGTCTCTGTCACCCAATGGACCGGAGATATTGGCGGAGGCTAAGAGGAGGAGATAAATAGAACATCTCTTCTTTGTGTTTTACATTAAGCGCAATTACAATGCAATTGTCAAGCGGTAAAATTAACTAAGCGTATCTTAAGAGGGAGGAAAGATGTCTCTATCCAACTGCACTGCACTTTTGAGACACTCCTGGTGGTGAAAATGGTATTAACCTGAGTTCTTACCAATCACTGTGCAAATAAATCACCAGTAGTCTCCGGGTCATTATCCCACTAATGGTGTGCCCATCAGGAAAATTAATACTATTGCAGAGAAAAGAAAGAGACTTAAAGCCAGTGGGGCTTTCTAAACTCACGTGGTTGTTACGACTCGGCGCTTAAGGCGTGTCCGAAAGAAAACACAAAAATTTAGTCATGTGATATTGACACCACGCAAAATCTAATGGATAGCACTGAGTGAAACTTCCCTCACTCGAGCAAAAAGGAAAGCAAATGTTTCAAACTAAACTCAAGATAATAAAACAAAATCTCTTCTTCAGTCAGCTAATTGTACGTCAGGACTGGAACAAGAGTAAGAGCAAGAAATGAAGGCTAACAAATTCCAAAGAATATTATCGTTGATTTTAAGCAATTTTTCAATAATCTTTATTGTTTTAATAACATTTTGATTAAATTTACTGTAATTATAATGTTAATACGGATAAAATAAGCACCACAAAAAGCTTTGCCGTTGGATTGCAGCGAGTCAAGAGCTGGAGAGAGGATAAAATTCCGTAATACTTCATCAAAATTAACCAGCGCAATTCATTGTCCTCTTACCCCTACCTGTATCACTTAGCTAGACCCCAAAGAGAAGACCTGTGGACAAGGGCAACTAGTCATGATTTTTAGATTTGAGTAAGTAATATTCCCAAGTGGAGCAAAAAAGTCGACTACAACAATAATACTTGAGACATTTTGCTACAGGAATCTATTGCTACTGTGACGATTTATTTCTTTTAAATAAATTAAGACTTAGCCAATGAAAATTCATAGAAGGCAGTAGGTAGCCGTACATAACGCATAAAAAAGATAATCATCATGTATATACCTCCAAATGCCAGTTAATTTAATGGTATAATTTTAGTTCATTTACAGCTTTTTTCAAAACTAAAAAGGGGATGACATCTTCCATTCTTAATTACTAGGGCGATAAATTTGTATTTCGCTATAGCTGTACGCATTGCGTGAACTTTTGTCACTATGAAGTGGTCATTGTACTGACCAATTCTTTTACCGAATATTTTTCTGAGTACTTTTACATTTGATGATTTGCATTTTTTGTCATAAGAGGAAATAACTCCTAACAACAAGTTTTAATAGTAGTAATAGCAATATGGTAACGTTATTAAGGTGCACTGATCATATCCTTGAGAGAAATAACTATTAGTTCTGTGTAACCTCTTGGGAATTCCTTTATCATACACACTTAAAAGTAGTTCCTTCAACTCATTGCCAAAACAAAAAAATATATATTATTTTAAATCAAGTAGTATTGCATCTCAAATTGCAACATAATATCCACAAAATCAATTATTTGTACTCACTAGTCCATCTCCTATTAACCAAAGCGAGCAACTCGAGAAATATCACTCATTTCTCTTTCATTAAACAGAGTGCCTTCCTCGTATTCTTTTCCAAAGATTTAGAAGATATTTTTTGGAGAACCCTTGAATAAAGTAACTTGGAAGTATTCTGTCTTATTTTTTATCTGGCTAATGTGCATGCTATCCATAACTTGAGAGAGTTATTTTCTAATCAATTTCTTCAACTAATTTACGAATATCTCAAAAGTAAACCCTTCCTTATGCCTCGGTAGGTCATAAAAATATTCCCCATGCTTTCATGGTATCTGACTTTTTCATCAGATAAGTTTAAATTAATAGCATTTGTAGGGAGTGGCTAAAATTATTCTTTATTTCATCTTATTTAGCAAATGGAGAAAGGACTGTACATGTTTTAAATGGATGTAGAGCAACGATGAATTGAAAATGTAAATCTATCATTGAAGTCCTTAATAATATGTTCCTATCAATAAACTTCAGGATTTTAATATTTCATTTTTAATCATAAATTAACGCACACTTTTGTGTTTCAAGGATGTATGCAAGGAAAGTGACATTATCTTCATGTTTACATGCTCTTTGTAATGTTCCAATGTTGAATGACACATAAGAGTAAATACACAAACGGATAGCAAGTCAATAAGCACTATTAACAAAGGAATAAATAATAACGTTGAGTCCGAGAAAAAAAGTTTAAGGTATTCTAATCTTAATGTTGATTATACTATACGTCCATCTTAAGACTTAATACAATGCAATTTGCGGATAACTTTAACAAAAATATCTATGCTTAACAGATTTAGTTTCCAAGTAAAGCTATACCTAAACCCTTCAAACAGCTCTAGCTATGAAAAGCTAAAGCTATGCGTATATAATTTCCATGAAAAGCTGTACCTATAATGATGGAAAAGAGATTTAGTTATCCCCGTATTAAATAACTGCATTAATAAATTTTCAGTGATCACTGAATAGCAATCGTCATATATACAACTGCATTGTCTCGGGCGTGACCTTGTGGAATATACTAAACATTGTTAATGGAAAGATAACGTAGTTATATCACATTAATATTTTTTACCACAAGATTTATGTAGAATTACTAAGCTTTCCTTTCATTTACGATGTATACGGCTACAACTATTTTGAAGTGACGATTCAGGGGAACATAGTTTCTCATAAAAAATCTTAGGCTGCAATAAGCAAAAATATTTCTAATTTTAAAAATAAGATCTGAGGTTGCCTGCTGGAGTTATATCTAATAATATTCTCTTTCAGGGATAAAATAATACAGCCGATTTCATCTGGTTTTGCATCTGCAAATAAGGCATTCACTACATTCGTCTTCTGAGGAAAATCTTCAATGAAAACTTTTCTTATGTTAGTAATTTGGCTCTAAAGGACAATACCTTGGTTGACCAATCCTCCCCTTTTATCCTCCCTCACAACCTACACTGATTTTCTGGGAAACCCGCTACGGCCAAGAAGCAGTCTCCACACTTTAGCCTTTAAGCTAACTTTCTCTCCCTGAATGCAGATTTGTATGCCACAAAATCTAATGCATAGGTATTTAGAGTACTTTTTTGTATGCAATACAATGAATGAAGCATGGTTATGCCCTACTCTCTGATGGTTCTATTTATCAACTAAAACATCACTCTGAACTATCTTCGAGTGCTCCTGATTATTGGCAAGTAAGTGATTATTCAGAGAGATAGGCTGCTATTCTGAATGAAATAGTTGTACAGCTATATGCCAAAAATAGCTTTCGTGACGCTTTCGGTTCGAAGAATAGCGTCAACGCAGCTATTTGCGATTCTGAACGCAGACTGACGCCTGTGAGCGACGCTATTTTAGGCGACGATCTGATCCCCACGTTATTCTAAGAGCGTCAAGCTATTCTCGAGTGAAACGACCACCTGATTCTTTATCACACGTTATCTAACGAGGATTCAGCAAAATATGCATGGAAAAGTGTTCCTAAATACATAAACATAGTAGCAGGATTGACTTATCAATACGTATATTCCAGTAAACATAAAAAATTCTTCTCATAAAAAGTAGGCAAATGTGCCAAGCTGGACGGGAAGGAGAAGTGAGCAAACTTATTTGAAACTGAACCAAGTTGAGTTTAAGCATGAAAATGGAAACCTTCCTTGACATTGCCTTTTCCCGTACCTCCCATTGTAGACTGGTATTTTTTTCGACCGAGTCTCATTGCTTTATTCTTGCATTGCATAATTTTTTCCCTTCTCTCAGCAGGGGATAACAAGTTTAGGTAAATAGAAGAACCTGTTCTACACGCATAGGATGAGTATTCACTCTCTTCGTAAAGAATTGTATCTAGCTTTTCCGTTGGATTATTTAAACAAGTCGGCTCGAAATAGTGCTTACCATATTCACATTCACTTCCAACCTCACATTTCCCAACGGTCCCACAAGATTTTCTGCATCGCTGCATCGTATTCAGAATCGCTTCTGACGCTATTCACGAGCAAGAAATAGCATTATTCAGAAATAGCGTCGCTCGATTCAGAATAGCAGCCATAATATCACTAAATTAGTGCAATATATTGGTATAAGCCTCGTAAAAAACACTTTTAAACTCAAGTTCTAACACCGTTTGATGCACCAGGAGTGTTCAATAGTCTACCTTCAACTGTTCGGCGGTAGGGTTGTCGTTCCAACTTTGTCTGCTACGAATGCCAGAGGTAAACATCTCTTGATGATCCTGACTTATTTTTCAGTCTCAAGGTTCTCTAGGCCCAGGGGCTTCTCTCAAATAAATACTCAGAAATTACTCTCAGTTTCAGTGACTCTCAACTCTATATTTTCTCAACAAACAAATATATCTTGTTTTAGACAGCAATGCTGGTCTTCCCTAAAAATCTAAAGTCTAACTCCTAAAATTTAGTACCTGAATACTAAACAGTTTTATGAACAGTTAACTTTTGTTCAACTTCATAGAAGCCTTAAGACATTCCCCTAATTGATAACTACTAATTATATTATCGCGTAAAACATGGAAAAACTCTTATACGTAAATACTATCACTGCTGATCAAGGAAATGAGTGAACTTTGCAATCATTTCCCAGAAAATCCAGGGCATCCGCTACACCAGCACTTGAAGTCTGTAACGCCTGCTTATATTTCATTTTCTGAAACTTATACTGTGTGAGTCCCCCTTAGCTTAGTGAATTCAATAAAAACCATTTTGTTTCACAACATCATCTTTAAACACTATAGGTCCATTATATCTCCTCTTCTGATATCAATGATTACCCCATTGGCCGCAAGATTATTTCCAACTCGCTTCAGCATATTGCATTCATCCATTTAAATATTATTTAGCTTACCAGACACATGAATTAATGACGAATGGTTTCAACTTTATTCAGATTGGGAGAGATGAATCATCGGCATTAATAAAGATAGCGATCAAAGTATTTTATAGATATCTAGGAAATATTCATAAAATAACATCGTCAATCTTATCACTGATGGGGCTATTGAGATTGCCACGAACAATAAAGGATACAGAGCTGATGTTTAACAGTTAACAAACAAATATGAATTCATTACGGTCAAATTTAAGACCATTTGTTGCAAACTAAATGCTGCATGCGCTTGTATTACGAAAAAATGGCAGTCAATGAATCAATTGGGTGCTAAAAATATAAAATTGAATATGTAACAAAAATTTCGAAAATTTATACCAAAGTAAAAAAAAATTAAAATAGATAATTCTCATTGTGCTTTTCATGCAAAAAGTCTATCTGATCGACAAGAGCGAATAAGGTAGAACTAGTATGAGACTACAACTGGCGCAGGAGACTTCAATGTCGGACCTCACGGGTCGACTTGGAGAAGTACCGCAAACTACAATGATCTAACAGGAAAATACTCTTAGAATATTTTCAGTTGCCTTTCAAGACAAGTGTCCGCTGAATAAAAGATATGCGGCTAAGTTAAGGCTAATATCAGTTTCACCTGCTGACTGCCTGGTCAGATATCCTGAATCAGTGAATTTTATCCACCGGTGGACCCAGTTCGAGGTACATCTCCTCATCAATATCCAACTTTCCATTTGATTGCTCACAGAGAGAATGAAATGTTTGAAGCGTTGACTAGTTGTCACGGGGAATGCCTGAGCGCAATCCCTCTAAACTGCCGCACAAGTCCTACATGTACCAGGTGGCCCATGTTGGTGCCTTTCTTCCCGTCTCGCTAAGCCTTTGGTGCACTATCTATATTTTAACCATGGGTTTAACCCAGCAGTAAACATTCCCAAACTTCATTGTCTGACATGTGGTGAAGACTATGAAAAAATTCACCGCTCTCATCTCGTCCTCATAGCTAGAAGGATTCTATGACGATGCATAACAGCGTCTCTAGATGCTAAAATCAAGCTACTGCGATTGAAAAAGGATGACGGTGAGAAAAATCACCAGAGAGGCGCGGTACAACCTACGGGGTAGGCAACATGTGTATTCACTCTCACCAGTGTTCTATTACATTAATAAATATCATTAGTCCATTCAACCGAAACTATATAGTAATAAAAAAATATCAACCATTAAACCAGTGTCCCGGCGCGTGTTTACTCATTAGGTGACGTGAAACGACCATTTGAATAATTTAGACAGGCTGAGGAATGCGACGAGACTAGGAGTGAGAAAATAAGTGGTACACGAGAAAATCGAACGCCTTGAATCAATTCGAATGCAAAGAGTACACGGCTGCATTGCAACAGTGTTTCAGTTCCGCGCTGCATAAAATTCGCGTCGTTCCTGAAGAAGTTCCACATTCCCTGACTTTCTGAGCCGGATGGACCTTCAATTCTTTGTACACGTTGGTGTGGATTCCTTGTGCGCCAGGAAAAATGAGACTCGTCAACACGAGGGAGGCCTCTTCCACTTCTCACCCTCTCCGAGGCATTTGCGTGATCTTCATCATCATCGGTTGACTTCAGAAAACAGTCCACAAACCAACTCCTCTGGAAGGACCATATTTTGTGGGAAGAGAGCAAGCAAGCTCACGGCATCTGGGTGTTCAACGCATTCAGCGACCGCAGACTCGCCACAGTCACTGATCAATTATTAGATTAAACGACATGAGAACTCACCGAGTTATACTCCACTGAAGTTGCTTCACTGTTTTATATACCCATTTGGAATCAGAAATTTCGGCGGAAATACATGCATTACTTACAAAAGCATTTGTACTCTAAACCGATAGCATATTGTAACATGCCCGATTATCAAATGACCATATAGGAAGCTTTGTTCCATAATTTCGTATCTATAGCTGAGTAAGAATACTTTGCAAAAACCCTTTCATGAAGTTCACTCATTGGAAAGGCGTGTGTAATCAATTACTATCAGCGAAAAATTGAAAACTAAACGAAACCATCTTGGAAAGTGGAGCCATATTCACTATTTTTATCTGATTTTTACTTGAAATTTGTTCACTACCGGAAAGAAATCATTCGTTTTGCTGGTTTTGATTTATTTTTTAATCATAACTGGATTCCTAGAGTGGAATGTAAGTGTTTCGGCGACATACTCCCGTGAACGATGCGATCGAGCGAGCCAAGAAAAGTAGAAAATCCGACATTTCGACATGAGAAGGATTCAAGGTGAGGAGAGGATGTAGCAGCCCTAAAGAGGGAGTGAAACGAGCTGGACAAAAGGAGGGAGGAGGGGGAGCAAACAAGGAAAAGAAAGAAGGAAAGAGCGAGGAGGAGACGGAAAGAAAACGGAAGTGGAAGAAGACGGTGATGGAAGCAAGACGAGAGACGGAATGTCTGGAGGTGGTCGGAGGAGTGGAAGGGGGGGAGGATGAGAGGGAGAGGGGGGGAGGAGGGGGTGGCGAAGGGAAGAAACGAGGTTCGACGGAGAGGGGTCCTTTCCGAAGGCGGATCTCGGCTCCGTTGAAACGAGGTCACCGGGACGATGAGAGGAGGGGGTGGGGGAAGGTGGCTGGGGGTCGGGGAGTGAGGGAGGGAGGGAGGAGGGGGAGAATGGAGAGGGAGGCCGAGAGAGGGTTTGTGAAGGAAGGTGTGCTGTGCCTTGTGTGAGGGAGAGAGAGATAGGTCGAGAGGAGATGAACACTAAGGAGGTTGCCGCTTCGAGTTTGAGACGGAGTTGAGAAGGGCGGCGCTTGAATGACGGAGTTGAGCCCCATGAAAAGGGAAAGAGGTTATACCTACAGGGAAGCGATTCGAAAACTTAATTCATCTGAGACACACGCACAAAAACCGCCCCACACCCATACGACCCCACGTGGGGCGACACGACGCCCGGCCACGCTCACCCATGCTCACGCTCACTGCCGATGAGCACCGTCCACGGCGACTTCCGATCAGATTCCAAGCATCGATTAAGGTGCAGAGATTCGCCAGTGAATAATATCGGAAAAATTAATCGTGAATGATTAATTTGTTTATTGCTCGCTGTTTACAATCGAATTGTCCATAATTAAATATTGCCAGAGTATTCAAATAGTATACTTTCAACGCTATAATTTAATTTGAACATCCCTGAATTTATTAATTTCTTATTATGACCTGCCATATCTCAAAATTTACTGCAGTTAAAAATATTGTCTTTGTCGTCAACCAGAACATTTTCAATCCCCCCACAATGTCTGGCGTACAGCCCAATTAATAACACATTCATTAAGGATGAATGACAGAGTGAAATAGCAAAAAATTAATCGGGTATCGACATTGTGTAAAATCGTTTCCTGATACAATAACGAACACTCAGTTTTCCCACAGAAAATTTTCATTTTCCACGACCAATGCTTTGACATGTTATTTTTTAGATAAAATTTCCAACCTGAAGATAAATAATAATGTGGTCATAAAGAAAAGGAACAAAATTTCCATACAAATATTGTTTCTTCATCATTTACGTGATAAATCGACCAAATGACAATTTAACCCTTCGATGCTAGTTTATCATCAGAGTATAAGAGGTTAGCCATCTAGCATTTAGAAACCCCAGCCCTGTCTTGAACGTAATCCTCTACGGCCATACTACTTCCTAACTATTGTTCCATATAAACAAGCGATTATACCTAGCATAATGCGGCATTTAAGTGAAATATAAGAAAAATTGGTGATTACAAGAGCTTCAGTTTATGTATTACCGCATAGTACTCGAATCAATACTTGTGATTTAATTGGGTGTTTCGTGACTCGCATGTAACGTCACCTAACAGCCGCACACGTGACTCGTGAGCAGCGGTATGACTACTCCGCTGAACAGGTTCCTAAGTCGTCTCCAAACGGACGTTCCCGTACTTCACTCGATCTCACGAGTCAATTGAGTCACTGTAGTCATCAAACAATTTTTCTCTCAATAACATTTGAATCCCATAATTTGGCATCCCGATCCTTCATGCATAACTTTTGTCTAAATACTACATGCCGATGACTTTTATTTACTAAAACTGGATATGACCCTAAATAAAATGGGAACATGCCGCAATTACAATGATTTATGGCTAAGTCTAAGATTCACATGGCCTTCATTAATCATCTCGATATTTATCTGCGAGCATATTTGCCTCTTCGATGACTTCATCCAACCTAAATTCAATATCCCACGGTTCTCTTTTGATACAAATTTTGGATGTATATGACACAACAGATGTACACTGTGTCACATGGTTTGTGTAAAACCAGCCTTTCAAACCAGCCGAAGGGATTCGTTTTTTGACTTCCAGACATATAGAATCCAGTGTGTGCATTCCATACGGAATTACCTCGCATTCTATTCTACTACTATGTAAAAATATGACCTCATATGTTGCAATTCAACATATGAGTGGAATTAAACTGAGAAAGGCATACGTTATCTGTGCGAGGTATTTTATGGTCGAAATAAACGATAAAACATTTACAGCGACGAGAGAATGATAAAGCAAATCCCACAGCAAGAGACACCGCCTGTGTATTTATTATAATATCCGAACTTCGCCCCCAGAATATAAATCCTAAAAAGATGTACATAAATAATGATTGTACACGTATTAACGAGATCCACAGAAATAAACTAGAATTACGTTCGTCGACAATAATTCGACCGGGTGAGAATCATGAAGAGACCATTCCATAAGATGATATTATGATAAAAAATTTAACATACGTGATCGAATGGCTGTAGCCCAGTGATTTGCACACATAACCATAAATACCAAATTTAAAGGTCTACACCGCCAACAATGAGTTATTGGCCTTTTTATGATCCACAATTTCTCAACTCGGAATCTGAAGTATTGGTTTGTCGATTAGTCTAACTAAGGAGTTACATCATTAGGACAGGGGCAAGGGCCTAGCCTCATTGAAACACCAGTTCCCGTAATATCACTGAAGGTAAGTTATGTTGGGCCCGGACGAGGGTTGGATGGATGACCATTCATACCTTCACAGTGGCGCTCTTGTCCCCTGTCTGCATGTGGCAGGCAGGTTAAAAATGGGGCTGGCGCAAGGGACCACTCAAGGTCTAGGTGCCCGACCTCCTGTCGAAGACTCCCCCAACTAACAATATACATCTATAGATAGTTACGGACTTTTTTGTAAGTTTGTATCAGCGACTATAGGCAAATGATTTGGAATCTCCAGTCTGCAGTTCAAGATAGATCAGGGATTTACGAGTCTGATGAAAGCTTTCGTCATCGCATTGGTCCGTTTAAAACCACATGAAGCGTTGTCGAAGACACTCCAAGGAGAAACCGTTGCGATGGTTTCTTTTTGGAGCCTATACAATTAGCTTAACTCGCTCAATCGCCTCTTTTGTTTCTTTTATAGACTTAGGTAATATACTTCCACTGCTATAATTGCCTTTTAATGCAGGGACTTCACCACCCTTAACAACGTAGACAACTTTTTGTGATCATCATGTCATCTTCAATTTCTTGTTCCTCTCTTGAGCTAAAAGTATAATACCGAGGGAAAGCACACGTCGTTTCATACCAACTTTTGAAAGAAATAGTTAGGAAAACAAATTTTGAGCAATAGTTCATCAAATTTGGATCAGAAGATATCAGCTTAATGGGCAAAAGAGTCCTGATGCCATCACCTTATTTCAGTAGCGATAATAAATAATGGGTGATACTTAACGTAGAGAACTTAAGTTGAAGTTGGATGACTGAAATGCAATACATTGTTTAAAGCTAAAACCACAATCTCTTGGTCCGAGCAATTAAACTGGACTTTCAGAACTCACGAGCTTAATCTAATTTTCAACGACTAATGTATTTGATAAGAGAGTAAAGACATCTAATTGTATTACGGTATGCTAAATGAACTGAAAAATTAACAGTGTTTTACGAACTGGCATTAACATTTTATAAGCGGAATAACCCGGCCATCACGGGAAAGGAGTTGTTTTAGCGCAAGAGGAGCTGAACTGGGCCACATTATCAAGGTCAGCAGTGGCTCAAGTTGCAATAACTGCCAAAACGAAAATCATTTAAGAATCTGAGAATCCGAGACTGGCTACTTTGGAGCACGCATTGGACAAGAAAGACCATATTCTTTTGAGGGCCAGCGTCATTTTATTAGAGGTAAAAACTGCATGCGAGTTTCAGAGACTAAATAAAAATCGACAAACAATAGAGAAAAAAACAAGACGAAAAAAATCCTTGTCTATGTGAGTGAAACAGAAAATGTTTTAAACTTCCAACACAAGGAATTGAAAACTATGCGTAGATTTTTCTTGATACCATTCGGAAAACTGCATAAGCTCGGAAAACCGTAGACCAATTATGGATGCGATGTCCCCGTTCACGAAGACATTTTTTTTAGAATCGGCATTCGTAAGGACGCACCACATCGGCGCCTGCTCGCACCCGAGAAGAAATCTTTTGATGGCCGACGGCACGTAGAAGAGTGTGATGCCCTCAACAGTTCGTTCGTTCCGGGCACGCAAGCATCACGTGCGAAAAACAGCGTCCTACAACTTTTCGGGCCTCTCGTTCTTCATCGTACTCTCTCCC
Source organism: Ceriagrion tenellum (assembly GCA_963169105.1). Lineage (NCBI taxonomy): Eukaryota > Metazoa > Arthropoda > Insecta > Odonata > Coenagrionidae > Ceriagrion > Ceriagrion tenellum. The sequence goes on along the minus strand of OY720633.1, from coordinate 28,947,985 downwards.
GACATCGACATCTCCCATCATCTCCCGACATCGAGCGACGAGGATTGGAAAGAAGTCTTTGGCAAAGCCGTAAAAAAACTCGTAACCGATATAAGCATAAATTTTCACAAAAACAAACGAGTGCAATTATGTTGTGTTTTTGCTCCGAGCTATCATAGGACCATGGAACTGAATATCGAACGTAAGATGATCGTATGGTTCAATCAACACAGAAATCACACGATACCCTACTGGTTGAACTTATAAGGAATATCTGAAAGAAAAACATTTAGCGAAAAAAATTACGCATGTTTATGGAGACTTCATGGTATTCATTCAAGCAAATATTATACAAAAATATGGATTCATAAACCGTTTATACTTTCTTAATTCAGTTTATCCACAAGTCTGATTAAGTGATTTAGGCTATGTTTTTCAATAAATTGCTCTTAGTAGACACAGCATACCAAGGCATGTTATTCATTTAATATCACTTGAGCGAAAAAAGCGAGTGGCGTAATCATTGACCTTTTGTAAAATGTATATTGAAATCTTCAAGAGATGTACCTAAGATGAGATTTACCTAAGACATGATTTCAAACTTATTTAAAACTTTTGAAGATATTTAGCTATTAAAAGGGAATGCCGCTCCAGAGAACGAGATATAAACCTTCTAAAAGATATTCAGTGTATATACTCAACAAGTTAGAGCCTCCATGAAACTGACAAATTTTTAATTATAGATAATAAATTTCGGTTGATTGGTTTAGCCAAGGCCAATGATCAAAATTATTTGAGTTGAAACTTTTTAGTAACAGGGAATTAAAATGGTGTAGTAGATGTCATCTATTTCTCACTAAATGTGCCGCAAAAAACGAGCGAGATGCTGTCAACTGGACAAACCGAAGAGTAAGTCGGAAGGCGGGCGGCATGACCGAGATTGTGGTCGAATCACGTAGATTAAGGAGAGCATGTACTACGTCAGAAATAGGTGCAGCCAAATACGCTACCTATCACGTCGGAAAGGAATTATGGAAAAGGAATCAAGAGTAAACACGGTAAAATATAAAGCCGGAGACATACGCCCTTCAGCAAAGAATGATGAGCACTGCAGCCGTGGGCAAAACGATCAATTCGACAGCCTCTCATGGGGCGAAGAACGATTTCATTGTTCACCGTCAAGGTTCATTACTTCCGCTAAGAGGGGAATCATTGCGAGTAGACGGGCTCACGTAAGACGGCAAATAGAAGTAGCCCGGGTAAATTCCGCTGAGACCAGAGCTAAGCGAACAATTCGCGAAAAATCACCCGATACGATACGAGATACGGGGTTACCTTCAAGATTGCTCCAGAAAATTGCTGGACTCATTCTTCGAAATAAAAATTTCGCTACATACTTCGACCGGGGCAGCAATTTTTTCATCAAAACGGGCACAGTGCGCGATTGGATAGTCACGGCACTGAAGGATGAACTACTCGAGAAAAAACAAATTCATTGGAAATCAGACATTTTTTCAATCATTTTCTCTATCAGACGCGTTGAAAAATGAACAAATGATGAATGAAGTAGACAAGCAAGCATAGAAATTATGAGAATAATAATCCAACTAACTGGGAAGGATAAAATACCCATATTATAAGTTTTTACAAATATTTTGCGGGATCATCATCAATTTCCTCAAAGTATCATTTTTTCTTAGTTTTGGTACACAAACTTGTTTCCCATCGCCTACATTTCTTATCCACTCTCATACTCTTCTTGAGTTCAGTTTTTTGCTATTATAAATTATTTACGATGCTACATTGTCGTAAATCTATCGATATTATAGAATTAATGTCGCACAATTTCATCAACTCAATATGCATGAAAAGTAGACACGCCGTCTTGAGAAGAAATATTGAGGACATGATTGTATGAATATTTGTCTCCAGTAAAAAATACTTCCTTTGAAAACTGCCTATTCAGTATCAGCCGCTATTAATCATATATAATAAGCATTAAACTTTTCTAAAATTCACCGAGTCTTACTTTATGAGTGTAATCGGCTTAGTGAAAAATTTTACAACTGAGTTTCGCACGTTGTGGAGCTTGATGAAATAGGAAACTCATAAAATTAAGATATGATATTTTCGAGCAAATGGGTCTAATTCTTTCTAGCTTTATTGAGGTGACCAGTGAGGAAGGATGGCAACAACTTGAAAATTACTAATCAATCGACAGATGTGATGAAATGATATTGTGCAGAATTTATCAGCCAAACTTCGATGAGAAAATGCTCATGTTTCAAGCTCAAAGGTGATGTTTATCCTACTGCTGCTCTAAATATATTTCCATATCGTTCGGAACGGTTATGACTTCTTGCATGTACTAAATTATAAAAATAACTGTAAAGACTTTTTTTTATATTTTATTCTCTGAGAATACACGTCTAAAATCTACATATATAAGTGAACTGTAGCCAGTTCAGAAAAATAAAGAGACATTTACATGCCAAACTGGAGGATAATTGAAACGAAAAAAAAAACAAAAATAATAAAGATAACTTTATTATTTTTGTCTTTTTATTATTTATTATTTGTATTATACATCTGACGGAGTAATGCTAGGTCTACGACAGCAGAACTGCAGTTTACACACCTGACTTTTTTCCTCCACTCATCAAATCAAACTGTTTAGTAGAGAGTCTGACTAAATACGTTAATTCCAAATTTCCATAAAAATGAAAATTATGAGCTATTCGTTCTATAGCTGGAAAATAAGTTTTGCTCCCATCTAAAATTCAAAAGAACCTAAGATTTTAAGAAGAAAACTCAGCATTTGTCACGACTGAAGCTTGTTTGGCAATCGTTCACGGAATTTGGCCACATTCAAGGCTTCCTTTTCATCACTTCTCCTTGAGCTATTACGTCAGAAGGTCTCTTTACTTTGTCTCTAATTTGAAGGCGCACCCATCTTCCAAAGAAAAACTCGATATAATAAACAATGTATCGTGGAAAATCCTTAATGCCATTATTAAATCTATAATTATCGACGTATTGGGAACAATATCTTCAATGAATTATATCGACATTGGTCAGCCTTCCATCTGCGTGAAAAGCTGTTTTTGTTATAACAGATTGCTTATAATGTTTATCGAATGTAAACTTAAAGAATAAGAAACTTCATTGAATACAGCTTATTGAATCCAGAAAAATTAGACTTTTTAATTAGCCTCGGTGCTTGACGGGGAATACAACAGACTGAGCGGATAGTGTAATGTCATTTATGCTAGTACATTCGTAAATTTAGCCAGAAGCTTTTCGTTTGCCAAGCCAATGCGAGGACCTACAATGAACCAAAATCGTTGAGAATAAGGATCTAATGATGGTGAAATGAATCTGAGCTGCATGTGGGCGCGTGGTATCCCTGGTACTCAATGGTCGAGAAACACATCGTTTTCCGGCCAAAATTAATATTCCGCGTCATTCAACAATGTTTTGAAGTAAGAGTTGACTTCTAACATCCTATCGGCAAATTCGTAGGGACAGTTTTATCTAAAAAAATAACTAGGATATAGGGGTATCACAGTTTGAAACGCAGCAGCCCACAGATGGATATATTTCTGCTAGGAAGTGGCACGTTTATGTCACGAGTCCTCGGTGGGTCCGAGTGGTCGGTCATTTACAATTATACGAGCGAGCAAGAACACGAAGTCAGCGTTTCTTGTCCGAATGCACGGAGGCGATATTGCTCTCAAGCAATCGAAAAAAATCTTGGATTACGTGAGGCAGTCTCGCTCAGTGGCAGAGAGTAAGGGACAACCCCGTTTCCCCCTCTCAGTTCCAAATAGCTCCCTGATGTTCCTCACGCGCGCGAGGAACTCGAAATGCGGAAGTAGGAGAAGAATTGAATTCCCACGAATCCTCAAAACACCTTAATTGCGGTTCACATAACGCTCTCAGATCCAACTCATTCCCTAGTCTGAGAGCGTGCGCACACCAACACTCTAGAACTCTACCTAATTCCAATGGCATGCGACAGGGCCGAGCAAGACCATAATTGATGTGCAGCGATCATGCGCTTTCTCGCGGAGGCAGGGAGCATAAGGAACAACGAACGTTTATACGATGATAAATGAGTTTGCATAGATTCGCGCAAACACACAGACAAACCTGATGCGTATGATATCTTCTATAGTCTAATTACCTGTATTCATTAACGGGGACACCCAACGCGAACTCATCAGCGCGGAAGAAGTCTCGCTTCCTTAGGAAACAATGCTTTAGTTTGATGATCACCAAATATTAGAAATATGCCGCTGGAATTGAGTCAATGTTGACATGGGTCTAATACTTTGATTTCAAGGACTGAGGTGGTATCAAGAAAATCTAAATACTCAAAAGACGTATAATTTATAAGTATAATCTATAGACTTCAACATGATGCAATCATTCTGCGTGACGTTATTTACGTGAGTGAAAAATGACAGGAATTACCTCTCCAGGAAATAGGAAAACAATCTTTTGAAAATATTTGCAAATATTAACTGACAATTGGCTGACACCTGGAAGAACTAAAATTAACTTCGTTGGACAAGACGGAAAAAACAATACAGCACATCCCATTTATTACATTGATTTTAAAATGCCGTTGATAAATCGTGTGTTGACAGATATAAGAGTACTTCAAGAATATCACAGTGACAAGAATACCACGAGAATTATGACGAGAAAAGAAAGGTTTAGCGACCGTGGCAATAATTCACGTACATATATATACCACAAGAACTTGGCTGTAAAAGCTAAAAGTGTTTCCTCAACTACGATCTCTTTGAGGAGAAGTGATTAACAAGGCTAAGAGAATTTGGACATCCGTGTCACTGATACTATCTTAGCGAACGGAAATAATGAACCTGAGCCAAATACATTCTTAGCAAATTCAACGACTTCAAATCAACGGAAATGGGTTCTGTGAGGAAAATGGAGAAAGCTGTCGCTCAGGCAGAAGAACAACCTCTATTTTTGGCTGTTTAACACAATGACGGAGAACAAAATAATGTTTATTTAGGTTGCACTTATAATATGCGCCCAATTTTTGTGAAATTAGACAAAGGCTTCTTTAAAAAATGAATAAATGGCATAGAGCCACGTTGAAAAAGTTCATGAGACAATATATGTAACATACACTATTTCTCATGAACATTGTACGAAGCATCACGAGGTTAGCTATTAAAATTACGAGGTAATTGTCATTTTTTACCGGAAGTTGTGAGCTAAGACACCTAAAATCTGTGAAGTTGACCCGATTTTTTAACTGACAGTCATAGTATCACGAGGCTCCCTGCATTTACTGCCGGAATACGATTCTATTTCCTTCCTACACGTCATGACCACAGAAAACAACTGCAGGCCACTAATGTATTAAAAATCAGCGTGATAAGAAACTCATGAAATAGATGATCAGACACAGAAACCAGAATATCTGGTATCCTAACTCCCTCTATCACATATTCTTACGACAGTCCGCAGGGCACAAAGGGTCACTTTCCCCCTCCTCCCCTCCAAGCAATGACGACCATGTCTCGCAAAGTTCGCCACATCAACTACAACTTGCCAATGATTCAGCGTTCTCAACTGAAAACGTGTAATCTGTCGCTCAAGCCGCGGTCAACCTCAAGGTTAGACCAAGGAAGCAAATGGCAAAGAGAATAATAAAAGGATTCGAAGATATCAGACGGCCGGAGACAAGAGAAATGAGCGAGGTTGTCCATTGATCATACAGCTGGGGCGCGCAGATATCTTGAAAACCCTTTGGCACTTAGGGGCGGGGGAGGGGGAGCAATATGGCTCATATCCCCCGCCGACCTTGACAATGACCCCCTCTCTCTCCCTCGCCTTCTGCCTTCCCTCCCCCCTGGACATCCCCCACTCCCGCCCCCCTCCTCGCAGCGGCGACCACGACTACTCGCCGCAATTACCGTTATCGTTTCCCACGTCCCAGTTTCTCATTCTAAATTGTGCGTCAACGAAGCAGCGATACCGGTGGCGTGCGCTCAACACAAGGCGCTCGCTGTTTTCTACGCGCGACCCACGCCACTGCACCCTACGCCGAGGCCCGCGTGCATTAAGGACCGCGCCGCCGAATCCACGCGATGCCTTTCTCCACACAAACGCATAGCTCTGAGTTTCCACGAATGTCCAAACTCGAATCAGTTAACAGACCACAAGCAATGCGTTTTATGCTTATCATACAGACAAATTCAGACAACAAAATGCGGCTTGACTAATTTCGTAGCTTGGATCTGTCTGGTAGTGGGATAAAATTCTCAAGCCACCGTTTCCCTAAGTGCTTGGAAACAAACCAGTAGCCCTTGGGGCTTCGCAAGAGATTGTGAGAGGCTCCGTCCGCGGCTGTAATAGAGTTGACAAAAATCATTAAAAGTAAATTGCCCCTTACATCTAGCATTTTAACTATTTTTTTCTTTGCTAATGCGTATAACTTATCACTGATACTTCCGTAAACCTATATTGTCTAATACGTCTCATAGAACGTACATAGAACTAAGCACTAAATATTCCTTTGGGTTCCACGACAAACTTTAGCCTCCATAAGGGTTCGTTGGCTGAAAAAGCTTGGGAAACGCGACCTTTGGCAAATATTGTTCTGGTAGATAATGTTTTGTCCATGAAGCATTTGCTGAAAGAATAATACATAGGGTAGCTAAAGACAAGAGATTTTGTGATTCTAGGACTTTTCTAGGCTTTACAGGCCATAATTTTTATTTTCCCAGCAAAAGTACTTATTCTATCGTGACTTGTGTTTCAAAGAAGGTACAAGAGTGATCGAAAGATACATTAACGCAGATACCATGAGAGAATAAAGTTTCCAAGCGAATGGGATGCCATCACCTCCGGGAGAAAATCTGTTTCTTTTCAGATGGCATCGTATGCTTAGGTCAATGAGAGAAAGTCAAAGACAGTCAGTGCTGGACTCATCGCCCAAGTCGGGGACAGATTTCAATCCGCTAACCTCCACCAGGCATTGCTAGCGCTGTCTACCAAATGGATACGCCTTCGATAACCTTGTGTACGTCTTTAACATAATCACCCTTTTTAAATCATGGGCACAGTTATTTCCTAAGTGTCAAATTCAATCTTTACAGCCCTACTTAGATAAGTTACTGATAACATACTCACAAAATAAGATAAGCGCCTAATATGGTGCTTTTGATTTATTGAAAACAATCAGATTCAGAAAAGCAAATTTACAATATTACTGGAAATTTTTTGGACAAATTTCTCATTTCTCCTGATATTTCCATGTTTTCCAGCCCTGACTTCAATTACCGTGATTAACCCAGGTTTTCCCAAACTTCTTGGTTCCATATATCCATCTGTGACATATATAAAGCTTTTATAGTGGGAAATTAAATCCATTCACCACATCCAGGCAGTGGAAATTTTTCATCCATCATTCTACTTCATAAATAAGCTGAATAACCTCTCTTCACGTAAACAATTGCCAAGCGTTGATTTCCAGAGCCCACACGGTCTAACGACAAGTAGCATTCTTTTTCCACATGTTCATCATTATACGATTATGTACTGCGACAGAGACTGATAAAGTCGTCGCTGAATAAGAGGCAAACGACGCATAAGAGGAGGATACAAATGTGTTTTAAGAAAAAGAGCGCTTGTAAGACGCATTGAATGAATGTAACAGGAGGAACACAGATATGCATTGATGGGAAGTTATGAAAGTAATTATCAAAACGTAGCTAGTTTCCAAGGCCTAAAGCCAATGACTATTTTCTTTGTACTCTTTTTATACAGAAAAGAAACGGGGTGTGGTTGAGAATGTAACCAATACGGTCTGGATATTAGGAGAACAACCCATAGCTGATGCCATTTCGCGCCAATGAGAGGCACTTTGGTATGGCCATAAGGCCAGGAATATTTGGAAACGGTGGAGGCAAAACTGACGTCACTATGAATGGCGAGAAAAAAATCACTGTTGAACTAATCATCTGATGAACTAAAAACTGAAGTAGGTGTTCATCTTGTAAATACTTGAAAATGCTAGTACATAATTAATCTTAGAAAACTTGACTTCAAAAATACCTTGAACACCCTGTACTACATCTCGTTCTGTGTAATAATAATCATGTTACTAAAGATCTCCCATTGAGAAAGAATCATAGCTTGAATACAAAAAACATACGACGGTCCACGTTCGATATTTTTTGTTAATTAATTATTATAAATTTCATCGACCTAAATCTAATCCAAAAATTACATTACGCGACAGAAAAATGTAAATTTAATAAAATATACATAAACATGTCTTTATGCGAATCGATGCCAAATGAAATCAAGGTGCATGTGATTATAGCAACGCGAAAAGGTACACAAGAAGCAAGAAAAATTTTATTTGGGGAATGCTGGACAATTACCAAACTATTCCTCAGACTCTAATGCTCAATGTAAATCACTGCCAATATTTTTTATCATTGTCATATGGCCAAGTTACGGCGGTGAAATACGCTCCACTTGTCATGAGAAAAAAATCCACCCGAGCATGAAATCAAACCACAGACATTAGGCCGACCAAGTACCGGAAGCATCGGCAGCATTGATTGAGCAGTGGTGCGTGGCTCGATTTCCGACCTGAGAAGGTTTTATGTCTGCAGGGAAATTTCCGCGTACAGCCAAATCAGGCAAAACTATTCGCATAGACCGCGACTCAAACCCGGATGAATCAATATCCCTCAATATCGCGCTGAGTGCTTTAGCCAGTAATGCTACTGAGGCATCCTCCCCCAAGGATTGCTTAAACCAAACGTCTCTGCGGTGGGCACCACGTATATCCCAAGCGAGATCGTTAACGCACATTGCCATCAAATGCAATGGCGCCCCCGAGGAGAGAAGGCAATCAATACTCGATCTTATAATCAATTTAATGACCTTGAACCACTATTTCATTATGAATTATAAACTCAACAATATCGTACTAAAAGAAGGAAATATTCTGGCGAAAACTTTGCAAAAGAAAATCTAACATATTTTTCGAGCATCTTGGCAGAAATTGAGTCAAGTATACTTGTTTTTTTTAAGTTACGTCATATCAATAGTCATGGGTAACTAATTTGCATCAAAAAATGCATTCACTTACACAGAATAGGGTCGCAATGAGAAGATAGCATTTTCCGCTATAGTATCACTTTCAAGGGCAATTTTGGAAGTATTATTCCTCCAAAGTAGTTATATCCGCCTGGGGAAAACATAAAGCATTATTGCAATAATCTTTCAAAAATATGTTCTCTGTGATCATTAACCTCAACATTGCTTTTGTTTTGCCTGTCCATGTCCAAAACTAGAAGACACAATTGATTTGAATAGTAAATATACTTATGTCAAATCAGAACGATCAATAGCCATTCCTTAACATTCCCTATTGATTTCATTCAGTGTCCAAATAGTGGCCTAGAACTAGGGTAAACATTCAGGAGCATTGCAAGAGCAACTGTGTAGAGCAGTAGATGACATTGATACGAAAACGTTTGATAACCTTGTGCCCTAACTGTAATATTTCAATAATATTTTATTTGGAATATGTTGTATCTAATGTCCACGTCCTACCCACGATTCATAGACTCCATTGCTGGGAAGGAATATTTTAAAAAACATATGGAAATCCCGCTAATATACCATTAAAAAACGCTTGTATCATATAAAAAACATTTGAGCAGCTTTGTCTGAGATATTGGGCGACGGGTGGAAGGAGGGCTGGAAAGAGTTGACCTTGGAGAGGGCGGCCGGATGAGTAGGGCATGTTAGGTGGGTTGGAAGGAGGGCCCATAGGGAAACAGGATATATCCTTAAGACACAAAACCAGTTTTCCAAGTAGGTATAGGCTTCTTTTCAAACTGCTGACTTAATTAACAATAGCTATCCATCCTTCGTGGCTGCGATAGCTGCACTAATGCAGTAATTTCTGAAGCCGCATCATCATGATGACAAAGCATGTAGTCGCATCCTATTGCCATCACCAACCGCCATCACTGGATGGACAAGATAAACTATGCTTCGGAATTTAGAGTGATTTTCTTTCTCGCCTTCCACCTAATTATAAAAATATTCAGAGATAGAATAGGGCAAAGTTTCCAAGTTCTAATGCACTTCCGCCATTATAATAATGCTAGATCCAGTCTCATCCGCTCCACATAACTCGGCTCGTTTTCCGTTGCGATGATATTCTTCCAGTACAAACCAATTCTATAAGTTATTTTACCGGAGAAATTTCTACTGCTATGCGTCAAAATTGATGCAAATTAAGTATAAAGAAAAGTGAATTATTTGACTTACTTATGGCAAAAAACATTAAATGCCACCCAGGTCTAGATATTATACGAAAATACTTAACTCTAAGACGGACGGATTGCATTTTTAAATACTCCAAGGTAATTTCACTCTTATCAAGGAAGATATAAAATAACTTGAAACTAATAAATATTATATTTCACTATGCTGCTCACGTAGTATATTACGGGAAAAGAATTTAAATCTATTAAAATGTAATCAAAATAGGTAACTGTTTGCGTTTTAAGCCATAAATTTCGTTGAATGCAAGCCATTGGCCTAAATTAAAGTTTAAGATACCTGAGATTCAAACTGACAGATCAATTAATTGTAAGGGAAATGTCAAAATCACAGCATAGAAAGTGTGTGCAAAATCAGTGAAACATATACAAACCGCGGCGATATTGGATTAGTCATGAAACCCAGCAATGAAATTGCTTAATTTAGGCCCATTAACCCTATAACAAACACTTTATCAGGCATTTTATTTCTTGAGGAACTCAAAAAAATGATAATGTGATGTAATTGAAACGGTTATAACCATTTAGCCGTAATATCGGATTTCAATGGCATTCGAATTGACCGTAGAAGGTGACAACATCAGCCTGTATAAAAATGATAGAAGAAATTGCCTATAAGGATTTCTTTATTCAAACTTTATATTTAACAAGCCCAAGATAATGTCTCTTAATCGAGTGGCCATTTCTATTTTTACCCACTGCTTGGCTCCGATCTACAAATAAATTAGAATACAGACAATATTTTAACCTTCACAATGCAGTATTTTACCACTCGTCATGCTGCTCTGACGCAAGCAGACGTCAAACATGAGGGCGACAGAATTTTGTGGCCAAGTTTCTGATATTGCCTAAATCCATTTATGATAAATTACTATCTCGCACATAAATTCTAGAGAGATTCGCATACACACTCGAGTTCCGAAATAATATCAAGATGATAAGGAATTTATTTCAAAACAACACGCTATTACATAGGTTATTACGTGAAGAAATAAAAAACATCAAATTCATCGAGAATATAGCCCTTTAGGGAGTGCCCGCTTATGGGTTACCGACTCGATCATCCTTTGAACAGTCGCCATCTCTGCGATGGCGTGTTACACATTAAATAAATGGATATTGACTCCCCAGCTCGTATTACCACATAATTACACACATGGTTTAAAGTAAAAGATAACTTACATTTTGACAAACAAATTGACACGATGAACAAATTAAGAAAATCATCCGAAAGCCGGATCTTCTTCAGATGCCGATCTTTCATGGAGTCAGACATGTCAGAATTAGAATTTCAATTGAATGCTTCACCAATGAACTTAATTTACGAGTCCACTTAATTGGAGAAAAACAATATCTCGACCATTCACAGCCAATACCCTTATTAACATTATCCTTATTTAAAAAAATATATGTATTAACAATATGCTCTAACAAACGAAAACTGAAGTATTTACGTCAATAAATAATCTATGCTGAGAGTAGGGGACGGTTTCTCTTCTCCTCCACCGCTTTTTTGAGTTTCAACTGGTCCAATAAAGCGGCTAGAACAAACCTTACTTCAATGAGTCTTTAATCCATATTCCATCTCCCAAACGCAATAAGATATTAGTCTTTAAATGAAAATTTGTATACGCCTACAACAAAAATGAAATGAGCGTTCAGTCGTAAAATTAAGTCAATGCATCAAATTGGAAATGCAATGGAAAATGAAAAATGTAGCATTCGATCTCGAATACACGTAATACATCAGAGCTGGCTTTGGCACCTCATTTCGAATGAGAAACCAAAATTGGCCGAGACTGAATAGAAGAGGACTTGGGGATTTTTTTCCTCCTGGTTGTATGCCTTTTCATAATAAACCTGCTGGTTTTCATGGTTCCGTAGTTCATATCCGATAGTTACTTAAATTTTAATTAGGGAGCCGAGAGATCATAAAACGGGTGGAATCCTTTCCTCTTTCCAATACCATTCTAACAAATCCGGAAGCCAATACTCAACAAGGTAATAATATTACGAAGCCTTAAAAAAATACGGGAGGGGCTGGAATGAATTTTATTGCTCTCCAAAATCGAGTATTAGGGCTCTTCTTATTCATAAATAAATTAATAAAGCTAATGATTCCACCCGTAATTCATTTCTGCCTTAGATTTCAAAGATAGCTGGAGGTGTGCCATTACGGAAAGATAACCAGATTTACCGCAGATTTCAGTTTACTTCCGTCGTTGTCACAATTAACGAGCTCGTGAGAAGCCGAGCGTTGAGCGTGCGAGCGATACTCCGCCGCTACAATGACACTCCACAGTAGGTGTGTTGAAATTGCAACGGTACTTCGACAACAGCTCACAGAAGACGGAAAATGTGGGTCGCTGCCGACAAGCATTCTGAGTTTGCAAACTTTTGCTCTTCCCTTACTTCCAAGCCAGAGCAAGTGGCAGTAACGAAAGTGCGAGTTTCTAAAACAAGGATGGCAGGTGCAGCAGAGCTTTATCTTGAGGAAAATTATCTAACCCTCCCTTTAAAAAAAAATCACCTCCACGTTCCCTTGGTAGACGAAAAGAGAAAATCATTTTCATGTGAGTTGGATATTTAAAAGCCTGCAGGTGTAGCAATGACTCCCACATGGGTGTCAAACGTTTCAATCAAATGCTATCTCTGAGGTTGTCAAGTCATTTGAACAACTATTATTATGCTTAATTGACACCCCTATTTTTGCTTTGGCCCGAAAAAAGAAAATAGTGGTAGGTTGTCTTGTGAGAAAAAATGTTATTTAAGTATTGTTAATTTCTGTTCATAAATATTTCAACAAAAAATTGAAATCGCAATTTATCAAGTAACAATCTCATAAAACTTAACTTTCAGCAATCAGACGGCAATAATCGGTAGCCAACAAAATGCTATCGTTCAACAATGAAAAACCTATCATTTTACGCAAACTTTTTATCTGATTCTACTGTAAAATAAGGAACTAGATAATTAAAACTATGTATTAAAAATTATTCATCACCAAAATTATAATGCCCACTGCTATGATAGCTTGATATTTCACCAGCCAAATCCTTCGATCCTGCTTCAATATATATTTTTATACTAATAAAATGCAAACAGAAAGAAGGAAGAGTAAATTAATTAAAGCTCACTTGATGCATTAAAGTACATCCCAGTAATAATCAAAGATTATTGCCGAGGTAAAAATTAGAACGGATCATTAAACATAATAAAACTGAGGAAATCAAATTAAATATAAATAAATAGTTCTTTGGTTGATTTACCAAGGCTGAATATATTTTCATCACTGATAGCATATAGTTTTAGATCATTCATCATGTGGTTTAAATAAAAACCAATTCAAGAAATAGAAGTCATAACTGATTTACTTTGAAATTTAAAATGAGAATTTCGATTACTCGCTGTCTCTCTTTTAAGCCTAGAGAAACCCCATAAATTGACCAGAATACGTTGAAGACTCAAATTTCGAGGGAACATAAGGGCATCAGACCTTAAACTTAAAGACGTACCATTGCAGTTGACTGGCTTCACCACAGCGCCCCTGATGCTGACAGTCATGAAACAGGCTTCTGCAATGAGAAAATCGCTGATGAGCTGAACTGTTCTATATTATGCGACTGACTTGACTTCCAGAGGATAATACTCTCTCATAAATAAATATTAATAATATTCTTATAGATAATATTCCCAGGGGATAATACTTGACTCTCAAAAAATAATTTTTCTGACTCCCACAATTATCGTGATCCACAGAATTGTTAGTTAAAAAGCAATGGCATATTGTAGCAATCACACCAATTTTTACGTGGGTGCCAAAGAACGTTTGTTGTATTACTGTGTCCGAAAAGTGACAGTATGATGTACACCAACTTTTCAGATTGGTATTACTCACAAGTTCGATTTTTGAAAAACTTTTGAAATACGTCTTGATAATTACGCAATAAGTAGAATCAAAAACATTAGATTCGTTATAGCTTGTAAATAAAACGAGATTTTTATCTTTTATTTTACTATGGATTTCAGAAAAATCATAGAAAAAGTAAGGACTTAGATCATTAAAATCTGGTTCAAAGAAATATCTTTTTTCCATCAAACCAAAACTCTTAATCATCATTAACAATCGAGTCGTAATAAATAAATGTGACGGAACTAAATGAAATCATTTCAATAATCATAATGCATAACTTTCAACCTATAAGTGAGTCAAGATGATAGGGTTGATTAAAATTACTGAACATATTTCAGTCTAAGTAATGGTAGCGGGCGTGACTCGTGGAAATCCTTCTTAGTAGGAGCGTCTGAAGAAATTACAACTTGGCTGTTTCCAAATGAGGTTTTATTGTTACCGACCATGGTTTCGTTACAGAGTAACATTATCAAGGACAGCCCAGTTGTAATTTCTTCAGACGCTCCTAATATTTCAGTCTGCAAAAGCATTAAAAATATGACCGTTCATGGGTAACTTAAGTAAATAATTAAAATTAAGAACATACTAATCAGACATAAACATGACAATGTCTTTACATTTCATCACCGCAAGCATCGGTTTTTTCTTCATACTTGGAACTGCAAAAAAACGAGTGAATGAAATATTTCAAGAGTCTTCGTCTGCTTCCCGCTCACCCTTTACGGCGAGTGAATATTTGCTTACGCGGCTTTCCCAGAAGTAAAAAGAAATGCTATATGAACTGCACTACATTTTCCGTCCGACTGAACTTGGGCTGGATCTCCACTCCTTCCTTAGCCTCGGTGGCTTGGTGTGCATTACAGCAAATCGAGGCGTTTTGCGTGTGCTGATTATTTTTCTTGGAACGCCAGCGGATCCCACTCGAAAATAATTAAGCAGCTTCTTCCCATATACTCGGCATGCACTTATTCCCAGGTACCCACGACAGGATTTATGAAACAAGAACTGACGATATAGAAAATAAAGACACTGGGAAAATATTTACGACACAAGCTTTCCGATAGTCTTCAAATATCTTGAAAGTTAACTGGATGGTAACAGGCCTAACTTTGTGGAATAACTTTATGGTTATAGATTGAAACACTGTAATTTCCACAGGAGAATTTTATTTAACGACCTAGGATTCGTTGCAGTGTGACATCATCAGGTCGATGATGTCTCACAGCGACGAAACTTGGGTCGTTAAAATAAAATTCTCATGTGGAAATTACTAAGTTTTCCAATCGATAGCCTTAAAAACTAAAGTGAACATTGGTAGTTGACGATAGAATATACTCAGAAATCCTATATTTTTATCAATTTTTCTAGCTAAAGCTATATAAGTCAACTGGAAGGATTATAATTGAATTCGGGGTCACTATAAAACGATAGACTAAAAGTATACGGTAGACTCTAGCCTCATGGACAAAAAAACATTCTACGTTCTACTGACATCAAAATGGTTTCCGGAAACTCTGGAGTAGTACTCCGAATATAATGTGAGCGAATGCGTGACCAATTAATCTCTCTCGAAGAAATGCGATCTGACTGCTCTTTCCGGGCGTCCTTGAGTTCACAAAGAGTTCTGCCCCGATATTCGGTCACGTTAATTCACTTAATCACTCTCGTCCCGTGAGATTTTTTTGGAAACAGGGTCAACTGGCATAAAAAATTTAGCGAGAAATACAGGCAAGACGGAAACCACGTATGATTAAGACGTGATCGCATTAGAGAACAGAAAGAGTACGCCAAACGGATGTTTCTCGATTGCGTTAAGCACTTGAGGGTTCCTAGAAACCCGACTTTCCCTTTCCTATGACGCCCTCGACGGGGTTTCCGCACCCGGACTTGGGGCCGCGGAGAAAGTGGTGGTTGCGCGGGGTGGGCGCGGATTGGGTGAGTGTAGGGGGGGAGGGCACCCAACGATTGGGATTCCCCGTCGCGGCACCCTTTCGTCCATCTTACTCCTATCTGAGAACAAGTAGTTGGGTTGGGTACACATTTACGCTTCCAAAGTGACTAAATCCAAGCACTGCATCCGATTTAAAAACTGGTCAATTTCCAGCATGTTTCATCTCCTTGAATCGTTACACATTCCACGGGCACGGGCAGAAAAATCAATCTAAAGAATTCCTAGTAGTTTAAAGAGTCACGTGACATGAAACCAAATAGAAGACAAAATTGGTGAGCCCGAGCCGCTCGAGTTGAGCCTTACTCGAACACAGTGGCTGTCGCGCTGTCAAAAGCAATCGGGGAAACGGAATCCACTCGGGTTGATGTAAATAAACAATGATAATGGCTTATTTATCACTGGATGCCTCACTCTCACGAAGTTAACATTTTGAAATATCCTTTATTCGTTAAATATCATATTTTCAGTTGTGATGGTGACTGCTTATTTTATGTCATATTTTGTGGTCAACAGAGTTATTTTTATCATAAACTACTACTTTTAGTGGCGGAGCTTGTGCACCGTTATCTTACTACACTAACTTTATCATTGTTTAGTTATTTTTAAAATATTTTCTCGCCAGAGTTTGTCATTCGTCAAGTTATCATTATTAGAAACATAAGTTATGGTGATTAACGATTAATTTTGAAGAATAATTGACCACTAATACTGGTAGCATGGATAACATGTGTGTAGTTTATCACCGGCGTATACAATAAAGTCATAATATTTGCATTCAAAAGCAATGAAAATAGGAATTTAGTTCATTTTATTGGTATTTTTAGATATTTATTAATAGGTAAATAGGAAATTAGTATATATTACATGCATTACGATAATTATAATCAAACAGTTTTATTATTTCAGTTATTGTTTAATGCAGAGAATTTGTAGGTAAGTTCACATAAATCTACCAGTCTAGTTAAGTTACCACCGGAGTGCAAAGAATTGGATCTAAATTTGAAGGTACTAGCATTTCACTCCTCATCTATAAGCTCTTGTGACAAATACTGAGAATTTAAGTTTCATCTCTTTGTATTCTGAATTATATCTTAAAGAAGGTTTTAATCATAACTCATTGCTGGTGACAGAGAAAACGAAATACATAAAATTTATTTCATTCAAAAAACCTTTCAATAATACACAATTATTTTGATGATCCATAACTTCACAGTAACTCAAATTACAAGAAGTCCTAAAAATATAAGAGTTACCCATGAGTCTGGAGAAGTTGGGAGCATGGTAGAAGTGCTGAATTACTAAGTTTCAAATAAAGCACTGAAAAATAAATAATTAAGAGAATCTTTCACCAAGAATAGATTATACTGGTAAAGTGGAAAAAATTATGTAGATATAACAGGTAATTAACTTATTGGGATATAACATATTAAATGCAGACACACAGCTTATTTTGAGGGTGAAGGAATTAGCCGCGATGTTACCTTTTCGGAATCATCCGAAGTGCAAACAAGTGCAAAATTCCATAGAGGACAAATAATTCGCATTGATCGGGACTCAAATCCTGACCCCTTGTTATCGCTTTAAAGCCTTAAAAAATCAACAGGAGATAAGGACACCTCAGTACCCTTCTTACTAAAGCACTAGGCGCGACATCAAGATATTCGGATTCGAGTCCACAACCTGGCGAATGATTATTCCTCCACGGAATTTCACACTTGGTGCAATTGGATGTATACGACTTTAAATGCGTGTACTACAAGTTCGTAGTATTATCTTGCATGTAAAGTATTATGAACATAAGGCTGTATTAATTGAATATGAGTAATATTTTCGTGATCAATATATCCTTTTATTCAAATCTATCAATATTCGACCAAGTTTTTGCCACAAGATAACGATAGAGCCGGAATATTCATTCCATTTTCTAATTAATGTGTTCTGTCAAACTTTTCTTGGACATGCCTGGTAGCACAAATTCTACAGGTTACCATGCAAGCCACCCTAAGGTATGTTGGGGTACCTGAGCCTTTGATCACGACCCGTCGATGGTGCGGAACCTCTTAACAAGCATATTTATTTTCATCCACCCTAATAGCATTCGCAGAAAAAGTATGTAATTCGCATATACCCGAGTACATCTACATCTACGTCATACCCTGCAAGCCACCCAAGGGGGTGTGGCAGGGGGTGCTTACACACCAGGCATGCATGAATGATACGGTAGAACACCGAAATTACATTGAGACCCGCGTACCACACATGCAAAGCGCCAATTAAAAATCTACTAACAAAGAAAAATTCTATCGTCAATCGTTCCAACATGCAAGGGATACAAAGACTACTACTACAGATTCAAAATATCATGCATAAATAAGAACATCAATATTTACATCATGCATAAATAAGAGAGTAGAGAATACAATGAGAAAGATTTACTGTCTGTCTATTGTCACAATTCGAACTATTCATGACGACGATCACAGCTGTTATGGTCCCGAATGGTACGCGGAAAAAATGACATTTTATACCTATCGGTTCTACAATCTAGCTCTCTAATTTTATTGGCGCGATCCAATCTGCCGTAGTTTCGTAGTAGATTCGTAAAAAGGGTTCTAGGCAAATGCGATGAGAGAGTCCGAGAAAGAAGCTATTTTACACTTGTCAGGCCTCATTTAGAATATGCCGCTAGTATATGGGATCCCTACGAGGAAGGTATGATAAAAGAATTAGAGCGCGTGCAAAGGAGATCTGCTAGGTTTGTTAAATGTCGTTATGATAATTGTATTAGTGTTACGAGTTTAATAGAAGAACTAGGATGGGAATTACTATCAGAACGCAGGTTAAAATTTAGGTTAAACCTTTTAAGTAAATTCGAAACCGATTTGTTCACAGATGACGTTAGATATATATTAAGAACCCCTGCGTATTATGCTAGGTTTGACCATATGAACAAGATTAGAGAGATAGATTGTCGTACCGATAGATTTAAAATGTCATTTTTCCCGCGTACCATAAGAGAGAACAATAGGCAAGTAGCAAAAGGGATAGGTAGGTGAAACATAGTTAGAATAGTCTGTAGTGCATGATGCATGTAATAACTACCAATAATCCCTTCCTTATTATGTATATTTTAACCTGTACTATACCGTAGTAACTAATATTCTATTGTAATAACTACTGCAATTACTTGCAATAACTAATAATCTACTGTAGTAACTAATAAACTATGACCCTATTTTCTAGCATGTCTACATTATATATCCTACTTACTTGGCAATAGTGCATGTTTGGTGATCTTCACCCCCTGCCACACACCCTCGTGGTGGCTCGCAGGGTATTACGTAGATGTAGATGTAGATGTAGTACGAAGGGGTTAATAGTATATTTTTTACGTCGTCAGTAAAATGATTTTCCTGAAATTTATTTAGGAGGTTAAACCTATAATTCAATCTACGCTGTGATAGCGATTCCCAACCTAATTCTTCTAACAGTCCAGACACACTAGGCAACTTATCGTAGCATCGTTTCACAAACCTAGCTCCTCTTCGCTGGACGCGATCTAACTCTGATATCAACCCCGTTTCGTATGGATCCCATACACTAACAGCATATTCCAGATGAGGCCTAACGATTGAGTAAAACTTTAAAACAATTTACAGTGATTATTTCAATAGTATAAACACATTTAGGCTAAGAAAAATTTTGAAGTCATGAAGAGGGAAACAAAAATTTCACTATGGGAAATACTATGACAGGCCGCAACTTTTTCCAGAGATAAATGTTAGATTATACGTTACACAACAATTTCCGAACAATGCATAGAAAATACTTTCACATTAACTTTCAGCTCATGATAACATAACTGAATAATTGTACCTAAATACGTCGGAGAGACAGGAGCGACGCTGCAGATGAATTTGACTGATTCCTCTGTCTAAGGAAAGTAGAGTCTGAAAACCGTGAAATTAATACAACCTCTGAAGAGCGTAGCTTTTACTTTCCATTAGCTAATGCATGTAATCACGGAAGGAGTTGTTTTTCATTCCACAAGCTCCGACCGAAAGGGAGGATTCCTCATGGGTTTTGGCCCTCGCTGTCACGAGGAGACCTCCTTACCAGACACGTTGATTGCCCAATAATAGCGTCAATTTTCTCCGCAGAAAACGCACACACACACCATGAAGTAGAGGAGGGGAGGTGAGAAAATTGACGACGCGAATTCGTCACCGCGAGCACGTCCGCTGATTACGAGAGACTGGCGGACGGTAAACCACCCGACTCGAATTCCGGGCGTGGAAAGCGAGAGCAAAAGGCATGGGACTCGAAAAAGTCTCCTGCCCCTTTCTTCTCGCGTTTGATTGACGCGTGGGGAGAGACGAGGGTGCGAGGAGGGAGTGGGTGGGTGAGTGGCGGGGACAGCGGAGAAAGTGACGGGGCGGGCGAGGCCTCCCGCATATCCGCCTGCTGCCGCGGCGGAGGGACTTTCCTTAACAGGATGTGACGAGGGGGAAGGGGATGGCCAAAGAAAGTGCCTTTCTGCCCCCTTGACTACTCCCTCAACGGTCTCGACACCCGCACAACCACCGACGCAGTTCGCTCGAGATGCCCTCTCCACGCAACGAAGACCTCCTTACGCATGAGTCACTCTGTGCAGTGCGCTATGCAAGTACGGACCATGCGGACCATGATACAAGATGTATGTACATGATGTCCCGAGGAACTGAAATGAAATGTAAGGTATAGGATCGTGGAGATAAGGTGGCAAGAGCACTGCCTAATAAGGTTCAATGATATACTGCACTTTCCACTATGTGATTCATGGACCTGATGATGATGCACCGCAACAACGCTATAGTCGCGCGGAAATGTATAATATTGTGAAAACTGCAGTATATTGACCTTCTGCATATAGGAATCCAACTTTGTTAAGCCTGAGACAGTAACCATCAAGAATACTTGCTATTTATCCCGAGATCTCGGGCAGTGGAAAGGATTTTTTTCGTAAGCCCTTGATACCTAATGGGGTGCCAAGTGGAGAGGATACGTCGGAGGGAATGAGACATCATGGCTCTTCTCGTCTGGACCTCAACAATAGCGATATTGAGATTATAAAGCACCAATTCTCATTTTTTTACTAGTATGTTATTTTGACATAATTATTGCCGTACTTTGGAGCATAGCCACTAAGGCCAGTTACATCATGTACATACAACAAATAATTTAAGGACACACCCAAATATACCTTTAATTGCAAAATAAAAATCCGCCATGGTAGAACCGAAACCATTGACGTTTAGTTTGCGATCTAAAGCTGACTGATGAGTTCATACCAATACGAACGAGACAGGCAAACGGTATTTTTTAAGTATGACACCTTGAAATTTCACTTTTCCTCTTATTTAAATTAAGAAAATACTGCAATATCGTACAACTACGAAAGAATTGGAACCACACAATAACATTTGGAGTGGAATTAGAACTCAGGAGTTCATCACACTTCAAATCATCAAGGTGTAATCGATATAATGTGGAGATAGGACGTGGGTAAGTTGACTATCAAAAGAAGCAGTGAGGATATTGTGCGTTAGTTCAAGAATCACTTTGTCAAGTCGGAGTCCCGGTGCAGACCGCCTATCGCAATGTACGAATGAGCGAGTCTGATAAACAGCTTGTGCGAACCTAGAGTGCGATAAGGAGGAGAACTTCGAGGGGTTCAGCAGGTAGGGAAATATATTCTTTCAACTTGAAAGGTAGACATCCAACTCTCCCAAGAACGAGACTCCGCACAGTGGACGCGAATCGAAAAAAAGCAGATCCAAATTAATTTTCCAAAGTTTTTTCTCGGAAGTTGGAAATTGTACATAATTTTTATTGACAGATAAGTCCCATAATATATACTACTTGAGTGGTCCTATTGTTAATATTATGTTTAGTAATCCGAGAAACAAATCGACCTCAGTTATCCTGGGGTATGTTGGCAAGTCGCGTAAAATTGATGAATTTCGGTGAAGTTACCTTTATTGAGTAAGCCACTAGTGGCATTGGCATAATTAAAAAGAAAATGTCACACAAATTTGTATCAATTGGCAATTTCTCTTGAGATTTTGTTTCCGATAAGTAGTTTTCAATTTTATAATGGAGGGAAAAGTCAATTCACGAAATAGCAATCCTTTCTTTGTGAGGAATTCCCTTACAAAAGACATGAGGGACCCTACGATGCGACGTTTACTCTTCAAAAATGCTAGGCAAATATGCACACTGTCACATCTGTTGAGTAGCCTGGTTTGATTCCAGCTTTACCACTCAATTTTTTCCATCTACCTATACATCGCCTTTGAAATTTTTACTCAGGAATTTTGATTCAAATAAATATTTTGGAAACTATCAATACTCTTTTAAGGAAAATTGAAAATTAAACGCTAGAATTTTGATTCAAATAAATATTGTGGAAACTATCAATACTCTTTTAAGGAAACCGGCTCTCCGCTGGTATATTGATGAGGGCTAAAACAATGGAGTATATACTATAATAAGGAAAAGAAGTTTCTTACATAGGCTGGCCTTCGGATCGTGTTGATTCGAGCGCATCAGTGCGCTGTAGCGGTCGTCCTCCGGGTCAGTACACTGTTCCGCGTGGTCTAATCCGATGGAATCTAATTACTCTGGCTAGGTTCACGTACCATTTTAACTTTTGCTTTTTTCTACACTCTGTACGAACACATGATGATTAAATTCCCAAAAATTAAATTGTCTCATTTCCATTTAGTTGCAAGAGTGATTCGATGAAACCTGAGATAATAGCAAACGGTCATGATTATATAACATATTTTCCAGAAAAATTTCTATGTTATCGCATATTTACATATATATGCCAAGTAATCCTTTGAGCCGAATGGTTAAGGATCTACCTTAAACAATCACTCAATGTCAGCCTAAAATAAGGCAATTAACTGTGATGTCCACAATGAAAATCACAGCCGCAGCTGATAACACTGTTTCACTTGCATCCTTCAAATATACGTACCTTTCAATGCAAATCATACGGTCTCTTCGGCACCTGGAGGTGAATTCCTTCACGTTCATCATATTTGGAGATAAATTTGAGGCAAGGATTAGGAATGTCACCACAATGACCTCAATATTATCAGTTCAGGATTACCACTGCAAAATCTGCACGTAATAAATCGCATTTGTCATTACGCAAAAGCGTTAATCAGGAGCTTTGAGACCAGTGACCTTAAATATAAACGCTTAATTGCCAAAGGAAGGGCTTTTATATCCCTCAGCAAACAATCCTTAAAACACCCAGGATTAAGCAAATCTTAATTATCCCCCGGTTAGTTCGTCAGATTTATAAACGGAGCCGCAAATGAATGACGGAGAAATAATGAATAATGTATACCTACACCTACGTATTACCCTGCAAGCCACCTCAGTGGTGTAAGGCCTATCACCAACATGTGCATATATACAATGATGTATGAACTCTGGAGGCAAGAAGTTTTTGTATTGCAAAATACCGAGATATCACAGCGGCAAATAATGTTCCACTAAACAAGAGACAATTCCAAGTTTACTTGACTGATACAAAAACCAATAGTTACAATTTAAGATCTTAATGAAGACCAGATATAATGAGTAATGAAAAATATTTTTATATTCCTACAGTTTCAGTAGGAAAATGCTTAAAAATGCTGGTCGCGACCTCCTACACCGTCATGTTTAGTTTCCGGCAATAAATGTAGATCGGAGAGCGTTTTATGGAACTTTTGCCAATGAAATAAGCTCGATGATACTCGAGGCCACTAGTTCTGTAGGTTATTGAGCGTAAGAAACAATATTTGAGCAAAGTAATAATATATGGTGTCGTAAGCCTATAAAAAACTTTAGTCGCAGATATGCGCGAATGCCCTTATAATCTAATATCCATGACTGAAAGAAATAAACGAATAAAAGCCGTGTTGACGCTTTTCACGCTTACAATAGTCATATACCTGACAAAAAATCTCCTGATATTCTACTCCTACTATGAGGTAAGAGGCCTAAATATGTATAATTAGGCACAAATTCAAATGATCACTAGAGAAAACAGAAAATTAAACCCACGGTCATTTATAATTCCCGGCCATTTAATTTTGAAGGTACATTTCCGGACCGACAGTAATAATTAACAGTTGAGTTTCATTTTTCATTCGAATGAGACTAATCGGCAGAAAAATAAATTAATCAATTTAAAAGAAAGAGAAGTAAGTGAAATGTAAAGATGGCGTGCTGATTTATTCGAACTAAAAGACTATCTAATAAGAAAAACAATTCATCAACTCGAAGAGCTGTATGCTGATTGGTAATATCTCCAGAAAAACAAATTTTGAAAAATATAATGAGAGAGAGTATTTGATTAAAATATAGCGCGCAATCTGCAAAATTTCAGACTCATTTTTTTGTGTGTGGGCTCATTAAAAGGAAAGATAAATTGCAAGAAAAGATAAACTGCAGAGAGAAAAAGGCAAGCGGGGCGCGCTGAAATGCTGAACTAGAGAAAGTTTTGGAATTCAACTGAAGCAGTGCCTACTGAACGTCACTCGAACATCACCTCCTTCCACTTAAAGCCGTGCGCCCTTCCCCCCTTCACTTTCCTTCTCGAAACCCCCTTTCCCAACTCACAACGGCGCACATTGGCCGAAGCTCTTCCGTTCATCCCTCTTCGCCGGCCACCCAACCCAAACCGCCCTCTGCCCGCCCAACACGACCCATCCCCTTCGACACTCGAGCAGCAGCAAGCCCACCCGACGACCACATTCCCCCCTCCCAACACCACCTCTGTTAAGAATAACGGGACCGAGGGTGACCAAGAAGCGTGGAGAAGGAGGTATTGTTACGCCGTAGGGCGCGGAAACAAAGCAGCTCACTCGCGAGGAGATGGGCTTTGGGGGTGTTTTCACATGTATGCGTTATTCTCCTTTATCCCCCTTGGGAAGGAATCGAAGAGAGTATTTCAGAGACGAGGGTCAGAACTATCTAAGTTGTTTGATTAACCATCGGAAAGGTGACATCAAACCCTTGGAAAATCGTCAAGGGCGGAGAGAAAAGGAAGACCCGCCTCACGTCTCCTCGTAATCGGCGCAAAGGGAACGGACGATGGACTCTTCATGGCCACAGCCGATTACAGTACCCTTCTCAAACAAGACTACAGAGAAATCATGAGAATGGGGTCAACGGCTACGATGAGTCGCGGTCTTCACTGGTCGCTGTATACAAATAAAGCCCCCAATTATGCAGTCAACATAAACAATAGTGAATGGAATTCATTCATCATTGATTATATGTCAGTTGAACAATAAATTTCAGCCTCTTCCTAGCGGCAACAACATAGAGCACAAATTATCCAACTGAACATATTTATAATTTTATTTTATTTAAAACTTTAAACGTAGTAAAAAATTTTATGTTGATTACCAAAGGGTTGACGAGGACTATTGAGAAAAGGGCTGTACCCACGCTCTGAACAGAATTGGTCCGAATTGAGCCCTTCATGGGTCCGGTGGTCCCCGACTCGAGGACGTACTCCGGCATACCGCACGGCATCAACCCGGAAAGGGAGACAGGGAGATACCTAATCACAAATTTTTGGGCTTCCGGTTCCCAACGACGTGCGGTAGGTTTTTTGCGAAAGCGAGACCGACGGCTACTCGTCTCAGTTGTTTGGGTAACCAAACTAATACGAGCACCTCGGGGGGTGGAGGCCCAATTGAGGTCCTTTTGACCTCAATCCGCCTCATTGGTGTCGGCCTCGAAGGGGCTTGGTTTCGCTAACCTTCCCTTCCCATCCCTTGCTTCCCACCTCTATTCCTTCCCTTGGAGATAAGCGAAAGCTTACAGTCCGAGGGGGAAGTTGTAATCCTGAGGCGAGAGCCGGAACACCTGTGTTGATTACCATTGACAGAAACCTTTCCGCGAAGTTATCTGCGCACCGTTCTTAGCCCCAACGGGATGAATCGGCAAAAAAGTGAAGGAGCCCAGATGATGATACTTCTAAGAAGAAAAATTGCATTTAAAATTTTCAGCCTGTTAATGATGATTGGAAACTATTCTTAAAAATATGACAGAGAATATCACTCATATCAAGTACATTGTAGGCACAATAAAGTCCAACGGAAAGAAAACAGGTGCTAAGAAGGTAACATGAGTTCAAAGAAGATAGGACTACAAAGGACAACAACGTAAGTGAAAATATTCATTTGAAGCGATGAGGTCCCTCAAAATGTTACATTATAGCTATTGTTGAGCCCTTATAAACCATGCTGGGGCCAGCATAGACTCTGGCCTCGGGGCATTTCAGTCACGCTGATACCAGAAGTACCACCAGGTACATTATCATGTTAGGCTTTTATATCGACTGACAATATCCCAACGCTCTCGGCTTGGTGCCCAGGGCAGTACATCCACTATTCTGGACCCAGACGTAAGAAAAATGGAACACACGAGACTACGGTTTAATAATAGAAGAGGACGACTTCCAGGAGAAAACATAGAGACCTTCACATTTCACTTAACAGAATATCACACTGAGGCCCATGCCTTATCAACTTTCTCAGCGAGAGTAGAACTATGAAAGT
This sequence comes from Ceriagrion tenellum, assembly GCA_963169105.1. NCBI lineage: Eukaryota > Metazoa > Arthropoda > Insecta > Odonata > Coenagrionidae > Ceriagrion > Ceriagrion tenellum. The sequence goes on along the minus strand of OY720633.1, from coordinate 28,921,168 downwards.
TCTTTTAGAGGGGCATAGCTTTCTTAGAGAGAACGTTGTCACATTTATTCATCTATTATAGCGGTCGATAAATCATAACAATTACCTAAAAAACAACCATGCAAGAAAAAGATCGTTATTGAAAGCGTGTGACATGTCGCTCTAATGTTGACTGAAATATATTCTTTGGAGGTGGACCTTAATGCCACTTTAATTTTTGTGGTATATACGAAAATAATTGTTTTTCGATGGAGAAAAACATTGATAAATCAAAATTAACTGCATTTTTAAAACAATATAATTTGTATTTGATCAATCGTAAAAGCTATAGAGATTAGTTGCGCAGATATTAATTCGTTTTCAGTTGCTTTAAAAGAGGATCGAATATTATAAGCCATAAATTAAATATTATTGTATGTTACTCTAGCCAAAAGAAAATAGAGTTGCTCATAATTTCTGTCACCTATTAAACTTTTTGCTGATACCCTTTTTATAATTGGGTCTTTGTTTTCAATTCCTATGTAGTTCAAATGACATACACATTAAAAGGGGGCCACCAACACAAAGTACAGATGCTTTGAAAATATTTTCTTTTACCTAAAAAATATAGTAGCAGAGGAATAAATGGTATTTCAATTTGAAGGTAATGATGTACTTAATTAAAACCCTAAATAAATTCCAATTTTCCCCGCTGAAACAAATTCGATGACTACTTTCAAAACCATATTGCCTTCAGGGAGGACTGTTAGTTCCCCCAAATAAATTATCGCATCAAAATACTCCACGGATCGAACGTAAGCAAGGTACTTAATCTTAATTTAGTAATAATTTAGTAATATTCTGACCCGGTCAGAATAATGAGCCGGTAGGCATAGAATTTAAATTATAATTTTAGGCACTAAAGAATCCAAAAGCAATAATTCCGTGCGACAATCAAACTCTCAAATTGAAATGCCCCCTTTTCAATTTGCGAATTCAGCCATTATCAAATCAACTGCTACATCCTATTCATCGAACTCTAACTCTGCCAAAACCTCAGGAAAATTATTCACATTGCAATTAGGTGATAAATAGAATCAGAGGTATGAACTACCTGTATATGCCCTACAAAAAGTAGATACTCAAGAATTAACAACAGCGGTTTAGAGGTAAATGGGTCACTAAAATTACTTCTTCCGCATTGGAAGCCGGTAGTTAGTCCCTATTGTATTAGCAAACAAGAATATCCAATGATCCTTGAACTAATGATTCACCCATCGCCTCCTTTTCAGAGGAATCTGTGCTAGGTAGGAGGAGACTTGGCCTCGCATCAAGTCATCGCTGATGTCTAAGAACAATGCACGAGGCGTCACGAGGAGGTGACGACGGCCGGCACGTCGGCGCAGTGTGATGCGATTTCCTTCCCGGACCGCATAATGTGCCCACCTGATTGCCCTCCTTCCAGCTCGAGGAAGAGGTTCCGGCGACGAGGATTCCAGAGGCATTTATATCAGAGGGAAGGAAAAAAATAACGTCAGCGCGAGGAAATTCCTCCGGGCCATTCTACTGCTTTCGCATTCTTGGCTCTGCATTGGTAAAAATTGAAGGCTGAGGTGGTGGAGTAGGTGAAGAGGCTAGCACGAAGGGGCCCGCACAAGCTTCGCGGAGCATTGCCTACTCCACCAGCACAGGCGGCGGCCCATTGCCGGTGCTCGGAGTAGGAGGTCAGACGGGGGAATGAGAGCGAGGAAGAAATGAAACCATAAGGCTGAGGAAAATGTATTAGGGGTGGGTAAGAGAGGTAAGCGGTCTGGGAAACATTTTTGTGACGAAGAAACATAGAGGGGCGTGCTTTGCGTCAAGGAATGAGAGATCTATGCTCCGAGTTCCGCCGTATTCGCGGAGGGTCGAGTCGCAATATGAGGCTTACCATATGCAGCTTGGTACCTAGGACGGATCGGGGTTCGATGGTTTGGAGCCGAGTGGAAGGCATAAACCAGAGACTCCGTGAAGTCTGTGGGAGCGAGGGAGCGGAGTTCTTAGATCTCAGGCCGGTGCTGAATTCGTGTCGGGTGCCACTAAACCGCTCGGGTGTCCATTATACGTACGAGGCATCGCAGAAGGTAGCGTGCAGGATATTTGAGCATACCCAGCGAGTTTAGCATAGATGGTAGGCAAGAGAGTAGGTCAGTTAGTGGGGGCGAAATCAGTGCTTTTCCGGAAAGTCAGATAATAAAGAGTACACAAAGCTTAGTGCCTAGGAAAATCTTAATAGATAACAATAAATTAGAATTATTTAGGGAAGAGAGTAGGTCAAATAGTGGACCATTAAATAACATGCCACTCACCAGGATAGCAAAGAATAACAAGTTGACCAGACAACACAGTATAGGTTTATCGGGACGGAAGAAAGCACAGAAAAAGGAAAAACGTACAAATCAAAACAACACCCATGAATTTCCAAACTGTAACTTTCCCAATAATTTAGAAAACACGAACCCCACAAATAAAATAGGCAGACATATTAAAATAGAGGAATTTTCAGTAGTAGTAGTTAATTGTCGTAGTTTAAGAAGCAAGATACCTGAATTTCATCACCTTATAGAGAGTACTAATTCTGACATAATTATAGGAACTGAAAGTTGGTTAACAAGCGATATTGCTGGTAGTGAAGTTTTTCCAGTAAATTTTAGGGTATACAGGAGAGATAGAGAGAGTCGACTGGGAGGGGGAGTATTTATCGCAGTTAAGAACACAATAGTCAGCAAAATAGAAGTGATTCCCCATAATATAATAGAAAGTGTATGGTGTTCCATTCAATGTGCTAATTCGAAAGTAATATATGTTTGTGCCTACTATAGACCACCCCATTCCGATGTACACTCAGTATTAGAACTCGAGAAACAGATCCGGTCCATTAATTCCCATAGTAACGAACGACAGATAATTGTAGGTGGAGATTTCAATACACCATCGATAGATTGGAAAACATGCAGTCATAAGTCTGGAGGTAGGGACAAAGAAATCTGCGAGTCATTGCTTAACCTGTTCGCATCACACGCACTACATCAAATAGTAACTTTGCCTAATAGAGGGGAAAATGTTCTCGATTTACTTGCCACAAACATCCCTGAAAAAGTAATTAAAGTTGAAAATATCGATGGAATAAGTGACCACAAGGTAGTATACGTAAAATTTTCCCTCAACACTGAAAAAAATTTTAAATTAAAAAGAAAGATTTACCTTTTTAGTAAAGCAGATTTTAACGGATTTAGGCTTGACTTAAAGACATCTTTTGAAAAATTCGAGAACATTAGCAAAAATAGCAATACAGACAATACATGGAAAGAGTTCCTCCAAATTACACGGTCACTTGTCAACAGATATATACCTCATAAGTATAAGAGCGAGAATAGGGAACCAAGGTGGTACAACGCGGAGGTTAGAAAATGTTTAAAACGCCAACGAGTTAGCCATGAGAAACTAAGAAAAATGAAGAAAAATGTAGCTAATAGCGACCTAAAAAATACCATCGAGCATTATAAAATTTGTAAATCAGCCGCAAAAACAGCCCTTAGAAAAGCGTTTAGCGAATTCAAGAGAAAAGTACTTGGAGAACAACTAGAGGGAAATCCGAAAGCATTTTGGTCATATGTTAGGGAAGTACAGGGAACTAAAAAGTCAACGGTTAATTCCTTGAAAAACGATAGAGGCGAAATAGTAACTTCCAGTTTAGATAAGGCAAATTGTTTGAATTACTTTTTTCAGAGTGTTTTTAATCAACCTATGCATAGTTTCCGCGAAACCATACCAGACCGATTTCAACAACCAATGCCCCCAATCGATATATCTTGTAGCGGAATCGTATCCTTACTAAGTAACATTAGCCCGAACAAGTCCTCAGGTCCTGATGAAATTCCAGCTCGTATTTATAAAGAATTAGCTCTCGAAATGGCTCCGTATCTTAAAGTAATATTTAACAAATCCCTCGAAGAACACGCGGTTCCCAAAGACTGGAAGATAGCAAACGTGACCCCAATTTATAAAAGCGGAGATAGGGAACAGACATGTAATTATAGACCAATATCATTAACGTCACTATCATGTAAAATTATAGAGCATATAATAGTTACATCAATAATGGGACACCTCGACAGCCAGGATTTATTAATAACAAACCAGCATGGGTTCAGAAAAGGACGGTCTTGCGAAACTCAATTAGGTCTTTTTGTGCACGATATTTTAGTTTCCGGAGAAGGTAACGTACAGGTAGATGCAGCGTTTCTTGACTTTAGAAAAGCTTTTGACAAGGTTCCCCGCTGTAAGTTACTCGCGAAGTTAGCATCATACGGAATAGACAGTAATATAGTAGGCTGGATAGGAGATTTCTTACATGAACGCGTTCAAAGGGTGGTATTAGATGGTGTCAGCTCAGGCGAAGTAAAAGTTACATCGGGTGTTCCCCAGGGAAGCGTGATAGGCCCAATTTTATTTCTTCTGTACGTAAACGACTTAAATAGTGTAGTAAAAAATAGCAAGCTCCGTCTTTTTGCCGATGATGCAGTAGTGTATAAAGAAATTAGAAATGAAGAGGACAGACAGTGTTTAGCTAAGGATTTAGATGCGATTGATGATTGGTGTGATAGATGGCAACTAGAATTAAATTTTAAGAAATGCGCGATTATGAATTTTTGGAAAAAGAATGGCCTTCCCCGGAATAATTATAGCATCAAAGAAAACAAAATATGTAACGTAGAATCAATTAAATACTTAGGCGTCACCATCAGTGAAGACATGTCATGGGGGAAACACATCAGGGAAATAACTAGTGTAGCAAACCGTAGATTAGGATTCGTAAAAAGGGTTCTAGGCAAATGCGATGAGAGCGTCCGAGAAAGAAGCTATTTTACACTTGTCAGGCCTCATTTAGAATATGCCGCTAGTATATGGGATCCCTACGAGGAAGGTATGATAAAAGAATTAGAGCGCGTGCAAAGGAGATCTGCTAGGTTTGTTAAATGTCGTTATGATAATTGTATTAGTGTTACGAGTTTAATAGAAGAACTAGGATGGGAATTACTATCAGAACGCAGGTTAAAATTTAGGTTAAACCTTTTAAGTAAATTCGAAACCGATTTGTTCACAGATGACGTTAGATATATATTAAGAACCCCTGCGTATTATGCTAGGTTTGACCATATGAACAAGATTAGAGAGATAGATTGTCGTACCGATAGATTTAAAATGTCATTTTTCCCGCGTACCATAAGAGAGAACAATAGGCAAGTAGCAAAAGGGATAGGTAGGTGAAACATAGTTAGAATAGTCTGTAGTGCATGATGTATGTAATAACTACCAATAATCCCTTCCTTATTATGTATATTTTAACCTGTACTATACCGTAGTAACTAATATTCTATTGTAATAACTACTGCAATTACTTGCAATAACTAATAATCTACTGTAGTAACTAATAAACTATGACCCTATTTTCTAGCATGTCTACATTATATATCCTACTTACTTGGCAATAGTGCATGTTTGGTGATCTTCACCCCCTGCCACACACCCTCGTGGTGGCTCGCAGGGTATTACGTAGATGTAGATGTAGATGAAGGAATTTGGCGAGTTTCAAGTATATTGACCATTAAATGCACCATTGGTACGACAACTTCATTTTTTTAAACTTGCATTGAAGCCAAATTTGTAAAAATGAGTCAGAACCTAAGTTTAATATCGGGGTATCAATTTTATCAGGTATTTATTTCTAAGTTCGGTGGGCACTAAAATTATCTATGGGTGGAGAAATATATTCAATTTTATTCTCAACGCAATAATATACCATAAAATATTGACATTAATTAGAAGCATCCACTAAAGAAACTATACTGCTAAGTCTGCACGGGGAGCAATCATGACACGCTCACATTATTTCTTTGAGCAGAATGAACATTCATTACTAAACAAATAAACCGTGCGCCTATATGTTTATTACTTATAAACCAGTACCCTAGTCCCCAATTAAGGAAAACCGAGTTTACCAGTGGGAAAAAGAAATTCAGTTGTTTTTGCCCGTCAAATCAATAGACTCTCGCATCAACCAAATATCGAAATAGGAGGATGATACGCTAATTTTGAAAAGTTATATTTTAAGTTTCTTCATTCATGAATTAAGGGAAAAGTGGTCTTTTCGTTTACAGTCATTTCATGGTGCCGATAGAGTCACACTTCAAAGAATACAATCGTTTTAAACTTCGATTTCTAAGCGGCTAAATTTGAGCTGGAAAATGTCGAGCGAATCCCCTGAATTCAAATTTCACAGAAGATGCCTAATAAGACGTGAAAGTAGGGCTGCACTTCGCATTCGTAAAATGATCTCGTTACATCTTATTTGCAGTAAACTGTGAATTTCCAATCGGCCAGGCAACTGAATCATCTAGGGATAGAAATTCTCACTCGAAAGAATGCAAAAAGGCCAGAGAAGACTCATGAAGAAGAATTTAAAGGATATCGTGACAAAGAAATAAATCTTCAGCGAGCAACCCACGGAAAATCAAGAAAATTTAGTCATGATGGAAGGCATACGCCTACACACCATGGAGAGAAATGGGTCGATGGGACAGAAAAAATCCCTATGGCCACGAGCAAGGCGAAGAATCGGAACATACAAATGGAAGCAGAAGTCAAAGGATAATGAACAAGGGAAGTGACTCACTGTTGCAGACGAGGGCATGCTAATACTTTAAAGAGGTCCCAATGAGCCGAAATGATGACAGAATATCTGCGAAGGCGGCAACAACAGCCAGAAGTGAGAATTGAGGGCATACTACCGGGGCAGAATAAATTAAGCATACTTATTGGACTGGATGAAGAACGAGAAAAACTGATGGGCGTGTACAGTCATGGAATCGTTTTCGAGATGACGAAAGTCATATAACAGTTTTTCCCCTTGATTCATAGCGCCGCAAATATGCGTGAGCAAATTTTTTCGAAGTGTGATCACAAAAAAACCGTTAGAGACGTATTGCCATGAAGTGGGCTGAAACGAAAAAAGGCTGGTCCAGACCTCAGAATATTTCTTCTTCGGAGTGGTATTTCAAACTTTCCTTTGCCAATACCCAAATACTGGAGCAGGAAGAGCTCTATTTAATTCATCTTAATTCTTGCCCAAATAAGTCTCCGACTCAGAGAATTAATTTGACAAATAGAGATTCAACCTCGATCACGACAAAATTATTCCGATAAAATAAATCGAAAACCAATTAGAATCCTTTCCATCCGTAGAGAGACACCCAAGACCACCACGTAACACATTCCTAAGTACATTTTATGAAATTTATTAATATAAAGCTTATAGTTCACTTAGAATGAAGAGTTCTCGGGTTTCCAGCCGGGTAATGGTGTTAAACTGCACCGACGTTTCGATGACGTAGTCTGCCATCGTATTCAGGGTGAATCCTGAAGACGATTCACCCTGAAGACGATGGCAGACTACGCCATCGAAACGTCGGTGCAGTTTAACACCATTACCCGGCTGGAAACCCGAGAACTCTTCATTCTAAGCATTCGCCGGGAAAGACTCAGATCCTTATAGTTCACTTGTTCCAGAGAAAGGAAAAGCACTTTAGAGTCACTTTAAGCACCAAAATGTAATCCAAAGGAAAACAAAGGAGATCTATGTCTGTCACAAAAGTTACAGTAAAATTCTAAAAATAGAAGTAACTATCTATAAAGATCTATAAGACATACATTTTCACGGTTTTAAATCAAACTTAATTTTACCTATGCTCGAGTGGTGAATTCAAACATTTAAAGTATTATTTTTTCATACAATGATATAGAATCAAACACAACAGGCTGGATTTCCCAGCGTAGCGCGGACAGAAGAATTAAATACGTATATCCACTTTTTATAATCAGCAATAATGCATTGAAATACATTAACTTAAGTAGGATACAGAAACTTATATAATCTAAGAATAAAACACACATTTCACAGTCTTAATACTTTTCGCTTCTTTATGCATATTCCAATGCTTTTTTCCAAATTTCCTTTTTGTACTATCCTGCTATCTATACACAAAAATTTTTAACCTTTCCAAAATTTCGGTAAATTACAAGTAGGCGTCAGCAATGAAGTAGCAAATATCCGGTCAATCGCTGCGGCTTTTCACGCTCAATGTTACGTCTATAATCAGATGAAGTGCTGGAATATACCAATCATGAATCATTTAAGATTACTGACAACATTTACATTTTTATTTAAGATGAAGTGAATGAGACTATAGACCTTTTAAATAAGAAATTTAAAGTCAACGTAAATTGGTACGTGGAAAGAAGTTATAGTTCATGAAATCAATGAGCTCTCGTTTGATTTATATCGCAAATCAAGGTTGCGAATAACTTAGAGCTACTTAGGGAGAAAAACTCTCAGGGAGAATTAGTGCACCTATACTAATTAAAATCTAACTGGATACACTGTTTACCATCCTGTTTCTAAATTTCACCCTCACCAAGGTATAGTTTGAGGAGATATTCAAATTCACTGAGACGTTTAAGTTGTAAATTGCTCCTCAGCGGCAGAGACCAGTAAAAATATATATGATAACATATATCACCTCAATATTTCGATTGATTCGTTCGATCAAATAGAAATGCTGAACGTAGAAAGACGTATCAAGTATCAAAATCTATTACACTATTCACGCAATACAGGCGTTGACATGAGAGTACTCGCGGGGTTTCTGACCAATCTCTCCTCGCAAAGGTTCGGCACTGCAGGCAGAGTAAGTCATAACGGTTCAAATGAATTCGGTCGAGTGATGTCAAAAAAGGCACTTGAAATTAAATGCCTGCTTTCATACTCCGGAAGAAAAAACCAGACAAGTTACAATTACTTACGTCTTACAATTTAAAACTCCGACGGACAGGGCACAATCTTCACGCAGAAATAAATAAATACATGACCTCTATAAGGAGAAACATATAGCGGCGGTGAAAGTTTTGAAAATCTATTTCGGATGCTCTGAAATGTAACGGGACCGAATTTAATATCTGCGTCGCCGGCATGCAGAGCGTGTGGGTTAAGAGTGGGTGGGAGAGAGGGGGGAAATGGAGGAGGTAGTTGGTTGGGTATGCGAGCAGAGGGGGAGGGACGAAGAAGGACGTGTCCTTGGGGGCGACATTGGCTGTATAAGCTATAAGGGCGGAAGGAGGGAGAGAGTAGTACTCGGAGGTGGGTGGGCGGGCAATGCGACGTAAGGGACCGAGAGTGGACCACAAAGAGAAGACGAGAAACGACCGAGAGATTCGACGGCTGACCAAATCACACTGGGTGGAGAGGAGAAAGAGACTGTACTTAAACATTTTAGATGAATCCCTCAAATCGTAATAAAATAGACATCGTTTAGTTTTTCGCACCGAGGACATGTCTAAAATTATTAAGTGAACGAAATACTAAATACGAATAGTATTTTAAAAGTACCTCAACTGTATTATTCAATGCGCAGTGGAACTGCATCATATTCGACAATAATAAAATAATAATTTTTATTTCAACAAGTTTTGCTGCCCATTTATTTACAACAACGCGTTCAGCTCCTGAGCAACATCTTCAGATTCAGATTGTGTACCTAAGATGACGCTCAGAAACGCGTTGTAATAAATAAAATAAATTGATAGGGAAATTTTTAGTTTATATCTATTCAGTATTTTCAGGACATTGAAAGATAACTACAAATGAAAGAAATTAACAAGTTATTTTTGAAACATGCCAACTTAAACTCCCCAAACAGCTCTCAAGGTGGAGCCAAGGTAAAATAATATCCATACATATTTCCTCAGAATAGAATCACTAATATCATTATTATGGACAGGGTTAATAAGTCCCACTTATTAATTCACTTCGGTGAATGAGTTGAGTAACAATAAATGGAGCGTTAATAATTGTGAAACCATCAACACAAAAAATTTGAATAGAGATATCTTCCGAGTCTAACGAGTAACCGAACGTTAGGAATGAGGTAGGGTGTGCCTTGACACTCTGTATATCGAGAGAAAGAACCTTAATAATCAAACAATCAGTAAGCAGGCTTTGAAGTAAGCATAAACAATTTACATTCGCTCTACAACTTGAAATAACAGAAGTACAGAAAAAATACGAGCCGATGAGAGCAAAGACAGTGCAATGTTTTGGCATCGAGTTAAAGTGTCACTATCGAGCGTGGGTGAGAGAGATTGATAGATAAAGAGATAGAGGAGGAATGGAGATATACATAAGGAAATTAGCCGAGTACAAATATCTGGGTCATCGTCCCCGATGAGATCAGCAGCTTGCTCGCTCGCAGTCAGAGGGCAAGTCTATTTCGTGCGTGCGTGAGCATGCGAGGAATCTTGGTCGCGTGCGTGCCGACGTGCGTGAGAAATGAGAGAGAAGGGGGGGGGCTCTTCTTTCCGACGACAGAGAGCGCGAGTGGGAGTGGCCCGCAGTAAGCCCAGCGTTTTGGTTAGGCTCCCGCAGCACACGCACATCGAGTAGGCGACGACCGCGATACGGACTCGGGGAAGGAAGAAGGAGGGATGCGGAGAGCAGGAAGTGGCGAGACTGTAACAGCTGTAGTGAGTGTGTATGCGCGGAGAAAGCGATTATTGGCCCATACCCTCGGCGACCTCTTTTATCCCATCCCAACCCGATGCGCCCGCACTAAAGACGCTGCTGCCCACCGACTATTCAACGAGGCTTCGACCAGGATGAACAACGCCCCTCTCGCCTTGGATTAAAATTGATGGAGGGAAACTTTGACTCGTTTCCGTCGAGAAAAATGTGCTGGTCACTTTCGAAATATTAGATGAGGAGATGAGCAGTCTCACTGGTTGTTGGTGGTATATTTCGTCGCATACCAACCAAGGCAGCCACCATGTAATATCGCTGTAGTGCTGGGGAAATGCGATGCTCGCCTTTACTTCATTTCTTTGATGCTAGATATCCCAGTTATGGTTTTCCTAAAAATAGGAAAGAACATGATACCAGAATCACGCATTAAAGTTAATGTTAAAAGCAAGCTGGGATTATTTGATTCAGTTACTGAGTGATCAAACTTAAAGCTCAAGCCTCTGATATTTTTAAAAGTACATATTCTAATTTTACGCATAAATAGAACGCCTAATATTTAAGTGTTAGGCATTGAAACATGCCCATTTTCATTAAAATTGAGCAGAGTTTCAAAATTTGATTCTCTTAATAAATTGCACCGCTTGCAAAGTTCAATGTCAACACTAGCCCAAAAAAGGAACTCTACACAGGTGGACTTCATATTTGGAAAACACTGCAATATCTATCGCAAGTAATAAAAAATCCTCAAAATCCGCATCTGAAAACCAAGGAAAATTTATGTCGTTGCTTACCTCTCATTCGTCGACACTCCACGTGATAACCATAAGTTAGAGACTTCAATGCCCGATGGGAGATTTCAATTAGTGAAACACCTATGTCCATTCGGTTATGAATCCTCAATCAATATAACGTATAATCGTTATAGTGGCATTTTGTTACAACTGCTTTGAAAATAAAATTAATGACTATGCACAAAAGAAATAATTTGATGAATATCTTCCATAGTTTGAGGCTCAACTATGTGGAAGTTGAATTTCACAAATGAAAAAGTAATTTTGTTTCCTTCCACAGATTTATTTTCCTGGTACAACATGTTTCGACACACAGATGTCGGTAACTGATGATGACAGCGCATGATGTTATACCAGGAAAATAAATATGTGGAAGGGAACAAAGTTACTTTTGCATTTTCTGATGAATATCATTTAATCAGAGGAATTAAATGCTCAAAATGCTGTTGCATCAATGGCAACAGCTCATTAATTGAAAAGCGTAAACGGTCTCCGTTGTAATTACGTCAAAAAACAGCTTGGGAATTAAAGCTGTATATTTTGGAGATACTCTTGCCTGGAAGCTAAGGTGCTGAATGTCATGAAATTTTCCCCTTAAGTAGTAAGAGAGAGATAAATATTGGAACAGTTAATTGTCAAATCCGGTCAATTGACAAAAAAAGAAAATTTAGGGTACTGCATATCTACATCATGAAATAGAAAAAAATAACTAAGATGGAAACGTGACACTTTTAAATAGTTTATTTATGATTAAATAGAAAATGATTTGCCAAATTATTTAGAAGGTATTGAGACAAATCAACACATTGGCTAAAATACAATCGCTAGGATTGAGGAAAATGGTGATCTATGTTTTAAATATCCTTGCCTCCGGATTCAAATGATTTTTACCCTATTCTAATCATGGAAAAAGAAGTAATGCATTCGAAAAAACCCGAAAGAATATGTTATAAATTTTCTTCACCTATACACAAACATAATCAACAATTAATAATCAATGTGCTTAACCAATCATAGGGTGGATCCAAATTCATTTGATGCCAAAAATACATAAAAGAGCAACTTTGAGTAAAATTTGCGATGTATCCGGCGGAATTTATTTTAAATCAGATTTCCCATGAACATATGACATTACAACGAATTTTCACATAAGCCATATCCTAAGCGTTAAAAAAAAAGGCCATAAAAGTGTCCTTAATAACCGTGGATTTGTTATCCTCCTTAAAATACATTCTACCGAGACCATTTCTTATCAACTAAAATGTAGCCCAATCCAAGCCAAATTAACAATCCTCGCTAAAGATAATGGTGATAGAATAAAACACCTCAGTTCGTTGTACCACTAACAATTCATCTGTCATTCTTTTTCTTGTCTCGCAGCAGAGGATTAGTGAAACGTTCTACGAGCTGTTCCAAAGAAAGCTGAGTAACAGATGGTGTTAAACGATGGGGTTCGAATACGGTGAAGATGACAATGGAATTATTCACGAGCAACGCTTTTAGTTATTTAAATACAGGAACTTCGGTTTCCACCTATGTAACTTTCCTTTCCCCCCTTTCTTCCCCACAAATGCCTGCTCATATTTACCGCTCCCAATGCCACCGATGGTTGAAAACACAGTTCACCCAGCCTCCTCTGCCGAGCTGAGAGAAGAAAATCGCTGAAGGAGAAAACAGAATTCCTTCCAATGAGAGCACGGTCCGCCTGTTCCAGATTCCCCCAACTCCCCGGGTAATTTATGAATTTGTTTAGATCGGGCGAAGAAAAACAGAGTCGAGGATGTTTCGTTAAGGTCTCAATGACTGGGGAGAATTACGGTCAACTAGGCCGCTTAAATCATACCAAGAAAGAACGGAATAATAGATATTGCATTACAAGGAATTGATAACGGAATGGTGAAAATAATTCTAAATACAGAATTTTTTCTTTCGTGGCTTAATAATATTGGATGTATTATAATTTATGCCTCCAAAGAATTGCTTACACTGTACATGCATGTAATCATGAACAACTAAAACAACAGTAGAGTCCACAATTTCTTCAATTGAAATGACCCACGATGCCACCACTATAATAGCTCTAAAGTGTAAAATACAATAAATTAACCTATTCTTTGTTTCATAATGTCTAGGTAACTTGTACTCTTGGAAAACTGGGCCATTATATGAAGAGACCAGGGATTTCAGTTTTGAAGGTACATTCGCCATTCGGTCAGCTGAAGTGAGCATTTTCGACCTAATCAATAGCGGTACTTATACAAAAAAGATGTTTACCTAGAATTAAAATTGGGCCTCAATGGTCCAAGTGCAATTCGGTGACAAATTAAAACATTGTCTTTTTGAGATACAAATTACTAATCCGAAAAATAACTCTTTTCAAAAGTAAACGGATTGAAAAAATTAAAATTTATGTATTAGAGTCAATTTAACATGTTATATCTAAACGCATGTTGTCACAGAGATATAATCTATTTACCACTTATAGTCAATGACCAGTATTTTAAGAACGCTAAGAATAAAATTACAGTAAAATTTGTTAAATTAAATAAAAACGAACGACACTATCGGGAAATAGAAAACTGAAGATTAGAAACTTATTTTATCTTGTCAACTGAAACTAGCAACAGATATAATTACCACACACTGAACTATTCCATTAGTATGTAATGCAAATATATACCACGCAAAGTTTAAAGCGTGAATACATTACAATGTCGCAAGGGAATGAAAGAAAAGAGGCATGAGTATGTTCGTTTTTTCAAAGGCCGATAAATGGTGCTCTGTTAGTATACAATCAAATAAATAAAATGATCCAGATGACAATTGACTTAGTGCTTCCAACCATCATTGTATTATGCGCAAACTAAGGGTTCAGGGACGTAGGGGGAATAGAGTATAAGCTCATATAAGCAAAAAACGCGAGCCACGCGGTAATTGGGAGCAAAAAACCGAGCGGCGAAATGAAAGGCAGGAGGAGGACCAGGTCCCCGAGTAGGGCGGCGCGGCGTGGGCGACCGCAAACGTGCACACGAACCTCGGGAGTGCAATTCATTTGCTCGCTCCCATTCTCGCCTGGTAGCATCTCCGGAAAATGCGTCGCGGCTGTTTAATAAGTAAACCACAATTACGAGTTATTCCAGTGGAACGCTGCTCCGGTTATACCCCTCTTTCGATAATTAGTCACGCTATGGTGAGTTATTGAGATATATTGCTTTTTTAATTAGGCTTCAGCGAATTTCTAAGGATAATGAGACGATCGAGAGCAACATCGGAAGTTACGGGCAATAAGTAAATTTTTTCTCTTTCTCTTTTCGTACAATGTCAATAAATGCACCGCACAATGTCATAAATCAACTGTCTTCAGTCAAAAACTGTCAACTTCAAAAGACGGCATGGACAATCTTCTTGCAAATATGCATTGCCAGCCGATTTCATCTTTTTCATCCCCTTTTTAGCAAACTTTTGATGCTCCGTATGTGATACAACGCTATCTCAAAAGAATTCATGGCATGGACAAGAAAAATGCTAGTACGTACTGAAAATTGAATGATAATGTCCATTGTTTCTAAGAAAACATGAATTATTCAACATGCTTCTCATAAGTAGAAAACACCTGCCGGGCCGCTCACAAGTCTTGCATAGGCAATAAATTCAACTGTTTTATAGTAAAAAGAAAAGACGATAAGAAAAGAGATAAATAACATAAAAAATTTGTAATAAAACCAGAAATTGGAACTTCCTAGATCCAAAAATTATAGGGCACTAAACCATACTGATTTTATGGCTGTTTAAACATTGAAGTTTGGTAAAGCCTAGCTCAAAAGACTATCGATTAATATGACTAATATCACGGTTTACATAATCGACTTCTACCGAATGAGCAGAAACGCACACTAAGGCACGACCGACACGACTGAGTCATCACCCTGGATGTGGAAGCACACTAAAAAACCCTTAAGCAATAAAATCTTAAGCAGTGGAATCCATCAATGGTAATTAGTTGGAACTTCACTGGGATTATTCATCATGATTCAAAACTTGAAGATTTATCTAATCTATCCGCTGACTGCTAAAACTTCGAATTTTTAAAGTGTTATCATTTCTTTTTAAAGCGTCTCGTCATTCTGATCCCCGGAGCCGAAGATATAATTACTAAAATAGTTCTCAGATTATACAGACAATGACCAATACGCGTTTTAGTCTAAAATATTCATTAAAAATCAAGTATTATTCAAGGCTGTAAGTAAATCAACTGAAAATTGGTAGACAACATTTAGCTGTCTCTTCGATAAACTAAATTGTTAATGCCAAACAATAATGGCGCAATCATCCATTTTCAAGCCACATCGATTTCATTGAATAAGCACACCAGCCTATAAAACGAGTCGGAAAGAGGGAACTCAAACGAAATGACTTCTTAAATTTGATATACTCGGTATACAATGATAACAAAAGAAAATTTCTTCGTTTAGCGTCGATGACCGTGTTTTCAAAATAACTGGACTTTCAGGAGTAATTAATTCTGCATGACAAGTGAAGCGTGGCGCCGCATTAGGACGGAACTTCACCTCCGTAATACAAGGAACTGAGCTAACCTTGATTGCATCTCAACATTAGCAATTATCAGATCCGATTATTTATCTCTGATATGTCTATGAACCACTAAAGATAATTACGGCACTTCCTCTACATGACTGATAAACGACCTTTATATCAACTGATAATTGAAATTTCACCTAAATTTTCTACACACATGCGTTTGAGAGTCTGTTTGTTTGAACGCAATATACGTTTACACCTGTAAATGGATAATAATAAAATTTGTCACACTAGTTTTAAAGAACCTAGACGTATTAAAAGGTTATAATAGAGAGGAAATAGGGACCCATGCGCTCCAAAGTAAGTCTTATGAGAGTTGCAGAATATCGTTCAACAAGAACTTTACACACTACTATGGATACATGTAATAAACCTTTGATGCCATAATAAGATCATGAGTCTCAGATGTAGGGGTGTGTACGTGATAGACCCTGAGGCCTCAATTCGAGGATTTCTACTAAACCTCATAACGGATGACCTGATGAAGTGAATGACTGGAAATTTTACAAGTAGTCACATGTTTTAGCAATTGGAAGGTCATTGACTGCATAGGATAGAACCCCGTACCCTAAACACTGCTAAGAGGACCAATCCATGATGTTGTAGACAAAGGTCAATTCAAAGGGGCTGGTTTTATCCCAGTGTTATTAAGATTTACTCCAATAATAAAAACAGGCATTTGGTGCATAGGATTTTTTTTCTTTTTAAAAATTACTTTTGCTTGTGATAGATGATTCGGATGTTTACTATTGAATGAACGAAATAATTAAGTTCATAAATGTTGCTTTAAAGTTTTGTTACGCTCTGATTACGTCTGAAATTTGACTTTTTGTCCTATATACGTCCATTTTTTTTTAGCAATTCAACGATTATAAATATAATTTCCTTGGAAACTGCAGCTCTGACTTTAAATGATAACTTATGAAGGAGGCATTCATAATTAAGGCTAGATAAGCGATGTAAAAATATTACAGGAGGATTTTTGAAGGAGCATTTGTCACATCAATATTACCAGATGTGTTTGAATGCTGCTACACATCTAGTAGCTACTCATATGCTTTTCGAATGTCACATTGAAAGGATTCCGTAGAATCTATGATTGAATTTTTTTCTCCCCCTCCTTGAAATTAAATAAGTACCATCCCATAATAAAAATATATTTTTGTTTACCAAATTAATAAACCAGAAAAGCAATAAAAACATCTTACAGATTATCCTCGATATTATTGCTGTTACATAAAATATTAATTTTTTTACACCGACCTCGAGGAATTATCATGAAAAGAAGGATTCCGTGCTTTACTATGATGTCTAAAATGTGCGACCCAACGGGTCTCTGCGAATATTTTTAATAAGGAATGATGGGCTCTAATCGTTGCTAAGCTCTGGAAGCGGTCCACAAGGAGAAATATCTGGTTCTTTCATTTCAAAAAATTTTAATGCAATGCATGAACTTACCATTACCCTAACTTACATCATTGGCCAAATATATATACTTTGTTGATAACATATATTGACTTTTAAAACGTTATTTTACTGTAACTTTTTTCATTCATTTAACAATTGCATGGCTGATAAGAAAAGCACATTCAGGGACACATTTAAAAAATCTTTAGCTTCGGGAAGTGTTGATTATCATAAGGGCTATATGCTAGGTATTTAGATTTACATGGAAGAGAGTAAGAAATTACAGATTTTTACAGACGCACCCCCATATCAGCCTACAAAATTCTACCTTCATCTCAGCATACGTCCAATTTACATTCATAAAACGTATTCTCTTTTTGCCCTTTACACGTTTACCCAACATCCTCCCCTCGGTCCACGGCCTTCAGCAACCCTTCACCTCACATCATCTCTTCCAACCACTTACACTACCTTTTCCTGATCTCCTCCATAATTTTCCTCCCCTCACCCATTATAACCAAAGTTCATCATTTCCTATTTTCTTTCTTTCCATCTACTGCACTTTATCTATGCTCCTCCATGCTTACATCTTCAACTCTTGACGCCTATTCTCATCCTCTGTCCTCAAAGTCCAAGTATAAGCACCAGGCGACATACTAAATAGTATTTTATTCATTACAATCTTTTATTATTGCACTGTCACCCAATCTCCCCGTCATCAGCGCCAAACTTTTGGCAAGCGCATTTTTTGTTAGCATTATACTTTGAATTGTTATACATTGCTAAAACATAAAAACGAAATTAACGTTAGACAGCGGATTACAAAGGCGAATCAGTCAACACTCGAGCAAGTTCAAAGGCCTGATGCTCCACGCCTCACAGTCTTCGGGGTCAGACGAGTCATTTCTCATCCTCCTCCGCACTATAAAATCATACTATAGGTCATGCTGACACCAGAAGAAGACAATCAGGCAAGACTCTCTCCTTAAGGAATTCCGGACGGTGCATCACGCACGCGCGAGCGTCTACCGCACCGGAAAATAGTCCCTCCATTCACTTTCTTGATCCCGCCTTAGTTCCGGAGTCTTTCGCCCCTTCTCATGCGCAGGAACAATTTCAGGGCGATGAAAAGGTCAAACACTTGTGCGACTACGTCCGCGCTGCTGGCATTATTATTCCGATCCTAACGCCCCCGCTAGGAGAGAGTGGTGCCGCTGAGTCACCGGCCCCGTGAAACGGACGAACGACTGCACCTGGTGCATCCCGCACCCGGGTATTCGCTCGGGCGCGGCATACGGGATGAGGCGAGGCTTATTAAAATTGAGCGAGGATGGGGAGGGGAGTGGGACGAGGTGGGAGAAGGCGGTGGGAAGAGAGAGAGTTTGAAGTGGCGACTCGCTCTCCCGCTCAAACGAGGCAGAGGAGAGTTGGAGAGTACTCGTCCAATGGGACGGAACCGCATTAAACACACACGCTCCCCGACCGGCCGAGAGCCTCTCACCACACGGGTCTTTAACGATGCTCTAATTCGGTGGTCCCGATCCTCTTGACCCGCGCGGGCGTGCCCAATATTTTAAGGGTGTGACGAGCAGCGTACATGTTTAAAAAAGTTAACAATTGGCCAACAAACAAAAAAAAGAAGAGCAATAAAGAGAGGTAGTATTTGGCCACGTCATCTCTGTCATTAGATCATCGATTTGTTTTAGGGCACCAAATGTATCGAAACAAAATATTTTCTCTCAACGTCACAAGTGAGCTCATGGTGCGATGACTACCTTCCGTACCAATGCCTCGCTTTAATTTAGGCAAGAAATATGTGGTATGTGCATAAAATTTTTAAATTCAATGAAACATTTTAGCCAACTGCATCCATCGGAGGTTTTTTCGCCTAGCTCAATTTACTTATATTACAAACCAGTCGATCAGCACATACACCATTGGCCTTGATAAAGTCAAGGGTAGCGATACCCAAGCTTTTACTTCCGCATAGTCAACTCGATGTACGTAGGCATCAAAAGAACGGAATTGAGGTTCATGCGCTTCTCCAATAGGTTCAGGCAAATGTGATTCCCGTAAAATATGTGTGGATATAAAAGATGAAAAAAATTGCCATGCGTTAATCTCCCGAACAATGTGGATTTTTAAAATCCTATCTACTCGTGAATTTAGTTCGACGTAATGATTTTATCATTTTTGGTTAATAAAGAAAAACATTACCATGGAACGACAGCAAAGGGGGTCCTCAGTGAAACAATATATCGCTCGAGGTGGTGTAACATTTTAGTTTCTGAAACTAAGTTAGAGGAAAAATAACCAGCCAACTGACGAAAATAATGACTTAATTGTAGTGACTAAGTCAGAAAGGAGGCACTCAGCTATATCATTTTAGCGTCTAAGAAGAACATTTTCACACATTCTCAACATCACGAAAAATCTCTTTAAATATTTTTACTTCAATTCGTAAAAGTCTCAATTCATGTTTGAGAGGTAACACCTCGCTGGGCGAAAGTTAAAAAAAAACTATTTATTATCCACGAGAATTACAAATTTATTGATTCAAAGAACCAGTTCCGCAACGCATTTTTAAGTAAAAATGAACCTACTTAAATAATCCAGTTGAATAGTGGGACACAGTTGCAGCCAAACGGCTCGGCTGGCGTCATGGTCCCCGAGTGAGCCACCGCTTGTATGTACCTTAATTATTCCAAAAACGCAGCGGACTCCAAACCCCTCGCATGCACAATCACCACTAATCACAAAGGCCCACCCTACTTGCTCAACGGAAACTTACTCTTTAAAATCTTCTCTCGGAAAATAAGTAAAGCTAATTCTTTTCACAGCTTGAGCTATGTCTCAGCTCTGTACGATCAGAAGTTCGGAATTTACAATGCTTAAAAAAAAAATATGATGCAAGTTTCATGGCTATATGCTAACTAAAGATACCTATAACGACTAGTTCAGAGAACTCCTAATTCCAGGATGCGAGCGAAAGGAAATAATTAGATTGAAATGTTTTAATGTATAAAAAAATGATCCCAAATCAATTCACCATCGGCGAAAAATAAACCAAAAACATTCCTATATTCTGTATAGGATCAGTAATAATATTGATTACATCCCAAAGCAATGAAACATCCAAGCTTGCGTTGTAATATCTCCATCACCAGAATCTTTACTTTTTGGAAAGGAGACTAGCTAAAATGCACATAACACATTACTTCTACATTTTCATATTCGTTCTACATCTATAATCCTTTCTAGTTCCGTCACATTGCTCGAATATAGTAGCCAAAGCGCCTCGTTTCAATACTCCAGGTGATACACTAAAAGAGTAAGAAGTATCATATCTCTTTTTGTTACTCTGTTTCTCACATAATTAGCTCAAGACATTAAATCTCCATGGTAAGTAGCACAGCGCGAGATTAAAAAGTTCCACAAAGTCATTAGTTCTAAGCATTAGCAGCCTTTTAAGTTCTCTGGGAGCTGGTTTGATTACAATTATTTGATAAGTTGGCAGTAGGCAAATGATTAATTTTGCAAAACTTTATTTCAATTCCCAAAACTATCATTTTCTACAAGAAAAATTTTACATCCGACTTGAATAGCATGGGTTAAAAAAAAGAGTTACCTGAAAATTGTTTTTCTTTTGGCATGTGCGGAAAAAACTGAAAGGAATGTGCGGTATCAATATTAATGCAAGAGTAGAGACCCGAAATACATTCATTTATTTACAAATTTTTTATGGATCGATAAAAAATGGCACCTTATTACAAAATTGCAGGCTATTCGTAATCGGAAAAAGTGACGCAAGCAACGAATAAAATACTTTTGATTAAAATGATAATATTGCAATCTTGGAGAACAATTTTAATGCAGTATAAGGTGTTACATATTTTTTTTGGAAAAAGATCCTCTTTGCTCCCACATACAAAATAGAATATTTTATTTGAAAGTCGAAGTAATTAATTTCAGTGTCATTAATCACCCTCAACATTTCAAAAGACTATTTCCTAGGTGGATGACAGAAGACTACGCTTACCGAATGTAAAAAACAAATGGAATGTATACTGAAAGAGAAAAAACAAACCACTTGACATTTATTGAGGTGAATATTTATTTTAGGATTCGAGATTGATCCACCGTCTCTCAAAAAATGGATACACATGTTTATAATTGATGGCATAAATGAAACAAGAAAATCTGATTGAGAATTCTTATTATATGGCAGAAAACATGAAATAGCCGATAGTTGGAGTTCAGTTGAGGAGAAAGTGGCATCGGGTGAGATACATGTAAATGGATTAGGGCCATAATATCTGTTCTTAACATGCATTAAGGCAACAGCAGCACCCATGAAGACAGCTAGACACACTTGTACGCAGCAATGGTTTTCAACCAGTGGTATGCCCGCCATGAACGGGTTTCGACTTATTGACATGGCGGTAGCATGCGAGAAAATAAGAATGATGGCGGAAGCGTAACAGACCTATTCCTGAGCTTCGATGGGCCCAACGGATTGGGATACATAATGACACGCCGAAGGAAAATGAGCTACCAAGGAATACGCAATCTGGAAAGGATTAGGGAACACTGGGTGAGAGAGAAACACAATATCAATGTCGATTAAAATTCAGGCAATATTTACCGGAGGAATGGATTAAATCACATAATTGTCAAACGAGTAAATTTAAGTGAGATAAAGAGAATGCATCAGAGCATTTTCATGTACAGAATTCTGAACTTAAAGTTTAAAATGCCTTTTTGGAAGATATTGAGGTGAATGAACGATGGGGGAGATTGTAGATCAAGATATAATGCAAAGCTACACCAGTCGTACTTTCAAGAGCGAACTAAACTCATATAGGTACTTTGTAAATAAACAGGGCAACGCAGTTTTTAGTTGGCTTCTTCTTTTGGGAATATTTCCTCTACAAATTCTTCTTCTACATTCTTGGTCCAAAACGCGCTAAAAGAGACTCTATTAAGCCGTGTGACACCTTAACGGCAAGAAGCTTTTGAATAGTAAGTCCGTGATACCGCCGATCAGAGATCTTCAATACTCTTCGCAGCGAGCGAAAATGCCCAAGGCCTCACCCCCATCCACCCTATATTATTGTTCCATCGCGGTGGTAGGTACTTTCTTATGATTATCTACCAAACTTCCTGCAGAGAAATGGAAGAGAAAATCAAACAGATATCCTGTGGAGGGGGAATCCAGGCGGAGAAACAAGGGATAATCGATTGTTTCCACTCGTTCGGAAAGTGGGCTAAAGAAAGGAGAAAGAATAGGCGCCCGGCTATCTAAGCCAGGATCGTACATAATGTATTCACCCACGTTTCTCTTGTCTACGGATGGCTTACCGTCCATTGTGTGGGGTTTTAGCCACGAAAAAAGAAAAAGATGAGGGTAAAGTATTTCAGTTTCCGCCGCAATAAGGGCTAAACTTTTCGTCTTTTTGCTTACAATCTCACCTTTGCAAAGCGTTCAGCGATCGAACACAGGCACTCTGATACACATTTCTACGGGTTGATTCACACGCGATAAGTTGAAAAGTGATGATTTATGGAAAAATCGTATTTTGTAGATATCACTGCTCAAGTTAGACAAGGAACTGCGGAAGTAGGCACCAAAGGTGAAGTGGTATGAAGTGAGTAAAATATGAACCACCGTAATTGCTTACCGTAGTTAATCCGTAAGTCAATCAAACATATTATCTTAGAAATACAACAACAGAATAAATATCAAACGCGGCTTTAGATGCCAACTTTATTTTCTTTTTTATTACACCAAGCACCCAACAATGCACACAGCGATAATATAGATTTATGATACCAAACTACTATGATCGTAATGCAATTGCCAACTAAATTTTAGGACAATTTCGATATGTGGCGAGTTCCATTTAAAGACAAAGAGAAACCCGATTATACTGTATTATTGGATATAAAAAAAGCAAAATACATAAGTTTGACCGCCAGTTTAAAATGCACTTCATGGAGCTTTCATGTCTAACCTTAGACTTAGCGAGGCAGATCATATGGAAGGATATCCGGCAGTCTTACACTCAGCCATCTTCAGCAACAGGTCACGTTGGGAACGCGCAGATATAAGCCAACTTATTGCACAAATTGTATTTGACCAATAACTAACCGATTAAGGTAGGTTTGAATTGAGTTGATAAAAATGATTTATTTTTTTACAAGCGCTGGGCCCTAGGTACCATTGATATATTTTCAACTCAGCACACTTCCCACCTCCATCATTTCAATAACGCCCTTTCTCCTTCTTTTCCGCTTACAGTTAATCCTTCACTCTATCGCGGTCTAATGCAACAGTACGCCCCTCATTACTTCCTCCAATCACAATATTTGCCTCTTTCTGATCTGTGTCCACATATCTGTCACATACGATAATATACAACATATCAAACTCTTTACCAGTCCCTATTGTATATCCTTGCTCAAGGTCCATGTTGTTAGCGCCCTTCTACGACTGAACGCTTCTTACACTAGCGCTATTCTAATTTCTTTGCTAATACGCCCATTTTCTTCTACCATACCACCAAAGTCATAAAATTTCGCCTTTTACGCCAGTTTGTGTCCACCTACTTTTATCATCAGCCCTGATTTCTCCGTTCCAGAGTGTATCATTACTTCAGTAATTTACGATTCAACTCCATTTATATTTTTCTGAACAGGTTTTCCAGTGCATCTAGTTAGGTTTGTTGCAGAGTGTTAGGTGATCAATTAACTATTGTGGCCTCGACTGCAAGTCTAATCAAATTTATTAGTCAAAATATCGAGAATTAAAATGTATAAAAATATGCCTAAACCTGTAGCTGAGAAAAGATACTTTTTTTAACAAATAAATTAAGTTCAGAATTTTCATCAAAAATCATTTTTGGTACGACCTAAAATTGATGACAAAACTGGCCTTCTCTCTTCTTCCAAAAAATCGCCAGAGACGTCATCTGATGATCGCTAATGGTTAATCTTAAATTTGCAACTTAAACTTTAACTTAAATTTTTAACAGTTAAACTTAAATGTGCAACAAAGCTTAAATATGCAACGACCCATTATTGAAAAAAGTGAGACATGCGGACATCTGCACGACCTGAGGAACAAGTTGACGCAAAAATATTTTAGACCACTGAAGAGTAATTGAGTCATTAATACTGAATTTTCCAATTTCAGGATGAAATTCGGACAAACTTTCCCAGACTTAGCAAGTTTTTTACAATCCCTGAGATTTCCCAGAATCCCTCAGTTCCCTGATTAGTGCAACCATCAACTTACTCAAAGTATTTATAGGAGTAAATGCATAATTAGGTAAGCGAGACAGGCACCAAAACTTAACGTTGGGCTCAAATATAACATTAAAACATGAACCAGGTACTAAAGATAGCATGAAAAAGAAGATAGGCCATCGTTTACCCTAAATCGTACAACAAGCCAAAGCTTGAATAAAATAGTATTTATCACAGCGATCTTATGAATTTAATTGCTAATACAGGTGATTTCAAAAGTCAGCGCAAAATTAATGATGGTTCACAAATCACTGAAAGAATCTATACACTGACATCAGCCGCGGAAGAGTAAGTACTGAGAATTTAACGGAAGCTGAAAAAGTGAAACCAATACGACTAAGTGCCAATACGAATGCTAATATATGAAAAAGCTACAAAGAAAACTAAAGAGAGAGAAACTTGAGGTGCGAGTTACTTCCATGCGCTCTACATGCCATGACTGCCTAAATATAATTTCACCTGCTAGGTAAGAGAATATTACAGTTTCCTTTAAATTGGCTCCAGTAATTCATGAATGCATTTTTATTATGGCATTCTGGTTCAAAAGTCTAAATTAATTCAAACTTTGCTGAAATCCTGCGTAAGTAAAAGGGCACATGCTATAGTACTACTGTTTTTCGTAATACGAAGTCCTCGGCGATTAGGCAAACGTAAATTCCCAGGTTAGAGCTGTACATCAAAGTACGAATTGAGTGACCCATTAGGACTGCCTTACAGATCAGAAAATATAACTTCTTTTTCTCCTGATCTCAGCGATTCACTCTTTGATGACCTCTTTCTCTGCAGTAGAATAAAAAGTCTCTGATCAAGTTCGCTACCCTATCGTAAATGGCAAAGGCAATGAGTTTTTTCATTAGTGAATCATGAAGCACATGGTCGGATTCCCTAATAGGAATTTAAAAAACACTGAATATTCCGGCATATTCTTCTTTCCTGCGTTCAAAATGTCGTGCTTGACCCAGCAGAGTTCCATTTGATTTTTCTTAAAATCCTTCCGAAAGATCATAGCATGTTATCGTAAATCAAGCAAGGTGTTAATATAAACAGTAATATCAAGTTCATTGATTTCATGCGTTAATCACCGCATCTTATGGTTGGTGCATATGTCCATAAGTTTTCGCTAATACACTTGACTTCTGTTAAAAGTGTCTCAAACTGCTAAGCGAATACCGAATTTTCGTTTCGTTCCGGTTTTACCAGGTACTTATCTTTTTTCTTCCACAACGCCGCGAATAGTTTGGGGTACTTTTGATTAAAAGTGCTAAACCAAGAAAAACTACTTTAAAAACTATATAAAAGAAAAACATAGCATATTGGCGATAAACTAGATTCCATTCACGCCACACAAGGACACAGTATTCTGTATTCGGTCAATGCTCAGCTCCGTGCAGAAACAAAACGGTGGGATGCAGTGATAAAGATGGGGATGTTCGGCTAAAGCGCGATTAAGAAAGATGCGGCATTATCTCGTCGTAGGGGCCAGGAAGGTCGATAGTTTTGGGCGGTTCATCTTGAAATGTGGGTTATGGTCGATTACCTCAAGGGGATCCTGGAGGAGACCGTTGAGGAAACCCAGTTTTTATGGATTTTCTTATTAATTTTTCTCGGGTGGAGACCAAAAAGAGGACTTTTTAGGTCACCAGCAAGATCTTCATTTCTCACGAACCAGGAAGCGTAGGCGAGTTTTATTAGAGTTAAATTCTGCATGGTGGAGAGCTGTTTGAGGAGGTGGATTCTGTGGCTCCCAAAGTGGGCAGACCGAGGTTAGGGTAGGTCGAAAAGTAAGCTTAAAAATGTTGGTTTTTGTCTTCAAGGCAGCTTTAAAGATCCAGAATCGGGGTGACGGCTACAAATGAGCTTCTTACTTTCTCCGCTGCTAAGGTGGATTGTTATTTCCAGTGGAAGACTGAGTCGATATGAGCTTCTAGGAACGTGAATACAGTTGTGTGGGAAATCTAGTCCGTTGCATACTTGGTGATTCTGGTGTTTTTCTTCTACTGGCGTCAGCTGAAGACAATGGAGGAGCATTTTTCAGTATTGATTGACAGCTTTTAAGTCTTCATCTATGATTTGAAGTTTGAATATTAGATTTTCTCTACAGCAATGTTGGGATAGAAGAAATGGAAGTAGGCCAGGGTCCTCTATATGGACAAAGGTTTGGGATGAAATGTCGTGAAGAGATTGAAGAGAAATGGGGAGAGAATAGAACCTTGGGAAATACCGGGAAAGAAAGGTTTAAGGAGAGGAGTTGTTCAATGAGGCGAAGTGGAGCGAAGAAGGAGCGGCAGGTTAGGAAGAATTCGTGTGCGCACAAACTCAGGAAGATTGGTAGAAGAGAGATTTTTAGGATAAGGCCGAAGTACCTACTGTTGTCCAGGACTTTGTGGAGGTACAAAAACACCCCATGTGCGGTCTTCTTGATGTTAAGCTCGAAGAATAATTACCCCACCATGCGGAAGATTCGGTGAACGGTTGAACATACATTAACATCAAGTAGTTGGAATGGATGCGATGCAAGCATTTGTTTAAGAATGAAAGCAACATAGTTTTCTAAAATGCATATGTTGGTACATTAAATTTGGATTCTCATTTATTCGATTATAACTTGATAACTAGATCTAGTTTCTTCTGTTTTTTGTGAAAGAAATTAATTACACATCTGAGTTAGGATTTAGTCATAGATCACAATAATAAAATCAAAATGACCTTGGAAATTTCAACGTTGTGGCGTCACAGCCAATAGTAAATACATTCTCAATCAGAGACTGTAGCCTAATGCCATAATAAAAACCAGGTGATGTTCTTATGACTCAAGCTATGATGTCAATACGTTGCAATTGCGGCTGGAATGATAATGCGAAGAAAATTGCAATTGCTACTCCCTTCGTACAGTCCCGTAAATTTAGAGAATTATCGGCGTATTCTCTGAATGCTCAATGGCGGAGTCGAGCCTTTGCAGAGGGATCAGCCTACTGTTGATGAATATATACAATCAATTATGTTTTTGAAGAGCTAAACAAAATTAATTTTATACAGTTTTAGGAATTTATTCCCCATAGAAATATTAACATATATGTCTAAGTGTAGAGCTATATTTTGTTACTATTCTCTTCAAGACATCTCCAAAATATGGCTGAAGGAACCGATGAATTTTAACGTGATCTGGAAATAGAATAAATTGATTTTTTTCTTTTTGTTTTCCAGACGATTGCGGTGGCCCGAATTCCCTCGAAATCCCAATATCTACGTAATCTAATAAATAGCCTGCAATCCATCTCTATGGTGTGTGGCACGGGGAAAATAGGCCGGCAGGCCACTCTTGGCAAGCCAACAGGTTTTTCATGGACCGAGGTCACAAAACCTAACAGAAATACTCAAGCCCTTGGTGGTAAAGCATACTCATGCGGGATTTGAATATGCAATGACCTCCAAGATTAGCAGGCGAGGTATTGATTCTGTTTCGCACAGTGGGATCGGAGAATTTTAGTCTTTGCTTGCCATGATGGGGGCAATTACATTTGGGAGGATAAGAGTACGAATAATGTGGTAATGAAATAATAAGGAACAAATTCTCCGGCAATGAACACATATGAAAGGAGTCGATGTTCGTGGCCGGTGTCGATGCCGGGGCCCACGATTTGTTTAGTGCAAAAAAATTCAACGCTATGGAGTAAATTCAGCCATATTTCTCCTAGTCAGACAATTCATTTGTAAGTTCAATATTTTACCCACAAGTTACCATTTTTTATACTTGGAGAAATATTTTAGATTCAATACAAGAATTACATCCAAGATTTTTACATAAGTACTAACTTGAACGTTATAAAATAACCAATGATTGCTCCGATTCCTTTCAAGCGTACAGATTTATCATCCTTCCAGGAATATCTATGGAATTCTCGGCATTTTCTCACTTTTTGACAGTGGTTTCTAATTCCTGGTTTTTGTTTCAATTTCCGCCGTTTTTCCGGTGGATTGGCCACCCACTGCGAGCATTCAACGTTTCTCGATTTGCACAGTATCAACTCCTACTAGAATGAGATGAAGAACAAAACGACACTAAGCTCAATGAGACAAAACGAAAGTGAGAATTCGCGGTTACAGCAATAGCCGAAGCATCGATGACAGCGGAGCGTTAATTGTTCGACGAGGCCTTACGAGAGACCAAGCCTTGCTTTCCTTATTTACGCCATCAGGTAACACCGCTAACGCATGCAGAGAAAATTAGGTCAAAGGATTTCCCTCTCCGTATCCGAGGTCCGTCCTAGAGTATGACACATTCGAATAGCGCGCAGCAGGCGAGAGAGAGAAGACGTTGTGGGAAAGAACGACAGAGAGTCAACCGCGGTGGGAGAGGGACGGGAGGGAGGGGAAAGAGGGGAGGTAAGGGGCGCGCCTGGCAAAAACCCTGCACCAACCCTTTAACCGGAGGCGAGGAGAACCCCACTCCGAGCGATTCAAGAGCAAGCTTCACTTGCGAAACGTCTTCTTTTGTGCTCGGAGCGTCGGGTGACGGATGTCGCACAGGGGGGGGGGCAGGGGCAGGGGGGAGCGAGAGAGAGAGAGAGAGAGAGAGAGAGAGAGAGAGAGAGAGAGAGAGTGGTCGCCGGGTGGAGTGGCGAGCGGGAGTGGGCGACACGACAGTGGAAGCCAAAGCGAAGAGGAAGTGAGAGCAGGATATGCGAGACGGCCCCGATACCCCCACGCCCCATCCACCCCCCACGACAGGCGCCGCAAGCGAGCATTCAATGAAAGCGGACGCTATGAGCAATGCTGCTATTATTAGCTCAGAGTGTAGTAATTAAAAAGTCGGACAGGCAGGTTAATCGATGCGCATGTTTTAGCATGGTTTCAATTATACTGAAGGGGCAACAATGACTATGAAATGTAACTTAACTTACCTTAAGGTAGTACGAGTGAGATAGTTCCCTAGTCATAGTAGAGACCATATTCGAATTATACGTTATAATTTCACTAGCTGTGAGACACTCGAATTAAATATTGCATTATTAATGGAGAAATAATATAATTTTACATGACAGAAATTGTAAGTAATCAAATGAAAATATCTATATGTCTTTAACTTGAATCATTATTTTCACGCGTTACGTTTGAAACTCCATCAAAACGGAAGGTTGATTGTGATCCCGAAGAATTTACTGTGGTGACAATATGATTAATTTTTAACAATAGTTGAAAAAACACACAAACTACACTCTGTTGATTTTTGAAGAAATCTAAGTGTACGAATAGTCTCGTTTTTAACATGTGGTCTCTCAGGAGTGCATACACGTACCATTTCCCATGTAAAAGGGCTTGTATTTTATGGCAAATATCTCGGAAAGTAATTTGATAAGGGGTTGAATTTTTGTTGTTAATGGAATGGTGATATATTTTCCTTTAAAATGAGACCAAATTCATTGATTTCTAGGTAAAATGATATTTCGCTCAAACTGCCTTAACATCTGATATATCGTGGGGATTACACATACAAGACATATGTGGCGCAGCTTAAAATAAATTTGGTTTTGTTAAACAGAGTAAAAACAAGAGGAAGGTCCTAGTATGAAAAAATCAAAGAGAGATGCTACTTTGCTCTCGTTAGTCCACACCTCGAATATGTCGCGAACATTTGGGACCCTGGTCAAATAAATTTAACCAAGAAAATAATGAAATACAAAGGAAAGTAGCGCGCTTCGTTAAAAACTGCTACGAGTGTACATATAGTGTCTCAAAACTGTTAAAGGGATTAAGGTGGCAGCGCCTAGAGACTCGGAGGCTACCCGCTAGGCTTGGGTAACTTGATACATTCAGAACAGAACAGAGCGACACATAGAACATTATCATGACTCCTAACTAAATCTCTAGGTCAGACAGATGCGATAAAATAAGAGAGATACACTGCCGAATGGATAGGTACAAAAACTCGTTCTTTCCGCGAACAATAAGCAACCACAATAAAAATTGAGCTCCATTACACTCCTATAATCACTGTAGACCTTTTTTAGGATAGATGTAGGGCAGAGAGTAGGTCAGCTATTGGGTCGAATCAGGTACCATCGCGAACAATATTTAATAGAAAAAATATCCAAGAAAGTGTTAAGGCTAAAGAGAACAGTAAGAGGTCAGTTTCAAAAAATAGCAGTAATGTAACTTGGAATATACCTAAGAAAGCGAGTTGTAATGAGAATACACTTTCCGGGAATACGCTCACTGATAAATCCTTTTCTGTCGTGGTAGTAAATTTCCGTAGCTTAAGGAATAAATTAGCTGACTTCTACCATCTAATTGAAACTACTGACGCAGACTTAATTATAGGGACGGAAAGTTGGTTGTGTAGCGAAATCACAGATAATGAAGTATTCCCGAAAAATTTCACAGTTTATAGAAAAGATAGAGTGGAAAGGACCGGGGGAGGAGTTTTTATTGCAGTGAAGGATTGTTATATTAGTAGGAGGGAGTCATTTTCCGACGACCAGGTAGAAAGCGTATGGTGCTCCATTCAAAATCCTAAAGCAAAAACAATCTATGTGTGCGCATATTACAGACCACCAGATACCCATGTAAGCTCAATATTAGGACTCGAAAGTCAACTTAGTAAGTTAAACACTCAAAAAAACGACTGTCATATTATAATCGGTGGGGATTTCAATCTTCTGTCCATAGACTGGGACACTTACAATTTTATCACTGGGGGAAAGACAAAGACCTTTGTGAGTCACTCCTGTATACATTCACATCTCACTCACTACATCAATTAGTCACTGCTCCAACTAGAGGGAAAAATACACTTGATCTTTTAGCGACAAATATTCCACACATGGTTGTAAACATAGGTACGGATAAGGGAATAAGCGACTACAAGATAGTTAAAGCTAATTTTTCCGTGAGCATGATCAAGAAACATAATCCACAAAGAAAACTCTACTTGTTCAATAAGGCTGACTACGAAGGTATGAAACGAGAGTTCCAAGGCATTTACTAATTTAAAAAAAATAAGTATCAACAGTAATACTGACGTTTTGTGGAATACTTTCCTCAACGTTACACGATCAGTAGTTAGCAAATACACACCAAGTAAATGGAAAAGAGCCAATGCAGAGCCTAGGTGGTATAACGCGGAGGTTAGAAAAACATTAAAGCACCAGAGAATGTATCATTGCTACGTTAAAAAGGGCAAAAATTAACAAATCCTCCGAAGAACTATACACAGTCACCGAAAATTACAAAATATCTAAACTCTTAGCAAAAAAAGCGTGCCGAAGGGCGTTAACTGATTTCAAAAGTAAATTACTGGAAGAACAATTGAACGAGAATTCCAAGGGATTTTGGTCGTATGTTAGGGACACTCAAGGAAATAAATCAACAGTACACACGTTTAGGAATATCAAAGGGGAAAAGCTAACCAACAGTCTACAAAAAGCCAATTCGTTAAACTCTTCTTCAAAAGCATTTTCAGTACTTATACACCACATCTTTTCGATCCTCAGCCTGTTCGTTCCCAAACATGTATGCCTGAAATTATTATAAATTGTTGTCACACCTATATTCAAAAGCGGCGACAGGGAAGACCCAAGTAACTATAGGCCTATTTCTCTCACATCCATTTCCTGTAAGGTATTTGAACACATAATCGTAAGCTCCATTATGAGTCATTTAGATAGGGAGGAATTATTAACAAATAACCAACACGGATTTCGAAAGGGTAGATCTTGCGAAACCCAATTGGCCCTCTTCGTTCATGACATCTTGCTCTCGCGTGAAAATAATGTTCAAGTTGACGCGATATTCCTCGATTTTAAGAAAGCTTTCGATAAGGTACCTCACGTTAAGTTGCTCTCAAAACTAGAAGCATATGGAATAGATAAAAACATTATTAGCTGGATTAATCAATTCTTACATGGACGGGAACAAAGGGTTGTCATAGACGGTATCATGTCAAACACAGTTAGCGTTACATCGGGTGTTCCTCAGGGAAGTGTAATTGGTCCACTTTTATTTCTCTTGTACATAAATGATATTAGCAACGTGGTTAAAAGTAAGCTTAGACTTTTCGCAGACGACGCGGTTGTGTATAGGGATATTAACAATTCCGAAGATAGCGACTCGTTAACAATCGACCTACTTGCTATTCATGTTTGGTGCGAAAAGTGGCAGATGGAACTAAAAATAAAAAAGTGCGTAGCAGTCAACTTTTGGAAAAAGAAAAATAGGCCCGGTAGGGCTTACAGAATTAATAATACGGAAATTATTCACGCCGAGTCTGTTAAGTACTTAGGGGTCACAATTACTCACGATCTATCTTGGGGAAAACATATTAGGGAAATATGCGGTCAAGCATAGGTATAGGAAGCTAGGCTTTATCAAGAGAGTACTTGGAAAATGTGATGAAAAAGTGAAAGAACGTTGCTATTTTTCAATCGTTAGGCCTCATCTGGAATATGCTGTTAGTGTATGGGATCCATACGAAACGGGGTTGATATCAGAGTTAGATCGCGTCCAGCGAAGAGGAGCTAGGTTTGTGAAACGATGCTACTATAAGTTGGCTAGTATGTCTGGACTGTTACAAGAATTAGGATGGGAATCGCTATCACAGCGTAGATTGAATTATAGGTTTAACCTCCTAAATAAATTTCAGGAAAATCATTTTACTGACGACGTAAAAAATATACTATTAACCCCTTCGTACTACGGCAGATTGGATCGCGCCAATAAAATTAGAGAGCTAGATTGTGGAACCGATAGGTATAAAATGTCATTTTTTCCGCGTACCATTCGGGACCATAACAGCTGTGATCGTCGTCATGAATAGTTCGAGTATTTACATAGGCAGGCAGTAAATCTTTCTCATTTTATATTCTGCTCTCTTATTTAGGCATGATGTAAATATTGGTGTTCTTATTTATGCATGATATTTTGAATCTGTAGTAGTAGTCTTTGTATCCCTTGCATGTTGGAACGATTGAAGATAGAATGTTTCTTGGGTATTAGATTTTTAATTGGCGCTTTGCATGTGTGGTGCGCTGGTTTTAGTGTAATGTCGGTGTTCTACCCTATCATTCATGCATGCCTGGTGCGAAAGCACCCCCTGCCACACACCCTTTGGGTGGCTTGCAGGGTATGACGTAGATGTAGATGTAGATGTATAATACATGTCACCATTTCATCTCCAAAAAACCTACACCTTTACACGGCTGGCGACCAAATACCCACTTCCACACGCCGCGGCTCCTGGGGTATTATGTAGATGTAACTTAATTTTTCTAATAAAATAAGTGACCATCGAATCTCAGAATGAATTAAATTTTATTATCCTTAGCTAAAAAGTCCTAACAATACCTAGCGGTAATTAGACATTTTTCACACGCACGAAACTTTCGATGTGAGAAACACAATAGTTTCGGTGACCATCTTGATCCTCGAATATCACAATATCGGTTTTCCACCGCGGGCAATGACTCTCCCCTTCGCCTACGAAGATGAAGCCAATTTGTATTATTAAGTGCTCCGTCCTAAGTTTTTTACTTGAAATTTCGGAAAATTATCCACATGTTTTATGCAAAAATTAAAATTCCGAATATATGTATAGAGAACTTTTGTGTCCGCAGTTGTTAGCTCCATTAATCAATTTCATTACAGGCAACACCTGAATCCTGATTGGGAAAGACCTGATCTAACAGAGCTTTCATTGGTGCACGATAGGAACAGGCAGGTAATAGATACCTTTTTACTCTACTGGTCAATCAATCGAAAAGAATATGCAATACATCATATTTTACGACTAGACCCTGCAAAAATAAGCCTCTTATTAATTCAAATCAAGTAATTTCTCGAAATTGTTCTCACAATTTCTAATGGCCCTCATACGGTTAAGGTAAACATTGCCGGCGTAAAAGGTTCAACAAGCTGGGTTTTATTACCCTTCCGAGGATAGTATGCAAATAAAAAAATATAAATACGGTCCTAATCTTTATCTGGAGGAACTCTACTCAAAATAAAAGCTTTCTGCAAATTATTTTCATTAAAATTTTTGGAAATGATTCCGTGTAAACTAAATTAGCTTTAACTTTTTCAGAGTTCTACGACGAAGTTTTACTTATAATGAGTCAAATTTATTGACGATTTATTAATTTCATGGCTTCTTGTTATATGCTACAATTTAAATTTATTTTCGTCGGCATAAGGTGCCTTTACTCCTTTTTACATTTCTCACGGAAAATTTCCATGTGAGAAACACAATAGTTTCGGTGACCATCTTGATCCTCGAGTATCACCATACCGGTTTTCCACCGCGGGCAATGACTCTCCCCTTCGCCTACGAAGAAGAAGAAGCCAAACGTTTTGAATGAACTCGATCCTTGCGAGCGTCCTTCCCCAACCCTAGAACCATACACGCCTCTTCTCTCCCCCGCCACGGAGGCACGCCCTCCCAGGCGAGGCGGGGTAGGAGGAGGAGGGACGCCTCCCTCTCTCCCCCCCCTCCACGTGTACCCCTCCCCGTCATCAGTCAACCCCTCGTTCTCCGAGCGGCGCGCAGGCCTAAGCAAGAGGAGCTCTTCCCCGCGATCGCCCAAGTCCCTCCCCGCAAGAGCGCCTCCACCCCTCTCGGAGCCGAAATCATCATCCTCTGCCACTCGCTCTCTCTCTCCCGAAATATACCTCATCCTCCCACCCAATCGGATCTCCTCTCTCTCCCCTCCTCTTTCACTCCCCTTCTCTCTCGCTCCCCTCACCCTGCTTCCTCCTCGCGCGACCCACAAAGCAAACCGAAGCTATATAAAGCAGTGGGTCTTAGAGAAACCGAAAGCACAGTTTCCTCTGGATGTGTACACGGAAGACGTCTCGCGGGTGGATATGAATGTTGTATCCCCTTATATTATAAGCGCTACCCGGATCTGTAGACAGTGAACTTGTAACCGTTTGAGGACGTGGTTGTGCGTGCAGGGGAAGCCGGACTGTGAACTGTTTTGACTCGTCGTGGGCCGCGTTTGGATTTTTTTCGTCGCCCGGCAGTGGTGCTCTGACTAGACCGGACGGGACCCTTGTTTACAAAGGTCATCCTGGGGGATTTTTACGCCTGAGTG
Source organism: Ceriagrion tenellum (assembly GCA_963169105.1). Taxonomy (NCBI): domain Eukaryota; kingdom Metazoa; phylum Arthropoda; class Insecta; order Odonata; family Coenagrionidae; genus Ceriagrion; species Ceriagrion tenellum. The sequence goes on along the minus strand of OY720633.1, from coordinate 28,885,409 downwards.
TGCCGTCATAGGACAGTGTGAAGGAGCCGAGAAACATAAGGTGAGTGGAGTGCATTTTACCAAAGTAGCGACGACTTCGTTTTATGAGTAATAGACTAAACCTTTACCTGCAGTTTTTAACAACATACTTATGCATACATTATAATCTCCATGATCATAAAGATCAACCTGAAAGCTTAAAAATAACAAACTATTACATTGCAAAACTTTTATCATAAAAACAACATATTTATAGCTTACATATAATCAAGGACACAAGCGAGTACCCTCATGCACGGAATTTATTCCATTCAACTCGAGCCATAATTAGGAAGAACAATCACGACGACCGGTTAGAAGTAAAATTGTCCATCGAGTAATATGCTCACTCAGGCATTTAAATGTGCGGGAAAGAATTATTTTGAGCGATGATTACAATGAGGTATTTTTTGACACATAGACTTACACACCCTTAACTATTCATACCTCTTCTAACAAGCTTGATAAATAGGAAATGTGGCGAAGAAATAATATACTTAAAGTAGCGGCAATCTCCAACACGATCAACAACATTATCTAGGAGCGATTTTCACACAAATTCAACTTCTTGAGTCCGATTATTATCTACCATTTCAGGAAAAAAATTCGAAAAGGGCTCTACCAACTGTGTTCAAGAATAGAATATAAATACACATAACAGTTTCCCAAGAGCCATTCCTCAAATACTAAAGAACTATAGTGTCAGCTCAACTCTACGCCTAAAGAACTGCTTTCCGTATACTTAGAATCAAACATTGACACAAGCGAAATTATTGATTAGAAACGATCGTCAGGTTTTTACATATTTTGCGATGTAGGGTGTGAAAGCACGTTAATTTACGAACCACATACGCATTCTTTTCTCGTCGAAAACTCGAAATAAAATGGCCGCGATATCCGCATGAGACCACCTACATCTCTGTATAGTTAACACAAAGGTCGGTTATGCAGGTCGCAGGACGGCGCCGCGGAGAGCGGGAGAGAGGAGGGGGGGATGAGCAAAGTGGGCTAAGAACGGCCTCTCTCGTCCTGCGTGTCGGCTGCGGAAAAGAGCACTCGGATGTACGGAATAGCTTGTGACCGATGATGGGTGACCACAGGGATGAAGAAATGGCCATTCCTTCACGCTTTGTGACAGCCTTCACAGGAAGAGTGAAATGTTTAGAGATGCGTAAAATGTGGGTCACCAAGAGTTACAGAGTGATGCGATTGAATGAATTGGATAAATGATTGATCTAGTAGACGGAGGAATTCTGAGGCAAGTTTTTCTCAGAAAAGAAGAGTGGCGATCCACTCCATTTAGCAATTTGTTCCACTTAAAATTGCATGTCTTATGAAAGGTAAAAGTGCTGCGTCTCAGCATTAACGTGCACATGGATAGAATGAAGTTCTTCGACGGTATTTAGAGCATCTCCGAACATTTTGAGATGGTAACTAGAGTCAGAATTATCCTCCGGTAACTGATTTTTGTCATTTAGCTAATCAAATCGCACTCAGAATTCCACCTTCCTAAACTTGGGTTCTCACTATGGGTGGAAGATTATCACCGGAGCAATATTTTGCGCACACGCATAATGCCGGAGGTGTCGTACATATATATTTATCGTTTTGCCCACCAGGAGCCAAAGAAGTTGCTAATGAAATATTTGTTAACCTTTGGACTCTTAGAGGAGTACAATTTTCTGGAGCACTGAGGGTGAAGAAAATAGCTCATGAAAGTGAAATCGGTAGAGGTTGAGATGATATGAGGGACGTTTGGAGAAGGGTGCAGAAAAACAACGGAGTGATAACGAGTGTGGCAGGGGTGTCCTCGCAAGAAGCGGAAGGAGAGCGAGTAAGGAAGAGGTGGTGAGTCTGTGGAAAGGGAGGGAGAGGGGAGGACGGAAGGTGGGGGAAGGGAGGGGAGGGGGAGAGGAGAAGGGGGAGGTGGGGAAGGGCGCTGGAGGCGAGTGCGTGGCGCTGGAATACAAGATGCGCTCCGAGAGCCACTTGACGCCATTCCCGCACGGTCTTCCCGGATGCCTTCCCCTTAACACTCGTCTCCTCACGTAAACACGGCGAAACAACGGCACGGCGAATATCTTAAGCCTCGCAGGCGCCCCCAAACGACGTAACACCGCTGGATATACCACGCCTGAAGTGCTAATTGATACTTTGTAATGCACCTATACCCCGCACTTAAAAGACATGATGATGATTAGCCGAAGAGAGACGCATGTGAGGATTGTAATATTTATAACTGCAGTAAATTCAGTTCTCATTTTCCAAGAAAAAGGATACAGATTAAGACCTAAGAGAGTATGAAGTATTATTTTACTTACATTAACAGAAAATAATCCCTCAATCGATATTATTAGAAGACATTTTGTATTCATTTTCTACCATTCACAGTGCACAACTTAAACGTAGAGAATGGTTTTTCCATTCGGTCCCAATGGGTCCCATGCAAAGTCAGCAGTCACATCATCAATTAATATTCGGGCTAAGAGTTGCTGCAGGATTTAAATTTTTAAGACGGTATGTTTTTGCGATAATTAGAATTCTTTAGTGATAATTCCCTCTTGATTAAAGTGCCAATACCGAAAGACGCATTGAAAGCATTTTGTGAACACAGATCATCATCTGCTTAAGTATAAACGAATCATATCTACACTAACTTCTATAGAAACAGTTTTTAGATATATTATTACGTGAGGTCTAATCACCAATAGCTTGAAACAATTTCAATCGTTTTATATAAATTTTATAGGCAAATTACAACCGCATATCCATTTTTATTCTCTCAAATTATGAGAAAAATTTACTTCGAACAGGAGTCCCTTCAATTGGACACTATACCTGTTCTTTTACTTTTAACAACATAAACGAGTGGTAAAAAACTCCTCACGGTTACAAAAAACTTTATTTTTTTCTAAATTTAATATGAGACTGTCGTGGCCTTAGTAGGTAGCACTCCATCATAGTATCTTTGGCAGATCTCGTTATTGAATCTGAATCCTCTGATATTATTAAACCAATCAAATGACTGAAGACTGAAATTAAAACAACATTCTGTAGAGAGGATTAGGGTGTAGTTGGATATTATTACGGAATTTCAATTTAATAAGAAATGTGTGGCACAAAAATCCGAATCAAAGTTTCAGTGACCAGAAAATTTAATGGCTGAAAACAGTCCGAGACCCAACATTTGGAGAATACCCAAAATTTTGATTTCATGATGCTAAATAGTGATAGTTTAAATAAGTAGTTCTAAGTTTCAATAATAAAGTAACTAGTTAACGCGAGCAGAGCAGATGTATTTCAAAACGTCTGAATCAAATGAGTACCGATCTTGATATACGAAAGATTTTTAAGAGCAAGATTTGAACGAAAGCTCTCTTACGCGTATACTATCTAAAAAGTATAGTTTTAACGCCTCTTCCATTTACCATCTCATCCCCCATCTACCGCTGGCAGAGATACAAGAGAAAGCAGTGACAAACTAAAGGCGAAGCTCAAAAGGTAAAAAGAGAAATGCACTGCCCTTGTTCCCTCTCGAAACATATAACGAGTGACCTTCGACGAACAGGAGCTGCTTGAACGCGGGCAAGTTCAACGGGCAAGGTGAGGCAGCGTGCCAATAGAGGCACCCCACCCTCGGTCGGCAACTCCGTGAGAGGAAATGCTACTCGCCATTGAAAATGCTAAGTACTGCCAGGGCACGATGGAACGTTAAATGGGAACGCAGGTTTCTCATAGTTATCACGTAGTTTCTCCAATGTATTTTCACCGATCCAACTTCGCACTCTTTCTGTACAGCATTCGGCAATTAGCCGTGCGGAATTGGGTTAGTAGACACCACCCCATCGATACATTAAAAACATAACTTGCCTTAGGTACATAAAATTATGCAAATAGAAGGATAATTTCCGTGTTCTATTTCCATTCAGGTTCGAATGTTTACATTAGAACGCTTTTAATTTGTATTGAAGACCAACTCGTGAATGAGATAAAAGAAAAACTAAACTCTTCGAAGTAATTTTTTTAATAGTTCTGTAAAGAACAAAATTTCTGTTAGAAATCTGGCTTTGTTACATATATTGACATTCATGATACAAACGTTCAGGAATCGTAATGCACAGTAGGAATCCGTAATTGTCGAATACCAAGATTTTACGCGAGTGACTCCGAGCGCATCAGGGCAGAATAAGAAAGCAATGTAGATAACAGGAATGATCCGATACCTTGATGCTGCCCTAACGACAAAGGCTAATAGAGAACTAGAGAGAGGAAGAGGAAAGGAGAAGGGGATCAGATGCTTAAAGATTGGACAGGCAGGGCGCCCAAGGAGGTCTAATTAGACATGGCGCACCGAAGAAAGAAACTCCAGCCAGACAACGCTCGAGCAACAAAAGATATCTCGATTGTGGCTGAGGTTCTTTTCCCTCTGTTCCGCTCTATAAAAGAGCGGGAGCTCTCCCTTTAAGGCTCTCAATGGTTCGGCGCGGCGGGGAGGAGAAATAAACGTAGCTGGCTCGTGAAGAGCCCCCCAAGTCCGAGAATCACCCGCGAAGAGAGAGAAGAGGAAGCAGGCATCAACCAACGCACGATATAGCCTCAAATAAATGCTAACGTGCTAAGAGCTCAATGATATGACAGGTGAGGCATTATGAAATGCTGAAAGGATCATGCAACTACCATGACGCGTCATAAGAAAATGTTTAATTCTTATTACGAAAGCAATTAATACTGGTATATACCTGGTCTCCCTCTTCATCGGCCTTTTGATTCAAACGCGTAATGCCAACGGTTTTCATTTTTTAAGGGTAAACGACGAGGTTTGTATGATATGAAATTCAGTTTGTCTTCGAAAAAATTGCAAATTCAACTCATTCCTGATTTATAAAATTCAGAAAAGAGCAACAATATTTTGTACTGACATTATATTTCTCTCCCGGGTTTTAATATGTATATCATCGTGTGCAGCCAGTAAAGCAGAATGGATAAGCTGCCACTTGCAGATATTACTTATCTTCTTTGAAAAAACAAGGCCTTTTATGGGAGGTAGGACAGTAATAACTCAAAGCGAATACGGTATAATACACCAGGAGTTGGCGGTGGCCACCACACTGAGCGCCCAGAAGTAGAAAGATGAGCGTCCCATCAGTTAGTGTCGTTCAGCACATTGATTATTTCCGTAAATCAATGCCAACCGTAAACGAAGACATCTTCAGTAGAAATATAAAATCAAATGTTCAAATGCACGCGTACTTCACCATTGGCGCCACAGGCGAAAGATTTGTTCCCTATCATTCGAGCAGTATGACGATAGCGCGACGATAGGTACGGCGTCAACCGAGAAGTCAGGGAAAGATTATCTGGAGGTAAATAATGGGGTTTTTAATAACATGGGGCACGCTCACGCGGCCTCGCAGATCTAACTTTTATCTCCGGACAAATTTTACCCGCGTTAGTAGGTGTCTGCACACCAGTAAAAAAATCAGCGTCTTAAAAGAGAACATTTTACTATCGAATTTCAATTAGCACCGCGACGCTTAGGGGCAAAGAATCATTGAATCCAAGTAAACAGATAAACTACACTTTAGCTAAAACACTGAATGCATTTCCACCAGTATTTATCAAGATACAACTAGTTTCGACGCATCGGCGTCATCACCAGGTAGTTGATGATGACGCCGATGCGTTAAAACAATTTATATCGCAATAAATACTTATGAATATACACATTGGATATTTTTACTACAGTAATAATGGTTTTCCACACAGATAGGCAATATAATATCGAATATTGGTAAAATTTTAACATGTTTAGAACTATGCAGCAACAACTCAAAGCTGAAAATATCCTGCAATACTTTGAAGGGCGTTGTAAAACAAGAAAAACCAGTATGAGGCGCCTGCTTGCACATTTTACAGAAAAGAAAAACGACAAGAGAAGAGAGAGGGTATAAGCGTCTAGTATTGTGAAAAAAGGTTAGGGCTGATTTAAAAAAATAAAATGTCGGCAAAATATTTATTTTTAAATTATAGCAGCATTAATGGAAGACCCGTTACAGATCTTCAAGTTGATGCACAAGAGAGAGGCAAAGTATACTTTTTCATTTTCTTGTACAGATACAGAACTCTGCGGCTTCAAAGGAAAATAAACATGAAAAATCATACTCGATAACTGTAATGAGCATGAAAGTCACCGTATACATACTAGCTTCGAATTAGGAATATAAGAAGTCGATATTATTCGTTCCGTTGGTTAAAAAGAATGAATTTTCATATTATAGTACTCGCGAAGAACTATCAAGCAAGGTTTCATTATTTTTAAAACAAAATTCATTGAAAACGTGTTAAAAGTGTTCTTAAGGATAAGCTAATCACAGTGAAAATAACGCTGATCTTATTTCTTCCACCCGGAGCGTAAAAGAAGAAGAAACATTGGGCAAACGAACGGACAAGTGGCTGACAATATGAGTTTACAAAGTTAGGTTGGTACCAAAGGCAAAATGATTTTGTCTGAGAACCATCGGTAATTTATTTTTTTATACCCACGCTGTTTCATACAAAAAATTATTTCCAAACTGCTTTCATACGCAATATAAAAGACATTTCCATCCCATCCTTCCTATCACTCCTGCTTCGATTGTATTCTGCTCTTCGTATTCCGTTTACATATTTTCCTATAATTAATACATTTTTTCTCACCAAAAGAACTTTACTTTTTACACCTAAAGAACCACGCAAACTAAAAAATGGTGAAAAACCTCATAATCATAATGCATTTAATCACACCTGACACCGCATTACGTTTCGACTAGCCACGACTTAAGTTTACCAAGCCGGTTTCTGTGATCGCCACTTGCCACTTAAGAATTTCAAATTACGCTCACTTTCGCTACAAGGAAAAATGTATACGAGGAGGAAATAGAAAATTTATTACTGCTCACTTAAAGCAGGTGCAATACCTTTCATAATAAACCGCTTTAAAGAATGAAAGAAGCTGTTTTTTCTTCGCTGAAAACATGCGGAAAAACTTCCCTTTAAAAAGGAAATTAAGTGCAAGGCAGGACTTTTTTGGGGACCAATATATGAATACTCCTCTCGTAGCAAATGAGCCGGTTAATATGACATCCTTTCCGGAGCACTGTAACCTCAATGCGGACTCATCAACCACCAACAACTTCCTCCACACCGGTCCGCCAGGCTCGAAAAGCGAGCCAAGTGCCAAATAGAATATTAATTCCCTCCGCTAATTTGCATTCGCGAATTAAAAAAAAAGATGCTTATTTTGGGGAGCGATGTCTACTACCAGTTTTCCCGCATTCCAAACTTTGATTGCGTTCTCACTTCTCCCAGAATCGAGCCCGTCCCTAAAGCCCGCGACTCCGTAAGTGGGTTACAAGGCGTCAATTAATGGGCGGCAAAACCAGGAGCAGATGGAAGGCACGGGCGATGTGTTTCTAGGCGGATGGAATGGGAGAGGGGAGGATAAAGAACCAAGTGACGCACGGTTCCCCTCGGGGGGTGGACGGGGGGGGGGGGGACAATCCGATAGGGATCGACCTAAGATGAGAAGAAGAGGTTCCCGACACGTTTCCCTCAAAGAGGTACGCCCCGCGGGAAGAATAATAAAAGCCTTTATGTAACAGCGCGCGAGGAAAAGAGTGAGGTCTCGAATAAGTTGGGGTATCCCACAGTAATTAAGACGCAGAGGCGACGACAAAGAATGAGAGACTGGGGTGAGAAGGAGCTGAGATATTTTCGTGACTATTGTCTGCACTCTATTGTTTTTGTGGGTCGTATCGACCTTAAAATCATGGACCAACTCCTTAAAATGGGCTATGCGTTCAGTCGGAATACGCTGACAAAAATATTTTTATCCGTCTTTCTCAGATATTAACTTGATTCTCAATTCTATTCTGCCGTTCACTTCCAGAGTTTTTGTTTTCTTTCCAGCTCGACATTGCCTCTTCAAAATGATGTGTAAGAAGAAATGTAGCGATAAATACGTCGGTTGAATGAATTATACCCATTTCATCTAGATACCTATCAAAAACTAAACAATTAGCCTTTATCTTAATGATAATGGGCTCTTCCCCAGCTGACTGCCAGTTAAAGCAAAGCCAACCGTGGTTCAACACCTTTCTCCGAAAGACCGTGATCCAACTCGTGACTATTGCCGTAGCTAGTCATTGTACAGCAGATCCTAAATATTAAGTTTGAGTGCAAGTTGCTGTTTGTAGCATCGAAAAGCAACAACAGAAAACTGTATTTTACGATAGAAAAACGTATTTAAAGATAACTAAATTTCCAGTGAAAACTATTTTTGTTACTTCCAGAAATCCAAATAATGCTACATAAGATGATCGAAGCAAATATAAATAGAGCGCTCAGAGATATATCTTGAAATATAACGTCATGAGATTTATCAAACTACAAGACACTGCTACTATAATCAGAAGTATACAAAATGAGCACCTTTATAAATAGAGGAGCATTATAACTTTACTCAGGTTCAAAACTTCGCAAGATACACATTAAAAATTTAGAGCGTCTTACATACCAATCACGCCGTTCCTTTCCGGGGTAAGCAGAGTCACTCAGAGATTTTGATAGCCTCCTCAATACATACAGCTTCTCTAAGAGCGACAAACTTCCTACATCACCGACATTTAAAGTTAGCACGTACTCCATCACATAAAATAAAGCACAAGAAACTTTGTTACTTCATGACAACTTAGTTTCTTCCCAAGAAAACAGGCATGTTTTCCCACCAGAGAATCATATCTTTGATTGTTCAGCACATTAGAGAGATATCGATAAATCACAGAGATGGCTTCCAACGAGACATCTGGATGATTCTCAAATTGAGGGCGCGTGAAGTGGGCAAGGGTGACATAAGTAGTTCCGTGTTCTACTTCTGGACCACCATTTGCTGGAATTTATGACGCGTGGCCGACATTTTTAGAGGCCAGAGGCAAAAAGTGACGGAGAGTAAAATGTTTTGCACGACTTTCGGGATCGATCTTTAAGCAATGCTCATATTTCATGATGGAATTGTTTCCCTTAAAATAAGTAGAAATCAAAATAATCATCAAACTGGCCGATGATTTTACTTGAATTAATACCCGCAAGTCAGTTATTGAATAAAGCGTTCTCATAGAGCATGAGGTTCCGTTAGTCGATGAGATGAGAGAGAAAGAAATTCGGAATTATGAATTCAACGCTTAAGAGACCGTTATGTAGACATTGCACTGAGGGTAATGGTGAGATTAATAAAAACATCTGTTTACTCATCCAATGGCAAAGTTATAGCAGTCGTTCACATTAAGGCTAAGCAAAGAATGAGAGAGAACATTCCACGTGGAGAATAATTTTAATATCACATCTCAAATAATTGAGGACCAACGGTGCACCTGGAACAAATCGTCGATTCAAAAGCTAAAGCTTTTGACAGCACAGAAAAACTTCGAGTTGAAATCGGAGTGATATCCACGAACAACACCGCCTAAAATCCAAGCGGAACTATTTTACAAACAACTTACAAGGTTAAATAAAACAGCATGAGATATAGTGAAAGTAACTATCTAACAATAACTCGTTGTAGTGTACTATCGTTCAAGTAAAGGAAGCTACTTTAACTGTCAAGTCCCACAATTCAGCAACCTTCTTATTTACGTCACTATGTAAAGCACAAACTCGTCAGTTTTTAGGAACTAGCCGACTAATTTCACTTTGGGGTTCATTTGATTGAAAATAATTGGAGAGACTAAGTAGAAGCAAGAAATATTTTGCTGGTTTCCAAGTAGTGCCTTAGGTAAAAGTAGTGCCTTACAGAAAACCGTATACGGTTCCTCGAGTATGACGTCCAGAAAATAATTAGTCACGATGGATTTGAAGGAATCAAGAGGCACCACCTGCACTTAAAATCAGTGGTCATATATTCAGTCCCAAATTATTCACCTACTTACCAGGATTCAACGTCCTTCGGTACATATCACATTTAATGGATTGACAAGCATTTCAAAGATCAGACTTGGATGCGTCAGTTTAGCCGTTTACCGTCAATTTTATCCATTGACCGTCCATTATCACTTACTTCTTACCTCAGCTCAGAGCGTCACTGACTGCTATTTGTCAAAAACGTGCCTCACGATTGCCTTTGTTAGGTTCTTTTTTCAAACATATTTTCATCGTTTCTCGACTAAATTTTCGCATTCAGGGAGTATTCAAAGAAAGCGTTGCGTTCCATTGTATTTGTGTCCTCTATTCACTTGCCTGTCGTAAGACTTGTGCAATTGGAGATCTGAGAAAGCTTCTTCTCTGACAAGCAGTGCACACGTCCTCGGCAAAATTGTCACGAAGAGAGAACAAAGAACAGCACTTTTACTATTGTGACAACAGCCGACGTTCCATGTCGTGAATTCTTCCCCATTGTCCCGTAAGAAATAAAGAAAAAGGAAAAAGAGAAGTACTTTCGCTATTCCGATTAACATTATACTGTATTCGTCGAAGAAACATCATTACGAAGATTTTGAAATTGAAAATATTCCCCACCAAAATATGAGAAAATTTTCTTCACTTGCCATGACTCAGCAACATTAAAATCATCAACCTGAAGTTAGGTGTAATAGAGGAATGGATTAATCAATCTGGAAAAAAGCAAATAGCCATGTAAAGTTCCTCTTTTCGAAGTTGTGGAGGTAAGAACTCTACTTTTGAATATTTTCAAATGATAACCGATGAAGAAACTTACTACAATAGGAAACCATATAAGCATTGAGATTGCTATATCTGCCGTCAATTTCTGAAAAAAAAAATCACAACCACAACATTATGGATGCATGTTGTGGAATTTAAATCACAAATCTAGTCGTGAAAAACTCTATCGAGCAAATTTAATCCATTAAAAGGATAATCATTACCACGTCTCATTCCCCAGGCCCTCTCCCTCATTCACGTCCCAATAATCAGTTACCGAAGGCTCTACACTGCAGTCTGAGTAATCTTTTCCTCTGAAGTCTGAGCTCAGCTCCATGATAAATGTAAAGGCTACGTAGGAGGATGAAATTAAGAGCGTTGCAACTGATGGCAAATTAAAACTATTTAAACCCTTTTCCTTTTTAGTGAATTCAATTTCAATGGAAAATATCATCAAAAATGGAATTAAAAATATGATAGAAAAAATGAGTTCCCATATCACTCTCCCCCGGGGTACAGTAGAAGACTTAAGGGCCAGCTGGTTCTAAATAGTCGTCTCTGACAATCTTTTTCCACGTGGAAGAGGCCTAAAGAAAAATCATCCAGGCATATGTGGTGGGAGATGTGCAGTAGAAAAATGAACTTAAAATAATGACCTCTGTGAACAGGGTCTAGGGCATGAATGTTAGTACACTCGAATTCAACATGTGATGGATATGATCGAGTGTATGGAGCAGGCAGTTACACAGAAGTGACGAATGAATAACTACTCCAAGGAATGCCAGTTGAATTTATTCATAATTTTATACAGCACCAGCAAAACGAACGAAGTAAAAGGTTGACTCTGATTGAGAATCCTAGGACATCGTTGACGAATGAATTCAGAAGGAAAGAGTTCAAGCGAAAAAAAACGTATCAGATAGGAAGAAAAAACGTGTTCTATGCGTAGGCATTAGCTGCAGCATAGAATATCCAGGGAATTCTAAAACGTTACAATTACTTGAGAATGTGAACGACAAATTTATTTAGTTGGGTCAAAAAATATTTTTACTACGAGCCCCAGATTTGAGTGCAGCACTTATCGACAATTAAATGCAAAAAGGGATCAACGTACACTTTTGACACACACTCCACCTAAGAAACAATACTTTTCCGCTACATTCCTGATACAGGATAGATGATGGCTCCTAAGGGACAACGGCCGCTAAGACGACTTTTTGTAATTGGCGGCCTTAAGATGTACATTTTAACTGCGACCGGTGAACGGTAATCACGTTGAGCAGATACGCGAAAAGAAGTTCTTCGTCCGAAGATCTTTAGCACCAAATACAGCAGCAAGAAAACGCTATACCGCCAGGCTTCGTACACAGAAGGCTATTTCATGAACACCATACCACTTGAGAATTTTCAGAGCGATGAAATCAAACGACCTTGCAGCAATCTCAAACCGTTTCGTTTTTGCAAGCGTTCATAGTCAAGAATTCCGAGCGAACGGGAGATCGTAATTGGGCAAACTCCCTCGTTCGATAAATTACTCTGCCGTTTTCACCCACCCGTCTCAATGCACGCCCTCCTTCGTCTGCTCCATTATCATCAGCGACTCGCTACGCTGCGAATCCCCTTCCTCTCCCTCCCTCCTGCCTACCGCTTCCCCCCCCCCCTCCTGCCCCCACACCCTTCCCCCCATTCCACCGCTTCTCTCCTCCACACTTCCTCGCTCTCGCCTCTTCTCCGAGGGAGATCCATGGGACTGACCCATTGGTCTCATAAACTCCACGAAATGTTTGGCATGAGTTCCATGTGTAACGTAACCAAATTTCAATTACGGCGCCTTTCTGCCCTCTGGACATCGTAAATTAGGAAACGGCCCACGCAAAAGAAGTTTTATTCGTGGCTTAGAGACATTAGCATTGAGAGTTTTAAGAAAACGAAGACTCGAAGAAGAAAATAAGGAAACTGTGGAGCAAGACTATGAATCAAATGCTTTACCCGACATGTCTCACGTCTTACAGCGAGGAACAGGACTTGACAATCAGAAGATTCAATCAACATCATCTATTTCACCAGTAAGGCGTAATTATATCCATTATTTTCTCTAGTCACAACAGAGAGAACGGAGAAAGACGCATTTCGATGAGAACAGGGATGGTGGAGATAACATACATGCATCATGACCGCTGACTAATGCCGATTATGGTAGTTTAGGTATCATTAAGTGGATAGAACTTAAAGGTATCAAATGCACGGTAACAATACTCTCCTCGAGTGCAAAACAAAGAAAAAAGAAATTAGCATCGTGAATACTAGTATGTATTGAAGGAAGTGCAATAAATTACACACAAATTATAGCCATGACTAGGGTTTCTAATATTATATATTATTATATACTTATTATTTATAATTTTTCCATTAAAAAAATAAAGATACAATTTGTGTTTCCCTTTCCAAAAACATTCATATATCATAAAAACAAGAAAAAATCGTGAGAATATTGTCCAGATGCTGAATTTGAAGTGTGATTCTCCTCCTCTGATAATACTAATAGAATCATTATAATTGAATATGAAGAACAGTCGCTTCTTTTATTAACGCGACTACATCAACGCTATTAGAAAGCTCATTTTAAACATTCACGGTCTAAATAATAATTATCATCATCATAAACATCAGATTTTCCATAGTTCTCTGACGCCTTAAAGCGAAATTTGAAGTCTGCACTCAATACTTTTTACGACGCATGCTAAGTTCTAACGGGATTACGAGAGGTTCCACAGGGAAATCAAAAAACCATAACTGACAAATTATTAAGTTTTCTTTCATTTGTGCATATTTTGCGGCTCATTTTATTAAGCACAGAATTCTAAAAATGAATAAAGAATAATAATCAATTGAATCAATAATGTTTAAATGAAATTTTAGCTACCTCTAAAACTGCTACTTCTGCATATGGACTGAATAAAACTGAGGCATGATTTAAGATTTCAAACAAAATATTTCGAATAATCCATTAGCAAAACTCATCAAACATCCACGCCTAAAATATATCGCAAAAGTTAGCACATCTTTAGGGTACATAAAAAAGATTTGTCATCCAATGTATGGCTTATTGTCCACTCCAGTGGCGCCACTTAGAAGATTTCGTTCCAGTCTCGCCAAAAATCCCCCAACGCACCCTTTCCAACACGTCCTCAACTTCCTCCTGATTTCAGCCCCATCCCCTTTCGCTCAACTCATTCTTTCCCCATCCCCAGCACTATTATAACCAAACTCGTGACGGATGCTTCGCAACATATCCCTTGTCCTTTCCTCGCGCATATCCATGCGTTACAATTCACACTTCAGGAGTTGCCGTACAATTCACTGGTACCAACTCCCGTTCATTATCCATGGCCGAAGCAGAACTTGCGCGCATGGTAGCAAATTAGCTCAACATTAGTGACTAGTCACAATTAAATATGAAATATTTTCATTTCTTTTGTCCACACAACTGGAGAGAATTGAACACATAACCATTCAGGTATGAGTCTCAACTTGGTAATCAATATTATGAGTAGCTACTTATCATAACCCGCAGGTGATATAAGAGACAATCCGATTAGTCTGTCCACTTTGGAGCTTAGAAAATATATCAGAATTCTTACTTCAAATAAATTTATTGTCAAAAAATTTTGCTATAAAATATTTTAATATACAATTCGCCGGTTTTTGATTGCTCGAGTTGGAAACAAATGATATACTGATAAGTATCGAAGTGCTACAAAATTTTATTAATACTCTACCTACCTCTTTAAATAGTATTTCAAAGAAAAAAATATTCCCTAAAACTTTGAAATATTCACTAATGAATATTCCCAAGTTCTCAAATACACTTCACTTTTACAAAACGAGGTCAAGAACACACATTCTCTTTTGAAAAATAAATAGTTACATCTGAGTTTAAAATTTCCTCCATGATGCGGTGATTTTATAAAGTTCTCGGGGTTAATTAAAGAGAATGAATATTGGCAAACGGCAAAAAGGAAGCCAACGATAATGAAATCATATTATGTAAACTTAATCCATGCAAAATAGCTTCTTTTTTCTGTATTATATTGGCAAGAAATACTGAGAAAGCGGGAAGAGCAATGAAGTTAAATCAGTTATAGGAAGCCACGATTACGTACGGGATCAGAATTGGAATTCTAGACAGCCACGCAGCAACATTCTAAATAAGTGAACGTCCGGGTTGGGTAGCATCCCATGCTTGGAAGAGTGACCAGGAACACGCCATTACTGGTCAGGCGCAAACGCTAGGGATACCGCTCGAAAGTAAACGGATGGAGTTACGACTCATTTTTAAGAAGGATATAACTGACATTCATAACACTCAATGAAAATAGGAAAAATTACAAATAATTTTTCAGAAAATTGTTGAAAAAGTCACACGAGAAAAAATACTCAATCAAAAAATCAATTTTTTCAGTCTAAAGAATGCTTCATAATCACAAAAATAACTTAGAATGGATGATATTTTTATCAGAATCATTTAATAACCTTATATTCTTTATTCCTAGTGGTTTAAATTGAAACTATGGACTTTAATTTCATCATTAATAATAACAAGACTATTAAAATACAATTGAGATATATACATGTAAGAGTTTATTAATGCAATATTTAGAACATCCTATGTATATAATATGATAAGCATGAAAAATATGAAAAACCTTCAACAGATTCGGTGAAATAATTAAATAAAAAATTATAGCACCGTAAGCCTCGTTAATCGAAAAGCTTCAAGCTTATTAAGCCTTTGATAGATTAGAAAATAAAAAGCGTTTTTTACATGAAAACCATGCATTTAGCATGTGTAAACATATGACAAAATAGAATAAAAGTGGTAAAAAAAACTTAAAAAAGAGTGAAATACCTTTGATTATAACAAGCGGTTAAAGGAAAAATAACAATGACACCGACCGATAAAAAACTGTTCGGCAATAAAGATATTATTGGAGATGCATGAACTATTATTATGGAAATAATTAATCACAAAAAAATATGATAGATGAATGACCACTCGAAGGAAAATCTTTACATTCCAGTGGGTTTAATCATTAATGAATTGGGTCTACCCAGAGGGAGCCACTAGTGCGGGATGGCCCGAGAGATTTCAACGCTCGACCTTCAGCAGCATGCAGCCGTGACGTTCTAACTGACGCACTCAAAACATTATCAGACGAAGAATCACTTTTAAAGCTGAGCAACTGTTACAGTCTAAATGCTTCATTTTTGATGCATTTCCACTACGAGATGCGACCTTGATAATATAAAATACTAATAGATTTACCGTTGAAACGGATAATTTCAACAACATGAAGCGATGAGGTAGCATTAAAAACGGAATCATCAAAAAACTTTATCTTGGTTAGCATTATTTTCAGTTACAAATATATATTCATAGTATTCATGAGATGTTTAGTTTATTTGAAATGAGAACACGTTGTGGTTATGGATAGTTTCGTATGCAATGATTCAATTTGAATTGTAATATCCAATTAAATATCAGCAATACATGCGAAATATAAGTAACAAATGCACATAAGACTTCAAATTGCATTTGGGATAGATGGACAGATTCCGTTTTCAATAACCTCATGTAATAATAATAGTGTAGCTCGTAGCAAAACATCCGGAAGAAATGAAAGTTTAATTAGACCACCAAAAACTCAAAGCACTTCATCAGACGGAATCGGGAGTTTAAAATAGCACGCAACCGGATTTTTGGCACTTTGTCCCCGCCTAAATTGCGCCAAGCTTCCTTTTTTTGGGCGCAACAGGTCACTCAGGCGCCGATCACGAGTTCTGTATCACAGAAGTCTAGTTTATTAGAGAGATGATAAAGAGCCGAAGGGAAAATGAGAAAGAAGCAGAGCTTTTAAAAAAATTGGAGCGAGGAGAATCAAGGTCATAAGCATGGGAAGGGCGGAACGCAGATGGGAGGGGGGGGGCGAGGAGAACGAGGTAAGAGTGATGGCGAGTTAGATATGAGGAGAGGTGGGTGCGCGTGAGGAAAGCTCGAGCGCGGATGAATGATTTTAACGGCGGCGGCGATGCTGGGAAATCGATCATTAATCTCCGCGTACAGTGGACGGCAATTGTCATCCTGAACGTGGTAGAGTTAGAGAGTAGCACGTCATGAAAAATTCTAGCAGAGGCTTTTATTGTTTTTTCAAATAAAGACAAAAAATGTAAAAGGCATCATATGATTTTATTTTATTCAAATTTCGCGACAAGCCGTGCTGAAATTCAAATTCTTCCAGGTGTCACATCAGGCAGACAAAAAAATAGACCTCTGAACCATTTAGTCTCACAATAGCTCGTTAAATATTTAATGTTAACCTAGCTAGTATAAAATCAAAATAAAATCAAACAGAAAATAGTAGTATCTTGTAATAGAATATAAAATTAAATTAAAAGCAATAATACTCAATAACCACATAGCTTGAAATATTTATACTATATTAATAAGAGATATTTCAATGAAAGCAAATCCATGCTGGCGTTCGGCAGATGTCATCCCTTTTACCTATTTCTTACGTTTTGTCGACTTAAATAGATTTGAAGCTGATCATTTTAGTAGTGAGAGGCACACACTCTAAGATTATAAATATAATGGTATAAGCATTAATTTGGACGCGTTTTGAATTTGATTTTCACTACGGTTGGCAACAAAACATCTTTGATGAATACTTAAAAGTCGGTATAAATTTCAAATGCGGAGTCTAAAACACTGGCTGCGATAAAAAGAGAATTATTCTTGTTTTATCAGATACTGCCGGCTTCTGGGAGTTTCATACATGAAACGTGTTATTTAGAGGGAATGTAAGAAACTCCTCGGTATCTGCAAGAGAGAATATATCGAATTCAGAGTGAGGATTGGAAAGCAAGGTTGCAGAGTGGGGAAAAAAGATACTGGTGATGAATTCAATATCAAGGAAAAGCCTTAGAATCACGGTCAGACATATCATTCAAGAGATAGTGTACGCATAGTCAGAATGAATAAACCGCAAATAAATGCCATGCATAGGCCACCAACTGTGGGCGCTGATCGTGGATTTCATTACATGAGAGGCCATGACGAAAATTCTTGAACATATTCCGTCTTCTAATTATGCATTGTGTAAAACAACAAAATCCATATATAATGTGATCACAAATTTCCCGTATATAATGGATTAAATACATGCAAAAATTTTATGAGCTAAATAAAAAATAAAGAAAATACGAACATATATCGTCCAAAACAATGTATCAAGCCCAAATAAAACCCATAAAAAGTTACAAGTAGTTGTAAAAATAGAAGATGAAATGAAAAAAGAAGACTCAATCACTAATGTCGAATTTCTCTGAAGGCAAACTGCATCCATTCTTTCAACGCGCTTTCTTATTTTGAGCATTTGCTGCACATATTATATCTGTAGTGCGATAAAAAATCAGATTATCACCGATCACATGTATATTAAATGCTATATTTGAAGGCGCCAGATTCTGATGTTTAGTTTAGTAGGCTCCAATAAATAGGATCTTCATTTACTAGACAGAAATTATGGTAATTAGAAAAAGTGGACATTTACGTGGAAGTGGGTTAACACTCACATATTTCGGCAGTCATATATTTTGTCTCGTCCCAGAAATGAGGAAGGACAAGTAAAAATAATGAGGCATGCAGTTGAGACACCACCTGCGGGATGTTACCTGAATATTCAGGGTACCTAAGAGGCAACGGAAAAACTTTCTTGAGGTTTGTCGGAGGGTGTAGGGAAGCGGGGGGCTCGGTAAAAGCAAATGTCTCCCTCTAGTCGTAGACAAAAAGGGATTTCAACCGATGGGGGGGGGGTGGAATTCCCCGCCCCCCATCGGGCATTCCGGCGGACGGACGGTCCTCCTCGAGAGAGTATGGGAATGGAGTCTTAAAAAGTTTTGAAGAGGAATGAATTCCTGAGCAAAGGGACGGGAACTGTCTTGCATTTCATCCTCTTACTGGCTTTCTTCCTCGGAGCGCCCTCCGGGTAAAGATCCGGGTTACGGAGGGGAAGAGGAATCGGTGTCATCGAGATGGTGGAGACGGTGTGAGACGAGGCTCGGAGGGAGGGGGATTACTCAGAGGGGAGTGGAGGGGGAGAGGAGGAGAGTTTGGGGGAGCGTCGAAGGAGGAGAAGGATAAGGAGGAGAACCGGGATTTACAAAGGTGTGGCGCGGCGGTTTAGTTCAAGATCCAGCCCTCGAGGCATGGAATGGGCTGAGAAGAAAGAAGTGAATGATACGGAAATGACCCCTGAACTTTCTTCCGAGTATTTACACCTTTTGATGTGTAGTAGAGTTCCTTCCAATTTAATGTCAAAGAAAGCATAATATCAGGTATAACGTGTACAATCGAAGTCTATTAACAGACGAAAAATAATGTTGTAAAAGCGTAGTCAAAGTTCTACTAATTTATAGTTTACACGAATTTCTAGACCTACAGGTAGCGATGAACATCGCAAGATACTATTCACAATATGAAAAAGGATTTACTTACCATGAATGCTATTACAAAACGTAAATGTCAACTGACAAAAGATCAAGATTTCGATGCAGTATGAGTAAAACTAAATTTAGCTCTCGTTAAAAGCAAACATGCTAATATTTATGGTAAGGGCTTAACAATTAGTGGCAATAATCCAACACTTACGATAAAATGACTGAGCTCGTGAAAATATTTCAATGAGTGCAATCAGCCAAGGAGAAGTATATTTATAGGTATTCTCTCAGCTTGGCAAGCTATTATCACAATGTTTTAACCATATCAAACTCATGCGGCTTGTTACATCTGCTGCACGAATCAGCAAAAATTATTTGGAGAGATACATACCATTTTTAATACAGGCCTTAGAACATGCACGATAAGCAATCATGTATCATTAGAGAAAGCATTCCACCAGGGCAGACAACGTCATTTGAAATCCCGAATCTCTATTTTAAAATAGCTATTAACAAGGCCACCTCAATTTGCCACCAATGAATCAGGATTCAAGAGCACAAAGTTTGCCTCGAACAATAATAAATTTTCATACTCTAGGTCAATTTTATCAGTTTAAAATAGCAACAATATTAATGAAATGCTGAAGAAATATTCAAACTACATGAGAAAAATAATGACGAAACAGGTTGTCCATTTCTTCTTCAGCAACAGAAAATCAAAAAGGAATACAAAAATACAATCTTTACTCCCACATTAAACGAATAAATTTCGATAAAAAAGACTACATTTGTGTTTCTTGGGCCCTTGGTCCCGATAGCAAGAAAATCCAGCAGCATACGACATTTTGCGCATGCGCAGAGTGTGATCGACCCCCAACGTACAGCTCTTCAGGTAAGCGGTTTGTGGAGCAACAGATGCTTAGGCGGGTGAATGAAGGCTGGTTACGTACGATACGGAGGGGAAAGAGCAGACAGGCGAGTCTTGAAAGAAAAGGCAAGAACTGAGTAGAGATAGGGCAGTGAGGAAGCAGGGGAGTCGGTTTTAACGGTGCTCATAAGACGACGCCAGAAAGAAGCACGTAATGCTCATAGTACAGTAAACTGCATTGGGCAAGAGAGCTTAATGTAAAGAGTTTGTTTTCCTTACAATAACAATGAGAGATTTTTTAAGTCCCTGCGCTTTTTCTTAGAACTTACGAGAGCTGAAATGGTCGAAAAACTCCTACTCAATTTCTTCGGCACGCTCAATAAATCTAGGTAGACATGTGTAGGCATAAAAGAGAGTTAATAATATTCACCAGTTGGCATAAACAGAAACATTACACCAAAATCAGATTGCATATAAAGGTGTTGCGTCAAAAAGGTCATCTACAGTCAGTATAGGGTCTAGAGAAGGAAGGATTTAACAGAGAAAAACGATTGAAATTCAGTCTCTCACAGATGCATCTCTTTCTGGGTCTATTTCATGGTAATATTAAAAATTTAAGACCAGTATATGAGCTCAATATATACTTTGGAGAGGGTAAGGGTGATGTAGATGTAGGCACATTCATCGTGGTTTTAACAAGGACAACTGAAGTTAAAACTCTCGCCCGTCTGGATATTAAATCTTCGATTATGAACAACTATTTATGCTGGTCTAAATACGTGTTTCACTATTCAGTTAAAAGTAAAAATTTAAAAACTATCCAAAAAATGTACAAGATAACAGGTTGTTTTGCAGTATTTTCCACAAAATTAAGATACAGCTAAGCCAGAGAATTCAATATAGGCTAATACCTCAATTATACAACATCTAAGGGTGCCACCTGACCTGTCTTGCTAATTATTAAGTCTCCACGCAGTTTACCCAGTCAAAAATGAGAAAAATAAACTGTTATTGTGGAATTCAATGGGTTTCACCAAATCACATTTCCAGATCGTGTCGTGATTCCACATTCCTTTTGCTCCAAAATATAGGCCGAATAAATTATTTCTCAATTTCACTTCAAAAGCAACGGCCAAAAGACATTTGATCTCGTACGAAGCCTGGCCATCTTTTCTACATCAGAGCGCACTAAAAAAATTTAAAAATGGCTCTTTATTTCCACCCCTTGGGTCGATGCCAACACCTCCTTGCCCCTTCCCCTCCGCTTCAAACTCTCCTCCGTCCATTTGTCTCCCTCGGAAAACCCTTTCGCCTCTCTCCAAGGAGACTCTCGCCGGCACCCATCGGTCCATCCGTCTCAACCACCCTCCTCGTCGAAGGCGGCACAACCCCCTCTTCCAGAGCGCTTCGCTCCCCCTAACATCCTCACACCCTCCCTACCTCCATCCCTCCCAACCTCTTCCCAAATTCAAACCGTCAACCTCTCTCCCCCCCCTCCCCATCGGCCTCCACCCAGTCCTACATTTTAAAAGCCGCCATTCCACCTCAATTCCATCGCTCCACACGCTGTTCCCATTCGTCCTTCACGGCCGCTCCCGTGGCGTGGGCAGCGGCAGCGGCGGCGGCGGCATCGGCATCACCACAAGGATGCGGCTCTCCCATCGGAAGACGAGCGAGGAGAAAGGAGAGAGAGAGAGAGAGATGGAGGAAGGAGAAAGGAGGTTATGCGCAGGTTTCGTCCGCGGCGAGTTGGAAGGAGAGAGAGAGGGAGCTGGAGGCTCTGGGGGGGCAAGGGGAATGGACACTGGGAAATAGATTATATTCGGAATAGAATAGATGATAAATCAATCACCAAGTTTTTGAAATAGACAAAGAAAGGGCTACTTCCGAGCTCTAACAATCGAATGAACTAAGCAATCAATATTTTTGTAATTACCACAAAAATACTTTAACTAGAGACCAAAGTTTCGCGAGTTCATTCTTAATATCGAGGTAGGAAATACTATGCGGTAAAAACGCAGTGATTTTAACTATAGTGGGCATCGTAGTCAAAAAGTTAACCCTGAAACTATTATGGACCATCCTATATAAACATTGTATATAAAGGAACAAACTTAGCTCAACCGATAATTTTCTGAGTATTCCATTTGGTTGAATTATTTTATTTGCTAGGCATAATGATTGCTTGAGTATCCAAGATAAGGGAGTTAATAGTTGCACTCAAATTCAAAACCTTAATTGATATTCTTGCCAACACTTACTCCAAGTTAGAACGCCTTTGGTTCGGTGAAACTGGGAAGAGTTCGATAATCCCGAGGAACAAATTTCAGTCACTCTGGGGAATGTTTTCACACTCAAAATGACGGCTTCATAATAATTGCCCATAGCTATGCACGAGACGACATATATCGCAGTGGCCCCCAACCGATTACAAGGAATGGTTTTTCGAGAATGGTTCCTGGAACGAGGAGGAGAAAGTTTTTCCAAAAATATTTAATAAGAGCCTATTTCCACGTGATGCATTTGACAACCCAGCCACATATTCATAAAATTGAGGTCAAGCGAACAGTTGAAACAATTTCACCTCGAGATGATCCCTCGGAAATAGAGTTCATGGAGCAGTGGCTTTTTGAGGATTGGAAATGAATCACGAGCGCAAAAGAGTCGCGGAAACCGAGCCACCGCCTGGATAAACGGCAAAAAAAGAGAAACCCCACCCGACCGAAGTCCAAAACGCCATAAGAGGCGGGAAAGCACGAAAGACGACGTGGGGATAAAAAGAGAGAGACCCACATGTGATATTCCTTATAGAAACAAATGGACGTGCGAAGAAATCAGGTCAATATAGAAGCCGAGGAAGCGATGGGCGAAGAGGCGCGGATGGGATAAGGGAGGCACGGCGAGAGAGGAAAATTCAGTGTCAAGTTCAGGAAGTTGTGGAGGCCGCCTCCTTGAGAGCCTGCGCGCAGCCGGCCGGCGCGAAGAAGTCCTATTTACGAGCAGACTTCCCGGCGTCGTCCCAGCGCAAGCTTTGCCGAAGGCCAAGGTTCACTCCCGCGCGTGCCTTTGCCCTCTCAGCGAGATCCCTCGAAACCATTCAGACGGAAGACCTCTCCCACTCTCGTCCCAGAATATAACTCACCCAAGTGCTTTTCTTATTTTCAATTTTTTTTAAACGCGTAGGTTGCTTTCAAAGGGGAGCCCATTCCTTGAGGGCATCCCAGCCGAAAGGATAGATTCCCTAGACGCCCAAATAATCTTTAGAAATGTCTTTTGAGAGACGATATTTCTCGACCACCAGCAAAACTCGTCTAGGGCACGTAAAATGGACTGAGAGATAACAAAAGAATATATGATAAGTACAGGTGCAAGGAGGACGGAATTTATTGTGTATCAATGAAGTATATAAGGGTTAATATGTTTTCAAGTGAATGGGACGATTATTATCACGGGAAATCGTCACGGAAAATGTTATGCAAAAGAGGCTAATACCAATGAAAAATCGTTTTATGATATGAGTGGCTTAATCATTTTTTTCTACAAATAAATTGTTTGAAACTTACAAAATACAGACAAAGAAAACGTTCAAAATTTGATGTGTTTTTAGATTTTCTAGTTCATCACTGCAATATTCTCTCCATAATACTCATCCTACGATAGATCGGCAGTAGTTAAGTTGATGGACGTTCTTCATTTTTCATGGTCCTCCGCATGTTTTTCATTTTTTAATAATTTATGTGCCCAAAATTTATTATTTTATGATCATAAAAATTCATAAGACTTGGTATTCCTTTGGATTTTTTCGATTGGCCTGTTCCACTGGGTCTTAGAATCCCTGACGTCTTATTGGCTGTCCAAAAATCTGGATTCCTCAACTAACGATAGATTTAACTAAACTTCTTTTCTTGTTCATAAGTTGTCACTACTAGCAGTATTTCAAATGTTATAAAAGATTTAACTTTGTAAAAACGGCCACACATAGCACTAGGTAAATTTACCTGGCACTGACGAAGACGTAACGTTTGAAACAGCCTTCTGAAACTTTAACGAAAAAGGAATTAATTATGAGGGATTTTTTTATATGATTCAAAACTTATTTAGTCAATATTAACATGAAACAGATAAAACAAATCATGATATTCCAAAGAAATATCTTCATTTATATGCTCATTACGGCTCCTCGGTAAAACAAAGCGTTTGAGTCAGAGTTCCGGAGCTAAAAACGTAATCGCTAAAAAATCCGAGGCATGGATGTGTTTTTCAAACTCCCACTTCCTCGATAACCAAACTGGTTTTACGAACCATAATGGCGAGGAAAGCATAAATAAAATAATTTTGACTGAAGTGTCCCTGATCTACCTTCCTATTATTAATGTGAGCTCTTTAGCACGCCACAGGTTCATATTTCCACACAGGTGTACAAGACTTGCAATGATGCGAATTCTGCGATGACGAGATTTGATTAATGCTCGCTGGGGTGAGATGGTGAATTGGGAGACAGCGGAGGGGGCCCCAGGGACCGTAATGGAAGACGTATGAGCGGATGATTAAGCGACCATCCGCTCAAATCTCCGCGTATTAAGGAGGCCATACGCCCAATGTAGTCCCACAGAGCTCTCTTGAAGCTTAGCACAGCCCAAATACCGTCTAGCGAAAATTCCACGTGGCGGAAGAGGCACACGAGAGAATTGCTTCGAAGGAAAGGTATCCCGTTCGGCTTCCGCACGCCTATGGCACATGAGCGCCGCGCGGTAGACACGGTGTAATTAAATGTTTCCGTTCCGTTTCCGGCAGTCACCCAAAACCACTGTAGAGGGCGGGAAATGAACGAATAACTATCGTTCAATTATGGACTCATTATTTCCCTAAATTAAAGATAGAGGGTGTTAACCACACGTTTACTCGCCAGAAAATAACGGGTATGGAGGCAAAAAAGTTTGTACATTATGGTAACTTTTTGGCTAATCTGAAAAATTATTCAACAGCGAATTTGTGCTTATTCTGAAAAGTAATTTTCTATAACAGATGTTAAACTAGTATCTCAGTTGAGACTTAAATTTTAATCGCTTTGCAGCATTTGAAAGGATTCGATGGTAAATATTGAAGCACAGCTACTCAACACATTAAAGCGTGAACCCCAAACCTTGGTTATCAGAGGGCTAGGACTATTCAATATTCTAGTAATAGGATTATAAAATCCTATTTATTAATTTCTAGAAGTGCCAAAGTTGAGAAATGTGAATTAAAGGGCAAGAGTAGCAATAATAATATTATTACTACGACGAAAAATGGTAAAAACTAGGGTTTCTCCTTCACTAGAAACTACAATGACAATGACCATTGTTCTGCAAATGCTCGAAATCACAATCTTCTTGAAGAAAATCTAACCCCAAAAAGGAAGGTAAATTTAAGAGTTAACTCGGGCACCTGGTCGTAAATGATAATATCGTAGTGAAGATCCATATCGTCTAGTCACTACAATTATGATAAGATATTCGCGAATGAATAAACATGCACTGGGAAACTAATAAAAATTGTCGGCAAGAAATAGAAGCACACACGTGCATTCTACTTGGAAAAAAGTATCAGCTCCAGGAAAATACGGATGTTAGGATCTGAAAATTATCACTGTAATTGTCTGCGAATTCGAAATGCCGAAAAGCAGATATAGAGTATTATATGGAAAAAATGTCCTAATACTTGCCGATCGCATTATTTCGTAGTTCCCTAAAGTGATAACCTTTTATTATGTAAAATTTCTATACATTATTTCAAATGGAGCTTTGAGGGACCTTTTCTGGCTATAAGAAGACCATCTTAGAGGAAACCAGAGCAGTTACAGGTTTTATCACGCACCACTGAGTGACCGCATGGAAAAGTAGAGACATTTACTTAGAAAATTTGCCTCTCTGGGCCAGCAGTGCGGGAGAAAACGCGAGCAATCAAATTGGTCGATGGGGGTGACAGGCTGAGGAGAAGTCTTAAAGAAATTCGCCGGCCGCAATAGGTACCGAAAAAAAAAGGAAACCCCAAAGGACAATGACGGCAGCGGCGTCCGTCTCGTGAAATCGACACGGACATTGAACGGCGAGGAAAAAAGGGACGAGCGGGAAATTACGAGAATCGCGTGGATCTTCGGCGGGCATATGTGCGCAGACGGCGGGCGGTGGCGTCCGTCGCTGGATGCTGCCGGCCGGGCAACCCGCGGCCGGACGCGCGGACGGCCGGTCGAAGGGAGCGGTGAAGGGAGCCCGTAATGAGGGACAAGCGCCGTCCAGAAGTCGGTCAACTCCACTGCCCCCCTTATCTCTCTCTCTCTTCTCCTCCCCCCCTTTCCCCCACACGCACACACACCCCCTCTCGCGAGCCACTACTACATCTCCTTCTCGATATACACCTCCTCTTCATTGCCCGGCAGACTCCCTCCTCCTCCCTCGCTCCAATTCGGCGCTCTGCCGCATGTGCCCGTCCCCTCACCCGCCCCTGGGCTACCCTCCGAGGCAACTCCGCTTCTTCTTCCTCTTCCTTCCCAGTGCCCACCCCCCCCACACACTGCCACACTCCCCGTGCAGACGTCCGTCCCCCCCTACTCATCCTCCCCCGACCGGCTTCAGTAGGTCGCCGGCTTTTGTGCGGGGAGGGGAGAGGCATAAGGCGAGGAGATGGGAGTAGGATGAGGTATGCCGAGGAGGGGCGAGACAGGTGGCCCAGTGGTGGAGTGCTTAATGCAGGAGGGTGGGGATGATGGGGGGGGGGGTAGGTTAGAGAAGGGAAGGGGGCGATGTTGTTTGGAAGGGATGCGATCGCGGGAAGTAGGTGAGGGTGGCGGCAGAAAGGGGGGGGGAGAACGAGGAGGCGAAGGCCGGGGAGGGAGAGAGAAAATTCCCAAGAATTCCCCCGTGGAAAAGTCTTGATGCGCTCCTCCAGTCTTGTTTCTACTGTGCGACGCGGAGGTCTGTTATCTGCGTGCGCGGGGTGACCGGTGGTCTGCACGCACGTGAAGAGGCATTGCGCTGGGTCGGTGAGGCGTTGGAGCGTCCTCGTCCACCCTTCGGTTGTCGCTGCCGACCGGGAAAGGAGCAGTCGTTTTTTTTTACCACTGAGCACCAAAAGGCTACGTCTTCTAGTGTGACATCATCAACCGATTCTACATGTGAAGGCTTTTTTGATTTAGGAGGGAGAAGTTAGAAGATACAGCGGTGCGTCGGGAATATAAGATTCTTTTCTACTGAAAATAATTTTGAGGGGGGCAGAGAAAGAGATATTAATTCCGCTCTAAGTTTTCCGTCTTTAACACTTAGTGTGGGTGGTTCCCTACCCTACTACTACCTCTACCATTTAATCCTAAGTAAAGGATGGTGACGGGGGTGGTGAGTGACATTAAAAAGGATACTGCACAAAGAAGGAAAGCCTCGTGTGTTTTTGTGGGAGAGGATTAAAACACCAGAAGTGTGTGCTCTGTTTTGGTTCTCACCACCGGTGGTCTGGTTGTGGTGGTTTTCGGTGGAACACCTTTCCCTCATCTCTCTTCCTCTTTTACTTCCTAAATACTCAGCCCTTCCTCTGTTTCCGTAAACTAACCGGATGTGCGTTAAATTCTCTGAGTACAAGGAATACTAGGAGAGGCACGCAAGTGCTGAAAGATCTACATCAGAAGTGACATTTATAAAAAAAATACACCCTAATATTGCATCGACATCTTATGCCTGACAGCATTTCTAATTAAATTGGAAGAATATAGACCATTGTTCATCTACATCCGGAGAGATCACACAAAACAAGGACTCGTAATTAATAATTCTGCTCTCTCTTTATTAATTAATTATTTTGATTTCATTGTGTTTATTACAGGCTTGTCTTTACTTCACTCAGTTTTAACGAATTGTTCAATTCAGTCCAAGTCATATACCTATAACAAGTACACAATATCTGCTCTCGTTCCCAACATTTACACTATCAAAACCGTGGTTGTTTGAGAAGATACAAGTTTATGAAATAGTGACTAATAGTTTTATTTAGCTTTACCCGACGTATTACTTTGAACTGACATGTATATAAACGGACACAGACTCATTGTTAATTAACGCACACCACTCTATCATTAGAATTAAACTGTACAGTTGTAGCCCATCCCCCTCTAGTGTCATATTTCAAAACTGATCCCGCCCTCGCTTGGTTGAATAATCCAAGGACTCCTTTCTCCGTCCATTTCCAGAGCCCTAACTACCACGAACACCGGATCCTCCTCCGCAATGATGGGAAGAACCAGTAATCGACTCAACACATGGCTACTTGGAATTTTATTCCTACTGCAGGTGAGTACTTTGCCTTATATTCATTCACTAACTTTTTTCTTCCCTTTGTATTGACATGAGTCTGAACGAGCGTTACCCATGCAGTCCCAGGAGTAGGTAATTCATGTCATTTTTTATTTGATAGAAAATTAGAGATACTTTCCGGGAACTACGCATGATGATATCAGGAGCATTGTAGACATTGCGTTGAAAAGCACTGCTTAATCATATGATCTAGTAAGTGTATATGGAAATAAATTTGAAAAATCGATGCCTGGACAGACAAAACGAGACAGTGCGGAACAATCTGTAACAAAGTTAATACTGAATCGATGCATTTGAAAGACATCCGACGTTAAACTTCCCTCTCCGTTTACAGAGTTATTGAATCACAGTCAACATAAAAGCTGCCGCTATGACTATCCTAAGGTACATTGTTCGCGACAGTTTCAATGTATCTAAGTGTGTGTTAAGTTCGGACAGTTACCCATGTATATAACAAGACACTTCATTGAGGTCAGAAAATTGTGACATCTTAATTCATTGGTCTTTGTAACTAATGCAACTCAGTAACAGAAATCAAGATTTAGACTAGTTTACCAATTTATTTATGTAACTAGAGACGTAATATAATCAATACACAAACTGACGTAAAAATCATATAAAACCGTCAAGGAAACGAGAAGCGTGTGAATTTGATTTTTTTAGGATAGAAATATTTCTATATCAGTTTGCCTACGACGCAAAACGAATGGAAAAATATTAAAGTTCTTTGACCATGAAGGCAATAAATGGCCCTAATCCGCGATTGATGTAACCATCGTCTCTGAATTAAGGCCGTGTCAAACCGCAATGAGGTATGACGCACATGATTTCCATCTTCATAATTCTCGGTTCATTCACATGGTTATTTATAAAAATATTTCCATTCGAGAAAATTTACCACTACAATTCGCATGAATATATATTAGCTAGGAAATAGTATGCTATACAAGGTGAAGGTTTACAGAAAACTTCAAGCACCCCAAACAGTCAAAATTAGAGCCGTTAATACATCAAGGCAAGTTCGTTCAAAGCGAAGTTACGTAGCTTGCCCAGGGTAACAGGTACCTGATGATTACTTTCAATGCAAATTTTAACTTGTGTTAAAGGCTTTTATCTATTGCGGCCACTTCCTACGGCACAACAAGTTAGATCAAATTAATGACGAAGTGCCTCTTGATATTTCCAATGGCCGCCAAAGTCGAAATATAGCACCAAAAATGACCCATCACAATAATTTTTTTTCCACGCAATATCATTCATCACTGAATGTCTTGGATAACTAGCAGCGGCCAGCGGCTTGTCATTTTTACGAAGTTTTATAAGCACTCACTGGGGTTATTCAAAACCAATACTTCACAGATTACAAGGAAATATAATGTTAGAGTACTGTATTTTTTTACAACCACTTCGGTAACGTATTAGTAATAGGGATTTCAATGTTTACACCATCTATGTAAACTAGCCGGCGTATAATGAACAGCTACTCATGCAAAGCCAATTTATTAAATCTATGCATGTATCTAACAAGGAATTAGTGGGGTGGAAATAATTTTTGATCCCTGCATGGCTTGAACTTTTCTTAAATGAGGTTAAAAACAGTCAAAATTTTCCAAACAATTGTCTGATTTTAGCATGCAATATAAGCTATCGATATTAACAATATTGCATGTCTCAAATCGTTATTGGATAGTAATAGAGCTGGCGTAAATGAGAACACTGGCTATTTTCTGCTATCATTACACTTATGAACAAATTTTATGACAACACGCACCGAAAACTTCTCAGATAAAACAATATTAGGCATCAAATAATGAGGCTTCCACAAGATATTAATACACACAGAATAAGATACTCCAACAGTCCAACAGTAGGAGGCAAAAAAATGCAGCACTTGTACAGCAACGTCTCACAGGATGTTGGAATAATAGCCAGGCACTTAGTAAGGGTGAAATTCAAATGCCTAAGAGTGAATACCTACGCACTGGAAGAGTCTGAACCAAAATTTAAAAAATAAAACTCAATAATATTATACAACAGTTGAACAATATTTAAGTTGCTATATTCACTAGATTTTTAGTTATTAGAAGATTTGTTTGCAGTTAAAATGCTTTCATGAACAAATTTTAAAGCAACGTTGAAACTAAGTTGAAAGGCTTTGATTGGTGGTGGTAACATGAAACGGACCTCAATTCGTGGGGTGAGGATAAATTTGGTGAGCAGGACTAAAAAAATTTAGTCGTTTTGAGCAGGTGAAAGGAGAGTAATGGGATATTTACACCGGTGTCCGGGTGTCAATCCTCCCATCACACACACGGGAGTGGTAGTCGAGGGGTTGGCGGGGTGGGCAAGGACACCAGTGACATACTTCCATACATTTCGGCTCGGTGACAAGGTGGCGGAGGTAGTGGAGGGAGTCAGAGCGGGAGGGATGGGAGCTTCTCTCTTTCTCCATATATCTCCCCCCCTGGGAAAAGAAATGTGGGAAGCTCAGTCGCCTTTCGCGGGTATAGCGGTACCCTCATGTCGAATCGGGTGCCTGCTTGCACCGTGCGCGCGCGAAAATGAGCTACGACGGCAGGGGTGAGGAGTGGGGAGGGTAGGTGTTCGGGAGTGGCCCGGGGAAGGGGGGAGGGTGTGGGTGCAGCGATAGCGAGGACGGCTCTTCTGCCTGGGTTGTGGAGGCCGCCGATTCTGCCCGTACCACAGTGGATGCCCTGGAGGGGATAAATGGAGGCGCAACAACTGTGGGATTGCACAACACGCACCGCGAAAAGAAGAAAGTAGCGCAGCGTCGTCATCCAGAGCCGACCAACCCCTTTATTACCGAGAGGCATTCGATTCCCGCAGAAGACGCACACCGGGAAATTCGCTGATTAGTAAAAAAAATCTACATACACGTCCGTTTTCTGTAACGGGTAAGACGTTCTCCTCTGCAATAAAAAACGTGTGAGAGGAAAGAAAGATATGGAGGGAAACGGGTTAGGATAATACTATGCATAATTGGCAAAAATAGATCCAACCAGATATAAGTGAGGGAAAGATTGTTTCACTGTCCTACTCAATACGAATAGGATCAACATGGTAATTAGCCACATCTCTCGACTTTTACTTCATTTATAAAAATCACCGCATAATTTTAGTAAAACGTCTGGAGTAATCTGAGAAAACAGTAATTTGAAATTAAACAGTATAATAACGCCAAGTACTAATGAGAGCTCATTATGCAATAATTTATTAACGGTTATGGTTACCAAGACTTCCAGCAGAGTATGATGAAGAATAAAAAAAATAAAAGCAATTGATATGGTGACATTATACTAGGATGGAAACATGAGTAATGAGTCAATAAAATTACTTTCCGGAGAGCATGGGTTAATGAGGAAATATATTCATTCCACAGATGCTTCTGGAAATAATATTTAACATAATATGAAAATCAGTATTAAGCAAATATTAAAATCATATGGATGCTCCAAAGAGTGACCAGAAACATCTACTCTTCCATTGATTTTTATTGCTTAAAATGTAATTAAATGATGATTCAATGTAACTATTCCTCATTTTCATTTTTATATTCCTCATAGGTCTTGGCAATAGGTCCACGACTCTCAATTTAATATTTTCCTCTAGGTTTTATACTATACACGAACGGGTAACCTAGTAATTTTATAATTAATCTCTAATTATTGACATTTTTTATCGCCACAGGGAGCAGTAGGGGAAGCGCCACTTGACTCCGCCTCTTTGCCACTGGAGCACCGTGGTGTCTACGGACCTCCCTTGCCTCTACCACCACCGGCACCACCAGGCCCCGGATATGGCCCTCCCGCCGGAGCAGATGATCCATGGCCGCTCGCCACTCCCGACATGCCCCAGATCAAGCATTTGCAGGTGCAGTGCGAAAAGACACACATGAGGGTCAACATTGAATTCGACAGACCGTTCTACGGAATGATATTTTCCAAGGGATTCTATAGTGACCCACACTGTGTTCATCTGAAGCCAGGCTCCGGCCATCTAAGCGCAACATTCGAGATATTCCTCAACAGTTGCGGAATGACATCGAATTCCAACGCTCATCACCTAGGCGCTGGTGGAACCGCCTTGGGTAGCTACGGTCCAACTCCCTCCGGTTCGTATGTCGAGAACACCATCATTGTTCAGTACGATCCTTACGTGCAAGAAGTATGGGATCAAGCCCGAAAGCTCCGATGCACATGGTACGACTTTTACGAGAAGGCAGTTACGTTCAGACCATTCCAAGTAGACATGCTTCACGCCGTGACAGCCAACTTCCTAGGAGACAACCTGCAATGCTGGATGCAGATTCAAGTGGGCAAGGGTCCATGGGCATCAGAGGTGTCGGGTATCGTGAAGATCGGGCAGACGATGACCATGGTTCTCGCCATCAAAGATGACGAGTCAAAGTTCGACATGCTGGTGCGAAACTGTGTGGCGCATGACGGAAAGAGAGCACCGATCCAGTTGGTAGACCAACATGGTTGTGTGGTTCGTCCAAAGATCATGTCTAGGTTCCAGAAGATAAAGAACTTCGGGCCTTCAGCTTCCGTGGTTTCATTTGCATACTTCCAGGCATTCAAGTTCCCAGATTCAATGAATGTACACTTCCAGTGCGTGATCCAGGTATGCAGGTACCACTGCCCCGAACCAAAATGCGGCGGAGGTCTTCTCGGTGGCGGTGACTATGGCCCGCCTCCTCCACAACATCTTCCAGGGCCGGGTCTCGGTGGCCTCGGGGCTGAATACGGTCCTCCGCCATTGTCCCTCCCAGCAGCTTATCCTGATCCACGTCATCCCGCTTCTGGACCTGCCGGAGCCTATTCGGAACCGAAGGGCGAAGTTGTGCCAGCACCATCCACCCACAACAATCAACAATCCAGCAATGGGAAACAAGCGCAGGGATCTGGACTTTCACCGCCCCCGCCACCACAAAACGGCCAACAACAGAACGGGCAGCAACAAGAGGGATCAACCCGAGACGGCCAATCTAGTCAAAACTCTGCTCAGAGTGGCCTGGCTCAATCCTCTTCTTCGAATCAAGTAAACCTTACTCCTCCCATTCACCCACAGCAAGGCCGCCTTCGGGCTCCTTATTCCACCGTGAAGAGGAAGGGGGTTGATGGGCAAGAGTCAGGAAATTCCCCATTGGGAGGAAACGGAAATCTAGCTACCTTGGGAGGCAGACCGAGATCAGTTCAGGTACTCCAGGACCTGCACGGGGCTAGGCGAAGAAGAGACACTTCCGAAGATGGTCACGTCCCCTTGACTCCTAGAGTGTACAGACGAGAGGCTCAGGAAATGACCGACGTGAACACCAGCAGAGTGATTCAGGTGGTAGCTCCTGGAGATGTGAACTTTAATCTCCGTAACTCCGCAGGTGGAAACGATACCACCGTGGTCATCCAGGCCTCTGGAAGGACTATCGACCCCGATACCATCTGCCTCTCCGTAGCAAGCTTCACCGGCGGGCTGGTGATGCTGTTGCTCGTACTGATCGTCGCGTGCCTAGTAGCCGCATTCCTATTTGTTCGAGTCAGAGCTATTGAGAGGAAGGGGAGTCCCGAATTGGCCACGACGACATTTGGACACGCAGGATACGACAACGCCGAGTTCGTAAAGGTGGCACATTAAAAAAAAAGCTTCATCCGTTCCACGGAAAAGGACACATAATTCTAACTTAAGAACTTTTCTCCATCCAGTCCGTCCATTACACCTCGAAATGAGTGCCTCCCTACGCCAGAGGGGAGTTCTAAAAAGTGAGGAGACAGAGATAGATATGTATATTTTTTTCGGCCACAAGAAAGGATATGTGAGTGTGACTGCATAAAGTTCTTCACTAAATTTTGGTTAAAATGAAACCATCGAAAGATGCGCAGGTCCATTCAAATTTAAGTAACTCCCTAGTCTGCCCTTTTCTATCTTTCAGGAGCTCCTCTCTAATCTCTAAGGCAACAATTATATACAAGGTGCCCAGTATTCTTGTCAGCTTGGATAACAAAATTTCACTCCATCGTTGAGATGTATCCAAGTCGTGCAGCACCTTGCCGGGTTTAGCAATGCACTATTACTTCCTCACGGTAACGAAAAACATCACAGAAAGATCATTCATCTCTCATCCTAACATCGTTCTCATCACACAGCTCACAGAAAACGTTCTAAGGCTACTTGTGAACATTTCTTGGGAAAAGCATTACTTTAACACTCATGATAATTAATCTTATTTAAATATCAAGCACCCCAGACTTTCGCTTCCGAATACCAATCCTATCTCATCTTTAATTTATGAAATGATTATTATGATATTCTTATTTATTTATGTAAACGCGGGTAAGACTGGCTTAGACGCAAAAGATACGACATACTACACGTAAACGTGCACTCACCTCTTGGCTTATGTTTGACGAATTTTCATCGGTAAAAAATAAATAACGCGGGCTTTCGATCAAATAAATCGGCGGGAAGACAGTAAATTTGAAGGAAACTACTTTCAAAATTGTATCTAAAGTTCCAATTTCCTTATTGCAATTTTAAGAGATATTATGATATGATATTATGGGTGCGTTTGTTACTGTTGCTACACAATATAGCATCCACGATTATGTCCTGTAGAAAATTGGAGAATAGCAAAGTTTATACCCTAATCTGAGCTGGTGTGAGAAAAAGGTCGTCTGCTCTGCAGCATTTGATTGCTTGGCTTCATTTCAAGCCATTAGCGATCAATTGGTTTCTCTTTAGTGTTTATCCATCCATTTGGATGGAAGCATTGACGGTATTCTAGAAATGCCTGATGTAAGTTTAGTTATTGAGTTTTACGACAAGTAAAACGTATCGTTTTCCTGTAATTACTCCCGAGCTATAAATTTTAATTTTACTGAGAATCATGGCAGAAATTACCTCTTTTTACGCTTGATGCGTGTGATGACCCAGTATGTACTTTGTACAAGATGGTGTTAACTAAATATTTCTAGCTTTTCACTCTATTTTTCATTAAGCTCAGGAACATGAGTGAAGTGGCCAAAATATTTGTTAATTTTTCTTCAAAACCATTAAAATGTCGTGAGTGTAAAATAAAACGTGTTTATAAGGTCTGTTTGAAACATCTCAGACCGATTTTGACTCGTCCGCGAGATACGATTCAGTAAGAAACTGTTGTAAATATTTTTATGCTCATATGTTTGACCAAATCAAGCAACGTGCAAGCCATTAAAGAAATAAGTTATAAACAATGCATTTTACTCTCTACCATTTATTCTCATAAAACCTTCCAGTGAAAAGAAGACTCCAAGAACGCACGAAGACACAGACTGAAGTATAAATTAAGTTTGCGGCAAAATATTAAAAAAAAAGTGTTTTCCACTAATTAACCACACCTTCTGAGACTGTTATTTTCTTGATCATTCTCTTAACATAAAACTATATACGTGATCACTTTTCAGATAAATATGGCAAAAGATTTGCATTTTTCACCTAAAAAAGATTTAGTGACGAAAGAACACAGTACTAGTGTACTAATATATTGGAATTTTCATGACAATTATACACTGCTGTAAACTGGATAGATTCCAGTACCAGATAATTATCAAAGAACCATTTCATTTTAAATTAGCCTCATTCCAAATTTTGATGCATTTCAATTCCATTCCGAATCGCCAAGAAACGCTTCCTGCACACTTGTTTCGGCTTTGAAGGGCCAACCGCGATGGACACTTACCTCCGCCTACCGTCCCATCTCAAAACAAAGTCGGAGCTGAAGATGGTAAATATACATGGACGTCGGAACGCAGGAGGTACCTGTAGAAGTGGGTCACCGAAGATGAGGAGTGGGAGATGAGCTCTATGCCACCTCCTCCTCTTCTCCCGCCCCAGGTGAGTTTTTAGGATGGCAGCGGAAAAAACAGACGGCGGGCGTGCGGGTTACGACGCTAAGGGGAACACATGGGTGGGCGGGAGGGAGGGGGGGAGACCGGTCGGCCGGCAGGCAGGCAGGTAGGGGTGTATCTATCGGATGTGTAGTTGCGCAGCGGCGGCAGAGCGGGGCTGCACCGGCCGGGGAAGAGGAGGAGGTGGCGCGGCGCGGATGTACCGTTATGAAGGCCGCCGGTTGGTCGCCGCCTCGTAGCCGGGTCGTCGTCCTGCCCCGGTCTACATTCCCGCCCTCGGGAAGGGAGTGCGAGGGAGAGAGGAACCTTCCCCACACCACATCCACCACCACCAACCACCCTATATCACACACACACGAACATTTTCCCTACCCCACCGCCTCCTCCGTGTAACTTCGTAACCTAGTCCCCAACCCACTTGGGCGCCTACCTCACTCCCCTCACCCTCCTCCGACCTTCATGCCGTGTTCTCCCCCACTCTCCCTCGCCCACCCTCCTCGCGACCAAAAACTGACTAGGCTCTCCTCATTTCGCTCCCGACCCACTGGGCAGATCGCCTCCTCAGCCCACTCCCTAATCGACGCGCGATCTCAAATGTTATCACATGCCAGAGAAGCGCTTGATGCTCGGATTTTTATGATCTTGATCTTGATGATATAATATTGATTTAAGATTTATGATTATGTGCAACTTGGTTTAAGGCAGTAGATCACCTGTTAACCTCCCATTACCACGTCAGTCGCTCCATTAATTAGAGGCGTCATATCACTAGTTTTCTTCAAACGATCGGATCCCGGGTACGTATCCATTTCACTGGAAGGCACACTCCATAAAATTTAAACACTTGTGTGTAACACTCAAATCTGCTAATGTACTTGATTGAATCTACTTTGATATACAACGTGAAAAGCCAACTTTAGTCCAATGCGATCACCTTGGCCAATGCATCATTTACTCATGGGTCACCAGCATAACTGCCACACATCTAGGAGCTCATTTCCGCAAGAACTAGAAAATCATCATCATATGTTCGTGAGTAAAGAATGCGTCAATTTTTAACGAATTTCATCGAGCTAATTATCCAACCAAGTAGATAGTAGATAATAAACGGCACTTTTACTCCTGCAGGTTTGGAACTTCTCAAGCAGTACGCTGATATATTGAAACGGTAAATCACGACAGAAAACCTTATTTGGGAAATGGTACTTAAATCTATTTCGTGTTTAATATAATTGCGTTTTCCCAAGAACTTCTCATATTCTCCATCGCAAAAGATGTAATTTGATTATTTTAAAGGAACATTCGCCATATTATCCCTCATTTAAAGAGGGAATTAAAGTTCCACATTCTAAACCAGATAAAAAATGAAACGATTCTCGTTATTAACAACGTCTTTGACCAAGTAAATTATGACTTATAATATCAAGTGTAATAAGATGAATATTTTAAAATTTATACAAAATAATTCAACATTGTTTCCTAACTGAATTGCGACCTTAATTTATTGTCATGGCATCCCACTTCGCGAAGTATATTCCATGTTCAATCACAATTTCCGCTGGAGCAGACGTTGATGGATTGTTACTCTAATCTAAGAACAAATTCTAAAATATTTACATTGCAATGAAAGAAAGTCATGAGGTCTAGAAAATAATTTTTAAAAACTGAGTATAAAAACAGCAAATAAATATTAACACGTAGATTTCATCATTGGTATGACTACAAAATACATACTCGAGCATCGTTCCGATCGATCTACGATTATCACTTTGAATTTTCTTTGTTGCCGCTCCCAGCTTTGCTGAGCTGTCTTCGGCTGTTTTCAGGTTCAGTAGTTTCTGGTGCGATTGTTCATGTTTTTAATTGTGGCGATTCAGGCAAAAGTGGGTTTTCGGAATTATGGGATGAGTATGTGGGAGGGGAGAAGGGCGGTTTTTGGGGGTTTGTGGTGAAACGGAGAATTTTCATCATAGTCCCAGATGTTTGTGAATAGTCTGTGATGTGTGTTCTGGAGGCTGTGTTTGAATTTTAGTAGGTCGGTTTTAATGGTTTGTACAATGGGTGTGATGTTTTAGTCCTTTATGAGATCTTTGTTTCGGATTAACCAGGGGGCATTTACAATTTTCCGGATTATTTTATTTTCAGTGGTTTCTATTTTATTGAGGTGGGCTTTTGCTGCATGTAACCAGGTTGGTGAGGCGTAACTGAGGATAGGACGAATCATGGTTGTGTAGAGGAGGATTTTAGTCTTTAGTGCTATGTGCAAATTTGTGTTTAGGATCGGTTGTAATGCGGTGGCTGCTGCTTTTGCCATGTCAGTAGATTTTTTTGTGGGACCTCCATCGTAGTCCTTTATCCAGGGTTACTCCAAGGAATTTTACCTCTTGTTTTTTCGGGATAATGGTATTTCCAAAGAGTATTGGGGGTCCTTCGCGTTCCTTCCGGCGTCGGGAGAAGACCACGTTGACACATTTTGTGGATTTTACAGAGATTTTCAAGTCATTGAACCAAACCTGGAGTTTGGTTAGCTGTTGCTGGAGCGTATTTGCCGTTACGGTCGGGTTTGAACCTTGGGCCAGGAGGGTGGTGTCATCTGCGTAGAGGTATAGGTGGGTTTGAGGAGAGGTAGGCATGTCATTGATGGAAATGTTGAACAGGGTTGGTGATAAGATTGCGCCTTGTGGGACGCCAGATGTGATGGATTTAAAGGTGGATGATTGGGAGGGTAGGTTAACGAAAAGGATTGAAGGATTTTGCTGAGGTATGTGGGAAGTGGGAGGTTTTGGAGTTTAAGGACGAGGCCTGTGGTCCACACCCGATGGAAGGCTGCCTCAAGGTCTAGGAAGGCGGCGTTGGTGATCCAGCGATTATTGAACCCGGTGATGATCTGCTCTGTGAGGCGGAGGATTTGGTGGGTGGTCGAAGTTCTTTCTCTAAAGCCTGTTTGTTCTGGTTGGACGATGTCGTGGTCTTGGAGAGCTGGGATGAGCCTGCGATGAATAGTTGCCTCAAATAGCTTCGAGAGCGTGTTGAGGAGACTGATAGGGCGGTATGAAGTTAGTTGATTTGGTAGTTTCAGTGGTTTGGGAAGAAGGATGATGTTAGCAAGTTTTCAGGGAGTGGGAAAGTAAAACAGGTGCAGTAAGGAGTTAAAGAAGCGGGTAATGGCTTTCAGGGTGAGGCGAGGGAGATGTTTTCGAGCATCGTTACTACTCCAGTCGCATACTATGTGCGTTGAGGATGTAAGCGCCCCTACTGCGTTGATGTATACCATCAAAATATCCCTGATCACGAAAATTCAGTTGCAGAGAGATCACAGCGGAAGATTCAACGGAATTCGATAAAGAACCTGAACTAAAATTTTCAATTATTCCTTTATTTGAGTTTATCAAGTAAAATCAGGTATTATCTGATGCATAGGTAGGATTGCTCTGCATCTTATATTCTCAACATTCCTCCCACACAAAAATAATAACATAAAACATTAATGAAATACTGATTCAATTTGTAGAGAATTGGTAGAAAAATAAGGACAAGATTCCAGAGACGCTACGAAAACAGAAAGAGACAAGTAAAATAGCATAACTATTCGAGAAGAACTTCAAACTGAGCAAACATGGAAAACTTAAAGTCATTTCATCCACAAAAACTTCGTCGTAAATTTGAGATGAGAGCATATTTCACATCATTCGGAGGGCACGTCGAAGAATTCATGCAAAGCTAGCTACGCTTATTACGAACCAACCGAAATGACATAAGAAAAAATAGCCTTAACGTAGCTTCAGTGAATAGAGACAAACCCTAGATATGATAGATACAAAAAATTTTGAATGAGCAACTTTGTCCTCACTTTTCGTTGGATTTAGAGCATGTAGTATTTGAATTTCTATAACATACTCCTTAAGCTACAATTTACACGGTCAGGCACCGATTTTATCGGATTCCATGAATGATTTCGGATATTAACTCAACACTTAAATGCATTGTAGCGTTGAATTTCGTTTACAACTCTGAGATGAGTGCAGTTTAATCGTTTAATAGGTGCATATCTATATTTTATTTGTATAAAGTTTTAAATGGCTCGAATACAGTGAAACTTCCTAGGGATACTAAAGCAACAGATGTACTAAAGCAATGGTTGTCAACATTCAGTTATTCATTTTATACTTCCGACATTTATTTACTCTTCGGAAAACATGGAGTAAGACGTAATTAAATAAATGCCCTACTCGTGGCATAGTACGTCGATATATCCGTACACTCACTGTTTCCTTAGAAGTCAACCTCCATGTATATACTTATGTAATTTCAGTTAACCCTGCAATCGGCGTACAGGCTAAACATATAAAACTAAATATTGATACAATAGAACCTTATTCCAATAGTTTGCAGTCGCACGCCAATGTATCTATCTTAAGAATAATTCAAAAACATAAAAATTAACGGCTAAGTAATTGTAACAGCAAAAGTAATAAGCTAATGCATATATTTGAATTTCTCAAAATCTACAAAAACAATTACAAATATTCATAAGCTAAGTAGAAGTTGCGTTGAGATCCAGTGAACATTCCCTAGGTGCCGGCAGTATTGCACGGTGAAGGTATAAATGTTTGGCACTCCGTGGAGTCAGCGGGTCGGCTGCAGGCAGGGCACAAACCACATTGCTGGGCGTCCGTGGCGGAGGAGGCAATTCCCGGTCATTGATGGACGCCAATATCGGAGCAATGTTATCGTTTCCTTCCCGCTCATGATCAACTATTGTTTCATAATACGCCACTTTTCTGGCATCCACAATCGCTCCGAAATCAATTCTGCGAAATCATACAGATTATTTTCATGAGGGCTCGTTAAAAAATTCTCGCAGCAGGATTAAACGATGAGAGAGAGAGAGAGAGCACTCGGATCAAAAAATTTATAGAAAAGTATTGTTCGCGCGCTAAAAGAGCCCGCTTGTACATTAGCCATTAATGGAGGAACTTTACATTCAACTGACGAGTTGAAAAACAAATTACGTACATATTTAAAACACGATTTAAAAGTTAAGGAGGTTCCAACGCGACTGCGTTCGTCAAAATAATAAATAAATTCTTCATTTTTCAAAGGATTTTATAAATATTGATTTCAATGATGGAATGCGTGAGCTATTGAAAACCAAAATTAAGGTAGTCCGAGCGAGATAGTTCCCTAGTCATAATAGAGACCATATTCGAATTATATGTTTTAATTTCACCAGCTATGGGACACATCAATCAAATATTTCATTATTAATGGTGCAATAATATAGTTTTATATGACAGAAATTGTAAGTTATTTAATGAAAATATCTAAATAAGTCTTTAACTTGACTCATTTTTTTCGCGCGGTGCGTTTGAAACTCCTTCAAGGCGGGAGGTTTTTTGTGATACCCAAGAACTTACTGTGGTGAAAATATGATTAATTTTCAAATTTAGTTGAGAAAACATAGAACTATACACTTAGTTTTACTACGACATCTTAGTGTTAGAAATACCTCATTTTGCAAATATTGTCTCTCTGGAGTGTACACACGTACCATTTCCCATGTAAAAGAGCTGTTATTTTTTGGCACATATCTCCGAAAGTAATGTGATAAGGGGTAGAATTTTTGGTGTCATTGGATTGGATATGTTTTTCTTTAAATTAGACCAAATACATTGATTTCTAAGTACAATGATATTTCGCTCGAACTACCGTAAGGCACAAAAAATGTCAACCATCCTACAAGTACATATATTTTTACTGACACTTTTTCATAACCATTGACGCCCATAGCCGATAGATAGATTTTTAAGGAATTACTACATTTAGACTTTAATTTTCGCAGTAATTAGCCATTGACTCAAACAATAAGACGGTAAGATGCGTCCATTTTATTTTCAATCAATCAAATGGATGCTTTTACTTCTTATAAAATTATTTTCCCGTAAAAATTAATTTATATCAGTTTGAAGGAAAAATCATCCTCCATAAGCGGGACTGAAACCCGGATCTTTCGATTTTTGGCCATATGCCTCAGCTATTTAAGCTACCGCGGATACCTCTTTCCTAATGGATCTTTGAGGGCTTGTAAAATATGAATGCTGCTCCTCCACACTCATGGCAACAGGGACGGTGCGAGATCTTTGGAAGACTCCTTTAAGCATAATAATTCCAATGGAGAAGAGTGGGTGATAGATAAACATGGCAAACTAAGGCTATGGCCTGAGGAAGAAATGATAAATTATTGAAATTGGGGACCAAGGGAAAATTTGATGGGAAATTATATTATTAGGGAGAAATAACCACCCGAAATGGATAAACAAAATAGGACAGTGAAATGGCACAGACAGAAAAAGCACTCAGACAAAAGAAAAATCTAACAGCTAGGAACTCAACCCTTGAAATAATTAAGGATTTCATCAGGGCAAATATGTGGAGTATCATGCATTTGACGCGACAGAATGATGATTACACAAAGTGAATTGATTGATCAACAAACCAAAATCCTTGGAAACAAGCTGAAATCCCTTGGAAAAGTTGGAGAAGGAATAATTCTCATGAGAAATCTGATTAAAGGAGGGACAACCAAATCGGGCATATTTATAGATATGAACATTATAATAAAGACATTCTCTGAAGAAGAGTACCAGGGAAGAACTGCAGAATTAGACTTTGGGCGAGAGACATAAAGGAATGCTGCACACTGTGGAAACGAAGAAATATTTAGAGGAGATGAGGATAGATACTTGATCAAAACATAAGAGAGGAAAGAGTTAGTCAAATCATAGCAAATGTGCCATCAGTGCGCACCAGGGCAAACCACATACCTATATAATTTCACCGGAAGTTCACGCAACAATACTCTTCGTCTAATTCCACGTTCTGTAAATTGTCATCCGCGACTGGTTTTGCACATAATTTAATTTGTAGGTGGCATTGTGGAAGATGCACATGTAAACACGGGGGAAAGGATTAATGAGAAGGGAAAGCAGGACGCCAAAGGAGTGTAAGGGTGGCCTTGCTTGTAATACCCAATCAAGGTCAAGGTCAAAGGTCCGCGAGTTATAGTGAGACGTGCTCACTATAAGAAAGAGTGATCAGTTAACAGGTACCAATGCTCTCAACAAATAACAACCATTTACGAGTGACTAGGTCATATCAGTTTTCGAAAAAGTCCTGATTTTCAAAGCTCAAGTGGAAGATAAATTGCCAAAGGATTAAAAAAAATTGAGCATTATTCGACTAGCATCGAGTAACCATACTAAAGGTTGAATTCCAGCACCTTGTAACTGGATACCAATATAAAACTGTGTTAATAATAAAGAAATCTTAGACATTTTTACCACCGAATTCAAAATGACTTATAATCTTCTTGACACAGCTGGAGACAAATATATAAGATTTACTTCAGCATTTCATTTCACATCGTCACAATAGAAACAAATACCGCGGCGATGTTGAGATATATGAGCATCTAATTGAAACTTTGAGTATCTCATGCACTTGCAAGATATACGACAATTTTTTATCGGCCAGGGTTCCTTAGTTGATGAGAAAAGGGATGATGTCTGTATTAGCACGCGATCGAAGGCCTTATTTGGTATTAGATTGAAAACAATTTAGAAAATGAAAAGTAATTATCGTTTCCGAATACCGCATAAAATTCAGAAGTAAGGCGCGTAAGGCTGTTTAAATGTTTTATACTAATGAAACTTCGACTACCAAATTAAAATTATGGAAAAATTAATGAAGAAAACAAAGATACTCACCGTATGCAGGATGAACTCATGTCAAATATCAGACGCATGTCGCTCTGAGTAAATAGGCGGAAAACTATTTTAGGATTTATTCTGACTGCAAGAAACGGCAGGGGCAAGTAAGAGGTCTTCAAATATTTTTCGTGACTGCTATGAACTCCAGGATCATCTTTTTTCCTCATTTCAAGATCTTTCCCTTGC
Source organism: Ceriagrion tenellum (assembly GCA_963169105.1). Taxonomy (NCBI): domain Eukaryota; kingdom Metazoa; phylum Arthropoda; class Insecta; order Odonata; family Coenagrionidae; genus Ceriagrion; species Ceriagrion tenellum. The sequence continues at coordinate 28,841,137 of OY720633.1, read as the reverse complement.
GATATCTTCTGAGGTAATCCCGATTTTCCTTCATGTACCACATCAAACATCCTTCCAACACTCCATTTCCACTTTATTACGTTATTGCATCTGGACTCTCTGTATAAACCCCAATATTGGGTGAAGTGCATTCTGAAAAAAATCAGTTTTATATAATTTGCCGAAAGAAACGGGACTTGACGTGAGTTGGAAGGTGAATAGGCTCTGAGGTGAATGGACTTCAGACTTAAATACTGCAAAAAGGAATGATTTTTAAAAATTTCAATACAATTTTGTGGTTTTTTTTAATGTTTCATTTATCTCCATTGAGGCATGAATCATAATAAGGTAAGTTTTATTGAGATTTCATAAGACAATGTAGCGGTAGTATTTTGAACCTAAAGTAGTTTATCAAATAGTGATTATCATATAAAAATAGTTTAATAAAATTTGATGCTTTGACTACGTGAAAGGCCATTCATAGAAGGTACGAAAAACTTTCCATCTCCCACCACCGTTATCCTATCTAGTTTTGACGTCCAGGGTGCCTATTACGGAACTTCCGTCGATATGAGTTAACGTCCTATACCGCTGCTGTCTCGTATCGTATGATACGATAGAGGTTGTCGAATGTGCTATTACGGTTCCCGTGTCTATATGGTACATTTACGTTCGGCTTTCTTCGGGAGGATATCGTTCATTGATGACGTGAGAGCAGAAGTTGGCGGTACAAGCTCCGCATGGATCGTAACAGATGGCGAACGAAAACAGAGCACCGGTAATTTTGAGAGACAGAACATAGACCGTGTGAGAGTAAAGGTGAGTTATCTATAAACGTACGAAGACGTATAGGAATCACTTTCTAGAATGTTAGGAGAAGCAACATCTAACTTCTTATTCGCGTACGATAATTAAGTATTACTCATATAAGCCAAAACTTATTATAATAGGAGATTATTTCACTTAGTCGGTGTAGTTTTAACTTGTCATAAGCCGTATATCAGTGGAAAAATAACTCACCTTGACTCTTTGGTGTACGAACTAAGAAGATTGACTTCGGAGTATAAACACCACTAAATCAATAGCAAACAACCTCAATAATAATAGTTTCAATACTATCGCACTCTATTGATAATGATGTTGTTTACTGAAAAACAGCTGCGAGTGTTTGGTGGGTTACGCGAAGTCATATTTTTCGTGTACCTTTTTCTGGAAGAACCAAAATCACTTCATCGTATCTCAACTTCTCACCGCATTTCATCAAACGATCCGTCAGTTTAAAGTGCATTCCACGATGATTCTAATTTATTAATTGGACTGCATTATCCATTAATATATTTTCCTATTTCCTTGAACTTAAACCTTAGTGAACTCCGTTAATGTACGATACGACAGCTACAGCAGCTTCGCAGCCGACCATAGGATATCGTGCTATCGATAAGAGGATATCGTACGATATGAAGAACCATAGTAGCTTTATCGGCCTATTTTCCCCTTATGGTACGATAACTCCTCCGCTGTCGTACCTTTACCTATCGTACGTTTACTCAGGGTGAGCCGTAATAGTATTTCACTAGTCGGACTGTACGTATCGAAGGGTAGGAACCTTTTTGTAAGGTAACTAGCGTGTCGCAAGTTTCGTAATAGACACCCAGGTGGATGAAAATGTGCGAAAGATTTTGGAAGATGACTTGCATCTATAGGGCCGGACAATTCCAACTCAATTCGGGATTTAAGTCGATAAAATCGAATGAATGAAGTTTGCAACTCCTTCAGTGTTAGGTTTTGACAAAGTTAGAAATATTTAGAATAAACTTTCGGATGCAAAGGGTGCAAGTGCCGCAAGTATGCATATAAAATTACTACATGAAATGGGTAAAGATGTATGCTTCAAGTTAATAAGTAAAAAAACGGAAATTCTTGATTGAGACTAAAAGAGAAGGGCATCGACAATGTTGAAGAAATATTTTGTTACGGAAGCGGATACTCTGAGGAGCGCTCCTATAACATCGTGCCAATTTTATTTTTTAGCAAGGCTCATTTTTTATGAATACTTTTATATTTAGCATCGCATATCCTTCGCTACGTAATCTCGCCTGCCACACCTTGGTGACACTTTCTATCGAGAATATGAAGCTCAAAATGAATGAGAACTTTTGAACGTTCTGTCGTGATTTTGAAATGTAAAATCCGTTACCGAAAATTGATAATTTAATTCTATTTTTCTTATATATATATTATATATAAGTATATATAAATATAATATAAAAAATAATATTATTCCGAGTCAAAATATTTTATTTGATTTTAAAATGTAAAATCCGTTACCAAAAATTGATAATTAAATTTTGCTTTCTCCGAGTTTAAACATTTGAGAGGATTTATTAGTTCAGATAAAAAATGATTGAATTTTAATTTTTAGCTTCCGTGCATATTTCCTGCGGTATCGATTCGGCTAAGAGAATTATTCGAAATGTATATTAAATATTCTGAAAATAATGAAGATTTCTCTTCTAAAAAGTTCTCTTTAGAACTCACAAATTCATAACAATGAGTTTCTTAGCCATTAGTTTTGAAAATAACTTAGATTATGCAACATACTAACGAATATACATCGAACTATTTCATATTATTTGCGAATTTTTAGACTTTGGTCGTAAAATTGATACTATCTTTTCGCACTTTATTTATCACCACTTTTTACGTGAATTTTATTTTAGCTATGCTCCAGTCCTCAGGAACAGGAATTCAGTAAATGATTTACTAATAATAACCTGCGCGTAAAGAGCTATTTCCGGGGTCAATTCCCCTCAAATACGGACAGAAATTTCTTTGAGACTTGGGGATATAGTTGTACATCGAAAAAAGCGATTTTAAAACTCTAACACACCCACTCTCTGCACCCTAATATTCATTCTGTTTAATGACGCGAGACAACTCAACTCCATAAAGTAATTTTATTTGAAAAAAATGAACCACATAGTCATCAGGCCTCCTTTCCAGTGTGACGCCACTTAGTGACTGCGCCCTCGTGACGCGAATCCCACTGGCATCTACCAAAAATGCTACACACCTCCCCGTTACTTGGCACTCATCAGTGATGGGTTGGGTTTGAGGGAGGTGGAGAAAAAGTGAGGTGTCGAACGCATCAAACATACATTGATGAATGTCAATGTTTACCTGCTCCGAGATTGACATGTATAACATCATATTAATACACCCGCAAAATGCCGAAATTTATAAAGCTCACTGTTTTCATCCAAGTGCCTCAACATTTGGCAGGATCATAGTACTCGCAATATGAAAAATCACGTTCCCTAAGAGAAAACTCGTAATAAAGAACGAGGGGGAAAATAATGATTGAGCCCACACTTTGCCATATTCCGTAAACTTCTCCCTATTTCATGAAATGCACGAATATTTTTCAATTTAAATAACGCTACCCATGCCCGCCGCCCAAGGAAGCGCGCTGCAGAATGTTTTTTGCTCCACTCACTCCCTCGTACTGCAATTGTAAAGCGATTGAAATGTGTTCATTCAAGAAGTGGATATTTAACTCGATTATGCACAACGAGATTGTAAGTACCAGATGTATTTGCAAGTAAAATGGTAAACACTCCCATAAAATCATCATTTGTGACCTCTACCTCCATTATGAAACTTGGTGCCTGCGAGTACCTATTTTGTTTATCTACCTACAGCAGCCAAACGACTAAATTTACCTTCCTTCGCTGCTACGGTTGACATTCGAGCATGGTTTCGATACATATCCTTTTTTTGAATTATTGTTTTCAACAGGATCGATTTCGATAGATTGATACTGCAGGAAATATGTTCACAATTCGAATCGCATATCATCCATCGTATTTTATTTAATTAATTACCAACTACCAATACCTACTACCGATATTTGTTTCATTTTAATGAGAGAAAATCAATATATTTTTTCCAATTAAAATAACCTAGCCCAAAATTGACAACCTATGTAAAGCGCAACATACAATGTTGATTGGCTGGGTAGGTGACCAAGAGCTGAGGTTATCTACGCCATAAGAGATGTTGGGTGGGCTGGTTAGCTGGGAGAAACCCGGTGCCGCGCCGGTGCTAATCTACTCATGAAGAAAGGCGCCAAAGGTTACACAGTTCACGGTTCTATCTGACAGTCGGAGCACTACACATGGAGTTCTCTCCATATAAAACCCAAAATAGATTGAAACTCCATTATAAAAATATTTTGGCTACTGCCAGATGTTGAACCCTGGCTTTCATGGTGTGAAGGAATAACTTACTTAAATAATTTGGTACAAAAACACCCACCCAATCCCCGCCGTTAACTGGAACGAACGCTTTGCCAATGATAATAACTTAAAAACAACCCCAGAATGTGGAAAGGTGAAAACAACTAATTGGAATGAACGTGAAGAGAACATGAATTGTGTACTGGAGCATTGTGTGAAATTATAATTGCAGAAATCTCGGGTTCGCCCAATTAAAGTTGAGCGCGCTAAACACATTGTTCATAAATTTAATGAGTATAGAGTTAATTTGTTTTGCGTGAGTCATCGGATGTTTTTCCTGGACAATAGAATTCTTAACACCGAAACTTCATTCGAATGCGTTAATTTTGTGAGTTGCTTCAAATAACTGCGTCAAAGCCTACACAGCGTATACTGCCTAAGATTCGAAAACTACGTAATATATTTCAAAGATAAAATCGATAAAAAGTATCAATACTTCGCATTAGTTTCGTTGGTTTGGTAATATAAAAACACCCACCCAATCCCCACCGTTAATTGGAGCGAAGGCTTTGCTAAAGATAATAACTTAAGAACGACCCCAGAATGTAGAAAAGAGAAAACAACTAATTAGAATGAACGTATAGACAACATGATTGCTACCATATTTATAAGATTGAAACTCACTTTTCCTACTGTGCTTTGATTGAAATTGATTGACTGTGATTCCGATTACAGTACGTGTTACGCGACGTAAAAAAAGAAACGATCAAACTGTGGAAAAGTGGATGAGACCCCTACAATGATAAAATAATTTTCTACAAAATCTATGCAGAATGATATACCATTGTTGTTAACTCTGAACTTGAAAGTACATCACAGTCTTAATAAACAGTCATCTTGGCTAGTCGAAAAATGGAAATCAGTAGGCTGAAAGAACGCAAGTAAAAATAAGTGCTGTCCTTGAAGTGAAAGACAGTCGAAGAGACATTTGCTATGGAAGTAAATTCATTTTGATTTTTGAAGAATGAGTGATGTAATTTAATTGTAATACACACGAATAAATAAGTATACACATTCTTGTTTGACTAATATAGTAGCCTGTTTGAAACTCAATGCTGAAGGTACCCGTAGGTAAAGGGAATCGTTTATGCTGAAGTAAATAACTACCAAGTAACTATAGCATAGTAACAACCAGAGATAACATATTAGTAACTACAATACCACTTCTGTTTAGAGTTGTATGAGATAAAGGCGTTAGATTCGCTTGAAAAGAAGCCAAACAAAAGGCGGCAGTAATTTTTACTGTGCTGCGCGATGCAAAAACTCGACCTGGATGAACACTTTACGATTTTATCGCAGTCCATCCGATCCACGTCGAGGAAGGTTGTGGTTGGAGCGCGCCGGTAGAATGGACCTTCTTCATCACAATCCGGTGAAGTGGAATAAATTTAATAGGTTTTGTAATGTTTGGATTTTTTACAAGAGCATTATCAGTGTTACTTCTTGTGATTGCTCATTCTAAATTCCACAATTATTCACGAGAAAGGTATTCTTATATCTGATAGATATGCTTATGATTATTGAAAATTTTGAATGAAAATGCATACTGTTTATGAAATAATTTGATAAATTGTTTTGATTAACAACATATCAACATAAATGTACAAAGGTCAATAATGTTCCTAAGTAAAAATAAAAACATATTCAACTTATATCTCACAAAAATATTTATTTAATGAAATCACTATTAACTTCATCCTTACGAGCCTATCCTGAATTTTAATAAAGAGGAATCTAAAATCGTATAAATCGAATTATCACATCACGTATATCACGTATATCGAATAAACACACTTTGCTTGGAAAAAGCAGCATTCGCTTCTCCTCCTCGAGTAATAGGTAAGCGTGAGATAAAATTTAATATTACACTTAAGCGTAGTTGCCACGCTTCTTTCCATGCTAAGGTAAATTTGGCAAAGTTGAAGCGCTGCTGGAAGGGGGCGTGGCTGCGGAAAGCGAAGTCACCTCACTCACATAAGCTCCTAAATAAACAGTCACCTCACTCACATAAGCTCCCGAGGAGCTTATGTGAGTGAGGTGACTGTTTATTTAGACTGTGAGTACATGAAAAATGGTGTGTGATTAATGCTTAACGCGGTGAAAATAGAATATAGGGAATAATTAAAAGAACAAATGGAGAATACGTATCCCAATTTATCACGAATATACTTAATGAGCTACCATACCATTAAACAAAGACGTATCTGAAACAGTAATTTTCACAGTAATTGTTTTAATGATGTGCCATGCAAATGTAGAATGGTTTCATTCGAGATTCTGGGCCTATGTTATACATTGATTTTTACCTATTAATTCAATAAATACCATGCTCCGAAACATGATATTCATTATTAAACCTGTTTATTTTAGTTCACACAACAGCTTTATGTAGAATCATTTGCAGGATTATAACGCAATAAGATTCACCTTTTTAAAGAGAAATGTCTCTACGAAAGAATTTCTATTTTATTTGTCATCCTACCGAAGAAACCAACCCATAAATATTGAATCACACAGTCATTTTTTTACGAGTACAGGGATAATTTCTGCTGTATACAAGTTTTCAATAATCACGAAAACGATAGTACTAGCTACAATTTTTCTCGTTACATGGTAATTGTAATTTGAGCACAAAATTATGCTAGAATATATCCACATTCAAAATATTTTGGTTAAGACGCCATCGAATTGGCACGCAACTTTCAAAAATGGAGGATTTTCTAAGATTTTGACTACTGAATTGTTGTTATACTATCTAGGTTTATTAGAAACTAACGTTAAAGTTATAAGAATCCAATTTACTAGAGCTACGTCAATAATAATGTTAGAGCAATTAAATTCGTGAACGCGCAGTGAAACATAAGGAACGCCCATCTAAGCATATATTATCAAAGTATTGAACAAGTTCCATATTCACGTGTTACATAACCTGCCTACTTAAACCAACGGACAGGCCCCCGCGCACATTTTCGAGGGAGGGTAACAACTTCATTGATCCTGTGGAAATCCTTCCGTAAATTGGGCAGACTGGTCGATCCATCAGCGAGAACATGTCTGGGCCACCGAGAAGAAACGGCTCCGCCTCTTCGCCTTAACCGAACACATGGTCAAAGTCTGGCCACAGTGTGGACTACAATGAACCGACCATCTCTTGTAACGAATGACACCTCATCCCTAGGCTGATTCGGAAGGCCAATAAAATTAAAAACCCGAAAAAATATAACCGTGAGGACGGCTACAGCCAGTCTACCTCATGGAAGAGTTCTCACCTCGTTAAGTAAGGGAAACCAGACAGCCAGTAAGAGGAAACCATTGGAAGTGACCTCACTGTAAATGAAGGACCATCCAGAAGACGGCAATAGGATGGCATGAGAAACTGTAAAAAGACCAAACGCGGAGGGACACTTGAAAGCAGGAACGCATATCTAAGCATATATTATCAAAGTATTAAACAAGTACCATATTCACGTGTTACAGAACCTGCCTGCCTGAACCAAAGGACAGACTCCCGAGCCTTTCTTTGCTCCATATGTCCTATCCTCTTCTAATATTCTGTAAACTTTACCATTATTTATTTTGCCCATTCATTTTATCTTCAGCATCCTCTCCAGCACCAGGTTTCGAAGGATTCTTGTCTTTTCTGGTCAGCTTATCCAATGGTAAATGTTTCCGATCCATAAAGTGCCACGCTACACACGAATGTTTTCACATTCTGTTTCCTGGTCTGTAGTCCTATCGTCTTTGAACACAGAAGTTTTCTGTTAACCATGAATGCTTTCTTAGTTTGGACTATTTTTCAGTTGGTGTCCGAGGTGCTTCTTCCGTCCAACGTGACGGTACTTCTGAAATAGGTGAAGGAATGCACTTGCTCTAATTTCTCTCCTCTCAGAGTGACTTCTGAATTCAGCTTCTCTCTTCCGCATACTTGAATTTTGGTTTTAGTCTTATTTATTTTTATGTTGTATTCCTTACCAACTACTTGATGTAAACATACTTATAAATATGACGTAGACATAAAGTCTAATAAATCAACTCACAGATGGGTTCTTCCCCAGCCACTTTCAGTCGTTAAAGGAGTAAGACCACAGAAGGAGGTTATTTGAAGACCAAGGATGTACGATATTATATAGGGATTGAGAAAGATATTTGAGAATATTTAAATCTAATTTGGAGGAAGAAGTATGAAAGTGGCACAGATAGGAGGAAGATTTGGTGTTATAATGATGGATTTAGAAAATGTAACAATGCCGAGAAAAGGGCGACTAAAAAACTTCTGAGATTACCTTAAAATTATTTGAGTGACATGGGCACGGCATGTAATTAAATTTTATGTTAAATATGGTACGCAAATAATGTAGTTCATTGAGACAATGGGACTATCGGGAATATTTTAGGACTAATTATATTGCGAACTTAAGTTGTACTCGTAAATGGTGATACAAACAACTGACATCACCTTTAAAATCAAAGCTACCTCACTCAGCGATACGTGGTTTGAGTCCAGGCTTTTAAGTCATGAGCACCTAAGGTTCACTCATGGTTTCCAACTGACAAACAGATCTTCAGAACATATCTTGGTCGAAAGTCGGGGAGTGCCAGCAGTTTTAAAAGATCTGTGAGTAGGCGGGTTGGTAATATTCGGCCTGCGCTATCGCCATATTAGAAACCTTTCCAACCATCTCCGAAGGTATAATTATATGTACTTCTACTTTCAAAAATATGTACTCACCCAACAGTCCTATTTTACGGGCTTGATTGAATGGGATGAAACTGGGAAAAAAAAGATTTGAGGTTGGCACACACGGCTGTCTGCAACCTTTGCTGGGATAGCTTTCCGTCGCCGAGAGACGACGAGGAAGGGGGAGGGAAAACAAGGCTGACAAAACTGGAGATAATTGCTGTCCGGAGAATGATATCAAACTCCCAGAATAAACTCTGCGAAGAACTTCTAGGGAAATGAGGCGAAGAAGAGATAGACTTTTCCTTTGCTGCATTCACCCACGCCAACCAATGCTTGATCGGAAAGGACAGAGAGTAAGTTTAAGGTCACTTGGCACTTCCAAGCCTTCGCTATCACATCATCTCGACTGATGAGAAAGCCTCTCTTCATTTTTCAATCAAAAAATAATAACAATTCACTAGGTTTTCTAATCTCCCCTTTACGGTTACTCTAAATTCCTTCCTGGATGAATTAGCTCATTGCACTCCATCCAAATGCTTCTGCCAAAATCGAAAAGCTGCTTAAACGCCATTCTTCATTGAAGCTCAAAAATTGTTTTCCCGCATCTCAAACCATGACCATTTAAAAGTTAGCATTATAACTTTAATGGATGCAATGGATGCAATTTGAGATTTGGAAGAAGCCTTTTTCTCAACGTGATCAATCGTCATTTGTCTACCCATTGTTGAATTAATGAAGATTAAAGATTGAGAAACCAAAATCCAAAAAGATTTACTAAAGGGCAGGGCTGAATCTTAAACCCACAAAACTCCCCAATGCGGGGAGGACGCACGGTTTGAGAGCCCGTGGAATTCTCAAAGTTCTTCGCGGGCTCTCGCATGGGGTCCAGATTTAGTGGATGCAGGCCTGCGTAAGGGCCACAGAGCTTGCGAGACAGCATACACGTATTTGAAACACCTCCGATGAGACAACACGCATGTGGAGAGGAGTAGCACTAACTTCTAGTAACTCATGGGAAATTAGAATTCGTACGCTAAAAAAAGATCAATTTAGTGAGAAAAACACACACGTTTCAGTTTAATAACTATGTTACACTCCACAGTCGTGGAGCTGGGCCGGGAGTTCAAGATGCTTTATCAGGGCAAAAAACCGCTCTCACAGAAATCAAGCCAATTTCGAGTCCGTCTTTAGATCGAAAATTTCAACCCTTCCGGCGTTTTTTGACGGTTTCAAGGTGCTACTAGCACTTGGCTGAACTTGTCGCGCTGCGCAATGCGCCGAGCGGGTTGCGTCTATTCACCTCCCAGGTCTTCCGACTACGGGCGCACAGTCACTTGACTCCACTAGCGCGTACATGGGTAGGCATCGGTAATGAGCTGCATCATTTAAACATGCTAAATGCTGTAACTAGCATTATTTGAAATAGTTCAGTTAAAATAGTATGTTCTGTCATAAACGTTCCCGAGCATGCCACATACCCCATCTTCTTAAATTCCGGAAGTGAAACCAAGCAAAAAGTACTATGTCACAATTTCAAATACATTCTATTACTGATGTCATTTAATAATGCCAGTTTTATGAAAAAAATACTTCAAAGCTCCTGGAATCCTTAGCGTTAAAGAAGATATTGAGGGCTGCTGAAAATGGTATTATCCCCATTTATGGCTCCTAAGAAAAGCATTACATTAGGGAGTAGGCTGTAGGTTGATCCGAAATAATCTGGCAACCATGCTCTCATGTAGTTTCAGAGAGGTTTTTCACATCTTATAATGCTATCTTCTAGAAAGATGAGATAGTTCTAAGAATTTTAGATGGTTAAAATTAAAGCAAGCATTCTCTCCTCTTCTTTCTCATTCATCTTACCTTACATTTCCATCATCATCATAAATTATGCCATGGCCATAATTGTCAAATTTTCCTGTCATCCGCACAGATTCAGGATCATCTTCATCCTTAGAGAAGGTAACTAACTCAATTCCTGTAATGAAAAAATAAAGGCAGATTACCAATCACAAAATTTACCTTACATACCATAAAGGTATAACTTTAATTTATTATGCATAAATCATGTTACAACATAGGCCATTTCCATGTAAAGCTTATCAAACTAATCTCAACTTTTTTTTTGCTTACATGAGATGTATCAAGTGTACTGAGAATGCTGTTATAACCCCCTTTTCAAGCATCTGAATGCATATATTCTAGAACAATCATGCATAATCTCTCAAATAAATCCTAAAAACCTCTAGTACTAGGATTTGGTTTTTCATATGGCATACTGGAATGGATTGGTTGTGTGCCATTTGCACAAGCTTAGAAAGCTGCACATAGCGTGTTTACTGCAAAGGATGGGAACCTTGCATATGCTGGAGCTTCTTCCAGTGTAGCTGCCTGAGTCAAAATTCATGGCAACAGTTTCTCCTCCATTACAGGAGGTGTTTTTGACCTGAAGATGCCTACTGTAATGGAGGAGAAACTGTTGTCATAAATTTTGACTAACGTAGCTATACCGGAAGGAGTTCCAGCATGTTCAATAGCCACTGCGGAAGCATTTGCTCCAACCTGGCATACTCTACAGCCTCCAATGCCCAAAGCCACAATGAGCGGTTGAAGCTGTAGGGCTGACCCATCAAAAGACAGACATGATAACACTACATAACTGGAAAAATGGTATTTGGAATCTGAAAGATGAGTATGGAAAAGAGAATGAGTAGATGAATGATTTTTAGACGTGGTAAATAGATATCTAACGTATCTGTGAAACCATGCTAAAGGGGAAGGATGCTGTTTCAACAGATGGTGAGCAAACATTGTGGTAAAATGTAAAATAGAGTACACATGGCAGTCAAGATGCTCGTTACTCCATGGCTTGATGCTCCATGAGAGAGTTAAGATTCTACAGATGAATTATGAGGATAAGGTGAAAAGTTCTCTGTCCAGCACAATGATGACATTGTCACTAAATTGTTTATATTTTTGTAGGCACTCGTATTACAAAAATCTTGGTTAAGTTTCAATCTGATTCATTGAAAAGTTCTCTTTTTATGGTATTTTCAAATACACAGATTGGGAGAGTTCTGATGATATGAATAAACTACATTAATCTTCTATCATAGAATTTTCCATTTCGGAAAGATAACTGCCAATTGGTAAGTCATCCAAATGTTTTTGATTGTTTTTTGCTTCTATTTTAATGGCTTGGAAATGGATGGCTGAATTACCCAGGATTAATGGTGGTGATTTTAATTAATCAGAATTACCCAGGGCACCAAACTCACCAGACCTAGATCCAAAACAAAATGTATGGGCTTGTTAGTGAAGGAATGGCAAAATTCCAATGACGAAAACCAAGAGACAACGGAGACAACACAAAGTTGCATCCTTGGGTCAGCTCCTACATTGTTTCCGAATTTTAGTAGAATCAATGAGGAAATGACTTTATGGAGTCTTGATTGATTTGTGGGCAAAACTAAATACTGATTATTAGTTATGCATAAGCCTTAGCAGAACCTGCACTGGTTATGAAATTTGGTCTCTAACTGCTCTGAAAGACTACTATTTCTCCTGGAAGTTATCTGTCTCTAGTATGGAATTGAAACATCTTGAGATATCTTTAAAATCCAGATCTAATTACAGAGTACTTCCAGATCAAATATGTCTTTCAGAATCCACTGGGAAAATTTCATCCCTTGGTGAAGCTTAACCTGAAATTATCGCAAAGCGTATATAGCACAGAATGATATCTCTGGAAAAAAATATTTCAGTCAGTAATCCTTTGGGAGACAAGAATGAAAATAGGAAGGGAGGCAAGGCATTCACACTGAGTCTCAATCTGAAAAAGAAGTTCTGGAGAGTTGGTAAAGCATCATTTGGCTTAAAAGCTCCAAAGGGACTGAGTCTTGATTTAACTGATTTTCATGCTCATTGCCCACTCCGAAACCCATTCCTCAATGTCATGGCTATAGCAGGACTTGTACTTTGATTGGCTAACCTACATCACACGATACATTTCTTGTCACTCAAATAGTTCAAATTTTGCCATTATTCCCTTTTTGATTCAGATTTCTATATTATGTATACATCCTAGGGGAACTAGGTACTTCATCCTATCTTACACTGAACAAAAGTAAAGTTTCAGAAATGAAAGAAGACAGAGCTCTGTATAAAGGAATGGACAGAAATTTCTACTTACTTTCTCCTTCCTTTGACACTATTATTGCTGGCCTTCCATCAGGATAGAATATTTCTCCAGTGCCATCACATCTAAATATGGCTAAGATAGAACCATCAAGATAGGTGTATACTTCTTCTTTCACTGAATCTGCACACCTATAAAAATCAATAGGTGCGTAGGTACTTCTGTAAACTATATTTCAGTATCAGTGGAAGCAATAAACACACTAGACCAGGGGTGGCAAACCTATGGCACTCGTGCTCAAAGTGGCACGCGGAGCTGGGAGGGCGCTAAGGGATACCTCTATCTCACTCGATGGGTTGGCACACAAGTTGAGCGAATATACTCTTATTTCATAAACTTTGGCTCTCAATCGCCAAAACCACCCCTGCACTAGACTCTTGCTAAACTGAACATCCCAGAGCAAGACACTGTCCAGATTATGCATGTCCAAATTATACAGGGATTTCTCAAAAGTGACATTTATCAAGTTACATATTTTAGTAAGCCATGCATTCACCAATTGGAACTTTCTGTGATGCAAGATGCCTTTCTGCTAAGAAAGGAATACTTGATATGATGATCTCTATCATCTTACAATCCTGCAAGGATCCACAGAGGTGATTCGTGGTGGTGTTAGGACATGAGCCATGGCAGAAGTGGAAATTCAGAAAATAAGAGGGGAGAGGACAGTGGTGAATTGCAAGTAATGGTATGTCTTAAGCTAGTGTCATGCTGTTTTTCTTGAATCATCTTGCGTGAAGAAGCATAGTTTGTACCAGTAGGTTTAACAGGGCATCTCTCTTGTTTTGTCGAATTAATCAACTCTAGAGATAAAGTGCAAAATCCAAATAACATCCTCCATGTTGAACTGATACTCACCTGATCTGAGGCTTCCAAGTAACCAAAGCATAGCATGCAACCTCCTAGCCTCTAATGGTTCACAACCTAACATTTCCATCTTTATTCCAATCTAACCTAACTCAACCTCATCCAGTCATGCATAAAGGTTATATAAAATGCAATAACGGGAAACATTAAAAGCAAATATTGCATATTCAAGTAGATTGTAACAAAATTGTGCTTGCAGTGATAGTAGTGATAGTAAAAATGATTCTATATCCCATGATTTAAAGTACTAAAACAAAATTCATCAGTAAAAGTTTAAGTACTGAAATGAAATTTCAAACTCATGATGTGCCAGTCAGTCTATGAATATTTATTGATAGCACATGAACACTGAGCCATGCTATCGTACTGCCGACTAGTGTCAGCCAGAGCTGGACTCTAAGTGGATTCAGAAAGTTCAACTCCAATTACAGAATCACCATCGGTCTCAACTCACCTTTTTCAATATATACACCCAAAGGAAGCAGTGGCTTCTAGTGTGGCCTATTCATCATAGAAAGATATTCAGGAGGGTCATAAAAAATTACATGATTGGATCTCACTAGGCAAAGTGAAACCCCATCAACCAAAGTTGGTGCTTCACACTGAAGTTTTTCAACTTTTACTCCAACCAAAAAATACATATATTACTTATCAAAAAATTGCTGAACTAGTTGAATGTAAGTAAAGCAAATATCACATGTAATCCCATTTGTTGAAATATTAGCTCGGGAGAACGATTACCAGGGATTTCTTGGAGCTTTGAATGAAAACAACCGGCTCGTATAGGAACAACATGGCGAAGGACAGTTTATTTTAGAAACAACTTCCGGTATTACAAAAACAAATGAGTGAGTAAAAACGTCACAGGTGGGAGATTACAAAGAGTTAGAAACAATTACAACACTCTCCCTTAATCGACCAACATCTTTTTCTTCAGCAAATACACATTCCTAAAGGCATAATACACTTGCGGTGAGCAGTGACATTAAGTGCCTTGGTGAATACATCAGCAATCATTCTTTCTGATTCCATGTAATTAAGTATTACCTTTTTACATTTAATAAGTTCCCTGATGTGATGAAACTTAACCTCTATGTGTTGAGTACGTGCATGCAGAACATTATCAGAGGCTAATTTCAATGCACTCTGATTATCATTCCATAAAAGAATTGGACCTTTTCTACCACTTAACTCAGACAACAACCCTTTCAGGTAAACAGCTTTCCTACCTGCAGAGTCTATAGCAATATATTCTGCCTCAGTTGAAGACAGAGCAGTTACACTTTGCCTTTTACTCTCCCAGCAGATTGGCCCACCAGCATTCACAAAAACATACCCAGTAACAGATTTCCTGTCAACATCATTTGCAAATGAGGCATCAACAAAACCACAAATGTCAGGAGTGTTTTCAGTCTCTTTGAATTCAATACCCATGTCACTGGTTCCCTTCAAATACCTTAAGACTCTTTTCACACACTGCCAGTGTTCACTAGTGTAGCAATTATTGAACTGGCTAAGATAATTGGTCACAAAAGATATATCAGGCCTAGTGCACACAGATAAATAAAGCAGACTGCCAATCACCTGCTGGTAAGGTACACTTTCACACTTTGAGGCGTCACTCTTGGCCAGTCGCGTACCAGGAACCATTGGAGTTGACACAGGCTTACATTCTGACATTCCAACCTTACACAGTAGGTTCAAAATGACCTGCTTTTGGTCCAACTTCACTTTACCGTCACCCATTCGTACTCTCATTCCCAGACAATCCACAACTGATCCCAAATCTTTAACCTTAAAACAAGAATGCAGCTTACCAGGAAATTCCTTTCTTTGTCTTTCTCTTATAGGATATCTCCTTTCACATTCTGTAACTATGTTTTCAGGGACATTCACGAGTATTTCACTTTCACCCACAACAGACTGATTGTCAACACCATTTTCCACACCATGAATGTGATTGACATCAGCATTTATATCACTGTGACAACCATCATCGTCATTGACATTACACATAGGAAATGGAAAAACATCATCTAGGTTAACCGTTACAGGCACATTTAAAAAACCTTTCTTCCCTCCACCAATAGCCTTGATTGCAGTGAAACAATTTTCCTTAAACTCAACATCACGAGCAACATGAATTTTTCTTGGGTTATTAGGATCAAGTAAGCGATACCCCTTACAATCTGATGAGTAACCCACAAAAATCATTTTCTCACTCCGAGGATTCAGTTTGTCCCCTCTAATTTCCTCAGGGATTAGAGCATAAGCATCAGAGCCAAAAACCTTAAGCTGATAATGACTGACCTTCTTACCAGACCACAAAGCCTCAGGGACATTACCAGGAACACTCCTATGAGGGCTCCTGTTCAGTAAATACACAGCAGTGTTAGCAGCCTCCACCCACATCTGCTTAGGACTTCCTGAGTGGAAAAGCATGCAACGCACTTTCTCAAGAATAGTGCGGTTCAACCTCTCAGCAACTCCATTTTGTTGGGGAGTATACCTCACAGTTTTCTGATGAGTGATTCCTCTAGATCTGAAAAAATTCTGCAGCTCATCACTCAAAAACTCAGTTCCATTATCAGACCTGAAACATTTCAACCTTTTACCAGTGACATTTTCAGCCATATT
The DNA here is from genome assembly GCA_963169105.1 of Ceriagrion tenellum. Lineage (NCBI taxonomy): Eukaryota > Metazoa > Arthropoda > Insecta > Odonata > Coenagrionidae > Ceriagrion > Ceriagrion tenellum. The sequence goes on along the minus strand of OY720633.1, from coordinate 28,824,477 downwards.
TAAAAATCAATGACTCTCTGCTTGGTTTCAGATTTACATTTTAGGAAATAAACAGTCGTCCTCCTAGAGAAATCATCTATGAGAGTAAGAATATACCTTGACCCACTCCATGACTTCACATTTGAACCAAAATCGCAAAGATCAGAATGAACTAGACCTAATAGCTCATCTGCCCTAGTACCTCCTTCCTTAGGAAAAGGTTTCCTGTGCTGTTTTCCAAGAACACAAACATCACAATCACTTGTAGGCTCATGTTTGAAATTAATGCAATCACTCAATTTGTCTCGCAACAACATCATGTTTTGCTTACCCAAATGACCCATTCTCTGATGCCACAATTGATAATCATTGCCATCACATACAAACGCCTGCTTTGATTTGACATCCAAACGGTATAACCCATTACTCGTTCTACTTGCAGTGGCTAGTTCTGTACCATTACACACAAAGTCATTGTCATACATTTTACAACCCTTGTTATCATACACGACAGTGATTCCTTTGTCGGCCACTTGACTAACAGAAATCAAATTTTCTTTCAAGCCAGGAACATGCACAACATTTTTCAGTTCAGAAATATGGTCACTTACATTTAAGTTTACAGATCCAACACCTTTGCTCACAAGCTTACCGTTATTACCAACAGTAATCTCTACATGGCCTTCAATGTCTGGACAATAATCATGCATACGGTCTCCATACGGTGACATATGCACGGATGCTCCGGAATCTACGAACCAATCCGAGTCACAGGATGCAGCCGACAGGGCACACAGAAGACTTCTCTTCATTCTCCTATCTTCTCCACTCTTCTCTCCCTTAACCTCGGCTCTGCTCTCGTTCGGATCCTTCTTCTTCCGCAACTGTGGGCATTGCGTTTTAAGATGCCCCTTTTCACCACAGTTCCAGCACTTCCACGCCTTCACAACCGACGAACTCCCAGCCATGGTCGAAGAGTTGGACTTACTGCCCTTAGAGTACAGGGCACTGGATTCGGGAACACTAGAATTTTGACCGGCACTCACGCTCTTCCGGTAGCTTTCGTCGAGCAAAATAGTTTTCACACGATCCAAATTCAAAACACTCTCACCACTAGTGATAGCCATGACGAGATTATCGTACGAATTTGGTAGCCCCTGAAGCAGCATTGCAGCAACAAAATTCTCAGCCATCGGCTCACCGATACCCTCCAGCTTGTGCGCCAACCCGATCACCTCACTAATATACGAGTCCATTGATGCGAACTTATCCAGTTTCATTTGGCACATTGAGCGAAGCAGGGAAACATACCGCCATTTACCTTTGTCCTCATAAGCCTTAGATAAAGCATTCCACGCGTCCTTTGCTGTTTTAGCTGGCCTAACATGAGGATATACTACAGGCTGTACCATGAGGCAAATATCTGCCAACGCTTTATCATCCCTACGCTCTTTCCCTTCACCACTGTCCGTTCCTTGAACACTACTCCACAACCCATTGCGACGTAAATAATTCGTCATCGCAAAAGACCAGTCATAATAATTCTCCCGGCCCACGAGTTTCTCAAAACCGTACGACTGCGACGTGACCTGAGTTTCGTACATTTTGCTGACAGAAAAAACACTGTTTACCACAAAAAACGATCTCTACACACAGCGGCGATTCACGGATGTCGTCCTGGGCCCATAACCTGTTGAAATATTAGCTCGGGAGAACGATTACCAGGGATTTCTTGGAGCTTTGAATGAAAACAACCGGCTCGTATAGGAACAACATGGCGAAGGACAGTTTATTTTAGAAACAACTTCCGGTATTACAAAAACAAATGAGTGAGTAAAAACGTCACAGGTGGGAGATTACAAAGAGTTAGAAACAATTACAACACCATTCCATGTCCTACTGTATGGTTTGACCTAATCATTCACGACCTGTCTCCTGAATTTTTCTCTTCTGGTTAAGATTTATACAAAAAGAGTGTCCAATGATATATTGGTCATGTTGAGAGAATAGATGGGAGTCAAATAACCTATTATGTACATGGTAGAGGAGTAATTGAAGTAATGGATAGGGCTAGACTGATAAAGCCATGGGTGAGTGCATTAGAAGTGGTTCTCATAAGGAGTAAGAGGAGTATTAATAATAGGAAAGCATATACAAGAAGCAGTATATGTAAGTGGCAGAAACAAGAAAGCAGTTTATTTGGTCAGAATAGTCAGTAGTAAATCATTTTAATCAAAACCAGTTTCTTAGGTCTAACTTCAAGGATCGTGCTATTTTGAAAATGTCTCTTTCAAGACTAAATGGCATGCATAAGTAAAATTAGCTATATGGGAAAACTACACAGAACCCCAAGATAGAAGAAAGACAGTAATGCCGAAATCATATTTGTTTAATTTTATCAAATTTACCATATAAATGGGTTCCTTCTCTGGCTAGTATGATAAACAGCTACTTCCTTCTTATGATATACTCTTGTCATAGTTGTCCAATCACAATCAATATATCTAGGATCAGAGAGAGAATATGGTACATAGCCAAATATTTTGGCACCTGGAAAGAATTTGACAGAGAATTTTCACATATGAATTAAAAATGACGAGGGGAAAATAGAACAAGTCCATGCTAAAATTATACTGAACATAAACATTCTTTAACAAATTAAGAGAAAGTTACTTCTTGAATTCAAACTGAAATTCAAATCTCTCCCAGAGACTACAACTTTTCTCATGGAAAGGTGTAAGCACATTGATGCCATAAGGAATACAGAGAATTTCATTTTGTGATGTCAAGTGTGTTTTGTTAAGACCCACACAGACTTAGCGTGTCCCATTCAAGTTTAGTGGGGAAAATGTTCCCCAATAGAAAATATGCCAATGGTACCAATGTGGAATTTTAAAAGTTAAGGATTTTGTAAACTAAAAAAATGAACTTCTTAACTACCAACCTGCTTTTTCAATTTGCTTTGAAAATGTAGATTCATGCATTTTGGAGCCTTTGGAGACTTTGGATCGAGAACTCATTTTGCCAATGGGTTCATCTTTCCCTTTCATATTTTTGGCTGTTTTCTTATTTTTCTTAGACTTCGTATCTGCATTTATTGAGCCATCATCAATAGTAAACTTGCCTTTTTTACCCTATTATAAAAAAGAACCTTCTTTATGAAAGACATAAATGTTACAATTAGGACTGGCCATAGTTATAGTGCCTTAAAACTTGGGTATAACCAGAATTTAAGATAGGAGGTGGGGGGCAGAGCATCCACCTGTTGCTGTAGTCTCATGATAGGGAGGGGTGGGCAGAGGACATCATCCAGTTTGGCTCCATATAACAGATTTGGAATGAAATGTCTAGTTCACTGGGAGGAAAAGGAGGAGGGGGTAACCTCCCTCTGCCTAACCGGTGTAAGCCCATGCCTTACGTAATGGGAAACTCATTCATCAATCTTAATTGTCTTACTTTAAATCAAAACTGAAGGAATTTCATTGAGTCATTTCATAAACTCAATGAAATTCCTGCATTCCTTGAGCATTACTATAGTAATGCCCAAAGGTGAAGATCCAGTAGGGGCCTTAGGGGAGAGTAAGGGAATGGCGAACACTTAAGGCCTTTTTTTATTACATCTAAATGGCTCGCTCAAATTCAATTCAAACTAATACTAAATAAAGTATGTAGGTAGTACTTCAAATTAAATAACATGTTTTATGTCAAGTATGTTACATACAGTTATAAAAAAATATCAACTAAACCTTTACACTGTTCGGTATTGCCCTACCTGTCAGGTAATGACGAACACTTTATTCCCCATTAAAATAACATAGGCAAATAAAACTCACATAAAATCGAAAATTTTGGAACTATTTATTGCGTATTTCTGTAACAAAATAAAGGACGTTGAATGAGGTAATAGTAACAGGAAAAATTTGAATAATAAACTAAAAAGTAACTAAATCTAAACCAAAAACAAATTTCCTACAGAACTTGAAACAATTATGAAGCTTAACTTGCTTCTTGAAAGAACAGTCTTTTAAGTTTGTAGTAGAACACGACAGTAACAAGGCTGAAACTTAAACTTTAAACTGACAAAAACTTCTTAAATTAGTCTAAAAAGTTTAAGGCAGGTACATTAGTATTTGGCTGATATTTGGCAATTAGTTTAAGGCACACTGTTCCAGTCTTGGAAATCACATTTGTTATTTGGCCATCAGGACAGGCCAATTATTTTCCTACACAAATATCGCACTTTTACCCCTCAGGGGAGTCCCACCAGAGCACTCAGCATGTACCCAAATTCCACATGCAGTGCTCCGATACCACAGCTCCTGATCTTGACCGTAGTCGTCACAGACGAAACACTTCTCTTGGTCCGTCTGCATCTTCTCGAATTCAATTTCCTTGAGAAGATTTTTCTTAGCTTTTCGCTGGACTTTCATAAAAAGTTTTCCTTTCCCAGTAGGGACACCTTTTTCATATTTCTCAGGTTCTTTTGCCTCCTTAATTTTTATATTTTTAATTTTGGCAGAATTTTCTTCTCTGATTTTTAGTTTTTTTTTCTTTTTCTAGTTTTTTTTAAATGTTTTACTTCAAGATCACCCTTCATTGGTGTTGTAGACAGTATTTCCGAGCGCTGTTTCGGCCAGCCTCTTTTTGTCTTTGGATCATCTGGTTGATTGGCTTTGCTGGTTGCGGGAATTGGTAAAATCTCTTGGAAGGATCTTCCAGGGGATACAGCAACCTCATTTGTAACAGAGGATTGGCTTCCATTTGCAGCAGTTTCAATGCATGGTTCCTGACGTTGAAGACAGGTATCCTCTACAAGAAAATCTTCATCTGTAAATATATTTGTGTTAAAAGGGTAGATCCCTGTCTTTGTAAATCCAGAGATGCCTTTCAAGACGGTAGTGATTGTACCATAGGCCTTGGAAAAAAGACCGGCCACGTCGTAAGGTGTGATCTTTTCAAACTGTTTTCCTTTCAGGTAAATGTCACACTCCTTATTGTAGGCTGATTTTAATGAAGATTAGTAGGTCACATCCAACGGCTGAAGGCGGTAGGGTGTGTGAGGGGGTAAGGAGACAACCACAATACCATTTTCTCGCCATATATCAAAGGCGTCTAGAGTGCAGTGAGAAGAGTGATTGTCCATAACTAGTAAAACTGGCTTTTCTTTGGTAGGATTTACATGTTTTATGAAGTGATCTAGCCATTCTAGAAATATGTCCTCATTTGTCCATCCTGACTTTGAACAGTCGTAAACCACACCAGGGGGTCCATCTTTCTCTAACAAAGGCGTCATCCTCTTCCGAGGAAAAATAAACATTGGAGGTATATATTGGCCAGCCGCGCTCATAAAGCACAACACTGTGATTGTTTTTCCACGCTCCCAGCTTGTCACTGCCCCTACTCTTGTCTGCCCCTTTTCTGCTCCAACGACGCCATTCCCTTGCACAGTAGAAATACCGGTCTCATCCATATTCCAGATTTCTGTCGGCTCAAATTTGTATTTTACCATAACTTCTTCCAAATTAGCAAAGAATTTTCCAACATCCTGTCGGTTAAATCCTATAATTCTATTAATACTAGTAGCTTCTGGCCTGCGAATGCTTAATTTACCATTCCTTTTTATAAACCCATAGAACCAATCTTTTTCAGCGGTTTTGGTCTCTTTGTTAAACGAATGTTTGATTGGATTACTTGCAGCAAACGTGAAGGCAGCACACCGAATGTCTTTTGGAGTGATGCCATAAAATTTTTCTAGCAAGACGAATAATGTGATCAGCAAATTCACGCTCCTGTTCAGGTGTGAAGGTAGAGTAGCGTCAAAGAAACAAGGGATCGGATTTTGCTTTCGATATTCGGTCATATGAAGTTGTAACGGGAATGCAGTGTAGCTTTGCCGCTTGTCGAATTGATGTTCTATTTTTTACTAATACAAAAGCCGCCTCGAGTGCTTCCTTAGTCCAATTTGCTTAATCGGTAGTTCGTTTGCGGTTGCTTGGCATCTGAAACAATGAAATCCTTGGTAGTATTTGTAGGAAAAAAGAGCATGTAAGCAGCGGGGAATACCGAACACATGGCGGGGAATACCGAACAGTGTACGCCATTACCCGAAACTAAACTTTCGTGTTTGAAAATACCACGTTGAGAAACGGTTGCCTGTATTCCTGAATCCAAAGTATATTCTTATTCTATATGTTATTAACAATCTATGGGCATGTTATTCAAAATCTACGATAAATAATAACGCATACATACATTAAAAAATCAGATAACTTCCTTAGATCAAAAACATCAAAAACACACTTCTTTCATCCACTCTCTCAAATGAACTGACAATATGGCGGTGCTGTTCCTGCTGTTTTGTATTGGAGCCACTAGACTGCAACACCTCACATAGAGAAGAAAATACGCTGCTGGCCGAACATAGAGGCATGTTCGGCATTGCCCTCTGTTCGCCATTACCCGGTTCTCCCCTACCTATTCCATGATCTCAATGCGAAAAATTTCACGGTGTCTTGAGACGTCAAAATGATAAGGAACCACATCAGTAATGGCACCGAAAATATGGTGAAAATGCATATCTGCCGACTACACTTTTTGACTCAAATTTAAAACAAGATAATTCACTATAATTCATTCGACCGACTTCGGCATTCTTTTACACACTATCGGTTAAAATGGTAAAATCCATCGATCCGTCACTGCACCACATTCCATGGGGGACATAGGCATCCACAGAAAAAGAATGTTGAGCTGCGTCCCAACGGGACACTCGATGTCAGACAACGAGTGTCTCAGTTTAGACGGCCCCGAGAGCTGTGTCGCGACACCCGCGTGGATGTGTCATGCCACTAGTGTCTCTGGGCGCAGTGTCTCGTTAAGACGGTCCCGATCCGACCGGTTGCGACACTCTGACACGGCTCTATGAATTTCTGGAAAGCTGGATTTTTTGTCGGGGAGTCGTGGCAGCAGGCGCACAGGTGTCTGAGAGCCCTTTTTGCCCGTCAAAAATCGAGTTTTCAAAATTTTGAATTTACATCTTAGATGTTCTATCATCTATCATAAAGATATATGATTGGTTCATTGTAAAGAAAGTGAAATTTCATCGATTGACAACCCATCGGGTTGTCAATCGATGAAATTTCACTTTCAAAATCGACAACAACGGGTAGAAACGGACTTTAAGGGAATCAGCGCTACCCCTTGAAAATCATTTTCTCAGGCTCGAAAAGGAAGTCAAGTACAACTCATCGTAGATATATTTCCACCATAAAATCAAATGATTTACTCATTTTGAAACATATACTACATTTCTTTGCTCTCAAACCGTCTCTGCGTAAATTCATAAGTGATACGGCAAGATATAGCACTTTAACGATGCTACGTCATGCACTTTACCGGAATCAATTAGGCGTTTAAAACAATCCTCTCTTATCTTGCGTTTAGACATTAAGCTAGGGCTAGTGTAACCCTCTTTCTAAGGGAAGTAACAAAAGTAATGTGTTTTTAAGGGCTATTTTTTAAGCTATTTTCTCATTATTCTCGAAGCGCGGAAGTTTGCCCTTTCCCTGTCGCTAGTTGCTCATTCTCGCGTTCCCTCTGGGCTGAGAAATCAAAGTCTGCTCTTATAATCGGATAGGGTAGCGGCGTAAAACGAGGTTAATTCTTAATGATCCTCATTACATAAATAACAACATCTCAGTCGGCATATTAACTATATAAAGTCGGCGTTTATACCATAACTATCGATGATCATTACCTGCTTGGTTTATGTACTTGAAATCGACACCGCCCTATTTTAATTACGAGATTTAAAGGGGTCCATAAAAATCAACCTGGTTTTCAGTACTTTCATGGCTGCATACCAATACTTTTATTTGCTGCTAACGCAAAAATTACGTTAGGCAAATTAGAATTTTGTTACGCAAACATATCACTTCTACTGCTTATGTGTTGCAACCTTGCAAATTCCTTGATAGCGCGGCAAAATGTTACTTTTTGGGAGCATTGAGCAACATCGCACAATTATTCACTTTCACACCAAAGTTTAATTTTCGTTTCTCTCAATTACAAATACACATTTTTAAGTAGAATATATTGTATTTTGCAAGTATTAGTTTTATGCTATCACTGCATACCTTCCCAGTTACAGTCGCCAATTGAAATTTTTAAAAAAATGAACAAGGCTCAGTTGATCTATGTATAATTAAAAGCGCAATTTATTCCTGGCCTGCTTGCCTTTCGAAGTAAATCCTTAATAGACCTCATGAAGGGAGTAGATTTGCCAGAGCTTCAAGAGATTTTTTTCGTGGTAGTTTACACAGGTTTAACAGAAGAGGATCTGAAGACTGAAGTAGGTATAAAGAAGATTTTTGTTTGTCAGCTCCATTTTTTTTATTTTCCGGGGGTGAAGTTTTCCAATCTTGTGCAATTCTTGCTCCTGAATTATTGTGACTCCTTGGAAAAGTAAACGATTGGAATGGGAATGGCACTTGTCAATGCCATGAATAGGTATTTTATGTATAGTAACTAGCATTGGGTTCCATGCATTCCGGTTCAAAAAAATTGTTGTATTTAGTTAGCATTCCTTGAATACATGTGCATTTGCCACATAATTAAATTGCGAAGCAGGAAGCAATACAACCAGCGATGAATTAGTTGCAGATCTACACCTGTTATTTATCCGCCGATTTCTAAAACTCTAAAAAAAACCGGCGAACAGTGTAGCCATTCATTTGAATTTCTAAACCTTTGCTTTGTACATACTGTCGACAACAAAACCTAGGCTTTCTTGAAATTCCTTTTTTCTTTAGTTTGTACGTTCCCCCAGCTTTTCCGAAGGTCCAATGCGCCACTTCCATACCCCCAACTTGAAGCCAATATGAAGAAGCCTCAAGGCACTCATAAAAAATGAATCCATCTATGAATAGGAGAAATACTGTAGTATAAGAAGAAGAGTTTCTCACGGCTATGCCCTTTCTAATAATCTCATCAATATTATTATGATATGGCGCGCTTCCGCATATGAAGCACTTCTGGGTAAATAATGTATAACCTTGCCATCTGCCATCGTTAAATGAAGTAGATACCTTACTGTTGATACTGTTTACGGTGATGCCAGCAACAGTAAACTCTTTTTGGTCTGTCTACCTGATTCGAATAACGTTCATTTTTTCTAGTAATTTTATATTATTTCTCCTTAACAAAAACTAATTTAAGTGGTCGACGTAGCCGTGGGGAAAATGGACGTGGGTTTTGCTAGATTATTTTCATTTTTGAATCTTCCGATAGGATATGCAACTGAATTCAATACAGAAATGACAAAAGGCAAAATCATCGAAGTTGTTCCTAAGCAGAACCTTCTGCTTGTAATGAAAAAATCCGTTCCGTCAAACCGCCACTTTGAAACAATTTTCAGATTTTTAACACTAGAACCGTGGACTTTTTCTTATACCGTTTCCGGCGCAGGAGGTCATTTTGACCCCTGCTTATTTTGACAGTTTTTTCACTCATTTGCAAGGTTTTTTAGTCCCTCTATTTAGGTATTGTTAGATTTAGGCGTAAGGGCTGCCATTGCCTTATTTTACTGCACTTGGTCAGGTAGGCAATCAGCATTACTCAGAAGTATTAAGATTTTTGCTCTTTTTCTTATATGAATTTTCTTTTCTTGGGTTAATAATAGTTACAGCATTTTTTGATAAAAACATGATTTAACACTGAGAAATATGTTATTTCATTTCCAAAGAATGAAAGGAACACTGTAGTACAGGAACTGATTAAGAATACAAATTATAAGAAGTTACATTTTAACCAAATTTTGTTCAGGGTAAGTAAAACAATATTTAGTTTTCCTAACAAAATGTCAAAATAATTTCTCCACTGGCATACCGGAAAGGCAAAACACCTTAGTTTCACTTGTACAAGTGCCATTTACAAAATTTCTGCAGCCTACATACATATTACACGTTTTCTTCCCTTGACATTTCTCCATGACTTGGCAATTACGGCGAGAGGAATATATTGGCACTTAACATGAGGCTAATTGAACCCTTTGAGGTAAGTTCCTACTCTGCCTGTACGTTTCGGAGAGCTCCTCAGAAAGATTACGTGAAAACTGATGACGCTGCACTTTTTTACCAGTACACTCCTGGTACAAAATCCATGCATTGATGGCAGCCAAGTCTAGAATATTATAGAATACGTGTACTGGCCAACGTCGAGTGCATGCTCGAACAGAATACAGTCGGGCCATTTGGTCAACTGCATCCACCCCAGCCTTATTATGGTTGTAGTACTCAATAGTTTCAGGTAACTTTTTCCATTATTTGACACAGTAATGCATGGATGCATGGTACTTAATAATACTACGTTCTTTCCTACTTCACCCTGATAGACAGAGTGGCATCATCATTTTTCAGGAGGACCGTTGAGTAGCTCTCAGTGCTTGATTCCTTCACTGCTTGTGGTACTTCGCGTCTCATACGGGTCATTGTCCCAACTAAACTAGTTTTCTTAGCTTTTAGATTCGTCACAAAATGCAAGAAAGTAAAAAAATTGTCTGTTGTTACATTACGTCCCTTTCCAAGAAATGGATCGCTCTACTTCATCACTAAGTGCTCGCCTAGATTTACATCGGGAGGTCTGTCTGTTTTACCCAAGTAATACCTATTGGGGAATAGCATTGCAGATGTATGTACTTACTCTTTGAGTCCACAAGCATCCAGAACTTAATGCCAAATTTATAGGGTTTATTTGGCATATATTGCGTAAAAGGGCACCTGCACTTAGAGGGGAATAACTGTTCATCCACGGTTAAATTGGGCCCTGGTTTATACAGATTTTTCGACGAAAGTTTCCACAGTTTTCGCAGCAGTTTTCATTGAAAGGGTTCCACACATCAGAAATCGGAGCAAACTTACTGGTTTGAAGACGCATAGCTCTCTTCCCTCTGATATCAAACCTAAGGAATCTCATTATTTCGCGGAAACGATCCCGAGACATGACATTTGCAAAGAAAGGTGGCCCCCAGTGGGTAGACCACAGACTGTCAATTTCTAGATGTCTAGCTCCATACGCCCCCCGTGCATAGAGAATACCTATGAAAGCAAGCAGTTCGTCAAGAGAGAGACGGACCACTTACTATCTTCCGTTACTGCGCTAGCTCGAATCTGAGTGCATAGCTCTATGTGTTTCAACATTCCATTGGTTATTAGCAAAATCCACGCCGATTGAGCACTGTCTTCGTCTATATTGCGCTTAGCGTACGGTATGGGACCAAGAACCTCCCTTAATATGTTTTGAGACTCTCTTCGTCCTGCATTTTCTTTGCTTGGTTCAAAAATAGTCCATTTTGTACCATCTTTAGCACATAAGGAGCTGCCAACCTGCATGGAGCAAAGCGAAGCACGCCCAGGATCAGCAGCTCGGCGACGCACATGACCAAGAGAGGGAACAACTGCATTCGCGCTGGCAACTGAAGAAACTTGAGCAGGTTGTGCGCCAGCCTGACCGCGTCCTCGTTCTCCTCGATCATGGCCTCCCCAGCGACGACCACCTCGGCCACGTCGGGGGAAAGGGGGGTTCAGCGATGACATCTTGCGTGTCCTCAGCTTTCAGTAGGTCAGCGCCTCCAGGTCTCAAATTTTTCCCAGCAGCAACGTCTCCTGTACATTATACATACATGATATTCAATTCTCTAAAGGTAACATTTTTTAAATAAAATGCAATACACTTACTAGAGGGTCCGCCATTTTTAAGGTTGTCGCTCTCATCTGCACTGCTTTCAGATGTGCCGCCCTTCGACCGATCTCCAATAAAATCGTTGTCGCCCGACTCGAAATCTGAGTCCTCTTCAATTTCGGATAGCTATTCGCTGAGGTCTTGAAGTTGCTGAATGATATCAGCGGCCTCTTGAGCCGTGTAACGCTCCTTACGCAAAATAGGCGGCATATCGGATCCGCAACAAGTCGTTCTTCGCCTGCAGCAGAGCTATTAACGACTGCTGAGCGAGGGAGGAAGGAACACTACGCCGCCACACGGCAGTAGTGAGATATTCCCTGCAAGTTTGAACATGTCTCCCGAACAGATTTCCAGACACACCAGCTCCCCTCCCCTTCCGGCTGTGCGTCCTTCGCCCTTGCCCGAAATGACAGACGCTTATTGCTTCTTTGTACGTTAATCAGAGTTGGAAATATATACAAATTTCGCTGTGGAATATCCAATTTCCAAGGAGGGTCAAAATGACCCCTTCCGCCAGAAACGGTGTATCATCGCACAGAGAGCGATACAGTGGCCAAACGAGGATAAAACTTCCTCTAATAGGACAAAGTATCATTTCATGAAAATTCATAAAAAGCCAACCCGTAGTTATGAAAAACAAGCATGAAAAATATTAAGTGAAAATAAAAAGGGGTCATTTTGACCCCTGCCGCGGTTCAAGTGTTAAACTGAAATGGGTTAAGTTGGGAATACCACGAAAAGGCGCTCTTTTGTGTGGTGAGGCAATGTCCAGAAATGTATATCTGCTCCACTGGCAGATATCAAATTGAGGGCTTATTTGGGTAGGAGCGTATTTTTGCTCACAATAGTGTATTGTGCTCTTTTTCGGCTTTCGTGAGAATTTGCCAGCCAGGATGCTGGTCCCAGTCGCCGGAGGGCCTCGAAAAAGGCTGGACGCGGCATACCTTTGTCTTGATCAATACTACCTATCTACCGAAAATGACTAGGTACCCCAACCTAGCATGTTACACAAAATGTCCAACAGTAACGGAAAAAATAATATTTCATGATATCTATGGGTATATGCTAGAAAATTCTTGGATGTTAATGAATTATTCTAAATTACAGTCATCGATTTTCTACAGTCAAATGTCCCACGCAACGCACTTAGCCACCGCTGTTCAAAAGTTCAAAGCTTCAAATTCAATTCACCCATCTTACTGAAAACAAATGACTTGCGATATTGTGTACTAACGGTAGTAACTGTGGTATACTAAGAGGCCAAGAGGTATCGGATACATGAGATGGACTTCTTATGATATTTGATGTTGTGCCTTGGTAATTTTCTTGATGAACTGATGAGGTAAGTTACTGATCTCTTGATTCTAGACAGTAATGGCTGTTTGTTTTAAATGAATTGGGTCAATTCTAACTTATGCGTCGCTTCTAGTTCTATCTACTATATTTAGGAAATGGAGGCCACCTGTGGCCAAAACGACCAAAACCACGTCCAATTTATTAAAAATTGTGGATGTTCCCAGCGTGTGAGCTCTTGTTCGACAGTAGCATTTCTAAGCCGCCCTGTGCCTGCTCTGCCCTGCCCTCCTGCCCTGCTGGTTTGAGTCCTCTGAAAATACTTTAAATCAACTTGTCGTCTGACAGAGGAATGACAACTTCTCGTAAGTATACATCTAAGTCCTCTCTTGTGAAAATTCACCATCATTAGGGGGATACACAATTTCGTAAGATATGGTATTGTGTTGGGCCGATACATAAAACACAGCAATGTCTCCTGTGGTTCAATCAAAATGTGGACCGGAGACGAGAAAATGTAGTTTTAATGAAACCCTGATCAAGTCCGGTGTGATCTTTGATTACTTCTTTGAAATTGAGTGGTGATACTGACTAGCACACCTGACTGGCTATTGGGAAATCCAAATTTGAATCTCGTCTGCTCCTAATAATTTTTCATGGATTTCATCCCTTGTATTCAATAATGAGGTTTTAATGGTAATATTTACTCACTCCTGAATATTATCATAATAGATATGTCATTGAAATAGCGACATGCTTACTGATGCTTACCCGTTTTTCACGTTCTTCATGTGAAGGTGCGCCACGAGTGTCATGTTTTTTATCTTTCTTCTTGGCTCCATCTATGAGGAAACATACAACTTATTAGCTTGAAATTTATCTTAAACTAACAGGTAAAATAAAGTATAGTTGTTATTAACTTGATACATTTTTTTATCCTACTGAAAGGTTTTTATTACCTTCACTCAAAGGTTGGTGTAATGAAACATCAATTCTAGGAAAAATTTGCACCCCCATTTCATGGAAGGAAGGCAATAGAATGTACAAGAAGGAATTCACATAGCATACTGTACATATTCTAGCCTCCCACACATACATGGTTATGTATGTGTGTTGCTAATTTTAATGCTGATAAGTTGCTTATTTAAAAAAACTCAGTGGCTCATAGTTAAACTGTAGACTAAACTAAGTAGTTAGTCTGTAGTTTAACTTTAATGCAGAATGTTGCTTCATTACACATTTTATGGTAGAGGACTGGTTTGATAAGCACGGCAACATCTCCTGTGGTTCAAAATGTGGACCGAAGATGAGAAAATGTAGTTTGAATGAAACCCAGGTATAAACAGTGAGCCACTGGTATTTGGCTGCAAGGGATCGGCAACATTTTGGACCCACCACAATTTTAATTCTGCCAGTTGAATTTGGCATACCTAAACTACTATTCCTCCCTAACACACACTGAAATAGAAGTAGTGTTGACATTGGTTACCTCATAATTGATACAACACGAATAATATCTATGCACTCAGGAAATGAATATGGTAAAATGTAATTTGTCCTTAATGTCACTGTAAGAATAGAAATGATATTGTTGTTATTAATGTATGTATCCAACTGCACGGAAATGAAGCTGATTGTAAAAGTAGGATATAAACATGAGGAATGAGAGCATTTAAATTACTTTAGTACACTAATAGAAAATGGGCATAGTATCAAAAACATAAGGAGGAGAAAAGCATTGGCTGAGGAAGCTTTCAGTAACAGAAGGAAACTGATGACAGGGACCTTGGATAAGGATGTGAAGAAGAGGCTAGGGAGAGCTTGATCTAGAGAGTAACTGTATGGGGTAGTTATATGGACCCTAAGAAAGGACATGAACAGGCTGTGGGTGTTTGAGATGCGCATATGGAGTCGGTATGACGGATGGAAAGGAAGACAAATGAAAAGTGCTTAGTATGGTAAGCAAGAAAAGTAAGCTTCTTAATGAAATCTGGGATCGGCAGAGTAGGTGGATGGAAGAAGCAATAAGGGGTGATGGGCTGATGAGGACTATGGTTTAGGGAAGGATGTTGGGCAAGCGATGAAGGGAAAGAAAGGAAATCGATTCTATGGGTGAAGAAGGATAGATCATATGCTGATGAGAAAAGGGAAATACTGGAGGTAAATAGCTCCTTGAATGTGTGGAAAATTGGGAGGAGTTTCTCTTGACTTAAGACGGACCTATCTTTATAGCAGTCACAAAAGCTCCTGTCACTGTGACGTGGTAATATTTACTCACTCCTGAGTCTTATCATCATAGAATTTGTATACTTGTTTTTTTGCTGAGGCTAAGTTCTGAAGGCTGATGGGTCTCAGCAGAGTCTTAAATTGATGAGTGCATGAGGAGGTTCTCGGATGGTACACCAGATCACAGTGTTCATTGTTGCCATTGTTTCAAAAGTAATCGAGCATCATCCTCAGGGGAGAGGTGATTCACCTTTGCCCTGAGGACGATGCTTGATTTAAGAGTTGACACATCAGCTACAATGAACACTGCAACCTGGTGTGCCACCCGAGAAGGTTATTGTCCACACATCCACCAGGAAACTTGGATCATAAATAAGTTGCTGAGTGCTAATTTAGGGGTGGGGGAAGTTACCCCAAAATTTATGTCAGGATCCGGCTCTCTCTCTTAAGTAAATTGCTTCCTTAGAGTCTTGAATATGAATTACTGTGAATACTGAAATCATGGCATAGTCTTCATAGTCTGTTGTCACCTTGTTCTCACAAATTTTGCCATAACTTACCAAAAATTCATCGTCCAGGTTTTCAATAAAGTCAGTCACAAATTGTACTTTTCCAACTTTATTTTCAAAATCAATGATCCTTAGATGATCGACAATCCTTTTTTCTTTACATACATTTCAAATTTTCCACTTTTTCCTTTTCTCTTTTTCGTTGCACTTTTACTAGTTGATGAGTCACTGAAATAATGACTTTCTTTTAGTTCCTTTGGGATTATTTTCATTCCTATCTTTTCCTTTTTAATGGCTTTGTCAATTCCCTCACAATTTCTTGTAGGAATTTTGATCTATGCATCTTGCTTCTTGGATTTATGTTATTGTGTATAACAAAAGAGTTAATGCCTGCCATATTTGTCAAGTGGAAAAAATTTACCATTGACCATCTATTTGTGTTTCTTGAAACATTGTGTCTTACGCACATCTCATCCACTGGGCCAATATCACCCTCAGAAACGTTATTAAAAGATATTATCTCTGGTTTCTTCTTGTCACCTCTTGACCTGTCTATGCTCATATTCCTATGCATCATTGACAATAAAATTACATTTTTACCTTTTTTGGAAACATAATTAAAGATAGTCATGTTAGTTCGAAATCCAAAGAGACTACTATTCTCCTCCCTCTGTTTTGTGCAAATCATCATAGGTTGCAATTCCCTTTTTTCAGAATTTGAACCATTGTCAATATACTTAGTAACAAATCCTCTGCCAGGGGAACACTTGCAAACCAATTGTCAGCCCTGATGTTTCTCCATCCCTACAATTGATTCCACTAATTGTAAGCATTTAACCACTTCTTTAGGAGTATTGTCTACTTTGTAGGGTCCTTAGGGTTGATTCCCTGCATGTATCTCCAAATTGTAATTGTAGAATTCATTAGCATCAACCAATGCAAATATTTTGATAGCATATCTTGCAGGCTATTTTGGGAGGTAGGTATTGCCTGAATGAATATCTTCCCCTAAAGCCGACTAATTGCTCGTCTACCATGGTGTTCTCCGATATGACATTGCTATACTGATACTTTCTCACCTGCATTTAAAAAAGTTGATGAATTGGAGCTAATTTATCTATCATTTTTCTTTCTGCCCTGCTGTTTATATAATAAAAACTAAGACACTGCAAAAGAAAATTGAATCTTTGATAATTCATGGATACGTAAGATATGACAATACCCAAGCCATCTTCATCCCATAAATCCTTCATACTTTGTCACCCAAATCTATTTATTCCTGCAAAGAGCAGAAGCCATATGAAAAATTCCATCATCAGTTGGCATCTCTTGCGCACGAATAATTCACACTTACTTTTTGAATTTGAATATTTGTGAATGCAGTAATTGTATTTATCACTTTCCAACATTTGAGTGTGAGTTAGAATTAATATTGAACCAACATAGTGATTTTAACCTGAAAATGACATTGTAATATTGACCTTGAAAAATTGCATTATCAAATGTTCCACTTTTTGACAATGATAAACTTGCTGCAGTAATAAAAACATGCATTGGTAGCATTTCACTATGTAAAACCTTAAAAATGCCATCTTATCTAGTTTTATGAAATGCCTCTAAGACCACAATAAAGTAGACACTACTTTTGTGAGATATGCATCTCAGTCAGTGAGGTAAAGTGAGCCATTGAAGACTTCTGAGGCATCCTCTATGTGTCTACCAGGTGGGTTTATTCATGAATGGCTAACTTAGCATTAAGTATTCCATAAGTACATAATACTAAAACATAGCACAGGAAATGAATGATTTTAACGTGAAAAAGGTTTGGTAATTCTGACTTTGTTAAATTTATTTTGGGTTTTGGCTGATATTGTGAATTCAAGTTTTTGACTGAGGTTCACCGCCATTTATCACTTTTCCTGAGAAAGACCACAAAATTATTAATCCTTTTTCAACCTTTGCAACATGACTTCCCAATTTTGTAATTCACAGAAAAACTTACATATTTAAGTTTTTAAATAGATTATATTTGCTTTACTGTTAATCCCAAGAAAAGCTCTCCATGTTTAATGATCACTGAGATATGACTTTTTGCAGAAAGGGCTTTTTTTTGGAAAAATCGAAAAAAAATTCAATTGTGTGATTATGTATGTTGAATGCCTTTAAAAATGTGTATAGATTAATTGTCTTCAGTTTGAGATGATATAGACATCTATATCTCTGATATTTCCAGTGATACTGAGCCTTAAAAATGTTTTCAAAAATTCAATTTGTATTGGATGACCTGGCGATTTTCTGCAGGTCATCCTGGGTGGTCAATGCATCGCAGATGGTTCAACTTACTTTGAGCAAATTGAACCAGTGGACCCCAAAAGAACGGCTTTCGGTTTTCCTTGGAGAAAACCAAGTGTGTTCCCTTTCACCGTATTCGACACGTCCATGTGAAACCCACATCATACCTTGGCGGAAGAAACCTCCCATTTGTGGAGTCGGCCCGTTTCCTTATCATGACTCTAGACCACAAACTCCACTGGCGAGAGCACATTAATATTTTAAAGCTTAATTGTTATAAGTCGTTGAACATATTAAAGTTTTTAAGCCACGCATCATGGGGAGCAGACCGCACCACCTTGCTCTCATTGTACCGCGCATTGGCACCCTCTAAATTAGACTACGGTTCCTTTGTATATGTGTCAGCTGGCGAGTCATACTTACGAGCACTAAATTCTGTGCATAACGCAGCGCTACGACTTTGTACAGGGGCGTTTAGGACTATCCCGGTCCCAAGTATCTATTCTGATGCAGGGGAGCCCCCTCTGTGCTACCGTAGGACCTTGCTTCTTTGCAGTTATGTCTCTAAAGTTTAAACCATGACGAGTCATCCATGTTATGACATACTTTTTAAACTCTGTTTTATAAATGTTTTTAATCAAAAGACTAGGGCAACCAGACCCGTAAGTGTGCGCTTTCACGATTTTATTTTCGGGTGCGATTTCGAATTACCAAAGGTGCACCCTGTTTCCTACTCAATTCACCCCCCTTGGTTGACTCCCACTACTGTGGTTAAAACGCTTTTATGGTCTCGACCAAAATCCTCCACTACTCCCTTGGAGTACCAGTGTCAATTTTTAATGTTCCTGTGGAATCACTCTGACTTTATGCCCGTGTACACTGATGGCTCGAAGTTTAACTTGGCCTGTGCATGTGCAGTGCTCTCTTCCTTCCACGGAGCCATCAGAGCAAAGTTAAATCCGCAGTGTAGCACCTACACAGCAGAAATTTTTGCTGTAATGATGGCTCTCGAAGTCATAAGTGACAGTGACGATGGTGGCTCCTTTGTCATATGCACCAACTCCTTGAGTTCCATAAAATCCACTTCTGGCTTCTCATCCATGCACTTTATTATTCAGGACACACACTCCTCATTGCTGTCCCTTAAGAGAAAGGGAGTAAATATTTGGTTCCTTTGGGTACCAGGGCATGAGGGAATAGCTGGAAATGAGAAGGCAGATGCTTTGGCCAAGGAGGCTCTAAATGAGGAAGGGTGCGTGTCGACGCTGATACCTTTTTAGGACCTAAGAGCCTCACTGAGAAATGTAGTGCTAGAGCAGTGGAGGGAGTCATGGAGGACTATACCAAATAACAAACTCCACAGTGTCAAGGCGACAATGTCAGTGTGACCCTCCTCCGTCAGGAGCAGGTGAAGAGAGGAAGTAGTGATCACATGTTTGAGGATAGGGCACTGCCCTGTGACTCACGCCTTTTTTTTAGGGAAGAGAAACAAGCTCCTCAGTGTGATGAGTGCAGGTGCCCTCTTAGTATTCAGCATATCCTGAGTGTGACAAGTATTGTGACACACGAAAATGGTTCAATTGTGGGGGAGACCTAGAATCCATTCTAGGAGACGACTCAATTATTTTAAACTGGGTAATTTTATTACTTAAAGAGATTGGACTTTTTAATTAAATTTGACCATGTCCGCCTGTTTTATTCCTTATTTAAATCTATTTGACACGCACACTATTGTAATATTATTATTATTTTTTTAATGAACAGACTGTGTAGCGATGCAAAATGACCTAGCCGTTGGCGCACCCTACAACACCAAAACTACTACTACTTACTTCAATTTGTATCACATAATGCTGAAATGCATAATTTTAGTTTTTTGGAGCTAGGTGAAGGAATGCTTCCACTGTCTTAGAAAATGATGTTAAAGAAGAGGAAAGGTGACCTGGCCATAACCATAAAACAACTACCTTGACCACAAAAGTTGGTGTAGTTATGGGTACAGTTGATGTTACAATTAAAGATAAACATTCGGCTGCTTTTTTGTTTTCTAGTGTTGTTCAGTCTGTCATCATGAATGTAGACGGAAACCAGCAATGCCGAGCAGCAACATTAAAACTGAAGTTAGCTTTCCGACAGTTCTTACAAATGTTGATATGCATTGTACAACTAGTAGATGCAGGGAACTGGGAACTTCATCTGACAGTAGTTTTAAAAATGCTTCCCTTTTTTCTCACTGCCAGCCATAATTTTAATGCCTAAGGTTCTCATCACACATCTGTGTTATTATCTCAAGCTCATCATATGCTGGAGATATAATCACTAGAAGAAAGAAAAGATTCCACTGAATACCACTAAGTCTCTACCTATGGTTATTTCTCTGTTAGGCAAACCAGTAGTTTTTTGTCAGAAATTTGGTCCAATATGGCCCTACTAGACCAAAGCAAACACTTTTAAAGACCATGAAAACTTCAGGACTAACCTGTGGCTGCGTCATCACCAACAGGATGCTAACTTCATGGACACTCAATATGGTACACCTTGAAATTATATGCATTGGACTTGAAGAGTTATGCAGCCTTATGTCTGCAACTGCATAACACTATGTTCTTGCAAGACCTAGTTGCATCACTTTCCCAGGTAGCACTCTAGCCCCAAGAGGCGCCTTTTATGTGCCATTTGGGTGCCTTAGGCAGGCACTAGTGGCTTTTCACTTTTCAAGGCACCTATCATGCGCTTTATTGGATATGCATATAAGGCACCTTCATCAAGCGCCTATGATGCACCTTAGTCCATATGCATGTGAGGCGCCTTGCTTAAGGCAGAAACAATGTGATTTATAGAGGATGTCTGTCTGCTGTCCTTAACATCCATCCGCTAACAGTACGAATTCGTGCATCCAACAGACATCTGATCAGTGTCCTATCCATTTTCAGGCCTTAGTAAAAAGTACATAATAGTTAATAATAACAACTATTACAAAGTTGCAAGCTTGCGATCTTAAAACAAAATGCTACTGTGGGGAAACTTCTAACACCACTGATTATCTTTAATTGCTACGCCAATGATAACTGTATGTGAAAGTGAGAGTGGAGTCACTAGAGATAAGGACTTAAGTTGGTGGATATTCTTAAAGGTACCTACCTAAGTATCCTATTGTAAGTACAATCTCTTCAACCTGCTCCACATTTTGCTACCATTTTGCCATTTAATTCTGAGATGATATGTTTGTTTTAGAGACTAAAGATCAGAAAAAACCACAAATGCATATCCTAATATGTCCTAGCATAATTTAGTCAAAGCACATGAAGTCTGAGCTTTACATTGAGGTGTCATGGCCATCATAACTGGTGGGTCCTCTAGCTTCCCTGCTATCTTATCCCTTACCTCCCCCAACCGAGTTATGTCTGCAGTTTTTTTCAGCCACCTCATACCGCCCTGTTCCTCGACCTCTTGCAGTTTTCAATGTTTGAGGTATTCATTTGCTTAGAAGTTCTTCAAACCACTACCTCTCTCTAGTCTTAGCAGCGCCCCATTGTCTAGGACATGCGCAATTGTATCAGGCAAGCAGGATAATGCTCAGCTATAACAAGGGCGTAGAGCTTCAATGAGTCGGGTTGATTGACTGCGTGAGTGAGGGAAGGGAGGAGGTAGGGGTCTGTTTTATAGTTTCCAGATGTTGTCTCCTAACCAGTAAGTGGAAGGAATGCAAGCCAGATTTTGAAGGAAGAACGAACATTTCTCAGAACCCTGGCTCTAAGTTTGCCATTTTAATGGAAGTTTTAATTTTGACCTGCTTTTGAATGTTATTTCAATTATTGTCATTGAAGATTATTTGGGATTTCCACCGGGTAAGGTTCTTTATTTCTATCGATGAGGGAATGCACCCCGAGGATGATGGACAACTCGTCCATCGAAACACTGGCAGAAATGGAGAACCGTATCCGGTGGAAATCCCGAATAATCTTAACGACGTAATTCGCCGGGAAAACCTTCGATTATTTAAATTATTGTTAATATCAATGTGAAGAAGATTTCCAAAGAAGAAACAGTGGCCCTATTTATCTAAGGTAAATTTTTGGACAATGAAAAAAAAGTAGAAGCAATCCATTTAACTGCTCTAGAAGTTTGAATCTGGGAGTGTTAAGGTTGAACAATCAGCTGGATATGCTGACATACAGATTGTGGGATAAGTCATCTTCCTTTGGCCTATTTGGCCTTTTAGATAAGGCTGTCATTGCAGGTGATGATACTCTTAGTGCTCCTCCTAGGATTAACCTTGTCCCAGAAGAATATGTATTTACAGAAAGGTGGAACTGGGAAACTAGTGATGGGTTGAATCCTAACATTATCAAATCCAAACCCAAATCCATATCTCCTATTTTTATCAAATCTCTAAAAACAATCCTGTATTCCAAATCCTGCCTTCCCTTGGTTAAATTTCTCAGTTCCCTATCATAAAATATGCATAAATAAAAAATAATTTATTTAAAAACAAATTCACATCCATTTGTTACATTTTCTTATAAATTTATGAACCCCATGAGTTGTTCTAGGTTTTCCCTTAATCTAAAAACTTATTATTGTTATTATTATTAAATAAAAAACTAAATGGAATTTAGTTTCATAGTTAAGTGAATTACTTTCTCTGTTAGGAATAAAAGTATTAATAGTTAAAGGTTGTGTAGGCAGTTTTGCACATGCTCTCTTTAACAGAAAAAAAATTATTCATGTAGCATTTTTTTATGTTCAATAAATGTACAGTGGCAGAAAAAATTAACGCACAACTCATTGGCGTCTGAATGCGGCATACATGGGAACTAATTGAAATCGCTTTTCCTTCGACAACGTGACAACGATGAGACAGCATATGGAAACTGGGAATATTCAAACTCTCTATGAATGGATATTGATTTTACGCATCATGTAAATAGTCATACTAATAAGGTTTACGTTCGTGAGATCGTCTAGAAGTTATAAACGTGATGAGCTTGCTTCGACCCGAACCCAGTCGAGGTTCCGAAGTTGTAGTTGATTATGTAGAGATGCTTACCATATTTTTTTTAGAGCTTTGGACCATTTAAAAATATTTTCTTGATTGAAGCTTTAGAAAAAATACGATGAAAGCATTATTTGTTGAGTCAGAAATTTTTTGTTCTCCAGATCAAATTCACTTACAATAAAATGTATTTCCGCGTGCAGGGAATAGCTGTGGATGAACATCGTTTTAATAGGTCTCAAACTACTTCCGAGAAATATCATACATTACAATTAACATTTTGGCATAATATCCTGTGAATTTCAAGTTAAAGTATGGGAAATCTGGTAGAATAGAATGGTTTCCATGGGGAGAAAATTTTTCTTCACAACTTTTCCAATGCCTTTAAACCCTACGTAAGTTTCCGCCCTCGTGCATTCGGGTCGTCCCAAACACTTTATTTCTTAATTCCTGCTAACGTAATATTATTTACTTTCTGAAAATTACTTTTAAAAATCCAGAACATTTTATTTGGTCCAGTTTTTAAAGGAAACATTAGAACTCCCTTTTTTCGTTGCATAGTAAGAACCACTGGACGCGGATTTCTCTTCATCGATGAAGTAGCCTAGAGGGAGAGCGTTCGTCTGCAGCCAAGAATGTCTGGGGTTCAAATCCTGGCGTGGCCTCTTTTATTGCCTTTATAATTAATCTACGCGCTGACTTTATTGCAGGAAAAACTTCGCAGGAATCCACGGAAGGCCCAGGGAATGGATATTGACCTAAACCATGAGTGTGTGAGTTTTACGCATATTCTGGCTTTGTAAAAGAATCGGAGCGATCTCCTTGGTCGTCAAATGAGATGTTTACTTCCCATTCTTGGGTACTTGGCCCCACTTGATTTCTACATCCTGCGTGTCGTCTGATGTTCATATCCACTCATTCACCAATTTACCTCTCAATGAAGAGCTATTCATGAAGGAGGGATTAGACCGGATCTCTGATTGTGTCAGTTACTCGATTTAGTGAACTTACCTGATGCTACATTCACATTTAAATTACTTTGAAATGATTTCGTAAAAAGGGCAATTATTTTTATTGGGAATTAGAGTTTGGTTCTATCTGCCGAACTTGTAAATACCAGTTACTTATCTGAGTGAGAGACCAAACAAGTGTGGAATTTTCTTCAAAATACCTTTACAACGGTTTTCGAAGTTTTCCCAGCATTATTTTCAAGGTTTTCTATGAGCAGCCACGTACTTCAACAGTTTAACTTATAGGATGGAGGATAATACATAAAGGATAAGGTAAATTAATGAATCACTTAAATACCTTTTGACATATTCGCAGTGAAAAATGTTTACCTAAAATTACGCAGTTAAATTTTATGAGGAGCATTTTTATACCCACTTGTGAGTGATACTCCAGTACGCGTAAGTAAAAATGTATCGTGCATCTTCCCCTGTGAAAGTGATAAAATACTAAAAATCATCTTTTCCATGTAGCGACTAAGCAGTAATTAGATATTTTCCCTATGGTCAATGTATACTCCTCATAAATCCGCAGAGTAGTCAATGGAGTACAAATTTGGAATGTGCTCCATCAAAGATTATACAATTGCTACGTTCCTAAAGAATCTATTCCTCTTCAAATGTGTCGTAATAATATTGCTTCAGTGGAAGTTAAAGTTGTGAGTGCCCTCACATGAAGATATTAACAGACTTTTTACAGGGTCATAAAATTCATCTCTTAGTGGTACTGTATTTTAACGGATGTTGAAAAGGGACACTATAATGCTTTATTTAGAACGAGGGGAAAATGTTAAAATGTATGCATAATTCTCTCAATTTGAGTTATGTGTGCACATGATCACATCAATTGATCATCGAGAAATATGCTGGTTTTTACATAAAGAATGTGGATGTTTATTAGTCTTATAATCAATCCATCCCCCTCCATTCTCGATGTTCTGACCAAATCTTTGTGACATGGAGTTGTCCACATTTTGGTATCATCTTATTGGGTTCATTTCCCATTCTTCCTCCATGATTTTCCTCATTGCATCTTAATTTGGGGTTCTTTCGTTTGAGGGGGTCGAAAAAGGTTTGTTACTCGCATTGTCCTCAAAATGAACGCTGTAGCTGGCCTCCAAACCCATGCATGAGGGGAACTAATGGCGTTTGATTGGAATGGTCTGGGCTGATGAGATGAAATCCGAGAACTACTTCTTTCTGTTTGTATTACCGGGAGAGGAGTATGCTTTTTCCTAACCTTATAGTTATTTTAAACATTTGTAGACAATACCACCACTCATTTAAAAAGTAACTTAGTTCACAGTAATGCATATGGATGCAAATAAGTTCACCGAAAGGATATGAAACGTAATCTTAAATTTGCCTTGACACAAGAAAGCTCAATAGTTGTTACTGGGCTGCACACCTGAATCGCAATCATGGTTATTCATAATAACATTGTTCAAGTACGCTCATGATTTCGAAAACGTGATTGTCATCAAGAAAGATCGGGTGCTACATAGCAGTGGAGTGCGCTCCCAGGACCTTGAGCGTTGCCATACCAATGCGGCTTGCCTTTTGGATGATGATAATGACCATAAGAAGAAAAGACTGTGATCCCATCGAGACATTTTTAGTTTTTCATTCAATTTCTGGTGAAGTAAAATGATTTTTATTCGGCAAATTTTATCTCTTTTGTTATTAAAAAAATTCATATTATCAGCCAGTCATTGCAGCTTCACATTACATTCATTCATATCGCCAATGTGAGAAAATTTATATAAAAACTCATTTGCGTTCATTAAAAATCGAATCGAACACGGACCACTCTTTAACTATCCAAATACATCTGACAGCTACAACATTAACGGTTACCTATTAATTTATTTTATAAATGACAGTTAATTCCAAACTTAAGTCATTTAAAAGGCTTTTTTGTTAATTTTATATGTGCGGTGAATTTATAGCTAAGCATATAAGACATTATGCATTTGGGGGTAATAGAGTTTTTTATCCATTACTACACCTAATTTGGGTAAACTTTTCTGAATGTTTATTCGTATATCTTGCATTTACTAGAGAAAGGTTAACAGTGGACAGCTCGTCACCAAGCTTCTTGTGGTAAGACGAAAGAGATATCGGAAAAATATGCCTAGATTATTCGGTATCGATGCGAGCACATTTATTTTTATTTCATGAAATTGTATACCTTTTTATGTATGTTACCATAGTTTAATCCCATTCTGACGAACTAAAGACAGATTTATATTGAGTCAAGAACGGTTCATTAATAAATATCCATTTTGAATTTAATAAATATCCATTTAAGGAACTTTGTCAATCTACAAATGGACAATCGTGAAAAATAACATCACGTAGACTATACTTATTTTGATTAAATCTTTTTTGTATCGACATTTGGTGCGGATAAATCTCGATTTATATTATTTCGGTGAAACAGACACAGTACACGTCATTCAAAAAGATCCTCGGAAAGTCGACCATAATAAATATCCCTTGGTGGTAGAAGATGAGGATTTCAACATATATATCCAATTGGGTGGGATAGTAAATATATTTTATGATCAGTCTTTCTGCATAAATTATATCATTCAACGTAAGAACCATGCTGATATAAATACAGCAATATACCACGGCTGAATGTGCGAATAATTTGAGAAGAAAGCTCGAAAATGAGGTGATTGATGACTAATTTCTAGGCTCTGGCAAATGTGAGTTCCATTGCGGATTTCAAATATTTGAGGTAGATGATGTTTTCCTCAGTGTTGCCAGTCTTTCAAGTGTGCACTGCTCCTAGAAGTTCCCAAAAATGCCGCATTCTGGCACGCGAAAAACTTTGCGTTAATTTCATCCGCCTCTGTACCACTGTTCTTTTTATTCTCAATTTTTGCCAAATTTCTCATGTCATTCATATAATATTCATTTAATATTATTTTACTGTTCGCTCTGGTGAACACAATCACATTGTAATGTAGTGAAAATTGTTATTTGTTAGTTATAATTATATTTTATTGTGATAGGTAAGATTTTTTTACTTACAGATAATCCTTTTCATTTTTTCTCTTCTTAAAAATGTGAGGTGAAAAAGATTCATCCATGTAAATTGTTTGGAGCCCAACCTTGTTTAGTCCAAAATTGTAGTAATATCATGTACTTAAAAGGTATTATGACTGGTAGCAATTTCATAGTAATTGAATCTTGATCATAATGTAAATTATTTGGATATCTAGAAATGCGTAATATTCAAGGAATGAATGTTTGTATTTCTGAATTTCTTGATATAAATTGAGATTTTTTGTTTTAAACATTTCAAAGGTAAGTATCTCAGAAAATATATGAAATATGGATGTCTACATCAAGAAAAATGTCTCTAGAAAATTCATTGTACGTACTGTAAGAAAATTTTTGATAAACTTGCTTGTAGGAGTGATAGTTTTTTTAGATATTAGGCACACATTTGTAGTCCCAAAATTGAAATTTCATGGGTGTTCCAAAAAATGCCCTTTCTGCAAATAGTCACACCTCAGTTATTATTTAAGATAAAAGCTGTATTTGGGCATTACTTGTAGCAAAATTACTCTTTAAAAAATATAGGTTCAAGTTGTTCCATGAATAACATGATTGATATGATATTGAGGGAAAGCTGAATGATATAAAAAAATTTAGCAGTTTTTCCAAAAAAATTACAAGTGCTGGCTCATCAAGGTTGAAAACTTATTTAGATTTTAAGAAAACTTAAGATTTATAATGTCAGTCCAAACCCAAACAACATATTTAAAAATTAGAACTATTCAACCTTTTGCATCTATTCACTCAATTTTGCCTTTTTTTTTGACTAAGTGGAAAACAGTTGATGAATTTTATGTGTTGGTTTGTTGGCTTAATAAACATTAACCATATAGTACTTTTGGTGAAAACGGATTTATTGAACAAAACAAATACTGTTACGAGATAACACATTACACACACAATGAGACCGACCACGAGACTTCTCCGGGGTTCACCCACACAAACCCAAGGATCATTCACACAGGGTGTCCAACCAAGGAATATTTAACACACACAAACTCTCATACCAACACTCCCCCTTGTTGAATATTCCTTGCAGTTAAGGAAACAAAACTGAATCAATAATTGAACAACACACTTAGCTCAATCTAAAAGGAACAACTTAACCATGCAACAATAAATAATCCTCACTCTAGGATTAAATGAATGAGCTATGAACTTACATGAAAACTGCTTATACCTGACGTTTAAATGAATGGCACACCATTTTTCAAAGCTGTTTGGCCAATTTCTTTGGCACATCCTGCTACCGTTCACAATAAAACAAAAAACTTTGAATGACAGGCCACATGTGTTTTTCTACACCATAACGACCTGCAACAGAACACTAAAACACTTCGCCATATCAAGCCAACAAACCAACAGGTTATGGTCCCAGGTGGCTTCTAAAACAGTGAAAGCAGATGAAGAGCTGCAGATAATGAGAAAAGATTGAAATAAGTGCGCCAGTGTCAACGATCGTCGTTGAAGATAAAGATGGTGGTAAAAGAAGAATATGCGTATATCCGGCTGGATGAACAAAATTATTTATACTGGTCCGTCTGAACGAGAGCCATACTTGAGACTCGGGATTGCTGGTCAGCTGTCAACCCAGGCTTTGATGTTGCAGTCGTCAGTGAACTGTCGCCGGTGCAAAGAAAGACAAATGATAGAGCCAGAGCATTTTTAATAAACGTCATATCAGATTCCTTTTTAGATGACGTGGGCTGTCTTGATTTAGTTAAACATATGTGGGATACACTAGAAAAGGTATGCAATAGAACATGCATGTTACACGGGATACTGTTGCTGAACGAACTTTTGAATTTGATAAAGGAAGACAGCATGGCTATGACAGATTACATATCAAAGAAAATTAACCTACACTGTAGAGTTGCCAGATCAGGTTTGTTTGAACTACCTGACGGTAGTTTGGCGGTGTTGCTGGTAACCGGCCTACCAATGGACAAATATGAGGGCTTTATTCGTAATGTAGAGATAAACGATGATAAACGATAAACCCTAACTACCAGTGAAATGAAACCTAGGTAATACTAGAAGAGAAAAGGTTTCAAAGAGAACACAGTATTGAAAGTGCGAGTGACAATGTTTCCTCCAACTCAGCGTTAGTAGTGAGTAAGTTCCGAAATAAGAGTGGAAGTAATGTGGAAGCAGAACCCTTTCGTTGCTATAACTGTGGACAAATTGGTCATGTAGCTAGATGGTGTCGTCAAGGGAAGTTTAAGAAGAGTCAGCAATCGAAGGGAGATGAGTACACAGGGGATGAATTCAAGAGAGAAAACAGAAAAATAAGTCAAGCTGCCGTAGTTCGCGATGAGGAACTTACACTGTGTGCGAACGGTAAAAATATTGTCGGAAATGTTGATGAGTGGTTTATGGACTCAGGTTACTCGAAACAGATGGCTATCTTTTATGGACTGTTGAAAAACTTCGTTGAAAGGGACTGTGGGTATGTGAGAGTTGGTGACAGTAGAAATTTGTCAGTCAAGGGTTATGGTGCAGTGGAGTTGAAACTTGTAACTTGTGAGATTACAGTGAAGTTAGATTTTGTATTGTTTGTGCCAGACTTGGCTTTTAATCTGATGTCAGAACGCCAAATTGAAGAAAAGGGTTGCAATGTTAACATAAGACACAGAGTTTTGAATGTGTAAAAATAATGTTGTTAAATTGGCGGCGAAGTATCAGGTTAGTGTCGGTATGTACACATTGAAAACAAAGTGTGATATCAATGAAGCGTTGTTTTGTTCAGATTCGTTGCGGCACAGCAGATTTGGCCATGTGCATGAGGATGCACTTTGCAAAATTCCTGCATTGGGTATTAACAAGGTAAATGCCGATGCATGTGATGTTTGTGTCCAAGGAAAAATGAAAAAGAGTGGCAGGCCAAAGGGGAACAAGTAAAGTGAAATGTTTATTGG
The DNA here is from genome assembly GCA_963169105.1 of Ceriagrion tenellum. Lineage (NCBI taxonomy): Eukaryota > Metazoa > Arthropoda > Insecta > Odonata > Coenagrionidae > Ceriagrion > Ceriagrion tenellum. The sequence continues at coordinate 28,794,449 of OY720633.1, read as the reverse complement.
AAGTTATTCATTCTTATATTGTAGGAAAGATTTTTCCGGCATCTCCGGCAGGTTCACAACATGCAGTTACATTCCTTGATGAATATTCCAATTATGTAGTTGTAAGGATATTAGAGAAAAAGAGTGACTTTTTTTGGAGTTTGTAAAGTTTCAAAAACAGGCAGAAACTTGTATATACCTGCTCAGAATGGTAAGGCAGAGAGAATGAACCTTACATTGCTAGATATGGTCCGATGCATGTTGGTTGAATCAGGAGTCCCACATTATTTGTGGACTGAGGCATTAAAAACTGCTGCATACCTTAGGAATAGATGTCCCTCACGTGCTATTGACGGTAAAATTCCTTGGGAAATATGGAAAAATGAAACTTTGACTAAAAAGGAGTTGGATAAGATGAAAGTTTTTGGATGTCAGGCATGGATAGCAGTTGAAAATGGACAACTAAATCCACGAGGAGAGGAAGGTTTATTTGTTGGGTATCCAGAAGGAATCAAAGGTTATAGGGTTTGGAGTTTGCGCCAAAGCGTGTAATAATTAGTAGAGATATAGTGTTCAATGAAGAGGCGTTTCCCTTTAAAAACCCTAAGCATGCTGAGATTGAGCCAGTGGGAAGAAAGTTGGAGTTTCAGGTTTTAGATGATTTGTTTGACAAATTTCTTGGAGAAAATAAGGCAGAAAACAATGAGCTCATTAATAGAAATGAGGAGGTTGTGAGCGCTGTAGACAATGATGGGGAGGTCGTACACATAGGCGAGGAGACCGATGAGGAGCCAGCCGTTCCGGGGGAGACCACCAGGCACTCCGGGAAGGACCTGCAGGAGATGGACAAGAGGAGCGACCACCTTTATGGCGATCGACGAGAGAGAGGCAGGCAGCACCACGGTGCCCATGCTGTAATAAGTGCACTGCATTGGCCACAGGTGTCGTGTCTTCTGACGAGGATGGTGACCCCGAGAGCTATCAGCAAGCTATGTCTAGGAGAGATACACACAAATGGGAAGAGGCTATAGAAGAGGAGATGAGCCGTCTGAGGAGAAATGCAACCTGGGACTTGGTGAGACGTCCAGAAGAAAGGAAGGTGATAGGCTGCAAATGGGTGTTCAAACTGAAGAGAAACGAGCGTGGAGAAGTAACAAAATACAAAGCACGACTCGTTGCTCTAGGACACACCCAAGTTCCCGGAATAGACTATCAAGAAACATTCAGTCCTGTGATCCAAAGATGGACCCTGAGGGTGATGATTGCCCTATCAGTTGAGCTAGGATGGGAAATAGAGCATCTAGATGTGGAATCAGCCTACCTCAACAGCACCTTGGAGGAGGTAATCTGTATGGAACTGCCTAAAGGTTGTGAAAACCCCAAGTGCGACCCTCATGCTTTTGTGTGTAAACTGAGGGAAAGCCTTTATGGGTTACACCAAGCTGGGTGGGACTGGAACCGTTTCATAGATGTGAAGCTTCGAGAAGGCCTGGACATGACGAGGTGCATGAACGACCCGTGCGTGTACAAGTCTAGAGATAGTAACGTTATCGTGGGCCTGTATGTGGACGGCATTGTCCTGTGCGGACAATTCAATGAGGTGTCAGTGCTGAAGACAAGGCTGAGAGAAATGTTGAACAAAAACAATCTGGGACCAGTGGCAAATCTACTGTCGCTGTGCGTGAGCAGAGATGGTGACGGTGTTACTATCAGCCAGCCTGCTTACCTGAAGGAGATAATCAAGTCTGCTGGTCTGGAGGAATGCAGAAGTGTCTTGACTCTGGTGGTGATCCAGAGGGTTCCTAGGGAAGGTGATGGCGAACAGTGGGACGGGCATGAATACCGGCAAACGGTAGGCAGCCTGCTGTACGTGGCGAACCAGACGAGACCAGATATATCATACTCGGTCAGTTTCAAGAGTCATAAATGTGCCTGCCCAACCTAAGGGGACTGGAAGGAGGTCAAGCACATCCTGAGGTACGTAAAGGGGACAATAGACTACAAGCTGCACTACCAGAAAGAAGACAAGCCAGTGTCAGTCTATGTTGACACAGATTGGGGTGCAGATAGGGAAACAGGAGGTCAACCAGCGGGTATGCTATAGTGCTTGCTGGCGGGGTTGTAAGTTGGCAGTCTCGAAAGTAGAAAACAGTTGCACTATCCACCATAGAGGCAGAGTATGTGGCGATGTGCGAGGTAGTAAAGGAAGGTTGTTGGCTCCGATTGTTACTTTACGAATTAGGGCAAGAAAAATTCGTTGAGACACCTTGCACTATCCTAGCAGTCAACCAGGGAGCAATTTGTCACAGTAAGAACGAATCTATTTCTGAGAGAAATAAGCATATGGACATTAACTTTCATATTTTGAGGGAAAAGGTGGCGAAAGGTATCATCCAGTTCAAATATTTACCATCAGGCAACAACGCAGCTGATGTGCTAACTAAAGGGATACCAGGGCCTAGAGTAAAGGAATGCATTGCCAGATTAGGGCTTAAGTAATTTTGTTTAACTCGTACCAACATTATGGTTATCAAAAATAGTACATAGTAATATATGCATTGAAAGAAAAAATATTTTTCCTTGGTATTTTCTGAAAAATATTATCAGCCCCTAATAAAAGTCATACAATAAAGCCTAAAAATATTATTTCCTTGGGCAGGAGGTGCATATATAGACAAAGAAGGTTAGAGGAAGGATAATCACTACCTTTTTCACTCTTGGGTGTATCAGGAGCTTTAGTTCTGCCTTTATCTCTCTCAGTCTGTTTACTTGGAAATTTCTTTGACTTTCCAACGGTTTTCCCAGAGTTTTCTTCATCATTGGCTAAGTTTGAAGGTTTGCCTCCTTTTCTTTTCTTAGCATGTTGGTCTTCATCATCTGGCTCTTCTATGAACTTGTTTTTCCTTTGATGTATCTTACCTGGTGAATCATCTGGCTCTTCTATTAACTTGCTTCTCCTTTGAGGTATCTTACCCGGTGAAGTTGAATTTTCCTGCTGGGCACCTACCAAGGTGAAGCCCTCTCTAGTTGTGGTATCTTCATTTTTGATATGCAGTGACCTCATGGGTGAAATATCACTGCCAAAATTTTTGTTATCATACATTGTGTTCATTAATGTACTGTCTTTGGATGCAGCCAATACTTTCCTCCAAAATGGCTCAATTGTCGTACCAATTAGGCCTTCGCCTACATCTTCATCTGTTGTATCTGATGGGAGTGAGGTAAGGCTATCACATTTCATTATTTCGTTAGCTTGCATATCACCTGTTGATCCTTTTCTTTGCCTTCCTATTGCCACAGCCAAGAGAAGTTTGGCAACTTCTGCATAAGTGAAATCCATTTTACGAGCTGTGCATCTTAGGAAGTTTCTTCCCTCTTCAGCCATGATTAAAACTTTTTGGCGTGAAAGATCTTCAGCCATATTGAATAAGGTAGATTTATTCTGTAGGGCATGAGTTATAACAAAGGCTATTTAATGAAAGCAAAGAAATACCTTTTAAATATTTATGTATCACTTTAAAAATTATGTATGAGTTCTATTATCTTTGACTGTTTTATTGAGCTATCTTCACAATGAAGTAGGCACTTTATTTATGTTTATGTATTTTTAATATATTATGAAGACTGAAAACTATACTACCTCTTACCCATAAGCCTTCAATGTTGGTTTTAAGGAATTTAACAAGATTTCTTCTTATCAGTGTTAGGAATTTTGCTTCTTCACAGCAACAATCATCATAAGCCTTAAAGCAGTAGGTGTGTTGAGAAAAAATATTGCTTGGAAGTAAAACAGTTGCTTATTAAATGTACCAATAGTTAAATCTGGCTGGGGTTATTGAGCTCTGGGCTGTGGGGAAAAGAGTTGTCTGACCCTCCAAAGTTATACGTATGAAAAACCTCTTATATGCATTCAATATATGTTCACATGTAGCCCATTACAAATATCCCTACTCAACTTTGCATCTACAATTTTGGAAATACCCAATTTTCCGTATCAGTTGTTCTTATCATGGAAAGCATTCTCTGCATAGAAATTGAAAAGAAGCTCATTAAAATTCAAACTAAAATGTTAATGCAAGAACAATTGTGTGGCATACCTAGTATATGCTTGGAATATACTTATGAAATTCAAGTTGTATTTCAAGAATGTGTTAATTTATTTAACGATGGGTTGAAAAAGGGTTTTCATTCAAATATATGTATAGTCAATATCCTGATTAGGCAATAATCCATGGATTAGGCAGTAATCCTTGGATTATCATCTAATTGGATAGTTTGATTTGATATATCAGTAGTTTTATCAATATGGGTCTTCATAACCATTTCCACCAGATTGCTGCCATTAATATGCTTACTGAGAATTTACCGCCATGGCATACAGAAGGAAATCAGCTATTATGCAGTGCAAGTCATCATTTGGAATTGAAATGCACTGACACATCAATAAAATTTTGAACAACCTATGTTATGGTAACAGGCTCATTCAAAGTAATGTATCTGTTACAATGCACCAGGCTGCATATGCCTTACTTGGTGACATCGCGTCGTTAATATGCCAGAGTTGAAGGCGAGAAAGGGTGCTCAGGCACACCCCCAGCATCTACTGTGACTCAATATAACTAAGCCTTTTCCACTGCAATGTTACTATTGTGAAGGAATACATCTGATCGCATACATTTCAACCCTCTTGCGTGTTAAATAGCGACGTCACAACAACGTTTTTAAAGCCAGCAGTCAGAAATGTGAGGAGAGGAGGGAATAAACGGAATAGACTCAACCACAAATTAAAACAATATGTTTGATTTGGAAGTCTCATGAGTAGAGACAGTGTGACTTGTCTGAGGGGGTTTGGGGCTAATGGGATTAGGTGGGAGGAAGGGTATGTGACTGTGACTCATGCATTTGAGTATAGTTGGGATTTACGTTTAAAATAAATCATTAAAAATGTAGTCAACTATTTAACTTGACCTTTACTTTTTAGAAGAGCTAACTTTTAAATTTAACTAGATACTTTTTACAGAGATTAACTTTAATTTTAATCAGTTAATTTTTTGCTTTCCCAACTATGCTTGAGGAACACCCGAAGTGACTTCAACCATTACAGAGCTAAAATCATCAATAATCGCTCATTGTTTTCAGTCACTGAGAAAGTCCCTATTCCAATTCACTATTTTTCTATTAACCTTGCATGATTGCAATTTATGCATGAGTTTTTTGTGAGGAGCCTTGTTGAATGCCTTCTTGAAAACAAGGAATATATCGCTTCGACTTGCCTTTTCAATTCATCTGATTTTAGGATACCTTGAAGGAGCTAGGTGTATGGTGATAGCATGGTACATTGTCAGACTCAAGGTCTCTAGTTCAATCCCAATGAGTCAAAATATTTCTTAATCTGTAAAGTTTATATTTTCCTCCTATCCTTTCATATTTAAATTTTTATACATCAGTTTTCAATTTTTCTGTCTCTTGGATATGACATTTTGCCATCATATCCCTTTTTTAAATACTGTAGAATTTTTTCCAGTCTATAATTCCTTGAGTATTCTCAAACAATTGCATATCATTCATATTCTTATGCAGTTAAGATTAGTAATTATTGTTACTGCAACAAAAGAAAATCAGGGTTTTATTAATTTGAGGGATATTATTCCCACAACAACATTTGCCTAGGAAAACCAGCTGGTGCCATAAATTCAGGAAAAATCATCAGATGTTCATTGCTAAGAAATTCTCTTGTGTGTGACAATGGTGAAGTGAATCACACATGGTAATGCCTTGATTAAAATGCAAATACAGACAAAGTATTGTGGATCAAGGCACAGATTTAATGATGTCCTTCTTGCTATCAAGTTTGTGGTTGCATGGGAAATTTGTTTGTTTCATTTGAAGTTTTTAATTTTGATGCAATTTACTGAGAAACTTTATTGCTGATGGTTACAGCCTACTTGAATTTTGTGCCATGCTTTGCATAGCACTTTCTTAATTTCTTTCATTTTATTTTCCTTCTCTATTTATTGAAATAATTCACGGTACCTATTTCTAACAATCTGAATTTGCTGTTACCTTACTCCATCAGGGGCCTGTTTCTCAGAGCTACATGTCTAATAGTTACAAGTCACATGACTATTTTCACAAGGCTGGTGGGTCACTCAAATATATCTAATCGAAGACTTTACTTGTCCAAAAAAATGGTAGGCCTAATCAAGACAATTCATACATAAATGCACTTGTATTTTGATGATTACGATACATTTTGGACTTGCACCTTGCAATATTTCCAATTTAAAAGTTAGTGCAATGTTTTTGGGTGTATACAAATGATTGAATATGTGCTGAAAAGTAATTTAATTTCCCAACTTACCTTAAAAGACCCCAAGCGAATGAGAGTTTTCAGGTAAACCTAACATCATAAGATATAATGGTTTATTTCGCTGTATTTCTTTAAGGATGAGTTCTATATGGTAGTTATTAATAAACCATGCATTTCAAGATTCATATTTGGTTGGCTTTATCTTTATTGAATCAGTAGTAATAGCATTAAAATGTAATATCAAAACAAAACTTCATGGTAAAATACTGTATATTGACATTAATAATATTTATCATAACTTACAGCTCGTATTTCCAGTTATTAATGATTATATTACTCAACAGTAGTGAATTGATAAGTAGTCCTTTATTACTACATAATAAGTTAAAGAGTGAGAAACATCAGGATTTTATTTATTTTCTCGATTGCTGTGTCGTCAACTTTACACTAGCTTTTAAATTGGAAGTATTGCAAGGTGCATGTCCAAAATGTATCGTAATCATCAAAATACAAGTGTATTTATGTATGAATGGTCTTGATTAGGCCCACCATTTTTTTGGACTAGTACAAGCTTCGATTAGGTATATCTGAGTAATGTAAGAGAAACAATTGCACTTTTCACAAAGCAAGTACAGCAAGCGAGATTCCTACTCCTATTACCTTTACCAACTCCATTTGGAACTATCAGCGGCCCTACCTTTCTTCCAATGGTGCCTGTTTTACGACCGTGTCAAATCTGTGGTAAGTGACGTCTCGTCCAAGAAAAGTTCTGTCATAAACAAAAAGCTCCATTATTTACAATGTGAACGAGATAACGCTTCTAATTCTCTCAAGTGTGTTCCCAACAGTGAAGTTAAGTTTCATCCAAAAGTGCTCAACCTTTCTGATTCCTCCTTTATCAACTCCGAAATTGAACTACTGCAAAAAGGACTTAAGTTTGCCCCTACTCAACCCCTGACACAACGCCCCTTAAATTCCTTGATTGTGGACTGTGAAGTCGCCCTCCGTAGTGAGCATGCGGGGATTAAACAAAACTGTGCTGACATTATCATCTCCCAACTTGACAACCCAGACGAGTCTCGCCACCCGAAAATGAATCTACAGAACAACAAAGTGTTAAGATCCATCAAACGTAATATAGTGAAAGACGACCTGACCATCTCCAAAGCAGATAAAGGGAACAGTATAATAATCCTAAACAAATCGTCGTACGTCGAAAAATGTGATAATGTGTTGAAAGATACCTCCTTTGTGATTATTCCTTGTGACCCAACCTCTAGATTTCCAAAAAGTGTAAAAACTGCCTTATCCGCCTGTTCAAACCTGCTAAGTGAAAGTGAGAAAAGAAGACTAGTACAAATGAATCCTTTACCTCCTAGGTTCTATGGTCTTCCCAAAATTCACAAGGCTGGTACACCTGTTCGCCCGGTGGTATCCTGCATAGGTTCTCCCTGTTACAAATTAGCCTCCAAATTGAATCTCCTCTTCAAACAGCTTTCTGGTTTTTCAGCAAAATACAGCATTAAGAATTCAATCAATTTATCTCGTGACCTTCACCATCTCTCTGTGCCGCACAACTCCAAGCTAATTTATTTTGATGTTAAAAATTTATTCACTTCTGTGCCCATTCAAGAAACCTTGTCTCTCACCAAAGAGTTACTGAAGAACTCCAATGTCGACACCGTGTTAGCCAAAGAACTTCATCTGCTCATGGAACTGTATGCCAATCAAAATTATTTTCTTTTCAATAATAAGTTCTACCACCAAACAGACGGCCTTGCGATGGGATCTCCCCTCTCACCACTATTAGCGGAAATATTTATGGACAATTTAGAATCCCAACTATTCAACTCAAGACATCCCATCTTAGCCAACGTACTCTACTGGTACCGCTATGTGGACGACATCATCTGCTGCTGGACAGGGAGTGAAAGACAATTAGACTGCTTTTTTAATATTCTAAACGCCCAACAACCCCAGATAAGCTTCACCATGGAAATAGAATCCGATGAACAGTTGAACTTTCTTGACCTCTCTATTTCGATCAAAGACAATAAACATGAATTTGGTGTTTACAGAAAACCCTGTTACAGTGATGTGATCATCCCAAGTGACTCATGCCACCCAACTGCCCAGAAACTATCGGCTTTCCACTCAATGCTGCATCGTCTTGTAAATTTACCCTTAACAATAACCAATTTCAACAATGAACTGGCCACCATAAAATCAATTGCAGTTTCTAATGGCTACAGCCTAATGGTAACAAAAATTTTAAAGAAAAAATTAAAAACCAAAGCTATTTCACAGCTATGCTCTCTTTCACCCGTGTGTGATAAGCCTAGGAAATGGTGTCGATTATTGTTTGTGGGTGATCTTTCTAATAAGCTTGCTCGTAAATTTCCGAAAGATAAATTCAATGTTTCCATGTATAATCCTATCACCCTGGGAAAAATTCTATGCAGCAATAAAGATAAAATTGATCCCCTCCTTCAATCTGGCATTTATAAAATAAATTGTGACTCTTGTAATAAATATTACGTCGGCCAGACAGGTAGAAACTTCAACATCAGAACTAATGAACACAAAAGGTGTTGAAAAAACTATAATGAAACATCTCTTTTAGCCAAGCACCTGTTACAAACTTCTCATTCCTGCAAATTCCAACCTGAAATTCTCCACTTTGAAAGTAAAGGTACAAGATTGGACGTTTTAGAATCGCTGGAAATTATTCAGTCAGATGTGGATGTTCTTTTAAATGAACAAGTGTTTGTAACCCATTCTCCTCTCCTCAAGATTCCCCTTCCTAAAAGAAACAGCCAAACTCCTACTCACCCTCCCCCCAACCACCTCCCCCCCCTCCCCTTGATGGTTTTCCCATCCACTCACCCAAGCCTTCCACCCTTAACTGGGCGGTGCCCATCTTATCCCTTCCTTTTCATATCCCCTTTCCTAACTACCCTCAGGTGCATTCTTCCCCCTCCTTTCCCTAGCGCCGCTTCCCCACGCTCTAGTGACATGCCTATTCCCTGCCTTCTTCCCCCTCCCTACATTTTTAACCCCTTTGCTGTTTCTTGGCCTTTCTCTCCGGTTTAGTCCGTTCCCCCTTCCCCTTTCCTCCCTTGGTTTTTCCTGATTTCTCCCAATTTTCTTCCGCCACTACCTCCTCATTCCCACTCCTCCTCTAGTCTCCTCCCACTACCCCCCCCTCCTCTGAAAAGATATATATATGTGTTGTACTCTCTTACTACTTTGTCTTGTACCTGATGATGGCTCTGTGAGCCGAAACGCGTTGTACGCATTAAAACAATTTTGTGGAAAAGTGCAATTGTTTCTCTTACATTATGAAGAACTTCCACAATATCTCGCCTGAATCTGTTGAATTTATATCTGAGTAACTCATCTGCCTTGTGAAAATAGTCACGTGACTTAAACTTGTAGACTTGCAGCTCTGAGAAACAGGCCCCAGGTATTCAAGTCAGTCCAAAAAGACGTACAAAGTTGCTGAACTTAATGATAAGAGCTGACTGAGGTGACAAAAATAAATTGTAGCAACAGCCATTAGGGTCATCTTTTGACCTCTGTGAGAGCTAGGTGTTCTTGGAATAAAGAATTCTCCTGAGCAAAATGGAGCCATACCATTCGAAAGTAAGGAAGTCGAGAGTGACACACAATCACAGCCTGCTGGCTGGGTTAATCCTGATGCACAACAATGTGTTGCAGTTAGCAGTGAAAGTGAAAGGTGAATCCAAAACCCTACTGCTTTTGTTTGGTGGCTATGGTTTTTGGAAGAGATGTAGAAAGGGAAAGATTCCTCTACCCCTCCTATGGATTTATTTCTGAGCTAGAGATGCATTAAAATGCTTATTGTCCCCCTTTAAAAAAAAATGAGAGTAGGTATTTACTAGAGGTGGGATTAATTCAAAGTTTTCTTGAATCCTAAACCAAATCTGAAAAAAAATCCTTAAACGGCTCTTGAATCCTTCTTATTGGAATATTAGTAGTTATAAAAAAATGTCTGACTCTTAAAATTAGCAGTCATCTTAAAGACGAAGTTTAATGGCTTTGTTTTATACAAAGCAATTTTAAATGCACATCCTAATATCTTATTTTTAGGAAGATACAAACAATATTTAGTTCAAGAAGAAAATACTAATTAAAAGAAATCATCCTCAAGTTCATGTTCTCTACTTAATTTGACAAAAGCATAATTTCATTTGATATCATTTTTTGTTATTAAAGTAAAAACTTGTGGTTTCAGTCTCATGCTTTCTTAAAGCCTTCGATGTTTATTGTATTGAAGTACTAATTTTTCCTACCATTTCGTTCACCAGGCATTCTTTCATTCCTTTAACTTCTTTGAAACATTCCTCCAACTAAAATTAATATCCGTTTATCGGTGAATCTTATTCTCAGATGTGCAATGAACTCCATTTTATGTACTCACATATGGTATTTGCCTGGAAGCAAGTGCTTAAGTTTATGATGGAACTTAATATGGTCATTCCGATGAATCTGATGCTGTGCCTATCAATCAAATTTCCCTCTTGTAGTATTAATATCTCAGATTCCAGTCTAGGTAGTTGACGCACATTTATTCAACTGCAACTCCGAGGAGTCCGATTCCTCCCTTCCGTGCTTAAGCTAACCTAGGCATGTATAAGTGCACAATAAGCAACCATAATAAAAGCTGATCTCCTATAAATACACTCCCATAGTACAAGTCACCATTTCACCTCCAAAAATTTACATCTTTACACGGCTGGTGACCCTGCCACACGCACATGTGGAGGCTCGTGGGGTAGTATGTAGATGTAGATATATGGTCAATAGGGATGAGAGGTCCCTTCTCACTCTGGTGCTCATAAACCTTTGTACTTCCTCAGCCCACTGCTGAAGTAAACAAGTCAAGGTCACTGACCACCAAAATTCTCGATTCCATAATGGCAATCATATTACCAATTCTACTAACCTCCTCTGCACTTGCAGTAGCATGCTAACAGAGTGATTTATCCAAATACTTTAAGGTCTGTTACCTCCTGTTATTTTATGCTATCAAATGAGCGATTCTTGTATATGTGAATGTTGATATACATTTATGTATATATTTACGTAGGTATGTAAACGTTTTACTACCCAACTGATTCTCCTTAAACTGTGTATGTAAGGGTTTTTGGTCTCGAGGAATCAATTGGACTAAAGGCCTCAGGACTGCAAAGGCCCCAAGGCCCCCAAAATGGGTCCCTATTTTATGCAGAATCAATGCAGAGGTTTCTTCTTTTTGTTTTTTTAATTACTTTCAATCAAGATATAGGGTGAAAATTTTGACTATCGGATGGCAGAATGAATGAAGTAGTTAATTCTTGCAATAACTATTGTTAAATACTTCGTTTTTGCGTAAAAATTTCATTTCCAATGACAAAGTTGCAAATTTTTCTCTGATTTAGACAATAGCATATTACCTTAGGGACCTGAGCAATGTCTATAATTGGGAAATTCGTCCTGGAAGTTTTATGCCTTATCTTGTATTTTAGTGTACAAGTACTCAATTGGGCCAAGCTTCACCACCATAAAAGTGCTGTTGTCTTAGAAATTACCTATTACATAGGTATCCCCAGTAGCAGAGAACATTGTCACAACGTTATAGCAACATTACAGTGTGAAAACCAAAACGTTGTCACAACATTGAAGTACCCTCCTGACAATGTTGTCACAACATTACGGTAACATTGCATGCACATTACCACAACCTTGCATTGTATCGTTTGAAAAAAATTTCTCAAGTAGGGTATTGGCAAACATATTTGTCCTCACTGAAAATTATTGAAGATTAAGCTGTAACTACTATTTCCCCTCAGGTGAATGGGATACGTCCATGAATATATACATATTTGTATAGCTTCTTACAACATGAATTGATGTTTCACTTCTCCTTTGTTAAGAGAAATAAAAAATACTGAAAATCAATGTAACCATAAAACTTCTTAGCAATAAGAAATCTTTTTTCTTTAAATTTTGATGGCACACCACAGCAGAGAAACACCACCATGAAAGATAAAAATGTGGATCATATGACATCATGCCATCTTCTACTATTTATGCATCAAAAGTGATGTTAATTCTAAAATCCTATCGAATATCACTCAGCAGTTATAGGCCTCTCTGAATATGCAATATTAAATCTAAGAAAACATGCTAAATTTATAATTTTGCTCTATGCAGTTTAGTCACAGTGAAGCAATAAAGCTCATCTTATTTAGGCATCATCTCCTGGGTCATTTATTAAACATAGGCTAATGGAAGGAAGGAGTAAATGATGATCATCCATCCAGTGAAAGATACCTAAATGAAAACATAATCATTGTCCAGGTGGGCGAGGGTCAATTATAAACAGCAGTCAGATATCTAAATGAAAACAAAATCGTGGTCCAGCGGGTGTGGGTAAATAACGTTGGTCAGGTAGAAAACAGTAATCCAGGTGGGCGCGAGTCCAAAATAATATTATAGGCGTGGGAAGGAGATGTCCAAAAATCAAATCAATCAAGTAATCAAATCGTATCGTAATCAAAACAGAGGGCAGGCAGAGGTCAATATATGCAGATGGAGAAAATATCGGCAGATCATGAAACAACCACACACGATGGTACAACACTACGATCCACAAAGAGTTCCACAAAATGGCTGGTCAAGTCGATAGTGGTAGAAAACGACTGGATCGACAACATACGACAGAATCAAAACAATCCTATATATCGAATGAAAACGTGTACCCCGTGTACTGTAGTAGCGTAGTAGGGGCAGGAAATTTTTATAAGTCCAAAATCGGTTCCTTATGACCAAAAAAATATTTCCCACACACGATTGTTCTATGGCTTAAATGGATGGAGGAATAATTAATAGAATGATATATATAATGGGAATTTGAAATTAAAACTGCATATAGCAATGTTACTTGACGTTGCCACAATGTCGTAAAGTAATGTTGTCATTAAACGTGCACACAACGGTGTGGCAACGTTAACGTTACAATGTAACATTTGAAATGTTGCTACAACGTTGTGACAACTTTCTCTGCTGCTGGGGTGGGATTCATTAGCCACAAACTATGATACCAGTGCTTTGCACGAAGTATCTTTCTAACATGGAGGTTTTTCTCCTCAGTTCTTCGTACAGTAAGGACTATATTTACATGAATATAACTCTTATAAGGTATTATCTCTGTCTCACATGTAAATAATAAGAGTTTTTTAATTTCCTTGAGTTGCCAAAAATCTAACTATTATGCATATATATGTGTAGTGTAAGATATGAAATGAAACTAAAAGAAGCAATTCGCAGTGGATTTGGTAACTAAAACACTTCCCATGTATTAAAAACAAAATGAAAGTATAATTCATTCGTGGCTCAGACTGGAACAATTCATGGAATTGTGATTAATGGATTTAACATTTTTGATAAAATGTAAAAGCGGTTAAAATATTGAATTAATTAAAATTTCCATTTAATATTTTAATTTTAATACTAACTGTGACATTCAGTGTACCGAGCAAAGCTCAGTCTCCTTGTACTAAAATGTATGATGACAAATTAGATGCTTCAAAAACTCGTTGGAGGTTTCTCATTGGGCATTGCCTCATATATGAGTTGAATAAGTTCACAACGGACTTGAATAGGAAACCTGCGTTTGGCTGAACAAATGATCCTGACTTCTGGCGATTTTCTTCAAAACTTAGTAAGAATTGTTTCTTTCTTTTGAACCTTTTCCTTATGTATTTATTTTTCATGGCAATCCTAATTTTTCTAACTCCCAAAATATCTACCTCTAAGTTGTCATGGATAGGGCCATGCAAAACTCGCGAATGCGATGACACGAATTTTTACGTGAATTCTGAGGTTTTTCAGAAATAACTCGAATTTCAACATTTCAAATGCAAATTTCGGTAAAAAAAATATTGGCAAACTAGTTAAAATAAAAATGACTTCCTTGTGAAAATGAAGTCTACAAAGAAACAAATTCAAGTTTAAAAAGATGCCTCTCTTTTAAGATGTCTAAAAAGTTGTATGTATGTACCTGCTTGAGAAGTTGGACTATCCAAATATAAGAAGATGGTTAAATAAATATGTTGAAGGTCGTATTAAATTATGTTATTAGTAGCTGCACCAGATTATTAGTGATATTTTTTTCTGTTTTTCATATACCTACCCATTTCATAATGCATACTAGCATAAAAGGAATTCCTATGATTGTTGGTCAAAACTTCTAAATCATGCAATTTATTTGTTAGTTGTGGTAGAATTCATTCACTTCTTCTTTTTTATTTACAATTAAATTCAGGGGCTGCTGACTTACCCCATGCTAGAACACTTTGAGAAAAATACGTTAATGATCTGGCCAATGACCGAATTTAAGAAGTGAAAGAAACAGTTCAAGGGAAGCCCATTGATATTTTTTTGATGAAACCACAGACAAAACTGGCAGATGCGTATTTGTGGTATTGTTTAGGATATTTAAAGATTATGAACAGCCGTTGATTTATGTTGGTGGTGTCCACTTTCTAGAATCCGCTGATGCAACCCAATGTATTAGGGCAATTCTTGAGTCCCTAAAGGTTTTTAATGTACAATACTCTGATGTTAAGAGTATTGTAACAGATTCAGCAAGGTATATGACTCAGTGTGTAACAGGCTTGAAACTGATTATCGGTGAGGAGTTAATCCACACCCAATGTTGGGCTCACAAATTAAATCTTGTGGGGAATATTTGGATCCATGAGATGACTGAACTTAATAGAGCAGTACTGATGACCAAAAGTTTATTCCTCCACACAAGAAAAAGAAAACACATTCAAAATTTCTTGCAGAGAGAAATTAAAAGAGTTGTGCATTATTCCCTATCCCTGTTGTCACCAGATGGAACTCTTGGTTCCTCAGTGTTTTTTACTTAGCGGATTATTTTTGACACGTTGTTGACTTATGTAACACTGAAGAAATGAAGGTGATACACAACTCAGGCATAGGATACTTTTGTTCTTTAAATAATGATGTTATTGACTCTATTCATTGCCAGGCAATATTTGTAATGGAGCATGGGAAACAGCAGGTTGACTTGATTAAATTACTGGTGGGTTCAAGCTATCCTAATGCACACACATTGCATAGAGAGTTGAGAAAGTTAAAAATGAGTCTTGATAATATTCAGAATATATTTTTTTGGAGAAAACTACTAATTCCTTGCAAGGCATGACACCTTCTAAAGCTGCAGCTCTAAAGTCGGTACTAGTGCAGATGGTATTAAAGGCATCAATGAAACTTAATTCTCTTATGGTAGAAGACCCAAGTAGAAAAATATTTGAAAACATCTCAGTTTTGGACCCTCAAGAAGTTCTCACAACAGAGGTGAGCCCCAACTTAGTCACAAAATTGAAAAAAGTTCATGGCCTTGAGTCAATTGAGACGGAAAATTTAATGTTGGGGTTTGGAGAATTACGTACAGAAACAAAATTCCCAGGGTTCAGTGGATATTGTTAAAGCAATTCAGGTACTAAAATTGTGTGAACAATCATTTGCATTCAAGTGCCTGGAAGCCATTTGGACCCCCTGTGCAAATGTGGTCTCGGAGAGATTTCTTTCTTCCTATAACACAGTGCTAACAAATAGGAGAACAAACCTAAAAGAAGAAAATTTGGCGATTTTTTTTTTCATTTGAAAATATTTAACTGAAATATTAAATGGACATTTAACTGTAATTTGTATCTTTATGTAAGTTGGTTATGTGAAATGTACAAAAATATAAAATGTGAATTCAGCATGTTATTAATTGTTTAAATTTTCCCTAATCAATGGCATCTTATCAAGAACTTATAGCTGACACGTGGGCCTACTAGGAGGAGGGCACTTAATTAACACAAAATATTTTGTCGTGAAAATAACTTTGATTTCTGGGTAAAATAACACCACTTTTGCAGAAAATAACACCACATCTGGCTAAAAAATAACCCCACCTTTTACAGGTCTCAAGTCATGGGTTTCATCTACCTGCTCGAAGAACTGTAATCACCATTCACTGATTACAGATATCCGATCTTGCTGATTAAAACTCAATTTGGAGAAAAAATCAATTTGATTCCATTGTCCCTTCCTCATCAATTTGACAGTCATTCACAGACAGAATTTGTGTATGCAGTTCTGACTGTGGAGTTGATATCATCATCTTCATGGATCTGATATTCTTTCAATTATTCTCAACACAACTCTATTCACAACAACTAACTTGATACACTTTCTCTTTCCACTGGAATTAGATATTTTGTATAAATTATTTTCCTTATGGGAACTTCATAGATTCAAAATAACCATAGGAGCAATAGAAACTCACTTGCCCAGGTCACAAAAACATTTGAGTAGTGATTCAGGGTATTCACCATAATGTAATACTGTCATTTGAGTGATTTAATAGCATGCTGCAGAAAAACCTTACATGAGGGCCATTGTTGAAATTTTGTAGACTTGAACTGCTGGTTGTAAGTATGAATGAAAATGGTAGTAGGTGGGTAGGTTAGGTATGGAAGGAAAAAGAAGGGGAAAGGGTTGTTTGTAGGACTGATTGTCCGGTAACCGAAGCTCTACTGAATGTATTTTGGTAGTTTTGAGGAAGTATGTTTAACTTCTTTTAGGTAAGAATTCAAAAGATTAAAATTGTGAAAAAAGCACAAAAATTTGAGTTTTTAGTCTCAAATCTTTTCCAATATTGCTGGGATTTGAGGATTTGTATATCTCACCTGTAGTATTTATATTGGTACCATGTCAATGAATTTGCTTTGCATGGTCATGATTAATTATTATTTTTTGGATTTAGATAGTGGATAGCTTCTATTTTAGGATGAAGGTATGCACATGTACTTACATCAGGTATTTCAAGAAAAACTTTTTGGCAGAAAAAGCAATGTGGATAATAACTATGTCCTTTTTCTTTTGTTCCATTCTTGAGCTCATTTTGGAAGCTTTTTGAATGCTTCTCCTGAGTATGCTGAACAGAATCCCACTTCAGAGCATATTCTTCTAAGAAAGTTTGAATAATCTATTTGATTGTAATAGGAAAGAGTTTTTTTCTGTTGTAAAATTATTGATGGGCCTTATTTTATGTGCGTAATGAATGCATGGGAGATTGCAGTTTTCATGAAAAATTGATTGAGTTAGTCAAAGATACTCCATGGAATGATAATGGTAGTTATTTACCATTACTATGCTGCATTTCAACTCATTTCCACCAAGTCTACTTTCCTCGGACTGCCATAAATATTTGTAAAGGTCTGCTGGGCCTAAGAAGTGCTCATTTCTTATTTTATCTTTCCAAGTGGAATGGAATATTCCTAGAGCCTGAAAAAGGCAATTTGTATATAACTTTCTCATATTCCTTCATGCAAAAATTAGGTAGTTACTAAATTATATTGTATTAAAATGTATGAGTGCTTAAGTATATAATGACTACATTTAATTACAGCCATAAAAGCCAGTTTTTTCTATAAAGCATAAATTTAGAATACCCATATTGGTGGTTTTTGACAAGGAGATTAGGATAAACGATGGTATGGTGAGGGTGAATGATAAAATAATTTAGCTGGTAAATGATTTTGTTTACCTAGGGTTTTTTAAAATATGGAGGCATGGGTGAAGAGGCAAGTGAATGATATAAGAGTAGGGCTGGGCAAAATACTCTAAATAAGTGTTTGGAATAAAAAATATGTACTTTATTGGATGTATGTGAAATACAAACACATGATGTTACAATGCATACTGAAGTATGATGCAATTAGGATAAAAATCTTAAGATATTACTGTAAAAACTGTACAAATAAGAGTACTGTACAAAATAATCAATTAATCAAATAATATATAGTAAATTTTATTTAAAAAATGGGCTAATGAGTAAAATTAAGATGTGAGTTTAAGTGGCTGCCTTTATTTGAAACAAATCATTGTGAATTAACTGTGAGAGATAGTCACATGTTTCATCATGAGATAAATGGGCATTGTGGAGATATTCCAGATCCAGTGTTCTCCATCCCATAATTTAGTTATTTTCTTTCCCCTCTGCGACTTATGCCCTCAATACTTTAATGCGCTGTGAAGCATAAAACACAAAAGCAAAATAAAATCAACTTTTGTAACTTTGTAAAATTAACTCCGTGCCATACGCCCTAGTGGTGGCTTGCACAGTATTACATTGATGTAGATGAACACTTAAGATGAATATGTCATGATGTGACAAAACTTGGATCGTAGCAAATAAAATCAAAGTGGATGACCAAGTTTCTCTTTTTTTTAATTTCCACAAAAACGAATGAAACTTCTCCAGTGTTTTTCCAGCTGGAAACTTGCTTTTGTTGCACAGATTACTAAGCCGTGCATTTCTGGGACTTTCATTCAACTCGCGATGAAATCTCAACCGAGGGGAGATCCCAGGCCACTCGTATGTTGTTTGGACACTAGCTAGGTACCGACTGAGGGCCTCTGCATCTTGAGTGACGCTTGCAGTTCATGCCCATTCCACATGATTCAGTGCTTCCAGGTTATGGCGAAAGATTACATAGGGACTCCTTATAGGATAGCTGAGCAAGGAGCGCTCTCTTCAAAGGACCATTGGAAGAGGTAGGGGACACGGAAAAAAATCTGCTGCAGCTGAGACTGAAATCTGATTCCTCTCTTTGATAAAATCCTGATGACTATAAGTTTCTCACAGAGTAGTATTTCCATTCTTCCGTCCTTCTAAACGTGGGGTGATTTTGAAATATAGCACTTCAGGATCCAATTCATGCCCATGTAGTATCATATCCACGAATTAAAATGCCTAAGACTCAAACTTACCCATGCCATCACAATGAAATCGGATTCAGTTGGTCATTTATCTCATGGAAATGAGGGATAGCAATAATGATAGATCAAATGTAATGCATCAAGGTCTGGTTACTCAACGAATGCACTGTAGTAATTCATGGATGAAAGTTTGCTCCAGTAAAATTTCATGGAGTTACCCCAAGAACATCTTGGAATTAAGTTAAAGTGGAGGCTTCCGTGATGATTTTATTTTTATGATTTCAGTTTTTCTGGTTTACTCATGCGGTGAAATATATTTAGTAGGACAATATTTTGGGGATGACGGCTTCTTCAGGTTGAAGTGTCTTAGCGGTTTATCAGGTCTTATACATAATGATATTATATTATTAAGCCACTCCCCCGATTGGGTCATGTTTGAAAATAGAAATAATCAATTTTAAATGCGAATTTATATCAATTGTGAGGACAGCTATACTCTCGCATATCTTAGAATCTGTTTTTTTTTCCATGTGAGTGATGTATGCAGTCAAATTCATGCATTTTACACTATTGATAGATTATATTCAGCCACACTGATTTGTTAAGTGTCTATGTCGACATATAGAAAGCTTATCTGATGCGTTTTACCCCCAAGGTTTGTAAAAATGAACTGTCTCTCTGCGGGGACTGGGTCTGAGGTTTGTAATTTAAAAAATTTCATATTTTTGAAACTTCGTATTTTTGAATAGCATTCTGTAGTTAATGTTAAATGTTGAATAGGCTTTTCGTTGGGACTGACAGTTTTTCTTCATAAAATCGAAACTTCGTATTTTGGTGCTTCGTATTGTTGAGTTTCTACTGTATCATTTTCTTTCTGATTGCCTCCTTCACTAATCCAATCCTTGCTTTTATATCTATTTGACATTTCCCATTCTCTCTCACCTCAGTACCGAGATATTTATACCATTTCACTTGTTCCATCTTACCCCTTGCATAGTGATGCTTGTCTATTTCTCTTTCTCGACCTTCATTACCTTTATTTTATCTTTATTTACCCTCAGGCCATAATTTGATTCTTTTTGCTGTAGTTGTTCTAACATTTCCTTGAGGTCTTCTTCCCTATCTGCAAAAAGAATCATATCATCTGTTTACTGACTTGCCAGTACTCTTACACCATTTTCTCACCTTAGATGTTGAAAAGGGTTGGGGACTGACTACACCCTTGCCAAACTCCTCTCCCAAGCTTGAGCCACTCTGTCTCGCTGCTCCCTACCCTCATGGCTCTCCTCTGGCTGGAATATTATGTGCTTATCAGCCTTCTTTCCTACCTATCCAGCCCCTTCTTCTTCAGTATCTCCAGTTCTTAGTCCTACAGAGCATAGTCAAAAGCCTTCAATAGATCTATAATGCTAAGGTAAACATCTATTTTCCTTGTACCTTTCCACCTCTGGCATCTCAAGTGCCCATTCTTTCCTACACCCAAACTGCTACTGAGGCAAGCTCTCTGCTAGTACCTTCACCATTATTCTGTTAATAATGAGGATTTAAGTAGCGTGAATGATCAAACTGATAGTCCTTTACTCTCTGCATTTCCTTGTTCCTTGGATCACTCAGTACCTAGGAAGTCCTCTGGCCCATTTCCACTTAGGTAGATAATATTGCATAAGGGTGTTATTTCTTATTTCCTATGGTATTCGAAACAATATGGAGAATATTCTTCATTCAAGAAAGATTTACTAGAATAATTAATCAAAACTAACAAATAGCAAAAATGAAAGTGGATGAGCATTTGATGCGTATACGTTGTTTATAAGTTGTTGAGGATAAGTGCTTAAGATAGACTGAATAACAATATTAATTTAATTTTCACCAAGCTAAGGCTGACAGACACAAGCATAACAGATTCAACTTAACCAGTGTTTGCCCAGGGGAACCATTGTTGTAATGACTGGAATGTGTTCTTGGAGATGAACAGAATGTTGAGGGAATTGAACCTGTTGGTGTAGAGTATCAGGAGGTAGTGCAGTGGTGGCATGGTACTTCATTAGTGGGCAAGAAACGATAACCATCTTGACACAGGGCAAGGAGACATTTGAGCAATGCAGGCTCAAGAAAATTGGTGAGCCAAAGTAATATGCATTACTAATGCAAGCTTAGGATAATATATTGTTATGGCATTAAGCAGTTTGAACACTGCATGTCTAGACAGGCACATTCCAGAAATGTAATTATTCCAGAATAGCCTAGCTATTGCAGTTTATGGGAAAACTAATTCCTCACCAGTGACCAATCACAGGGCACAACAGAGGTATCTTTCCTTGAAATGTTAGGGGGCCCTGTTTCGAACTCTGGGGTTATGATCATTCAGCACACACTCAACCATCAAGAGACAATCACAGAATACTCCGTCACTTCACAATCACTAAGACCCTATCTCTCGTAATTTCACTTCACCACATGCAACTGGAGAAGATTAGGAGGGGCAGTTATTCTTCCCCTCCCCTTTAATTGTTGATAAAATGGTAATCATATGGTATTCCATAAACTCCAGGCCCCTGGAAAGTCTGCTCCACCCCAAATAAATGACCTTAATGCTCCCCTGGGTAGTTGGAACTGGTACTGTGGGGGCAAATAGATGCTGAGGGATATTGTGGAAGGGAAAATGTTGAATAGTCAGGAAAATGGAGGAAGAAAAATAGGATTTATGTTAAGCTGAAGAATGACATTTTGAAAATATACAGATGCTTGCTATTAGCTTCTCTGTCTGAGTCTGTCTTAGCATGGAGATCACTCAAAATAATAAGTATGTGTGTAAACAAATAATGACTTCCGTAGGTCTCATCGCAAGTAATTGATTCTGTGAAAGTGCGGACAAAAGTATACTGTCACACCATATACCTTCTGTAGAGGTATCCTGCATCAGATATTGTCAACTCTTATTCAAAGGAGCCCAGAGGACCACAATTTAAAAATCCCATCAAAGGGTAGGAATACTCTCCTCTTGTATTGCTACATGTGGATGTGTAGAAGTTGGGATATGAATTATGCTGTTAAAATTATTATAAAATCTCTGTAACAAAAAGTCTGCTACTTTTGTTGACTGTTGTATAATGTAAATTGTCTCATTTGTGCCTCAGGAGGCATAGGTGAATCTATGAACCTCATATTTGACAATAAGTCTGCTGCCACTGAACCTTTCAAAGTTTCAAAGCTTTTTGGTGCCGCAACTATTGGTATTTATATGTATTTTCTCTAGGTGGAAATAGACTTCTTGTGTGAGAGGGAATACCAGGAAAAAATTTGGAAATTTCAAGAGAAATCGAATGCCATTAGATCCAAAAGTACTGTGTACTTCTTCCCAGATGTTTATTTTGTAGGGTGAACATTTTGGCAGTGTAGACCATTAGATAAGCAACTTTTGACTCCTATTTTACATACAAACACTTACCCTGCTCGTAAAATTTTCAATGAACTATAAAAATTAAAGTAAAAATGCTCATGATGTGCACACAGACTTCTTCTCTTGCAGCATTTGGTTTTACTTGATGTTAAGGAAATTTTTTGTCATCACTCTCTGACTTAACACACATTTCCTCTGTTTGAATCTTTATAATATGTCAATGTTAACTGTGCAATTAAGTTGTGAATTTGTGAGGCAAGTACAGCAGTGGCAGCCCTTTTGTTGAAGTGAGTTTTTTTATATGTAATTGTCAATGTCTACTTGGGCTACATGGTAGACAATGGGCATTTGTTGATAGTCAGAAAAAAAGGTAGACTAGTTACCCCCGGATGGGAATCAATGAAGTCACTGTACTAACCTGATTCCATTGTAGGAATGAAGCAAAAAATCTTTAGTTAATATTACTAAATTTGAAATTAAGTAAGTGACCATCAGAATGAGCAGAAGCATCTTAGCTCCCTGTTATATTGTGCTCATTCAACATGGACTACACACTATTAAAGGAGAAGTCATTTACCACATTACCTTATCAAACAAAATGAAAAAGCGAGTGCGTTACCATTTTTGCTTGAGCATCTTCAATCACTTTACAATCTTTAGCTGACACATCTTTGTCGAGTGTCACTTGATGAATGTGGGGTAAGTGATAGGTGGGTAGAATTGCTGCATCATGCCTTTCAAGAAAGCCAGTGATTAACTTTGAAATAGCATAGGCATCTCTCTCTGTTTTTCTTTTATGAGCATTTAAGTATATATTTTTACTCTCTGATAGATGGTCTTTTTTCTCTGGTGATTCAGAGTCATAGGTAGGTGTAAACCGTGCAAGAGTACGAAGACTTGCTTCTAATACATGCGCCACTTCTTCCAGTTGCCTTAACTTAGAAGAAATTCTTTTCTCACCCTTATGGCCATTCTGAAAATGAAATAAACATCCTTTTTTATTAATGAACAATTGTAAAAAACAACATTCTTGGAAATTCTAAAACTTCACTTCTAAGCAGTTAGATAGTTTTCTGAAATGTTGATAAGAAAGGCAAATATTCCATATAATACTAATGAGTGCTAATATAAATTAAAAAATGTTTCCAGGAAAATGAAAAAATCAACTTAGCAGGACTGTAAAAATGTCTCTTTTTCCCCTGCATATAAATTTGTAATTTGCTCTTCAACCAGGGATATCACATGAAACAGAAAAAATCTGCTAATTGCCTACTGTCAGAAAGGGACAGCTGATAAAATGCATGAAATCCTCGAGTGAAATTTTTCATCTGAGTGAGAGTCTAAACCAGGTACTCAAAATTTGTGTCAAGTGCTTTAAACAATCAAGTTGCCCTTATATCCTCTTCCTCTGTGAATATCAGAGAAGTTTTGAAGGAAAGAGATGTCCTCTCATGTAAAGTATTTACAGTGCCACCACAATCATGCATAAATGAGCATGGTGCCAAAGGTTGGGGAATCCGGGTTTGAATATCAGTGCTGGTGAATGATTTTTTCACTGAGAATTTTACTCAGTCATGTTTATGGTCTCAGCTGTGGATGGCATTTAGGTGATACAGCTTAAAAACAGTTGTTTGAATTTTTCAATTATTTTACAACCAGAAATCACGTAGCTGTAGGCATGAGGATTCTTTAATTTTGCAGTGAAAAATGTTAGTGGCCCTTCACCTAATAAGACAGGAAATTTACCTTCTTCAGCCTCATGTCTTTGCTCCTATTTCTTTCTGTGGAGATAGACTTAGGAATATGCAACATCATGTTCTACCTCAACCCTCAGCCATTTTGTCAAGGGATACACCATACATTCAGCATGTGTCTCTTGAATTTATAGAAGACCTTCATTTTTGAGGTTTTCAACGTAAAAGAATAAAGCAGTTGCAAAATAGCTGTCAATATAAGGTCTTTCATGAACATGAGACGCATGCAAAATGGCCTTCAGGTCCCATATTTGCAAGCCACTCTGCCTTAGGAATCAACCTTATTCTATGTTGGCTTCTGATTAGTCCTGATAAACATTTTTATCATTCACATTGTCGTACTATTTCAGATCTATCCCCAAATCCTCTTATTGTTGTTGTGTATGTCAGAAAGGGAATGCTTTCTTGCTGAAGCATTGCTCATAAAAGATATTTTCATTAACAGCACTCCAGAAATTAAATGTGATTGATAAGGGAGTTGTATTAGTATGAGCATTTTATGATAATATTACTTGAGCGAACATACAGAAGAGGAACTATAGCTGTAAAACTATCCATTTGATTCTTAGGAGTTATTCTACTTCCTGAAAATGGCTGTATTATTGAATCAAACTGGCTTTTAATCTGAATTTTAATGTGTGTAGAAATTGAGTGCAAGAGATTAATAGGATTCTTAAAAATATTTGTAGGTACCATCTGATTTACCATTTTATCTCGTTGTAAGTCTACTTGAGGTGTGTATTTTTTTGGGTGCCTTGAACAATGAAATAGTTCTTTCCAGACTTCTTGGAAGAACTCACTATTAATTTCAACAACCGTAACAGATGGGCACAAGGATTTTTTTGAAGAAAAATGTTCCAGGAATACTTCAGTTGTAGCAGTAACATCTTCACCTGCCTTATCTAGCGTTTTATTAAAACTTGCTGATTTCACTGATATGTTTTCAATTGAGCTAATTTTTTCGCCTATGCTGGAGTGAATATATTCTTTTATAATACTTTTCTTAGTGGAAAACTTAGAAATGATGGTACAAATTGCAGCCAGAATACTTTCAATTTGGCCAAAATCAGTTTCACTTGGCTTCTGCATGTTAACATCAACTTCACTGACTAAACATTCTTCTTTGGCCAACTGCTCCCTCATTCCCTCATTATTGCTTCTTTTATTCTTCATTCTGTTTATCTTCGCTTTAGATATAATTTTAGTGACACCAATTCCATGTTTGGCCTCTACTCCAGCTGTTGTAGTCTGGAGAGTTGAGAGCTCTAAATGCACAGCACTTGTTTCATGAACAGCCACTCCTTGCGTTACGAGGCTCTTTGGATTTTTTATGTCATATTTGTCTGTTTTCATTTCCATCTGCGTTACTGTAAGATAAATATCAGTGCAGCAATGACAGTTTTGAACTTTTCAACATTAGGGAATATTCAGTGAAACTTTAAAACTAAATAATGGTGCTGAAGAGCCAAGGGTTTCAGCTATATGAGAGAAACTTCAAAATGGAGATATATACAGGCAATAATACATCAGCATAGTCAAAATATAATACCTATATTGACAACAATTTCCCTTTCATGTTTGGCAAACGGAGAAATTATTGTAATTGTTTTCAGCCCAAGAAAACTAGCTCCCTTTTAATAAAAATCCATCATATTGCCCTATCATTGCAAGCCTTTTTTGCTTCTCTTATACTCATACATTGCTTCATAAGACTGTCCTATTCTTAAGACTCCTAATATGTCTAATCTTTTAAATTTCTTCTTCCACAATCACACTTAAGTGGTCTATCTCTTCCTCTCACATCATTCTGTATTCCAATATATATATATTTAATTATTTAACTCTTGTCCATTCTCTCTTGATGTGGCTAAAACGTTTAAGTACACTCCTACATTCATGTCCATTGCTAAAGCATTCAACCCGCATTCTTTCATCTCCAACATATTCCAAACCCTGCCATCCCTTTCCTCTGTACACTTCTCAGGTACCTCATACTCTCTGCATTTAGCATAGGTGTTCTTTTGTTTACCCTGACATTCCTTGTTTTTGCTACCATATAGTAATATTGATAGGAGTGAACTGCAGTTTTGCTTCCCCTAGACAGATACTCATTCCCAGATATGATCTACATACTAACCACAACTTTTCTGCCAGCATTCACTTGCCATAAAATCTCACCGTCTATAATTCCACCTTTCGCAAACATTCGACCAAGATAGTTTAAATCATCTACTTGTTCAGTTACATGGTCAATGAAGTTATGTATTTCAGGTGACCTATCTTGCCTGGGTGATTACTGTTACAATCTCTTGATCCTGTGTCTCATTCCATCTTGAAGAAATACATTGTACCACTTGATGCAAGATTGAACACTCTATTGAAAAGAATGATTTTCCTTGTGTAATCCTGAATAAATGATGATTACTACATTTATTGAATCATACAGTAAGCATATACAATTAACTATATGGTGAGCATTGTGTTACTCTGCAATTAAGTGAAAGTGGTAATAGTTGCTAATTAACACTAGAACTGCAGATGGGACATTTTTGTCCCATTACAAATTTTAATGAGCTCTATCCCTCTTAATATGTTTCTTTTAAATTTGGAAGTTTGTGACTTTTAATCATTAATGGAGTTCTTTACTATTTAAAATAATTATCGTACACAAACACATAGTTTCCGAGAAAAAAAACTAGAAATACTTAAAACCGCAGATAGGACATTTTTGTCCTGAAAAGGAAATTAGCTCTGTCATATTTAAATTTTTTGTTGTGGTAGAATTCTTTTATTAATCTTTCTGAAAAATTGTTTATCTCATTTTAGAATAAATTAACCCAATGTTTGCCCATTTTATTAATTTAATGAGTTTTTTTCTGAGTAATAAAGTTACAAAAATGCATTATATCCAGGTTTTTTTTTGAGGCTATTGAAAGTTTCATCCGAGTCCCCCCTCCAATTCTTTCAACCCTAATGCTCTTGACCAACTAGTAATCTTAGTAGTAACAATATCTAGGTCTGATCTGATATTTGCACCTTATTAGTAAGGCACATGATACACATCAATATATGATTTCACAGCAATCATGTCTCTTTCTCTCACTCCACTCGTTCGGTTGTATTTCTTATCTACCATCTGCATCTAGACAAGCTGAAGCGGTCTCCGAATGATACTGAGACATAATTAAAGGGATTTCCGTACTAGTAGAACCTAGACCAAGTGCGGCTTTATGCTCAGGGCAATCATGGCTCCACTAAATGATCTTCAGGAAGATAAATCAAAAGGCAGAGGTGGAAACAGTATGCTGGTTGTCATGTGACTGGTCTTTTAGGTCCAGGTGGCGGTTTTGGGGGTAGGCCTAAAAAATAGACTTCGAGGTATAGGTTTCTAAGATGTTCTACAAGACCAGGACTTATACTAGATAGACATCAGAGATATTCATTACAACGGACACATTACATGTGGCCCAGAAGCAAAGTGAATGTGGAAAAAAGACTGCGAGGATCAGGGGAACAAAAATACCTCAATATGCCGACATTTGACACGATGGTTGAGGCTTCCAATGAAACATAGTGGAAATTGGCTTCTACAAGTGTCACATCTGTCAAAAGGTGCAGATAGATGAATACTTCCTGGGAAAATTGTGGTCCCTCTCCTGGTTTTAGGTCTTAGATCAACATACTCTTAAAGGCCAGCAGAAATACACTGAATCAGAGGCTTGTAAGATGTTGGGAAACTGTGATTGGTTTATGTTATTGAAAGAGCTCAATGCATTTCTGTGTCTCCTGCATGTGAGGGGTGACACTGAATTCAAAATGATGGAGGTGGATATTCTGTGGTTCAAGAAATGGGAAGTGCCATTTTGTAAGTCTGTGATGTGATGTAATCGATTCAGCAAAATAATGAGGTTCTGAAATTTTATGTCAAATCAACTCGCTTGTAGCATTTGATAGATGACAAGTCTGCCAGGATATCATAGGCATGGAATAGGTCTATTTCAAACTGCCATAACATGTATGTTCCTGGTGCAGTGAAAGCTGGTGGAAGAATTGGACCTGTCTATAGGTTTTACAATATTTTAGACTTAAGCAAGTATGATTGAATCATAATAAATAAATAACTTACAAATGACAAAAAATACAAGGATAGATTTTCTTCTGAAACTCGCAGAGGAGGTGGTCAAGGAGTAAGTAGAAACTAAGGTCAGTGTACCATCCAGTAATGTAGATACATATATTGAATAACTTTGGTCTGCGTTTTTGCTGTCAGGAACGTAACCCTTGTGTAGAAGGAAAAAGCCATCATAATTGAGCATCTAACGCATAATTGAGCATTAACGCTCTAAAACAGTCAGAAAAAAGTGATGGTTAGATTTCTTATTTAAGTGCATCTTGCAATCCTCAATGTAATAATAGAGCAACATAGGTACCTGCAAGGAGTATTATTATGCAGAAAGATCTTAGGTGTCCCCATTGTATCTAGTGAAGAAAGGTCTCTCAGGTATTCCACTGGTTAAGGAGAAACTTCAGGGGATGTGGATCCTCAAATCAGGTTGAGAAACCAAGAGATTCTCCTTTAACTACTGAGAATTCTATATCGTTTTCTCTTTTTTGTATATGTTAAATATGTTACTAGTATGCACATGGCAAGTGAAAACTGATTTTCTGAAGGATGCTATATGCAGATAGTTACACAATATGTAAAAAAGAGATGCTATGCACAATATTTTAGCTTTGACTCAGGCAATATTTTATTTAAAAATCTGATCTATGAATTATTATTTGTCTAAATGATGTTAAAAATAATTTCACCCTCAACTGGAAACTCTCCAACAGTTAAAGTAATCTTTTCTGAAGAAATGAGACAGTTAACATGCTCAGAAATGGTTGGAACACCGAGGGGACATTTTTGTCCCAGCCACGGTTTTAGGGGGTTCAAAAACCCCGGAAGTTCTAGCGTTAATGCAACCTTCTTGAAATATGGCAATGTATATATTTCTAGGGCTAACTCTGCATCAAATGTTTATTTGTATCATTTAATCTCACCAAGTATGGTGTTTATATTTTCTATAAAAAATTGACAGCCATAATAATTGTTTTTTTTTTAATTCTTAATGTTCACTAGCTGAAATTTCGACTGATTCTCAATGGGAACAATAATTTATATAGCAGGTCTATCTATACAGAAGAGAATCTTAGTGCCCATTTAAGGTTTTTTCATTTTTCTATTCTAGAGATTACCTGAGTCACTTAAAGGTTTTTTACTGCCGCAGGATGGCCGTGCTCAGATTCAGAACAAATGTATGATTTAAAATACAAGCGTCACTGTACTAAATGGTAACTGGAGGTTGGAGATATGCAAGAGATTTGAAAATTTTCCAACAGCGACGACTACCCACGTGCCAATACATCGTGTGGGTTGTCTACGTTGCAGGATAATGCATTTAAATATCGCTAGTTCAACTGGCTTAGGCAATATTATCTTTCTTGTCTTCACTTTCAATTCAAATATGAGTTATCAAATTTTTAAAGGTAAATTGTATCTGAGGTATAGACATTGCTTGAAGTTACCTGGAGCCTTCATCTCTTTTGTAGATTCTCTCATACTATCTGAATTTTTTTCGTATTTCATGCAGCACTTATTTCATGGAACTTGTTTCATTTCACATAATGAGCATGAAAGTCGAGCGTTTCAGCGTTCATAATTTACGAGAAAAATCCATTTTATCTTGAACATGAAGTTAGTGGGTCACTTGCTTTTTACGTGACATGTCAAGGCATAACACGTTTCGTGCCAACATTGTTTTTATTTGGTTGTAAATAATCCAGAACGACGGTTGCCATAGTGAGCAGCGTAGGACAATTGAGGGTTCACGTCCTGTTAAAACGGAGGAAAAGAACGAGCCCAGGTTTTCAGATATGAGCCCGTAAATTCAATTCTAAAAATATTAGAAGAGGCAATGGGTGGAATACGAAAAGAGAGGCATATAGAATGCTCGGGGATAGAGTTATATATGCAATGAATCTTCGGCTGTCTGCGGTGAAG
This sequence comes from Ceriagrion tenellum, assembly GCA_963169105.1. Classification (NCBI taxonomy): domain Eukaryota; kingdom Metazoa; phylum Arthropoda; class Insecta; order Odonata; family Coenagrionidae; genus Ceriagrion; species Ceriagrion tenellum. The sequence continues at coordinate 28,764,150 of OY720633.1, read as the reverse complement.
AGAGATAACGGTGGCTGAGTGTGCTTGGGTACATGTTTGGGTGTAGGGGAATCCTTGGGAACATCTCGGCAGTGTTGATATTGACCGGTTTACAATTTCCTTTTCAAATTTTAGAGGAGCCATCCGTCGAATTAGCAATGTGGAACTTCATTATTATGTTAAACAATGTTAACCGCCCACTGGAATGATTGGCATCTCATTCGCATTGCTCCGTCTACACTATATAAAGCGCAGGGAATGGAGAATTGGAGTATGAGTGATAAGTCGGGGATTTAATTTGTTGTCCGTCATTACCCATTGCATGTTCATTGGCACGCGTGAAGTGAATGGTACGAGCAGTGTGGGGTGGTGATCGCCAGGATATGGACTGAAAGTTGGACTTGGATTCAGTCTTCACCAGAAGAATGGAGGAATACAAAAAAATAGGCTTATAGGGTAAATTTGATGGTGACATTAGTACGTAAGGACGAGATGAAATTACTCTCTAAAATACATATGATTATCATGACATCATAACTGACTTAACAAATTAAATATGTATGAGAAATATACTTTTATGCCAATGAAACTTGGGCAATTACTGCAGCAGAAAATGGAAGATCGTAAACTTAGGAAACCTGTAATTAGAGAAGATTAATGAAGACTTGATTGATAAATCTCCAATTAAGAAGCTAGGTATGTGAGGAGCCTATTATTGGAGACGTTAAGTGGAAACTCAAGAGAAGTAGATGATCTTGATGGACACAGTTTGTGACATAACGGCCTATAAAATACAATAATGGAAGGAAAAATGAGTGGTAAAAATTGCAAAGTTAACCAAAGATTAAATGCGGTGGGCAGATTTAGATATCTGTTAAACTTAAAACTCAGATGGTTAGCGGAAAGGGGAATGAAATGGAGAGTTGCACATACCGATCTAAGGATAAATATTTGCTGAGAGTGTATACCTATAATACAAAATAAGGAGTTTAAAATTATAATAAGCATGTTGAGTTTTTGCCGTAGATACGGCTTTAAAATCAGTCTGGGAGTAGGATACCAAGACGAAAACAACAGTTTGTGCATTTTTTATGGCCGACTCAGTAAATCTGTGACTAATTTTACCATCGAGATTCTTGTTTGATCGGGTAAACGAATACGATGCGATCATGACCTTAGTTTGGCCATTTTGAGAGGTAAACATTTCCGTATCGCTCATCTCACCAATTCGATGTGATAGGATGTTGATTTGGGAATCTTTGTTCAGTCAAACGAAAAAGTAGCACTATGCAAGAGTGGAATTGGGTGAGACGCCTTCTGGAACTTCGGGCAGTAGACTTGGCGTGCGCCGCAAATACAGCTCATGCAGCAGATGGCCGATAATTATTTCCCGCTAGCGCTGGCATTCCTACTAAAACTCCGGCCATGTCGGCGACCCAGCTGCGCTCGGCTTATGCCTGAATTTAAAAATAGGTTTCACACAATGATGGGTGAAGGTTCTAGGCTATATCATGACGACATTGCTGGTAACGTTTAGGACGGTAATTTGAGGCCCACATTTCTGAATTGACTCTATGCATTTTCGAGGGATTAGAAAGACGTTCAACTGTACGAGGATACCAACGATACGCGCATGACCCGAGTCACTTCATGGGCGATAAGCAACGCTACGCAAAAGACAGCAAAAAGTGGTGGTTCATACGCTTACCCGACGGAGTTATCATTAGCGTACCGAAAAATTTCAGCGGCGGCGCCAACCCCTGCAGACACCTGCCGATTTGGAAATTTATGTGCTATATTTAAGGCTATGCATGATTTTATGAGCTACTGTCTTAGTCTACTCTTGAGCGAAGGAAATTGGAACTTTTAACCCTACTAGACCTGGTGTTTTACGCACTCGCCGTACTTGTAAGGTTTGCTTGGTATAATTATTACATAATGATCAAGAGGGTCTACTCTTATTTATCACTTATGTGGTGTCCAATATCACAGCCAGTTATGCCTCTTCACATATAATTCCAAGAATTCTTAGAAGTAGAAAACTGAAGCCTCCTCATTCATTTATGTCCCCTCTATGCAGTTGCATTGATCCTGAAAGTATACGAGCGGTGAGGTTGTTCCCCTCTTTGCCGTGGGCAATGGGAAGAGGGAGGGAGTTGGACGAGAGTGATATAGGTGATAGAGTAAGGAAGACTCGGCTCGTTCCGACGAATGGAGCGACCGCAGGAAAGCCACGGAGGAGAGAAATAAAAAAGGGGAGGGGGAGGGCGGGTAGTAGGGGGGGAGTACCGTAAAGCGGCCTTGATCGTGCTGCTTCAATGGTGAGCACGGCAAGCGGGAGAGCTGGTTGGAGGCTTCGTTGTCTAAAAGCCGCGCCGTCGTGCTCTTGTAGCGACATACGCTTGCTGCGGGGGCAGCAGCGTGTGGTGCGCAGACAACACGGTCGTACACCAGACGGGTTTTTTCTTTCACTCCCGACCGCGCGTAATGAGACGAACGCGCTTCGGACGGAGGGTAGGGGAGGGTAGAATGAGGTGTGCGCGGTGCCTCGGAGGGGAAAATAGAAAAGTCGGGAGAGTGGCTGCTCATTGGTGAGGAAGGGGTCATGGGAGGTCAGCGTCCGCTATGGTGGACTCGTACCTCCCCCCGTCACTCGCCAGCCGCGCTCATGAAACTCTACGTGCCCTCCAATATCAAACGCGATAGAAGACGTCCAACCCTCTCCGCCCAACCACACCCTTGGAACGAATCCCAAACTCTCGTGCGAGCCAGGGTGACGGTCGCTCGCGGGCATCTTAAGTTCTTCCACCCGCGCAAACAGCGGCCCCCTCGCACCTAATAAAAATTTTGGTGGTACGATCGAGGGTTCAGAGCACAGTCTCTATGGCAGTAGTTCATGAATTTAACATGCGTCGACGGCTTTGACATTTTTGCATTCAGTGTCTCCTTTGCTGACGGGGAACCGCGCTATGCACGATTTGGACGATCACTCATCCTGAAAAGCCTAGTACTCCGGTGCTGAACTTCGTTGGTCTAGCGGGAGCCAGTGTTTCCATCGTTGCAGGCTACTTGTCGCTCAATACTGGTCAGAAATATAAAAATAAATGGAGAAAATTAATAGAATAGGAATAATTAAAAAGGGATGAATTGGATGGCGTAATGTCCTTTCAGCTGATTACATATTCTAATACTTGGCCATTCGATGGCCTAAGCGTATTTATCAGGTATATCAGGTCCATTTATCAGGTCCATACATTTAATGATGGCGGGAGGGGTATCAAAACGCGTTGAAAAAGAATGATAAACAAAGTGGAAAGTGCAACACCTGTTGCTATAAGACTTTAAACTTATTACGTCGTTGCTTACCCGAAATAATTTTTATTAACTGACGTCTTCCCTTTCACTAATTATTTTTTCTCTACAGCTGGCCCTCAATATGGTTAATCGACACCAAATTCAAGGTTGACCCTGGATCAGTCTTTCCGGATATTTTCTTGATGATGGTGCCTTTATTTGATAGAGACTATTACTTAAAATTTTCACGATGAAAGTTTTTCATCCGTAAAAGATCCGTATTACTCCCATCCTGTAATGATACTCGAATTGAAAACATTAGCGCAATATCAAAGGCGATCAGCTCGAGAGTGACTCAGCACTGAAGGGTGGTTCATTGAAATTAAATTTTCTATGCTATCAAATTTGACTCCATCGTATTGTAGAGTTCTCTCATCAATAATTGACGTAGTTACCTACCAAATTTTGAGGGCACCGATCTCCTCTTCATCTCTCCAAGTTTTATGCTTGAAATATAATAGAGTTCATTCAGTTGGGACGTGTTTTTCTTGTTTCTTCATTACGCTCCAGTCTCTGTTAAAAGAAATCGCAACTGAGGAAAGTGAACGCTAAAACAGTATCTTGTTCATCAATGCCAAGGAGATTAGTTTTGAGAAGACGAGTTCCTTTCGCCACCACCTCTAGGCTGGCCAGTCTCCTTTCGGTGAAGTTCTTTTTATAGATTCTCAAGTTGGAGAGCTAATTAATATAATCGTGTTACAAAGTCACTAAATAAAAATCACTTCGAATAATAAATACTGGGAAAATAATGAAATTTATGCTATTTGTATAGATAGGGTAATTGCTGTCCTTCTTTGAAAAAGGAAATACATATATGTGTGTGGCGTAAGCATCGTTAAAACCATTGTTTTGATTCCCAGTGCCAAAAATCGGATTGTCGCGGAGCGTCAGTGTTTCATTTTTGCGTTTAAGTGCTATTCTCCTTAGCTTGCTTAAATGAGATGTGGTCTTCAATGTGGACGAACTCACAGCTATTTGTACTATATCAAGAGTAATAGTTCTGACGTAAGGCTTGTCTCCACCTTTTCACTTCTTCGCTTGTTTTTGCCCGTTCTCAAAGTACAATATCAGGACATTTTTTTAGCTGCATGATCTTAACCGATGGCAAGGGAGTGCGTATTGCAAGGAAAGTAGTTGTCACGTTTACCGACAGTGATAACTAAACATTTCGTGTCTCAAATTTGAATAGTAATCATCAGGAAGGTACTGGTTATCGGCAGTATATCGAGATTTATTTTATGTCTTTAATCATTATGACGTGGAAGCCAAGAAGACTATTGGGAGAGGAAATGCTCTCGTACATTTCACCCTAAATCCAGTGAATGGTTTCAATATATACTTAGCGTAAAAGTTATCGGTACAAGGGTTCAGAGAACTGTTTAAATCCATCCGTGTTCGTTCACTCGTATATTTCCATGAGATGAGCAGCGCATCGCACGGAAAATATTTCTTTGGGACCGTTCTCTAGGCTTTTCACTATGCACCCGAGCAACGTAAGGGAGGTTTGGTGCGCAGCGGAGGTTCACGGGCCGCCGGAGTGATTTTATTGGCCGGCAGACTTCCTCATAGACAGTTAGAAGGCAGCGAGGGACATGCTGTGAGCCGGAGAGGAGATGGAGCGAATAATGAGGAAGGCTTGGAAAAAGGAAAGAATGACTTCGGATGTCGGCTGTGAGGATGAACATGGAGCCGAGAATGAGGTTAAAGTCACCGCTATCGATTTGGTCTAGGCTCAGGTCGTTCGTTAAAATCTCGCTCGGGACACATTGCCTCACTTCCATCCGAACGCTCCCCGCTGTCTTCGTGGTCTCAAATGAAAAAAATTGCGTCTGATATCGTGGCTCCAATCGTGCCGATGCCCAAATGACCACGTTTTATGTAAGCGCCAAGAGTGGATAGAGTAAACAGATATTCCGGACGTCATTATCGTTCAGCTAACATCCAACAAGAAAGATAATTAGATTTTCCATTCTCAACTTTAGGGATTGTGTTTAGGTTTAAAATGTTTTCAGGCGAAGTAGAGAGCTAAAATCGGTCCAGAGGGCTGCTATTTACTGGTAAAGATTTTGAGGTATATTTTATCTTAAAATTTACTCTATCACCGTAATTTTATGAGTAGTTTCGTGGTCAAGGTATTTATGCTAATCTATCGTAGTTCGCCATTAACTATCTCCTTAAACGATTTATTTCTGTAACTTCTCCGAGAATTTTTATTCAATGGAGGCAGCACACAACATGGTCGCGAGGAGGAAACACTTCTGATGAATCCCGTCCGTGGGTAGGTAAAGCAATGAAGGGAAAAAAATGAATCGTCTCTCAATGAGTAATCGTGAGTAAATTCCAACTTTTTTTCGAAATTTGGAAAATAAACGTTTTGTATATATATAAAACTGGTTGTGTGTATATGTATTTGTATATGTATTTGTACACTTTTTTACACTCTTGAACCCTGGATCGATTTTCTTGAAATTTTGCATGTGTGTTTATATTTGTACTGGGACGAACGTAGGCTATGTTGAAATCCCTCAGGACCCTTGGGCTCTAGAACGGGTCCCTGTTATTAACTCCCTTAAGATAAGCGTTGAAATCGGTGCAGAGGTTTTTATTTTATTCTTTATATTTCTTGCAGTCGAGATATTAGGTTGAACTTTGAATTATCGAATGGGCGAATTGAGGTAGAATTTAATTCTTGCAATTGATTTTGTTCTACGCTTTGTATTCACTTAAAACTTACTTTTTAGTGCGAAAATGCTCAAATATACATGTTGGGTGCTACACGGGAACATGTTTATCAAATCAACCATTATGTAAGTAGGAACATTATGTATCCGATAAATTGATAAAATTTACCCTTATAACTTTATGCTTGGATTTTTACTACTAATAGGCCATGATCCTCGCAAAGCCGTCTTATTCGCATTGGCACAGAATTGGAATCAGTGCGCAGGTTATCTTTAGGGAACTATTTAAGTATTGCAAGTTATTAGGCTCAAAGATTGGAATTGATTGAGTCTCCACATCTATCATAGTATTTGGGCATCGGCTGCGCGCAGACTTGAGGTGTAGCGAATGAGTCAATGTATATAGTAAATTTTTTTGATAGATGCGTTAGTTTTGAGCCGTAGGGTGAACGATTTTTGGAATTTCACCTGTAAGTAGCAGGTGACCGATATCTAGTGACACCTGATTTACGCACAGAGAATTAGTAGTCGAGCATTTTTAAGCGTTAAAACGAGAAAAGTCGACTTTTTACAAACTATTTATTTAATGAAAGGCAATTAGCGGTTTGAATACTTTGTTTCAACTTTCGTTTTGCTTTAAAAAGAGCAAATGCAATGCCTTATAATTTCAGTGAGAAATTTGCGTATCTCTTCGAGTTTTGCTTCCGATTCATTTTAAATAATTTTTGTGCTTTTTTTGGAGTGTTTATGACAGTTATTGCGAAATTGTGCGTGCGGAGTGAAGTTGAGGACTGATCAGGTGAGTTTTGACGGTTATATTGCTTTTTAGGTTATTGACAACGCTAAGAATAGGCAATAGCAAGAATATCGGACGAGAGAATGACGTAAAGCTGCAATTAATGAGACATGTTCCTTCATTGATTGAAAGTGAGTTATCTGCAAGATTAGCAATGTCAAAGACATTGCTTTCGGTTAGTTTTTAGCTTTGGTGATATATCCATGCCTTGATGAGTTTATTGAGTTTTCTTATGAGACGTGATTTTCATTGATTGGTGAGTTCTTTTGAGGATGTTTGTAGCATACCCAAAGAAAGGCAATTAGCGGTTTGAATGCTTTATTTTCACTTTCGTTTTGCTTTAAAAAGAGCCAATGCAATGCCTTATAATTTGAATGAGAAATTTGCGTTTCTCTTGGAGCTTTGATGCCGATTCATTTTAACTCTTTCTGTGTGTTCATTTAGTTTTATTCTCCAGTACGACTGACGATTTTGACAAAATTGTGGTATGCATTAAATTGGACAAGAAAATATTATTGAAAACGGTTCATTTTAGGAGAAAATAATTTTATTTTACTTTTTCTTACTTAATTAAAAAATTACTTGTAAAAGTCTAATTTTAAACATGAGCCTTATGAGCTACAACAAGTCAAATAATCAAAGTAAACAAAAAGAAGATGTAAGAGAAAACGTAAAACACACAGACTGTAGATTGCAGATTGGAAAGTTTTACTGATGTATTTATTGAAAGTTGACGTACTGATTTTTAAAACTCCTTTAACTCCCCCGAAAAAAGTACGGTAGATATGTAGTTAACACTCCATTCCGCGAACTGCTATTACAGCCGTCTCAGGTGACCTACTGCGCTCATTTATACCTTATTTCAAAGCTAAAAAATCCGCATTTCATTATATGTAACGTTTTTCACCATATTCCTAGTACTTTCCTGGTTATTTCACCTCAAAAATCAACATTTTCCCGTTGCGCTTTACGCCATATTTCCATGTTTCCAACGATTCCCACAGAGGCACACCTACTTATTTCACCTCTTACAATACAAACACCCCCACCCAACAAGCTTGCGGGCCTATGGAGTGAAACGGGTGCTGGGGTGGGACGGTACGCGGCCTCGAATTGGGCATTTTTTAACCTTATTTATGCCATTTTCGGCACTTGGGAAGTGGCATTTCTTATTTTCCACTTTCCCTTCCTTGCAATTGACGCACTTTCATCTATTTTCACAAGTCTGCCGATTCATTTTAAATATTTTTTTTGCTTGTTTTAGAGTGTTTATCACAGTTATTGCGAGATTGTGAGTACGGAGTAAAGTAGAGGACTGTTCAGGTGAGTTTTGACGGTTATTCCGCATTTTAGGTTGTTGACAACGTTTAGAAGAGGTGACAGCAAGAATATTGGACGAGAGGATGATATGAAGCTGTATTTAATGAGGCTTGCTACTGCATCGATTAATAGTGAATTAGGTGCAAGATCAGCAATGTCAAAGTAATTGTTTCGGTTATTTTTCAACCGTGGTGATATATCCATGCCTTGATGAGTTAAATGAGTTTTTTTTAGATATGATTTTGATTGATTGGTGAATTTTGTTTACTTTGCAATCACAATCAACAAGAGTCAAGGACAATCAATTGGATATGTTTGGTTAGATTTAGAAGAACCATTATTTGCACTTGGAATGACTTATGCTAGAGTTTCGATAGTAAGCGGCTATGAATTCATTAAAATTACCACAGATGCGGAGAGAAATAATAAGATTAAGAACATTTTTTTGAAAGAAGCTTTGTAGGATAAGAAAGAAACCGAAGATAATGAAGAAATGACTGAGTTGACTGTAAATAATTGAAACAGAAGAAAAGAAAATAGAAACGAGATTAGAGCCGAGTTACCGCGCCACCTGACTCCCGGCGCGGGCCCATTATGCGGTGGCTCTTCCCTGTAGGTAGGCTTTCTTTCGCCGTTTTTTAACTTTGCTTTTTAGTCTTCTCGGCCACCTTCAACCGCCAATCAACAGCATCCTATAAAGTGGCAGTGCAAAGACTACCCCAATTCACCGAGGATGGGAACAAGCTGGTGGGATCAACATTTTTGCCCTCGGGCGTTATGCGATTCAGTTAAAGATTTGCCACTGTAGATGAATATAATAGTTTTTATGGATATTGATTATATAAAGAGTGCTAAAGCAGGGTTAGAGTTTCGTGAACGATAATCTTTGCAAACGGAAAAGTTTGTTGCTTGTAAAGTTGGTTTTGTCCGAATCTTTAATCTACGCTGTTCTCTGTTCTCTATCGTTTTGCGTGTTGCAGTTTTGGACTTTGAACTTTAGTCGGTATGAAACGCACTTAAAAGAAGAGGCCAACCAAATTGGTTTAACAAGTGGGTGCTTTTACAAATTCAGAGCTGAATAAGTATTGGGATATCGCTGCAAACGGAGCTCTGCCACTTTTCAACAAGTAAGCTCATTAAATTTAAAAAGTTTATTTAATCGTTTAGGTCCATTGTTTTACAAGTCGTGGGATAGACCGAAGTAACTAACACCAAGAAATCGGAATTGATGAACTCTTTTCTTGCCAATCGGCAGGTCGCCTTTAAGTTGACTATTTGGATACACCAGTGGGAACGAGAAAAACGAACTTGTCCCCAAGATCGGAAATGTAAGACGACTTTTTACCAATTATTTACTCCCTCTTTAGACCGTCCGCATTACCAATTTGCAAGTGCGCACACCTTTTGAGAGAACACCTAGCTTTGCTGTTTGGCCCGTTGGAGAGTTTGTCTTTACTCCCAGTTCTAAAGTCACCGTAGTCAAGCAGGATCCCATTAGCGAATATCTAACCGTAAACAACTATCTGCCATTTTGGCGTGACCTTAAGCTGATCAAAATCGGGCAAGAACAAATTGGTAAGTTGGTTTGTTTATGCTAAGCTTTTATATTATAGCATTGCGTGCTATCATTCTGGAGAATGGAACCAAAGATGAAAGTGGCAGCATCGCTCATTTCAAATTGAAGATTGGTTATCGTGAAGGAAGCGGCGATAACTGCATCGTCCACTAAGTACCGCGAAGATTGGTCTGACGAGAAAGAGCTCATCGATGAGTTGAAAAAGAATGAGGAAGTCACAATTGTCTTCGGAAAGATGATCGTTGATGGTAACCTTTAGACTTCAACTTAGGTTAACATTTTTTGTTTTCAGGCAATTATCTTGCTCTTTCCGTGGACAGTCGTGAATACGTGTTTCGTCATGAGATAAAGACAATTGCTACGTTTACCAATCGAACTCAGATCAATATGAACTTGGACCGATCAGAACATTCTGAGCCAGTCGACTGGGATCGCCTGGTTTATCAGTTGAAACATCGATTTGAAACGGGTCATATCGATTTGAAATCTCTCACTGGTAGAGAAAGCGGGCCGAGTTAGCCCATTTCTCGTATCGATCCCACTAGCTCGTTGTGTTTACCATACCGAGCTGAGCCGGTCAAATCGATCTGAGTTCGATTGGTAAACGTAGTGAATGAAACCAAAGCAGCAATACGTTCAAGTCCCTGCTCCAAAAATTGAAGAAACTACCGTTGAGCGCAAGCGCCAGAGCTATCTGTTGACCAATGGAGATCGCCTCTATGCTATTGTGAAGGGCACATATTGTTCAAAACGTGTATAAATAGGTATTTTTACACCCGTTCTGAGCTGTTGTTGTTTAAACTGGAAGTAAACCCGTTGCTGTTTAAACTGAAAGTAAACCTGTTTTTGTTTGTGTAACTGGTTATATAAACGCCGTTTAACAGCTAGTTATTGTTGTTACGCGGGGTAAGAAGTTTGGAAAAGTGGAGACCGAACAACTGAATTAGCGTTCTGGTGTTTAAATGAAGATGTGGCATAATAGCTTGGGAAAAGAATGTTTGTGGTACAGCTCAAAAATACTTACTGCATTATGATTTATAGCTTAACTGTGTATGAATGTATAGCTTGACTAGCTTAAACTAGTTATGCTATACATTCAATTACTATCGATACTACCATTTCTAAAATGGCATTTTTCCTCGTCCAACGGAAGATTTGCTATGAATGGAAAAATTTTCCCTTTCAGTAGCTTTTGGAATTCTTTGGATTACGTATGTAGCCTAGCTTTTTTACCATTGATTAGAGCCATTAAAATTCATCAAAAATTCATCAAATTTCTTACCCATGCGAAGCCGGATGGCTCTGCTAGTAACGAATAAAAATCACCTATTAGATAGTTCAATACTTTTATTAATAGATAATATCTCAGATGATTCGCCACCACATACATCAATGCACGGGGTCCTCCCATAAATGGCCCTATATGACTGCTGGTCAAGACGCTCTATAAACGTTTTGGTGTGACGTTCGACGAGCATTTTACATTGAAAAAGCTATCTAGAACTATAAACAGCAATATTAGAAGTTGCCTCTACCAAATCCATCGCATCAGTTTTTTTCAACTCATGGCAAGAATATAATGTCTTCCTCTATACTTAGATGTGGTTCACCCTAAAAATGTTTTCTTAAACACCCATTTAATCCAAAATACAATTTTCAAACTTGTTAACTCGGGGGCTGATCGTTGCATGATACTTGCGGTAATAGTTGTCAATGAGGTAAAATATATATTACCTCCATACAAAATTTATCAAGTAATTTTTAATTACAAAAATCATCATGACTTAGGGAATTAGAAACATTTATGGAAAAGAAAATGACTGATGAATAGAATGAAACAGACAAGTGAATTGTGAAAGTAAATGGAATGTGCTGGAATCTGTTTCAAATGAGTGCGGTGGGCTAGCTTGGTGGTCAGGAGTAGAAGATAGTAGGCTTAGCAGTCACGATGTGGGCTTGATCCTCAATGAGAGAGTGAAGATACTTCTTAGGAAATACGGGATAATATATCCTTGATTATTCTTGAGTTTGTATAAAGGTGGTTATTCAAAAACTTGTAATTATATCATGCTACGCTCCAGTGGATGGAGAAAGTGACTACGTGAAAGATGAGTTTTACAGAAAACTGGGAGAGGTCCTGAACGACTGTGACCCTGGTGAGAGAATGAATGTTCTACTCGAAATGAATGGCTGGGTTAATCTCAGACGGGATGAATCTGGAAGAGTGGATGAGCTTTTTGGTGACTTTCAAGTAATGGTTTTGAACGAGTTTGTGCTTATGAAAAGAGTTTTTTGTTTCGAATACATGGTTAAAACATAAGATAATCAATATATAGGTTTGGAAAAGATAATTGTAAGGGTAAGGTCGATATTATTATGTATGGTGAGAGATAGAAATGGCGTACAAGGGTGATGATGGGTGCCGAAATTGCTCAGAAGACCACAATTTGGTGATCTCTTTGGTGGATCTGGAAAAAAGTGAGTTTTGAGGAAGGGAATTTCACCTTAGCAAATGAGAAATAAGTGGAGTGGTGGTTGTAAATCGAGGCAATAGTACGATATGGATGTATGATTGATATTATGCTATCCTCGGGACAGAGAAAATGGAACAAATGCATCGGTCATGGAAAGAAGACTGATGTGAGAGTGAGTTGGAAAGGATTGAGTGTGAAATGTGCATAAAGGTGGTGGGTAGGGGAATGCTTAATAAGTATGGCGGGCACCGGGGATATAAAATACTCTAGGTGGACCGGAAATAGCACTACAGAAACATCTGTATCTAGATTTTGCGGTTGTAAACGGCGTCTGATCTTAAGTGGGCGGCCGAAATGAAAGCCAAAATTTGGTATGAAGGAAGGCAACGATGTCGCCTTCGTTATGATTCCCTTAGACTCACGAGAACATTCAATTCGAAATTTTCCGGAGGTTTAAATCGTTCCCCAATCGAATCTCCGGAGAACGGCTTTTGATGTCGCAAGCAGGAAGAAAAGCCTCAGAAAACCACTAAAGATAGTATCATGGAATACGCGCAGCCTCTATGAAGCTGGAATAATGGCAAATCTTAAGCAGGAGATGAAACTAACCTGGATATCTTTGGTGTCGCTGGAACCTGGTGACCTTCAGGAAAATGTATCGTGGTGGATGAAGCATTTTTCTACTCTGGCAACGAAGGCCACGATCACACCATAGGAAAAGGGATTGTAATAACTAAGTACTAATTAGGATCGATTGTGGATTTCGTCTCTTACTTCGATCGTACTTCCTTATAAAAACTTAGGAACGAAAGTAGTTGGCCTCAATATAATGTATATTCATGCACCAACAACGGACTCATCACACTTAAGACGTGGAACACATCTATGACAAAGTCAGAGAGCATCTTTAATTAATTTTAAAAAATGAGAGGTCAATTTAATTGTGGGTGACTTCGATGCCACAGAAAAGGCAAATTTGACAATATTTTTGGGCTTCATACGTTTACTAATCGAACTCAGATCGATTTGGCCGGTTTAGCTCGGTATGGTAAACGCAACGGGCTAGCGAGATCGATATGGGAAGCGCGCTCACTCGGCCAGCTTTCTCTGCCAGTCTGAGATTTCAAATCGCTATGAACCGATTCAAATCGATATTTTAATGGATTTCGCATTAGTAAACCGGTCGATCCGAACCGGCTGCCTTAGAATGTTCAGATCGGTCCGCGATCATATCGATCTGAGTTCGATTGGTAAACGTAGTGATAGTCTTGGAATGAGGAATGCAAGAGTCGATCGACTTAACAATTATGTCAAGAAGAAAACTTGAGAATTTCTAAGGCTAGGTCTTAGCTTCATCTTCGCCGCTTATATGCATGCATATTCCCATTAGACACCTTGAAAATATAATTGGCTATTTAATAGTCAAACAACAGCAAATATTGGAGGAGATCTAACCCAATTCTGGACGCGTAAAGCAGATATTTGGATGGCAGATTTATAGATAAGAGAGGAAAATGAAAATAGACTCTCAAAAATAATATTCTAGATAATAGGATATGGACCAAGAGATAGAAACAAAAGAGAATGACATTGAAAATATTATTTGTGATGATTGAGCATCGAAAATACGAAAACAACACAAGTAATAACATGTACAGAAACATTTAAAGTCTATTAAGGTTATAAGAGGAAAATAGTGAAAAACGAGTAGGTAGTATTACCTGAATATGGTGTAATAGAAGTATAAAGTAGAAGAAGAAACCGTCGAATCAGAACGACAATCTTAATTTGTACAAAAAGGAGACTGCTGAAATGTACAGAAAGGGAAGCAATACTTAATAGTCGATTAGAGCAGTTGCATAGTTCTCGGCAGATAAGAAAAGAATATGTTTGGGTGAAATTTAAAGAAGCACTTTTCTGTCACAATAGGCCTCTGGAAGAAACTGAAAGTGATAATGTTTAACAGGCCCACCGATCAATTAAGATGAGATACAAAAAGCGATGTAAAAACCCCCAAAAAATAGCAAAGCTGCTGGTCCTGACAAAATCCGTCAGTGGTACTGAAACTACGAAAGAGATAATAGAGCTCTTAAGATATTTGATGTCATTAATGAAGCGGATCGCTTCCCCAAACAGTGGTTATCATCAATTAATATTCTCTTTCCTAAAATACCTATGCACACACATTTTAAGGTGATAGACTCAGTTGATTCGAAGGTTTCAGTGGGGTTTGATTCGAAGTGGAGCACCTTTTGGGCGTACCTCCGCGTGATATCCATGATTGAAAACTGTTTCTCCAGCCATCCTGAATGGATGACAGGATGGCTGGCTTGGTAGATCATATACTCAATTGTTTTATGACTCATTAGTTGTATTTCTGAAGGTAATATAGTGAAGAATATTTAAGAAATGTGAAAAGGAAGCGACTCTTAATCTGTGTTTAGTCGAATGGGCTCGGTGCAAGAGAAACAATCATTGCAACACAAGTGGTTGTCCAGACTTGTTGCGATTGAAGAAAAATATGTCTGCCTATGCTATACAGATTATAAAAAAGCTTTCCATTGAGTACAGCGTCACAAAGAAACCCAGCTCTTAAAAATTCTTCATGTATACCCTACCTACAACCTACTAGTATATGCCCTGTCTTTCTTTCATCCCCCGATGAATTTCAACGAGTAACTTTGCTAGTTTGAAATAAACTTTTAAGAGTCTTTGGAAGACGTTTAATTGCTAGTTAAGGTTAACGGGAGATGAATTAGCAACATCCTCCGTGCTGACGACGCACTCCTAATTGCCAATAATATCGATGATCTCTCGCAACTGATTAATATAATTGGAGTGTGCACTAAATCAATGGTCTTAAACATAAATGCCAAAAAGACAAAACTCATGATCTTCTAAATTGATTTCAAAATTCCAACAAAGCATTTAATGTAATTGATTGGGTCAGAACATATCTGACATCGCATCTGACAACGATGTAGAGTGTCGCATTGAACAAGCTCGACAGACATTCTTTAAGTTTCAAATTGAGCTGAAATCAGGGGTTTCCTACCTTTTTTACACCCCACACCCTTTAATAATGTTTTTTCTGCGCCCTTTAAAGTAGTATCTCGTACCCCTTAATGTAATTATGTATCTGGAATACTTCATCAGGAATTTATTTTGGAAAGAGCGAAGTTACAAAAATTAATTTTTACATTTGATTTGAAATAACATATTAAAGAAAATAAAACACACAGAAAAAATAATTCACCTAATCTAATGTCACGTAAACCTTCCAAAAATTACTCTAACAAAAATATAAAAATGAAATGTTATCTCGCACTCCTAAGGAACATAGAACCCAGTGTATGCGTTCGGAATTTGAAGTGGAGCTAAGATTGAGGCTTAAAAATTTTACGCTTGGTGGATACTTTTTCATAGTTTTGAAGGTTTAACATGTAAAGCAGTCACTATCAACAAATTAAAAGCTTTCGAGACATAGATGTATAATCATTTAATGTTACGATTTGCAGATCGGTTTTTGCTGCCTTCCTCTCCTCATTTAGTGTTGAAGATGTACCGCAGGATGCTTAAGAAAATGTGGACGGCGAGAATGACGAATGAAGAAGTTCTTGGTGTTTTAGTGAAGATCGCGAGCTGTTCAACTCTTTTAAGGTGAGGAAAAGTGCACATCTATTGAAGCATTAATTAATTGTATTACTTGGGTAAATGAGGTGACTGAACAAGTGGACGATTTTGTGTATCCTGGCCAAATGTTTGCGAAAGGGGTAACGAGGGATAAATATAGACATATGGCGTTGGAATGGTGGTCGGAAAGTCGTTGATAATGTGAGGGGCGTATCTTGAAATGAGTGTTTGATTAGGGAAGCGAAACCGCAGCGCACAAAAGAGTTCTCTTCCTGACGTAGTTATGTTGTAGCGAAACCGGGATATGTCACGATGATATGGATTAGAGTAGGCTAAAAGAAGTGGGAATGAGGTGGGTGCCTGAAAAGTGTTTGCTAAAAAGTAGGATGGATTGGGTTGGAAATGGGTGAACGACGAATAAACGTGGGTTGGATTCGCCAGGAATTGGCATAAAAGGAGAGAGCGTCGTGATTAGGGCATGTCAAGAGAATGAAAGAGAGTGGAAAAATTAAACAAATATGTGATACTAGAGTGAATAGCGTTAGAGGAAGTGATAGACCGCGAAAGTCATGGGTGAATGTGGTGGAAAAGAGCCTAAAAAGGAGAAATAATCGGAATCTTGAGTATAGAAGAGCGTGTATGGACCAATGCACGAGTGTAAGAGAAGCGGAAGTGGTTTGATAGGATAGGGAATTACGGTAGAAATGAATAAAAGGGAGCCGGTTTTCTAGAACTAATGACGAAAACTAAATTGCTAGGATTTACCTACTTCGAAAGGGAATGGCATCATGGGTATGCATAAGATGCATGTAATTGGGTCGAGGCGCTAATGATAAAAATATTACTACAGGAATGGTAGATGAAGGTGAATGTTTGAATCCTTGACACGAAACCATGCTTCCCTGTACTCTGCCTTTGAATTAAGAAAGTGACTGAGTATTTTTCCTTTATCGCAGCTGGCGTTTTGTAAGCGGAAGGGCGTTGTAAAAGAAATATAAATCGCTGGCAAGAAATTACCACCAAAGCCGTTTTGCGTATTGCTAAACCTAGGGCACAGTCTCACGTCTGAATGCGAGCTCATTCAGAGCGGGAAGAAATCTCTCTCGGCTGATTGAAATTGACGGCGGCAAACGGTCCTTGTTGGGGTACGGGTCGAGATATACGATTCTTTTCGAGTTTTCTTTCTAACGACCTATGACGAATTTTTCAGTGTCTGTTTTCAGGCCCATTCGGTTTGTGTGGTAATAAGGCAAAATGATATTTCATATGTATGGCATGTGTTTCATCACTTTTGCCCTCTCAGGGCTGGGCGAGGTCATAGTATTAATACTCTCATCGTGAATTGATCGCCTGATTTTAGTAAAGTTGCAAACTTACAGAAGATGGAGTCAAATATAGAATCAAAAGTACTTGGTCTCATATTTCCATTGACGGGATGCAACCAGGTGCTACGTATTTTTGTGTATTAACACTTGAAAATAGATGCTACCTTCTTAGAGTTTTACTGACGTTGGGGAGTGAAACTTTTGAGGGTAAAATAATTACATCAGAGTGATATTAACGACTAAATTTTTTTTCAACGAGTCGAATGTAATTCGTGTTTGATCGACGAATGTGTTAACCCTCTATGGACGAGCGAGTCAAATTTGTTATGTTTTAAAATCACTGAAATATCTGATTTTTAAGAGGATTCTCCATTTAGTTGCTGCGATAGTCTGAATTGTAACGCTTCAGATAAGGTGTGTGGAATGTTGCGTCTCTTTCGGCGGTCTGTCAGAAAATTGAATAGATGGCGCTATTCACTGATGAATTGTGACGCTATTCACTGGTGATGACGTGCCTGGTAGAGCTCTGAAATAAATAGTTTCAGCTGTTATACGAAGAAATTTCCATTGGGAAAGTTTCTAAAGGTACGTTATGACGGTTATGTGGAAGTATACGTTGTGTAAATATTATTGCGTAAAGTATTATTTTAAATTAAATATATGCGTCACATTTAAAAATAAATGTTACCATCAAATAAATTGTAATTTAAAAAATGCTTTAAAAACCTAATATAGTGGCAGTATCAGTTTTATGCTGATGTTTCATAATTTTATCCAAAGAGGGCTATATTCTTGGAGAGGCGATGTGGAACTATCCAAAACGCATGAGTACGAATATCACTCAATTTTTCTGCTATCAATATTTTTTCAATATCGATATCACTCCTAGTTATCGATATGCTTCATTCACCCTAATGTTAGGTTTTACTTACTATTCTACTTGGGATAAAATTTCGTTCACTTCTTCTGAAAACCAATAATCCGGTTCTTGGAGGAGGTCGATTTTTAACAAAAATTTCTGACAAATTTGTAAGGCAGCCGTTATTTTCTCGTCTATTGGCCGAGGTCTCGCTTTTGATGTGACATTATTACAATTCATCATTTACACAAGCATTTCATGAGAAGATGTGGGTCATGCAGATTGTACGTGGCGTCTTCATCGGAATTTCTAAGATTTTCATGTGCATGTGGAATGATTCCTACGTGTGTCGAGATTTCTGAATGCATCATTAGTGTGGTTGACGTCAGGTGGTCTTGCGGGTGGAAATGACCGTAATACGGATGAGCAACATTCCGATACCCCTTACTTGGTGCCTCTTCCTTTTGCCGTTATCATTGTAGCAGCGAAGAAATTTCTTAGCGGTCGTACTTCGTCAAGACCCAAATAATGATTCACCTTCGAGTATGAAATTACTCTGAAGAATCATTCATCAATGTCATCACGATGGAAATGGAATGAGATGCGGCATAATGTTATTTATAATTGGATTAGTGAAAAAATAACACGAACGTCTAAATTGGCCAAATTGATGGAGGCTACTTATTTAACAGTAGCCTTGCAAGTAGAACTCCGACGTGTGGGCACTGACTTCTATGGATCTAGAATATATGTCATAAAAGCAATTGGTGTTCAAGCGACTCCGGCTCACCCTTGCACGAAATAAGACTTGCTTCTGTTTTGCTTTTAAGTACTTCTAACATTATCACTTGTACTCTGCGATTTTATCTCATGAAATCCGGAGAAAGTCTGAACACATGCATGAATAATAATTGCGATTTGGGATTAAAACTCAAAGCAAATAATTAACTTTCCGTAGAAGTAATTTTACTTATTCGAAGATTTTCTTAACTCACGTTTTTTTCTTTGGTAGCCGTTGCTGTACTGTATGACTGGTTATGGTTATGCATTGAATAGTGAGAAATAAAATAATTTTCATACTTATTACGCTTTATAGATGCGCATGTGCAATTTGTATGATTTATGAAAATGTAGGATTTCCATAACTGCTTGTGGAGCTCGAGGAGTGCTATTTAAAAACGCATTAATGTATTTATGAGTGAAACTTTGTGACTGTGCCTCCCCCGGAAGAGAGCGGCGTGATTGGTATGTATGTATGTATATATTAATCTCCAAAATAAGCAGGAATCATTTTTTTACTTATATCTACCATTTTTAAGACCGATTAGCGGAAATAACGTGTTAATTGAACAATTTTCATCAAGTGGTGATGCTAACTGTGGTATTACTTCGCTCGTCACTTCCATCTAAGTCCACTTCTATATGTATACCCGCCTCAAGAGGAAGGCTTTAGTACTTTCTTTCACGCAGTGATTTCCAATGTCTTTTTAGTTTGCCTCTATTTTCCTTTTTATTTTGCCTTTAGGAGTTTCTTTTACGCAGTGATTTCTTATGTCCTTTTGTATTTGCCTCTATTTTCCTTGTTATTTTTTATCATTCTATAGAACTCCGAATGGTGGTGCGTGGTTAATATCTGATAGAAGATTCAAAGACTCGCCAATGTAAATTTGGCTCTTAACGGATCCTAAGTGATACATCAGAACAAGTGGAAATCAATGACCTGTCTTAGTGGCTCGTAGTCATTGGAGTTCATCGAAATTAAAGCCACTACATCACTGTATAACAGCTCATGATGAAAAGGCACATTTTTATCCAAATGACGAGATGGCGTAATACAAGGAAGCTCGATATGGTTGACTACTCGCTTTGATTATGGAAAGTATCTTTTTTTGCCTTGAGTAAAAGATTCTTATGCTCCCTACCCTCCATGGCCATTACCCTTGCGAGAGATTTTCGTAGTGGTGGATGAATCGGCATATTGCGCGCAAGTTTTACGATTCTTTGCCCTGAGAATTATAATTTATTTCCTACACACTCCGTTACTCTCGCGCTTCATTTTTGGCTCCTACCTGGTTCTCCTTATATGGCTCACGGCACCCAGACTACGTTTGTGTTCGTACCTCTAGTGGCTTACATGCGTTTTCTCCTCTAAGAAATACGCATTGGAAATGGGGGCTAATTAAGTGTAGATTACCAAGAAACTTTGCTCTAAAGATGGTTTCTAAAGTTCAAAACGAGTGACAAGAAAGTGTGAGGAATTTTTGAAGCCATGCCGTGCTATATTTAACGCTAAATCTATTTGACGATTTTACCGCTCTGTAAGCCATAAATTTGTGGTAGTAGTAACTACGAGAAGCGGTCGATATTTTATCAATTATTTCATACAGATCTGGTTGGTTAGGGAACGATTATCTGGGAAATTGAGAATTTGTGAATGGAAATTGGGCGTGGGCATTTGTCCACCCTCTTCGAAATACGACAAGAGGTACACAGTTTCAAATGGATGGAGTGTTGCTCTTGTTATCCCCTGTAGAGCACTTAATTTGGAATTTCATTGAAGACATATCTATGATTGCCATGGGAAGGTGATGAGATTACCCAGACCATCAGCATGAGTATGCAGTACTCTTTCCTCTGCGCTCGATCTCGATGACTTGGCTATCGAGCCCGCAAATCGACTCTGAAGCCTCTCTTGATGCGCATCCTCACATTTATTCGAAATTATATCTGAAGAAATTCGTATTATATTCCAAAAGCATCAAGAGTGGAGTATAGGCTTGAATCAAAATGTTTCTCGGGCTCCTCTATATTGTCACTTAGGCTATAACTCGGATCGACTTTACCTTACCACCGAGAAAGGTGAAAAGAGATGTAAATTAATTGTTTTTTTAAACATCTATAACCACCGGGACGCAGCTTATCGACAAATTTACTTTCCGTTATAAGAGGAAAATTTATTGTACAAGAGAAATGTGCTAACTTTTGGCAGAGGAATGTCGAAGCAATATGATGCAATAATGCACAAGTTACTGAACTGTGGGTTGAGAAACACTGTGAAAATGTGAGGCAAAAATATGGAAGCTAACTCACAAACAACCAGTAATTTAGCGTAAATTCTCTCTCCTATTTAAAATGTTATGGTATTAATTTCACGGGAGCTTACAGATTTTGCTACTTTTGTCGTTTTGCCCATGTCTCGCATGACTTGGAAATAGGAACGGATTTTGCAGCATGAATGACAGAGAAGAGAGAAATTTGTATTCAATGGGGACAAGTACTAAAAGACTCAGTTATCGCTGGCAAAGGAAATTCCTTTTAAAGCCCTAATATTTCTCTGCAAATGTTTATTAAGGTCTGCGAGTAATGAATATGCGGAGAAGCAAAGGAAGTATTACGAATTCTCCATTAAACGGACTCGGGTATTTAGAGTATGTTTTCTATGAAATAGTAATAAAAATGGGGATAAGTTTTAAATCCGAGGGTTTAACTCTTCGGAAAGTATGTTAATGAGAAAAATTACACTTTGAGAGGGGCTACTTTTTTCTTGTCAACCTTTCAGTCTTTCATGTCAAACAACTGCACTAGATATATCATCTTTGGCTGACACCATTCCATTCCGTTTGCAGTCGTAACCCGGAATACGCACTATGGCCAGGGTACTCATATAGTCCTCCATTCACGAGGGAGTCAAGTTCGCAAAATAAAATTCAGTATGATATGAAATATTTCCCATCTCGCACTGAGTGTCTTGGGAAGGAATTTAGGAATTACATTGCATAGTATTGCCAGAGAGGTTTGCGTTGTAAAAAAATCCAAATCTTGAACTTGGATTAAGTGTCCCGATAAGTAGAGGGGAATTTTTTAGGCAAACGCTCGTTTCAAAAGAGGTCGCTCGAAGCGGGCATTCCCTAGCATCATGTTTGGATGTCTAATTTGTAGGGCCTGCTTGTTTTGACTGAGCCGTGATCACCTGGGGGAACAAGGCTGTTCTATTGTCTGGTGAGCGAAGAATGGTCGCGGTGAGGAAAAAGCTAGTGACTTTTGGCATTTGTCCTCGAATGTCTCCCGGAAAAAAACAATGGAACGGCCCAAATTAAAGGCGCACGTTCTAGCTCTGATATGAATGCTAAATATGGTGGGAGTAGGTATGTGAAACATAGTCGACCGTTACATATCTGCAGTGATAATGCCTTATTCTCTGCGATCTAGAACAGTAGTTGTGCTGTGAATTCTATATGGGCCACTTCTGACACTTGGAAATTTTTCTGTGTCATAGTTTAAGTGATCAATATTTTTATTTTGTAGTCGTGTCTAAGGTATTCTCAAGAAATTGTGAATTGTGCGTTGCGGACCAACAGAGAGCGTATTTTTGTAAATCCTGGTTTATTTCACCGTCTACGAGCAAAAAATATAAGAAAAGGAAAAAATATATAAAACCGCTCATTTAAAAAACTTCTCCTCAACAGACGACCTAATTGAAAAACTTAATACCTCTATAAAATACCAAGTTATTAGGTGAGAAATTTATTCGGAATGATTAGACAGTATAAGTAAATTCTCTTGTAAAATTAATGAAGAGTAAAAGTAAAATGACTAAAGGTATTGCGAAAATTTCCGATGGGATTTCGAGATAACAAGGCAGTATTCTGGAAGCTGCCGCGTTGTCTTATCTCACTAGAAAGTGAATCCTCCGGCATAGAATTTCAAATACTCCGGCATTCAGAATAAACCCAGGATGTTACACGAGCAGTAAAAGTCCTAAGGGAACTGGGAATTCTGTGTAAGATCCAGTGCATCAAAAACCACGCAAGTCTGCGTATGAGTTCTGGTCTTGTTTTAACTAGGAAACTGGGTGATAGATACCATTTCAGCTTTTACAGTTGATGTTCTGTTATAGAAAACACTCCATACTTTAAGAGACAAACGGTTTCCTGCCTATTGAGAACGATAAAATAAAAAAAACAATCTAGTTGCATCAGCATTCAGTTAAACAATTCTAATTAAAACACCCTAGGAGCTACGTTACTTTCATTTAGTACCCAAATCCAGGAATTGAATAAGTTTTTTTTTTCGTTACGTGGGGTAAAGAATCCATCGCTCTCATGATAAAATGGGAACTGAGGAAAGCCTTCGTTTTTTCTTTGTGCTATACAATCCCATTTTGACATGCTCTCATTAATAGTCTCATCGATTGGGCTGAAAACATTGAATGTTATTATTGAAATTGAGACTCCTTCATATCCTGCTTGTTTTCATGAATAATTCGCGATAATTGTTACTCTGAAATAAGAGGAAAGTTATGCACCATCGTTTAATCTAAAATGAAATTACTTGTAAAAATTTTAAGTTAAAAGCAAGTGACAGAATAGTAAGTATATATTTATGATAATTTTGTCTCAATTGACTCTTGGATTTTATTAGCAGCTATTCTGTTAGTCCAGTGGATAATATTTCAACGCATTGAAATATTATCGGTGGCTTAAAACATATAGTCCCAAATTCTGAATTAATGTTCGCTCTCCTTTTCGCTAAATCATGCATACCACTCAGTTAATGTCGGGCTGTGTACCGCGTAAGATTCAGGGAAATCATTGCAGTGGCTGCGTTCATTTGAACGAACAACAAAGGATGCGATGGCGTCGCGAGGAAGGCTAGAGCTCAGGCTGTACGCTTCTCCCTCTCTCATTGCTGGATCTGTCGAGTCCTCTCCCCATTCCACTTCCCCCTCTCTCCTGATGGAGAAACCGTTCTACGATCGCCTATGGCCCTCAACCGGCGCGCCTCCAGACGCATCTAGATGCCTCCCTCCCTTCCGCCCTCCACCATCTTCCCTTCCGAAGCCTCAAACCGCCCCCTGTTACGGTAGGGCCGGCTACGCCTCGGCCACATCCCCGCGCGCTGCTCCGGAGCGGGCCGTGCATCCCGCGAGTTTACGGGGCATCAGCCGCCCGTCTGATAAGCCGTTGCCTCTCACCGTAATAGTGCATCCCGGGGACATTTATACCCAGAGAACCCTATTAAAACGTGGCTCTTTTTTCTTTTTCTTTTAAAAAACTTTTCTCCTCTACCTACCCTTCACTCACGCACCAGGAAAAACCTAACACGAAGAGATTCCATTCGGTCTTCGACCCTGCTCCTCCCTACTCCCCCCCTCCCCCCCCCGGTTCCCCTGCCCCTTCCCAACCCCCTCTCGTCCGTGTGAAGCCCCCTCCCGCTGCCCGGGGGTGGGTGGGGGTGCAGCGGCGGCGCCGTGGATGGGGGTTGGAGCAGAGGAGGAGGTGACGTGAGGAATGTATATAAGAGAGTGGCCGTGACATTGCCGGGCTCAAAATCGACGCGACCCCGGGGATCGAAGGTGCCAAAGGGAGGACGAGGAGGAGGTGCGCTTTTTCGGGTGTCGAGGTGCTGCGGCTGTCTCCGCTCGTTCGTCCGGGAAGCTTCGTGAGGTATACAAAAGGAGTAATTTGCCCTTCTGTCCCTTCGATACCCTTACTCTTCTTCTTGGCGGCTTCTGAAATATAACTTCTGTCGTTTGACTTAGAATGCTAAATTTTCCCTGTTGTATTTTTCGCCAGTGCCTGATGTGGAATATAACTTAAACTACATAATTTTGTCAGCCATAGCCAGTTTAATGGGTTTTTCTGCATTTAATTTGGTCTCCGGCTCAGTTGTGCGTTCATTCTAGGTTGTAGGGGGCTCTTCAGGTAGCATTAATTTAAGGAAGTATCCACTATGGAGTTGTTTAGAGATATGTAATTTTAACTGCTTACTGAAATTCCCCTACTCTTTCAGGCTCGGATTTGTAAATCCTCAAGAAATACATAAAACGAACTTGGTATGTCCTACTGATATTATTTGAGAAGTAATATCTTGTGTTCGAATTTTACGACATTAAATTTCAGAAATTTACCAAGAATTTTTACTTTGTTGGTTATTTTTCTCGGTCGGTATAGTTTTGTTCTTGGCGTCTGAGTTGGAAATAAGTTTAAGTTATTAATTTTTGTTAATATAATTTGGTCATTTATTTTCTGTGTATCCTTTTTATTCCTTGTATATTTTTTTCTGTTTTCCTCATCCCTGCTTCAACTTCAACCGGTAAAAAAAAAATTGTTAAACAAAATTTTACAAATCCACTGGATAATAGGTGACTCAACCTGGGTTTCAACGAATGATTGTCATCCTCTGATATTTTTGGGTGGAACATCTCTCTCTGTGAAGATCTTTTACATTATCTATCTATAAATAGTTTCAGAGAGATGTTACACCCCATCAAATACCTAATGACGACGTTCTTTCGTTAAAACGTGGGTCGCGTCACTATTTATCCCTTTGTAAGAGTTTGTTTAATGAATATCTGATCTATGGAATACCTTTAGTTACCGAAGACAAAGTTATATTTATTTGGTTACTGTGGTCGGAGCAACAACTTATGGGACAGCCCATCGTGGTGACATGAAGAATTACATTATTTAGCCGAACACAGTTCAGCATACTCATGTGGTTCATCCTATTGAGAGCATGTTATTTTTTGCCAAGAAGTAGCAATGTTGAAGGTATATTCGGTGAATCAACACCAATATCTTTTGATTGTTGATTTGTGGCCTTCACTCACGCGTTATTTCGTAATGGACCCCATGATTTCCTTTTCACTTCACTTATGAAAATAACTGTACCATCATCATACTGGCATATTCAGTCCTGCTTAGTAATTTTGTAGTCTCTCTAATTCGGGCTTCCATACCTCTTTTTGTGTTAGTGGTGTTAATGCTTTCAGTATTACTCAATAAATATTTCACGTACTTATCGCGCTATTTTCGTTAACTTCTTCCTTCATTGAATCCTTTGAAAACTACTACATTTGTAAATTTCACCGTTAATTTGTTAATGATAATTCAGTGGATAACATAACTGAATTATGCAAAGTATGAGTGTGTGTGTGTATATATAAAAATATTTTAAATAGATCAGTGCATTTATCGTATATTTAGTCGGTAAATATCAAAGTGCCAATCACAATCTGCGTAGGTGGAACAGGGTTTTGAGTAATTATTCCCCCAAGTATTTTTTTCCAGAACTTATTGGTGTTAGGTGCTATTAAAAATGTTGTTACAAAAAATAACTAACACGGATACAGAGCAGAATTTTCATTAGCATTTATTTATCATAGACAGTTTTCATAAACCACTTCCTGTTCAAACTGGTGGGAGTTCCACTAGAATCCACTCTCAGAAAGCTCCTCGCCAACCACTCTACACTACGCTCTAACCTGTAAGAACTCTTTTTAAAATGCGCATTCCTCAACCACAAAATTAGTTTTTATCTCAGTCTAGAAAGTAAATAGGAGGTAAGAATAAAAATATGGTCACGTGTAAAAATATGTATTTCATTGCTGCTCAATCCGCCGAGGCATAGTGTCTTATAATGCAGTTACCATGCCTCACAATTTTCAAATTAATTCCATCGTTTTTAAAAACTTGATACAGAACTGTTTTTTATTTCTTATGTGAAATGTGTAGCTTTTTATTATTGAAAATAATTAATGATACGGAATGACCTAGACATGGGCTAAAATATCTCCTACATCAATGATTTTTTTCCAGTATTTTCAGGAAATAAAGGCCCTAAGATGTGGATTCTCATCACTTTGGTTCTCTTGGCCGCGGCCAATGCCCAGATTCCCGGATTTACTGGCTGCCCCGCGTATCAAGCCATGGAGAACTTCGATATGGAAAAGGTAAGCTTCTGGAATAATTCCGTAGAAATGTCGATTTCATGCAGATTTTTATTATTATCTTGATTGCTTTGCTGTTAAGCCATTTTACATCCCTCAGATGCTCAGGAGAAATAAATGAAATTCTTTAATTGACAATGATATAAAGGCTCCATGTTTAACATCAGTGTCATTCTCTGTTCTCATAATCTCTTGACATGACTCTTCATGCATTGTGCGAATCACCCCACGCAGACTAGTTCTTTTTTTAAAAGTATTTTCATTTACCAACCCTCCAGATCTATAGCGATGACTTATTATGACACCCAATAGTCTTCGTTACGCATATCCGTAAAAGATATTTTATTAATTTAAAACTTCAGCTTCATTTGTAATTCCCTAAAGGTATGAAGTGCAGTATTAAGAGAGGTTATTTACCCAAATGTATTTATACTCAATAAGATTGAATCTTGGCCGTGATTTCTTTGTTGAACTGTATTTTATAATATATCAGTTTACTTATAATGTGAGTGATTATATTTTATTAAGCAACAAATTTTATTCGTTTTTAAAATAAAAAGGTTTTATATTTTTCTATTTATGGCTCAAATTGTTTAACTTTAGTTGGTATTCGAGATAAGCTTCATCGGTATAAATACTTCATAGCATTACTTGCACTTAGGTGTATAAATAGACTAAGCAACCTGATGAAAAATTTACGAATTTGAGTGGCCTTGAGAGGTCTTCTTAACCTCACATGGTCTACTTACCTTAAAAAGAAAACTAAATGGGGTCATTCGCAGAATTTCCATGCGAGATTTTATATTTCAAGATTATATAATACCTACTACCTGATGAGCATGGATACAACTAAAACAAACTTATTTGAATATAAATTATATTGAAACGTACAATGCGTGGAGCTTTAAAATGTAATTTCGCTTTCTTTTTAGTTTACTGGTCGGTGGTACGAATCTCAACGTTACTTTCAAGTCCTTGAGGTTGGCACTCGCTGCGTGTCGACGGTGTATAAGATAAAGCCGGATGGGAAAATCGGTGTGGCGAATGAAATGGTCACTAGAATGTGAGTGTCCACTGTTGATGAAAGCTATTGATAGTGAGATTACAGCTCTTATTAAATAAAATTGTGTGCTTTCTATTGCTTTCAGAACTGGAATAAGGCGAGTGCTTGAAGGTGAACTTAAAAGCGTCGGAAAATCCGGAGAGGCTAAGCTATCAGTAAAATACACAAATCTTCCAGGTATTGACCATGATAACTAGAAATTCAATATTGGTTCTCTTAATATATTATTGCTCATGGGTATTTATATCTAATTAATTATACTTTTCTTGTATCTTTAGTGTCTTTTGACACTCAGTACAGTATTCTGGATACTGACTATGACAACTACGCCATCGCATGGTCCTGCAACTCGCTGGGTCCATTTAGCTCAAGTAAGTAGCAGTTTAAGTGTTGAATGAGATAAAAAAATAATTAAATGTCGTGCTGCCTTTATTGAAAAAGATTCTGCAATAAATTCATCATCTCCTATGGATTGAATTAAATGATTTCGGCCATTATATATGGCTATCTAGTAAAGCTGGACCTGGAAGGATAAGGACACCGTTTAGAATTCTGCATCTAAATAATATTGAACTGAGTATGAGTGGGCTCTAGATGACACTTTGAAAAATTGGGAGAAATAATGAGTATGTAAAAATTTAAAGTAACTTAAATAAGTATATACTGTTGGAAAAAAATAATGAAACGGTGTGTTGTGCGAATCACAGTCGAGCGCGTTATTTTATCAAATCAAGCTCATCAATCACTATGACAGATATATCAGTGCTAACCATGTTAATTTTTTATTGCTCAAGCCGGTGACTGTTTATCTAAACAACTAATGCACTTTTATTACAATATGTTTACCTGCAGGAACCATTTCTAATGCCCTAAACGATATAGTCTAAAGTGAAGCGTCGAAGATAAAGGGGTATGGGCGAAATAGTGACATTGCATTTTTTCAAGGCGAAATCTGCAAAGTTTCAATGGGCAAAGAGAATCTTATCCCAAGTCCAAGAAACGATACCTTTTTACGAAAGCGTTTTCTTTCGTTCTTCTCAGCGGAATTTTTTCTTAACTCCTCTTCTAACTCTGGACCATTTCTGTTCACAGCTCACGCTTGGGTTATGACGAGGAAGCGCGATCCAACCGAGGCCGTCCTCCAGAGGGCTTACGGCGTGCTTGATAAGATCGGACTGAGCCGTAACTTCTTCGTTCGCTCCGACCAGACGGACTGCGAGGACCCCGTGCAGGAGTTGCCGGCGGTGGCGAACCCCGCTAAGAAACCCGTCGACGCCTTCACGGCCTCCGCTCACGAGGCCGTCGCACCGATCGCCTCTCAGGTGCACCACGCGAGCGGCACCCACGACGCTGCACCAGCGCCCGCACCCTCCCGCGCCACTGTGCCCGCCCGGCCCTACGCGGCGCCCGCGCCCCCGCCCATCCCCGTGGTGGCTGCAGCCCAGGCCGCGGCCGCGCCTGCCACCGTCGCTCAAGACGCCGCCGCCGCCGTCGACGTCATCCCCGCCGCGGACCCTTATCCCGCCGAAAACAGCGGCAGCGTCGTGAAAAACTGACCGCCAACAGCACAGCCTGGGACTGTGATCATGACCCACCGTGTTGAAGCGTAACCGCTCATTTTGCAGCCTGAGATTCTTTGCCTAGATACTCATAGAGGTGTCCAACCCCTGGAGACCGTAGATCCCTCCAGATTTTACGAGAGCCATGCATGCACGAGTGATTTGCTGTAATACCTGAGCATTCATGATGAGTTTTGTGGGAATTCATCTATTGAAATGGATTAAAAACTTGAGGTTATTAATTTTAAGGCTAAGAAATTCTCACGCTTGTGCTTTGAAGCGGTCTTCTTGGCAACTGAAAATTATCTCGCGGCTTGCCAATCTGCGATACGGAATCAATAGTTTGGGTCTCTTTGAGAAGTACAAAGCCTACGGTATTATCTGCTCTTACAAATGTCTTAGAAAATATGCAATTTATTAATATTACAGCGCATGTAACAATCAGTTTTAGATTGCATACGTTGGCAAAGTTTTATCTTAAACTATTTCCTAGGCACCAGTTCTCCCCAAAGGACAGCGTATCATGCTTAATTAATTAGAAATACCAGACATTCTAAAGGAAACATGAGGTTTTTCTGTCATTTCTGCTGCCATGGAAGCCAATTTTGCTTCGCCAAGAAAAATTTCATGTGTGCCAAATAATTTTTCTCACTTCGTTTATTTTTAGAGGCAATAATACGTGGTGCAAACATAGAAAGTACGAAATTTTCTATCTCGATTTATTTATTTATAGTACGCAGTTTTCCATGCTAATTGGAGTGGGAAACTTATTTTTCAATAAAATTCAGGAATATAATTTATATTTTTTATTTCAGCCTATCACCTGAACTAAAAGCTCTGGTTAACAAAGCATTATGAGAATCAATATTGGGAAGTGTTTTATTCCGTAAAATCTCTTGCCACTATTATTCTATGAAAAATACATCAATCATCAGTGGTCATCAAATTTACCTCATCGTTTAGCGCGGTGTATTTTTTTCAGGTAAATAGATCTCACTGAAATTTCTGAAGTTAGATCGATGGAACAAGTGAACTTTGTGATTAACAGGTTTGTAGATCCGGAGGGAAAGAGCGATGTGGATGATTTCAAAGGTGACACGAAGGAATAGAACTTTGTGGAAATGTCTACGTATTCTTAATGAAGTAAAATACTTTGTCCTTCTCTGAAATACTTTATTCATACGATACAATGCACAAATAGGCGCCATCGTCAGCCAGAGACTTTTTCAATGCCGTAAGTAGGAGAAATGCGTCGTACCAATAAAATATTTTAGATTCATACAAATTGTTTTGCCATCATATGCATACGAGCATTAAAAAGTTCTATGAGCATTAAAAACTTCTACTACCGTAAGGATATGTTTCGAGACATAATTAACATGTTACACTTGACATTTCCGTAAAACTATTTGAATTTAGGGACCCATGCGCTTATTTGTTTGAAGACTAATGATTCGACAGATAAAACGTAATAAAACTTGGCTCCTCGTATACTATTCTCAAATTCAACCTATTTATTTGGTTACGAGTTTTGCATGGAAGACATCGTGATTACCCCATGAAATGACGCTTTAGATATTTTAATTGAATTTCTAATGGCACTTCCTCTCATGTCAAATAATACTTTCACCCGGAGTTTTATAATGTAATGTTGCGTAGTTGACTGAAGGTATTTTGATAAATTATCAAGCAATTCATTCGGATTTTGCTCATTTTTGCAAAACTTCTTGTAATAAAATTTGAATTCCTTTCTGCTACTTAATTATCCACTGGTATCAACATTATCACTATCCCAAAGCTTAACTTAAAAGATAAATAGATACTATCGAAAAAGAAAGACCTGGCGAAGATTGAGAGAGTTATGTAAATAAATAAATTTGTGCCTTTGGATTCAAAAATTTATTGTATGGAGGAAACACTACAACCTTTTTGATTTTATTTGGATAAAATCAATATTTTGTTGAACACGTTAGAATCCATAATGTAGGTAAAGGCAACTAGCCTTTATTGATCAAGGTTCTGAGAAATGAATCACATTGGCTGCTATTCTGAATGAAATAGCTGTACAGCTATATGCCAAAAATAGCTTTAGTGACGCTATTTTCCCAAGAATAGCGTCACCGACGCTTTTTGCGGTTCTGAATAAAATAGCTGTACAGCTATATGCCAAAAATAGCATTAGTGACGCTTTCGGTTCGAAGAATAGCGTCAACGCAGCTATTTGCGATTCTGAACGCAGACTGACGCCTGGGAGCGACGCTGTTTTAGGTGACGATCTGATCCCCACGTTATTTTAATAGCGTCAAGCTATTCTCGAGTGAAACGGCCACCTGATTCTTTATCACACGTTATCTAACGAGGATCCAGCAAAATATGCGTTGAAAAGTGTTCCTAAATACATAAAAATATTAGCAGGATTGACTTGTCAATACGTATATTCCAGTAAACATAAATAATTCTTCTCATAAAAAGTAGGCAAATGTGCCAAGCTGGACGGGAAGGAAAAGTGAGCAAACTTATTTGAAACTGAACCAAGTTGAGTTTAAGCATGAAAATGGAAACCTTCCTTGACATTGCCTTTTCCCGTACCTCACATTTTAGACGTATTTTTTCGACCGAGTCTCATTGCTTTATTATTGCATTGCATAATTTTTCCCATCTCTCAGCTGGGGATAACAAGTTTAGGTAAAATAGAAGAACCTGTTCTACACGCATAGGATGAGTATTCACTCTCTTCGTAAAGAATTGTATCTAGCATTTCCGTTGTATTATTTAAACAAGTCGGCTCGAAAGATTGCTTACCATATTCACATTCACTTCCAACCTCACATTTCCCAACGGTCACACAAGATTTTCAAGAGGCTAATTGCGATGTCTAACCATCTTATTAAGCCCACGGGCTATTTACAATAATACATTTCAAATATCCGTGATAAAATAATTGATATTTACCATCACATCACTTTCCATGATACACAAATATATCATTATTCCTACTTTGTATGCATCCAAACGTCGTCTGCTCAGTCGAATAAGTGGTGAGAATAATATAAACAACCCAACAGATACACAAAAACTATAAGCTTTGTTACAATTTTGAGTTGAACTGTAATTATACGTGTTTAAATTCTTCTCTCAGCATGGTAATCCGTTATTTGTCAATATGTAACAAACGTCGCAAGAATTTACTGAACTGAATTTCCGTTCACCGCACAGGTTCTCCGAAAGTTTTCTATCAGTTGATGAATTTAATAGAATACTAGATTATTATAGGTAACAAATCCAATGATAACTTCAAATGAAAGTATACTTAGAAGATAATGCTGGATCATGCACGTCTCATGTATCCAAACGTCGTTCGCTCCCTCGAATAAATTGTAAAAGTTAAAATATTAAAAAATTAACCTAAAAGATACATGAAAACAATATGCTTTTAAACAATGGTGAGGTGAACTATCATAATAGAAATTCAAATTGTTTTCCCAGCTCGGGTAGCAGTTATATGTCCATATAGGTACGCAGAACAAACATCGCCAGCCTTTCCTAAACTGAAATACCGTCCACAAAATCTAAAATTATCAGAGAGTTATCTACCAGCTGATAAATGCAGAACAAAATAGAGTATAATAATAGTATCCGAAGACAGTATTGAATGAATTTAGTTGGATTATTTATTGAAAACATTCTTTCATGCACCAGACTCACGGCATCCATGGCGAAGGTCTCAGCTGTTTGTGAAAAACGTAAACATCGCTCGTCATTGGCTGCCTGAATTTCCAATTACTGTACCAGAAGGTTTTCACACCCAAAGGGGCGGGATTAATTATAGCATTACGGAACCGACGCCCTGGATAGCTGCATCGTATTCAGAATCGCTTCTGACGCTATTCTGGAGCAAGGAATAGCATTATCCAGAAATAGCGTCGCTCGATTCAGAATAGCAGCCATTGAGTTGGATTAGCGTAGTGATTTTGCTTTGAATACTCGTTATCCTCGAATTTCAGACTTCGCCGAGGCAGTGCTTCAATACGTTAATGCGCTCACTATTCAGATTGAAATCCTTTCACGGGAGTATATTTTGATTGTTATGTCTCCAGCTGATATCAGTCGCCTTGTGGAGTACATTAAGAAACATCCATTCATTGTAGTAAAGGTAAAATTGTGCATCCAATGGCGACAGGGGGCGATAGTATTGCCGAAGTTAGTTGTCTAATTTATAAACTAATCTTGTGACTGAACGTAATTGGATCGTAGATTGAATGATTTTTGTTTGCTGGTATAAAAAATAAAAATAGCGAAGATAGTGAAAAGCGCAGATGGAGACAAGGTAATTTTTACTTGAAAACAGGTTTATAGCTCGGCTAAGTTCAGTCAGCGAAGTAATAGTGTTTTCAGAGTTATTGTGAATTAAAACGCGTATACTGTACCATTTGTTCTCGCTCATTCGCCCTGTTGTGAAGGTGAATAGCTTTAATTTTTGACGTCTCTCTGAGACAATGCAATGCGCTGGCCTTTGTTGGATGCAGTCCGGATTGAGCGGAGGTGACTGCCCTCCAATGTGTTCACCGCTTCCCTTCAATGCTTAATACTCCCGTGACCAACATGAATAAGATGAGAGCACCTGTTCGCGTCATCTTGGACGCTTTCGTATTCTTACGTGAAGAGAATCCTTGCTTTGATTAGTGATTCACGACTGCCGACTCGCGCGAGAGGGCATGTTTGGAAATGTTTTCACACCTTGAGGTTCAATGGCAATTGATGCCCTTGGTCTCATGCTGCTTGTAAGCAAGGTGTGCTGTGGTATAAAGGTATGCCAAAGTGAGGTAAACATTGAAATAGGCCTATAAGATTCAACAAATAGCGTTTAACTTCCGTAAACGATATTCTTGCAACAAATATGACCTGGAGTAAAAGTAAGAATGATGGGAAAAAGACAATTTTTATAGCGGCTGTATTTACAAATAAATTCAATTATCACATTATTTACGATCTGAATTACGTAGATGCTATTCTTGGCACGCATTTTTTCATATGACAGCAAACCTCTTAGAAGTTCATTATTCTAATTCAAAAGTCTCACTAATAGATATGACGGGTAATCGCTGAGGAATTATACTCGGCCAACCACACCAGATAATAAATTAGTAAAAATTAAGTCTCAGAAACGATGAGGGGAATGAACTTACCGTTAAATTGGTTGATAACGTATTTATGATAAAGTAATTATTGGTAAATAATGTAATTTATGTTATTCTGAGGATATTGTGACTTTAAGCGGGGACCAGCTTCTCATCTGGAGCGTGTTAGACCAAATGGGCCAATCCTAGATAGTTCTTGATGATGAAGTCTTTATAAAATCAACTTTCAAAAATTGAAGGAAATATTGTGTGCTTTTAATCGGGGAGGAAGACCACATGCATTGTTTCACACTAAGATAAAATATTGCCTTAAAATAGTATTTTATGGTTTAACTTAAGTGCATGAAATTCTGCGCCGAGTATAATTGGACGAATGGTTCAGTTGACGTTATGATGCCTCAGCAGGGCGTGAAGCCCCTGGTGAATTAATTTAAGCAAGATAATAAATCACTCCAAGTACCCCCAGCAAGAATATTCCTAGATCAGCCTTGATAATGACGTTTTACGGGGAAACCATGGTCGGCAACCATAAAAATGTGTGGAATACACAAAATGAGGAATTAAATCATATAACGTGTTTCCATGAAGTTCAGCCTGAAATTTTAACTTATATGCCGATAGTTTCACTTTTTTCAGCTCACGATGTTGCTTTTCGTTTTTGTGTAATAATTGCCCAATTTCCTTGCAATATGGCGTGGGGATTATCAGACATGAAATTTCATAATTGGCAACATATATTAAGGCCCTATCATTTTAGGTATATTTAGAGGCAGGGATTTGTTTCCTTAAATGATATGCCCTAAAATTTGAACAAACTAAGAAATATTTAAAGCGACTTCAGTAAAATTTCTTAATATTTTGGTGCGTAAAAGAGATCCTATTTTCTGGTAATATACTTTCTACTCCATGTTAACTTCAATATTCAATAGTTGGAGCTCGTCGAAATAAGCTTAAGGGACAGGAAAGAGTAGAAAGTTTTCATGAAATAATAGTGTTAATTGACGAACGATCAATGCCTCAGGAAAGTCGAATTAGTGTTGAAGACGTAATCACGACTACAACGCCAGGCATAGGAGAGATGATTAAGAGGACTGAAGAGAAGAGAATGAGAAGATATGAGCGCGAAATTGAGAAAGAATAAAACATTAGAAAAAAATATCTAGAATAAAACATTAATAGAAATGGAGGCATAAGAGAGTGGACTAATAATTGTAATAGTGGGATAAACAGAAAAAATACATGGAAAGAGAATAGGGGGTGTTTTAGATGAAGATAAGGACCTCATCTGGTGGTGAGAAAGGGAAACCGATGCCAAATCGAGGAAGTTGCTGTTATGAGACGTTTAGGAAAAGGAATTTTTTTATTTTTTCGTCGATTTTCAGAAGGCGTTTGACTGTATAATTAGGGAAATGTTAACGAAAACAATAATTAATATTGAAGAGACTTGAAGAGAGGGAATAGTCATTAGGAACTTCTACATCGTCCTCGCCGTGGTGGGAAGAAATTCTAATGAGGAATCAGGGTGGGCAGCTACAAGTGTGGAGTTAAAACAACTTTGATGGGTACCGTGCGGAAGAATGAAATGGTGTGACAAGAAATGGGCGTTGCCTGTAAAATATGAGTGCAGTAAACTTTTGGACTTCTAAAAAAAAACGGTCGGTTAGCCATATTTAACATTATTGTGGTTTTACTCTTCACTCATTTTCTAATAAATTAGGGACATTTTGACTTCAGATAAGGTAAACATGGAATAAATAGTTTCACGAAATGCTGCGATAAGCGAAGGGCATTTTCGATATTGCATCATTGAGAATGTAACAAATTTGACACATTTTCATCACATGTAGAGAGCTCAAACCCGGAAAATACAGGCGGATTTACTGTTTGTCAGGTTTAAAAGCCAGGTACGCCAGCACTCCATCTTTGAATTTGAATTTTGTTTATGCTGGGTTGAATGAGGCCTAAACCTCTTCCCCCAACCCAGCGCTCATCTCCTACAGAGTTTAAATATTCAATACAGACAAATAATTTAATTTTGAAATTTGGCTCGCAGGCCGTTATACTCATGAATTCTTTGTATATTTTTACTATTTGAAATACATTCTTTTGTTTTGATCAAATATCGTAGGTGGCACGTAGGCCTGATTATGGTTTGTCGAATTATTACAAAATCATTTTGTTTATTAACATTTAGAATTTGGTGGCTGACTTAGGATTGTCCACAGTTGCAGTCCTGCAGTTTACGTGGTGCAGACAGCGTTGATCCATCCAAATCAGTATGCCCGATGAGGTGTCATCACTTCCTGGAATCCACACTCATGGAGTCCGACCTTAGGGTTTCAGTTGTTCCATGGTTCGGTCACTAAAGGTATAAAGACATTTTGTACCCAGTTGCATAAAAAACACTATATAGTACAAGTACTATAAGTATGTTTACACATTAAGTAGGAAAATTTCTGTTTTGTAAATTTGAGACTAAGGGAACAGGCTTTCATTGCCAGTTCAATCCTAAAGGCGTAAAATCACTTGCCAAAAAGTTTTTAGATATAATTGGTAAAATTAAGTAAAAACCTTTAAATGGGAAAAAGATAAAAGAATGATGAATATACATAGTATGTCAAAAGTAAGAATATTTAAATGAACCTTTAAAGGTAATAAAATGGGCATTCAAGTTGCATTTAAAAAGGTAAAAACAATTAAAAACAGTAATCAGGCAAAATAATGGAACTGGATGGAATAAAGGGGGCGTAAAATGGTAATAAAAAACGTGAACAGGAGGTAATTAATAGAATAAAAGGATAATAAAAGTAAAATAGGTAAAAAGGTCAAAAATAGGAATAGAATAGGTAATAAATAGGTTAAAACTAGGTAATAAATGGATATAAAATAGGTATAAAAAGGTGAAATAGGTTTGGGAAGATCGTAAAAACATTAAAAGGAATAAGTAGGTATAAGTAGGAATAAATAGGAGTAAATTAGGAGTAAATAGGAAATAGGAATAAATTAGGTGGTGGATAGGTAGGGTTAAGGCTTAATTAAGGAACGTCTTCGGTGTATCCCCGAGCCAGAAACTTCTTCAGCCTGTTCCTGGTGCAGTCTAGCTTCATCTAGAGAGGCAAGGCGTTATAGGCCCTGGCGAATGTAGCAATGAAGGAGCCTCCCATCCTCTTCGTGCGATGCCTTGGAAGTAGGTAGGAAGGCGTTCCATGGCGTGTATCTCTCCCGTGGACTTCTATTATCGTTGTCAACTTCTCGTACAGGTAACCAGGGGCCTTATGTCTGCGCACTGCAAGGCCTGTTAGCAGGCAGTAGCAGTCTCCTCTCTTTAATTTCTACAAATTGTTCCCTGTCGTAGATTGGGGTTAAGTGATCTCGCAGTCCTGATCTGAAAACATACCTCACACAAGCGTTCTGCGCGACTTGCAAACGATTCAAGTCATGCCCCGACAAGTCGCAACAGTAATCTAGGATGACGAGGAGACAGTAATCTAGGATGGGTTGCAGTAGCGTTTTGCACGGGAGGAACTTCGTCTTACTCTGTGGTCTGAATTGCATTCCCCTGAGTTGTCTCAGGCCCCAGTGAACCCGGGAGATTACATTGGAAACCTGTCTTCCCCTGGATAGATCGTTACTAATGGTAATTCCCTGATAGCGAAAAGCTTGGACGTAGGGAGTGGGAGCACCAGAAATGTTCACTTTGGGGGTGTTAGGGAAGAAATACCGAGACAACAGGCGTTTATGCCCCACTAACGTGGCTGTACACTTCTTGGCATTCGTGCTCATCCCCTAGAAGACAGCCAGGCTTCGAGTTTCATGAGATCCTGGTTCATAGCACTGACACCGTTGTTAAGGTGGGCCCCTTCGTAGGAGAAGATGAGTAAAATATCGTCAGCATATAACATTATCTTTGAGTTCAATTGCAATTCTGTTTCCCTATTAATGTACAACAAGATGTTGAACAAGACTCGACCCCTGGGGCACCCCTGCTTCCAGCAATCGCCAACCCGGAAGGGTTGAAGGGGTTAATGCAGGAGTATAATCCGAGGATGTTGGGCAAACTAGTTACCTCCAGACTACGCAGTGAAACATGAGCCGTTACTATGCCACTTAAGCAGGAGATGGAAATCCATCTTTGTGGCTTTAAAGCGACTAATCTTCGAAAATGTCAATTTTTTCTTCTTGCTTCTTGATTAAAAAAATATCAAATATTGCTAAGAATAAATCACATAATATAAAAATTCTCGATGATAAAGATGATCCTGATTTAAGAGCAACGCCAACTGAAAATATGCTGGTGAGGGATGTAAATAAAGAACTTAAGCATAAACATGAGTTACAATAAAACACTATTGAATTGATGAAATATAATAAACCTACTTATGCATAAACTACCATAC
This sequence comes from Ceriagrion tenellum, assembly GCA_963169105.1. Taxonomy (NCBI): domain Eukaryota; kingdom Metazoa; phylum Arthropoda; class Insecta; order Odonata; family Coenagrionidae; genus Ceriagrion; species Ceriagrion tenellum. The sequence goes on along the minus strand of OY720633.1, from coordinate 28,725,265 downwards.
ACAAACCTATTAAACAAATGAAAATATCAGAAATCGCAGTTATTAAGAAGTCTGAAAATATTATATATCAGGATGCTATTCAAAGCGTAAATAATATTTATCAGATATATGTAACTTTTCCAATGAAAAAGTTATATATTCGAAGATAAGTGGTACATAATAATGTGCCTTATAAGTAATAATAAGCTTAAAACATGTGATCTCCTACAGGAGTAGGTTTTGAGGTAATGATTAAACAGCAATCTAAACCAAAATTAATAATATTTGAATTCCAGAGGATTTTTCAAAAGAAAAAATTGAGATCAACATTAATGAGTGGAACTTTTTCTCTTTTACTGGTGAGTGCTCTATACTGCATATTTTCAAATATGCTTGTAATAAACAAGGTATAGTAATTTAAGTGCCTATGGATTTACATGAACATATTATTAAAAATAGGCCTATCTACAAGTATTACATTTATGTTGGATATCAATGTAGTACAGCTTTTGTCTTTTTGAATACTTAACTACGCTTTAAAAAGTGGTAGGTTTAACCACAGTGGGAAAAAGGTCAATAATGCACCCAAATTATTTTTTTTTGTGCTGGCGAGCAAATGGCTAATTATTGCGGTGGAAAAATCATGTAAAATGTCCAATTATTTTCTATGCTGACGGAAAATATGATCTAAATTATGATATGAATCATATAGCTAGTGATGCACATTAATGTGAAATACTTTTAAAAATGGCTGTTGCTATAGCAAGTACTGAATATCCTGTAAAACCTACTGTGCATAATTTTATGAGGCCAATAGCGCCACTTAATAAGAAAAAACAACAATATGGAGAGCCAAAGCCAATTATCAGTAGAGGCCGGTAATAAAGAAAACTTCAACAGATTGACACCAAGTCAAAGTTTGCCGAAAACAATAATCAAAACACGAAGTCAAAGAACAATTCAAACTTAAGTTAGTAGAAATGGAAAGGATTACTGATTTTATTTGAAGATTTCTCGAGGAAATTTCACGAGTAATTAAAAAATAGACAGTATAAGAATAATGAAAAAATTAGTATTGAAGTTATAAAAGAAACGAAATTTAAATATGGTCAAGAGCAAATTATGATTAATTGTACTAACCCTAGAAAATTATGGAATATAATAAACCAAAAGCTTGGTAAAGGAGATTTAGATACCACCGAATTCTGAAGTAAAATTACCAGCCATCAACAATAGTACTAATTTCATTGCACGGGCACATTGTTATGAAATTTGTAACATAATAAAAAATTTGGAACTAAAAATGTTGATGTTGATAGGGTTGGCGCTAAAACAATAATCGTATGATCCAATCATATTGTCGCTCCCATGGTACATATTGTTAATTTCAGTATTGAAAAATCTATCTGGGCCAATGCACTCGGAGTAGCTGATTTTATGTAGAATTACAAAGGAGATGATTCTCATGTTTCAAATTATAGACCCATTTCACTAACATCGAGCATAGCAAAGGTTTTTAAAAAATTCATTCACAGTAGAATTTTATCTTTTGTAAAAAACAAACTTTTATCTAACAGTCAATATGGTTTCATAATAAACCATGGAACAACTGGTGTCTTAAATTATATGACGAATTTTATTTACGACAAAATTGATAAGAATGAACCAATGGCTTTTACATCTTTAGACCTAGCTACGGTGTTTAATGCTGTAATGCATGCAATATTATTGGATAAACTTTATTATTATGGTAGAAAAGGTAATGCGTATAATCTTAAAAAAAAAGTTATCTAAGTAATAGGAAATAGCGAGTAAAAAAATGGTATCGTCAGTAATTTTAGTGAATTAAATGCTGGTGTGCCCCAAGGTACTGTCCCCATTGTACTGAGCCCATTACTTTTATTCCCAATGTACATGACTTACAAACTTGCCTACCATAAGTCATAATTATATCTTATGCTGATGATATAGCTGCTGCTGCAACTGATAAAGCGTGGTCACATTTGAAGTTGAAAGTGAATAATAACCTTAGTATAATTTATCAATGTTTAGCTTTGAATTATTTATCATATAACGTTGAAAAAACCGTAAGCATGAATTTTGGGAGCTACTGGAGTAGTGTATCAGGAAATAGAGTGATTTTAATGGTACATTACTCAAAAGAGTAGAAAATTGTAAATATTGTGCTTTATTTTTAATACAAAATGAGTTGGGAGAAACAAGTTGAATATTTGATGAGCGAAACTAAATATTTAGTTCTTATTATTCGGAAAAATCTGTAAATTCATCAAGAGCGGTACTCTCAGTTATCATCTCAGACTCAGTCAGGATGTTATACTATGCTTTTTTCTTAGCATTATAAGATGTGGAAATGTAGCTTGGGGTGGTGTTTACTCAAATGACTTGTAATTATTACAAAATTTACAAGATAGATTACTAAAAAGTGTTAACAAAAATCACTTTTTAATGGATAAAAATCCATTCAATCCTTTAACAAACTTTGCTTTTGAATCACTAAAACTTCACGGTAACATCCTTAAACAAAAAATTGAAAATTCGAATGAAATTATCCAAAATAAAAGTATTATTGTGCCGCAAATATATAAATCAGTTCGTCCTAAGAATAGCTACTACAAAGCTGTTACATTATTTAATAGCCTTCCAAATGACCTGAAGATAATGAATGACACATAAACGGTCATCGCAGTCACGAATGTTTTGGAATTCTTAGTTTTTGACCAAATCGACATGCATAGGTACCTATCATTGCGAGTTGTTGAAGCACGGACTGTGAGTAAGAAGTCAGAAAGCCGAAATGTACTGGCCTCGACCTTCCGATTCCCTGAAAACCTGTTTTGCCAGCTCAAGGTTGTAAGTTCGTGACCTACCTTTCCCGTTGATGGTATGTTTGCCTTATACTAGTATGATTACGAGCGCGATGTATTGTCTTTGGTTTTTTAGATTGCAACGTCCACCACTTCCGCAAAGATCTGGATCTTCATGAATGGAATTTGAAATAGACTGTAATTATGGATTCTATCAGGACCAATACAGATAGCGACTATTCATGGTGAACTAAGTGCCTTGAAAGAGGCTGTTCCCCATTATCATTTTTTTTTTAATTCTACAGAGAGGTTTTAACTAAGAAGTGAATGCGCGGGGAACCTTGGAGTCAGGAGAAACTGACTTCACATGTGGCCTCTACACCGTTCTCTCGCCTTCTTACTCTATAATATTGCTCGATCAGCTGCATTTCAGCTGGAAATGAAAAATAGTTTTAAAAGATAGTTTGAAGAAGAGTGCTCGTTATTTTTCACTTAACTTGAACTCGGCCAGCAATCATGTCTGTCATGCCATGTGTGTCACTTTATGAAAGCAAGGCTTTTGGAATACCTTAATAACAACCTTTCAGAAGAAAAGTCAATGTCCCCGAATAATATAGTCTTACAAATTACTTAATAATATAATCTGGTAGAAGGACTTGATAAGCAAATTGCTTAGACGTTTTTTCGGACCGATTATTCCCAGTAACCTGTCTCTTGGAAGAAATTTGAAAAGTGTCGAATTATGTGCTTTTAAAAAAGTTGCCTAAACAACCGAAATATAAAATATAAAGATAATTGGCTAATTGGATAATAAAGAAAAATTGGCTCACTATGCATTTATCGAGACAGCCAAAAGCAATTATGCACCAAGCACGTGAGTAATTTCCATAATGGAAAGGTGGAAGGAACGGGGTAAGCAGTAGAGGTGGGAATTCCGATTCATTTTGATGATTTGGCTCATGTGATTAGGTTCATGTTAATGATTCAACTATTCAAATCATTTGTTATGAAAGATAATTGTTCAGCGTATGAATGATGGGGTTGAACCAAATCAATGAACCCATCATGTATCCATTAGAGCATCACACTATAGATACTCTTTGAATTCTAGTTTCACTATGACTGTTTCGCCGAAGAAATGATTTTTTTGTTCCACGATTTGTACCTTAAATAAATAACTTCAGAATGTGCAGCTTCTTCAAATCCTCCTATTTTGTTTAGGTTTACCTATATGTATTTCAACTGCAGTTCACATCCCAAGATTTATGAATTGACGAAAGAGGGGAAGTTAAATCCTTTCGTCGCCATAATTTCCCGGAAACGATTCTGTGGTCACGTCCTATTTCACTTGACACCAAGATTTGAGGTATTGAACCATTTACTATACTGTGTGTACTGTGAATACTGTTCCAATAACCACCTTTTTTACTCTGTGTACGCGGTCACTGCATAGAGATAATTAGACTTAGTTTATCAGATACTTATTTCAGTGTTTATTTTTCAAGAAAATTGTGTTATCCATATATCAGTGCAAGTACAAATTTTTAGATTATTAGCTATTCATGATCACTCTAGAATAGAAGTTTAACGTTAATAATGCAAATTAATAATTGATTCTCCCAAAGTATATGAGCAGTTATGGAAATATGAACTTAATAAACATAAATGTTGCAATACACGAGTCCACTTAAAGGTAGTCTTTCATAAATTACAGCATCTGAAATTTTTAAATGATTATTTTTGCCGGGATACCATAGATTTCTTCGTGATGAAGACATTTATCTTAAGGAGATATCTCTCAAAATAGCTGGTAAAAGGAAATCTATGTATAGGTATTTCCTCAAACTATTCTTCTGTTTGCAGTGAAATATAAATTCAACTTACAAGTTAACAGCAATCCCTTGCCATAACAACTTCCTAATTCCTCATTTACTACGAACCAGAATATTTCAGGACTCAAGCCACCACCTTTTTCACAGAGGGTAGCATAAATCATCGCTATTGAGAATTCATCGTAGCCCATGATTCTAGATTGTAAAATCCCCTCATCGCTGCTCAAATCTTCCAGATCATTTTCATCGAAAATCATTGATGTTGAACGATTTGGATTAAAGCCAATTCTGACTCGTTTAATTCTTCACGATAATCGTTTATTTGAATGATTTCAATGAAAATCATGATTCAATTCATTCGTCATGCCCGTGAATTCATGAACGACACAGCTGAGTAACCGGTACTGTGGACGGTGGTGAATTTGTGAATTCGTTATGCGATTTCCGTTAACCCCAATCGATACACTTATAGGTCAAATGAAAATTTGATGCTTTCCCATCGCACGCACTTATCATCGGCTGTCGGGTATTTCGCGTTATATGATTTCGCGTCGATATGAACGTTTCGCCCATCATCCTCAAGGATACTTGAAAGGCACGGTACTGAAGCCTTCTTTCGTCCTTAAGCTAAGAGACCAACTAGAGAAGGCGAAAGACTCTTGACTCCAAAATTATATCAGATTCCATGTGATTACGGGCAAGTATTCGTGGGGGAGATGAGTGAGACAATGGCCACCAGAATGAAGGAACATTGAAGACATTTTGGATTGTGCCAACCTGGAAAACCCGGAGTTGCAGAGCACGGTATCAGCATAGACCTTGTCATTCATTAGAACTAGGGGAAAATTCTTTGGCGAGAGGATAAATAAAATTTGGAAATGAGTAATACAGAAAGGCATAGAGACATGAATCGAGGAGAATAACATCAACGGAGACTCCCAGTAATCTCTCAGCAACTCTTGGAAATTCACACTGAGAAGTCTCCGAGAGCACAGGAATAGTTGAGAAACCGCGGACGAATCAGAAGGCTCCTGACTTCACCAATAGGTATGACTAGTCATTTTGGCTATTTCGGCATGCAGCTCTGAAGACATCGGACGTTCATCGAATCGTCGGAAGCGATGAAGGTATCCACCCGGTGGAATGTGTAAATACTCTGTGTTAATGTACAGGATTGTGGGAATTATTTCGAAATTTCTGAGTATTAATGGGTTTTAAGGTGTTCGCTACAAAATTTCGTATGAATTGCCCAGCGGGGTCTGGAGACACTCAGGACTTCTCAGCGCTGTTCAGACATAGCAAGCCAAATATATTTGCTCATCCATTTGTGGTTTGATCTCTAAACCAACATTTTCTCGATATTTTCCATTTTTATATTTGTTTGTTTTTAAGAGCTGCAAATTAGAATTTATTTGCATGACAACCAAGTTTTTTAATGATCTGTGACTCACCCCAACATTTCTGCACATGATAGTAACTTAAAAAATGGGAGAAAGACTCCAAAATATTGCACTTCCATAAATATTCCAAAAAATGAAAATGAACCACAGAATATAAACCGCCTAATACCGATTTTCTCCAAATTTTGATGACTGTTCAGAGAATATTTCGTGATGCAGAATCAGAATCAATATTGAATCGATTGAAATCAGGGATACGTCTTTTCCCTTTTCCACGCAGCAGATGCCTGAGTGTATATTTCCATTCTCTAAGAGCTATTCGGATTTCAAAACACCATCCCTCATTTGTCATCCGTTGTACGAGTCCATAAAATGTTTGCCCTTGTGTTTTTGCAAAGTCTATGATGATATCACTTACCTTCATAATGTCTTATATCCCACCGTTCATTTTTTTCTCTCTTTTATTTTCCCTGATGCCTTACATTTTGGCTACTAACGATAATTTTTTTGTCGATCTGCTTTTTCAATAGAAGTAGGGTGTCTCATATTTAATTGATTAACAAATTGAATGTTGTCTTAATATTTTGACTTCCTCTTTCGTACACATTTTAGGTTTTCTCAATGTTTATCTTGAGCTCTGAACTTAGGTTTTCTAATATAGTTTTCCTCGCTGTGTGTTCTAAGTATTCGTAATATTTTACTGGAAGAACTTATTCATCTGCATTTTTCAGCATCTATATCTTTCTTACCCTTAAAGGTTGGCTCATTGTGTTGTGTTTTTTTCCTTTCATTTTAGGGTGTCCCATATTTAATTGTTTTACGGAGCTGTTGCCTACTTTGCCTTCCTCTCACGTACATTTTTTGGCTTTCTCAATGTTTATCTTGAGGCCGAAATTTGACAGCTAACATTTGATTATCTCTCAGTAGTCGCATTTAATGAGGCAGAAATGGACATCGAAGAAAAATGGGATGAGCTGAAGAGGACAATCGCAGAAGCAGCATATAAGCAACTGGTAAGAAGGCCGAGACAAAGAAGCCATGGATAACATCGGAGATCAGGAAAATAATAGAAGAAAGAATAAAATACAATACCCCCAGGAAAGAAGGTGAGGCAACCCTCTACAAGAAGCTAAAGGACCAAGTCAAATGAGAATGCAATAAAGCTAGGGAGGATTGGATCGAAAGCTGCTGCGAGGATGTCAACGAAAACATGAAGAAGGGAAACACCGAAACTGTATACAAGCTAGTGAAGGAACTTTTCGTAGAGAGAAAAATGAGAAGCAACAACATCAGGGACGCGAACGGGAATATATTGATAGAAGATGAAGAAATTAAGAATAGATGGAAAAAGTATATCGAGGTACTATACGAAGGGATGACGCCGCTGGAAGAAAACAATGAATAACGAAAGCGAGGTCGACGAGGATGATCGGGGCTCACTTATTCTGAGGAGTGAGTTCGATAGAGCAGTAGAAAACCTCAAGAAAAACACACCTGGAGCAGACAACATAATTGAAGAATCATCAAGTGCTCGGAAGTGAAACCAAGGATAACCTGTGAGAGATAATAAAAAATTGCTACCAAAGCGGAACACTTCTTGAGAACTTTTAAAGGGGCGTGATGATAGCGATACCGAAGGTTACGAGGACAGAGATGTGTGGAGCACCAAACCTTGAGTCTAGTGTCACATACATATGAATTATAACCCAAATAATATGCCGAAGAAGGGAAATAAAATTGAAGACAACCTCTCGGAAAACCTGTTTTGATTTAGAAAGAACAGGGGCGCCAGGAAGGCCATATTTTGCCTGAGAGCAACGGTAGAGAAAGCAATAAATGTAAACAAGCCATTGTATATCGCATTCGTGGACCTGGAGAAAGCCATTGACAATGTTGAGTGGAATGCAGGGAAAAATCGCTCGGTTTACGACGACAGAATAATGATCCAACAGCTATACAGGAAGCAAGTCGTCATAATACGAATGAGATAGAGGAGTCAGATAGAAGCTAAAATTAACAAAGGAGTAAGGCAAGGATGCAACCTCTCTCCAGCACTATTCAACATGCACCTAATTGGAGGAGGCATAAGATAAGGACAAGAATTGGACTAAGTGGAATTCAAATTATCGGAGCAGGAATTAACATGCTCTGCTCTGCAGATGGTATCACAGCCATAGCTAAAAATCTCATTGATCTTCAAAGGTCACTCACACAAGGGTCACATCATAATGGACCAAGTTCTCCGAGAAAATAAAATGAAAATAAATAAGACGAAGACTAAAATCGTATAATGCGTAAGAGAATATCAGAATGTAGAAGTCAACCTGAGAGGATAAAAATTAGAGCAAGTGGATTCCTTCACCCATCTCGGAAGTACCATCACGTGGGACGGAAGAAGTACAATGGACATCAAGCGGATAATAGCCCAAGCTAAGAAGGCGCTTATGGAAATAAGACAACTGCTGTGCTAAATAAAATAGGACTACAAACCGGGAAATAATATGTGACAACGTTTGTGTGGAGCATAGCACTCTATGGATCTGAAGCATGGACCATTGGAAAAAAAGACCAGAAAAAAGTAGAAGCCTGCAAAACCTGGTGCTGGAGGAGAATGCTGAAGATGGACGGAAAAAATAAGAAGTGGTGAAGTGAACAGAAGAGTAGAAGGGGAAAGGATCATATGGAACACTATCCGGAAAAGAAGAACCTGATGGATGGATTGACACACCCAGAGACACAATGGGTTAGTGAAGAACATAATTGAGGCTAAAATAGAGGGAAAACTCCTCAGAAGAAGACCCAGGAATAAGTTAATGGGCCAAATAAAGAGGAAAGTACGTGGGATGAGATACCAGGAAGTAAGGGGACTAGCAGTGAATAGGGAAGGTTGGAAGGCTGCAGTCAACCAATCTTAGGAATGACTGACCCATGATGTTGATAATGAGACGCTTTCAAATGGATTTTTTATTGTCCCCACGGATGTGCTCATATACATGTGTCCAAATTTCAAAAAGATTTCAAATTTTTTTATGATCGTCGATGCATGTCGAGCGGTGAGGTGGATAATTTTTGCTTTTAAGTTGGCTGGTAAGTAATATTTCCTTAGGTGTATTTCAAACGTAAAGATAATATTTGTGTAAATTTCTCTTGCTCGCCACCGGGTAGGATATTCATAGGCAGCCGACGTTTCGGGTTCCGACTCGTTACCCATTCTCAAGGCTACTCTCTCTACTCTCTCTCTCTCTACTCTACTACTCTCACTCTCTCTCTCTACCTTCTCTCTACTCTACTCTCTCTCTCTCTACTCTACTACTCTCAGGGCTACGGTGGCGAGCCCGAGAAATTTACACAAATGTTAATCCCCGGGAAAGTGTAAAATCATACGTAAAGATAATAGTTTTCACCCAGCTGAACTAGTATGTATTTGACAGCATTAATCTTAAAATGTGCTATTATTGCCTGTAACCCTTAATGTCACTATAAAGGTTGTAATGAAAATACAATTGACGAATCTCACATGGATAATGACGACTGAGCGGAAATTATACTACCGTGGAATTTTGAACTAAGTTTTCTTGGAGATGCTCTCTTTACAGTGAATAGATTCCTGGAAACATTGCAGCACACTCATGGATTGATCCCCCATCAATAATGCGGGATTCATTGTAAACATGAGTGAAATTACATCACTGTATTACATTCCCTATGACAGACCGAGTACTGCCCAGCAAGTACTCACACTCGAGTACCACCATCAGAATATTGTTTCTTCTGGAAGAAATCCTGCCTCTGTCGGGATACGAAACCTGCCCCTCGGAATAATAAATCCCATTCATATCACCCAAAAATAAAAATTTGTGCATTGTAACAGTTTTCATATTGAAACCTATCAGGCTCTGCGGGATATAGTGTAAAATAACTTTTATTACTTTATTGAAGAATATTTTCAGTGTTTGACTGCATTTGTGAAACTTTTGAAGTTGGGCGATAGTTTCAGCTGTAGATTGGACTAATTTATTGGATTGTTTGGAGTATTTAGCTAAAGATTGGACTAATTTGAGTATGAAAAAGATTGGAGTGATGAAATAAGAGAGAATGAAATATACATAAGAGTAAAAGAAGATCATAAGAAACCCGAAATGGGAATGAATATCAAGGTGTATGAGTTTCACTCTGAGAGGAATGCGTTCGACCCCATGATCCAAGTAATTTATATCGTGCATGCGATTGAGGAAAATTGACGAGAAGACCCAGCGAGAGGAACATGCGGACAGACAATTGCGCCGATTCTAGTGGCGCCTAGGATCAGGATGTAAGAAAGTAATCAGCAAACGGGAAGGAACGGAAATCCTCAGTGAAGCAACCGTCGCATTAAACAAATATTTGTTCTCCTTTAAGACGCCGGGTTAGGTACTCCACCTCCGCCGTTTTAAGGTGAGATCGACTCGTCGGTGTCCTTACTTGACCTGATGTGTAAACATGAGTGAATTGATCCTCGACATTCGTCAGGAAAAAAAGAATTCCTTAGGAAATTTTGTCATAAACGTCGTGCTGATGATGGTTCATTTACAATTTATTGTGGAGGAGCGGCACGTAATGAATCTTTAAAAAAAACCATTTTCGCAAAAAAATTGATTACTTGCTCTCGCTAAGGCTCCCCTTTAACGACGAAGACGGCTTTGAGTGCGTCCGGCCGGCCTTTCACTTGCCGCACCTCTCCTCCATTCATTCCCCTCCACTCCCCACCCGCTTCTCATGCCGTAACCTGGATTTCACGGCCACTTCCGGGTGAGGACTCCATAGAGCAGCAGACGCCAGCCCTCCTCCTCCGCCTTGTTGCTCATCCGTGTCACCTATATACTACGCATGCGCCCTCCTCCCCATCACGGACTCGACCCCCTCCCCCTGAGAAATCCCTCGCCCCCGTCGCTTTCCATCCTCGCGGGTCCAAGAGGAGGAGGGCTCTCCATCTCCGAGGCGCACGACGGTCGGCGCGCGCAGTCGCGTCAAGTCAATCTACATACATCGGGTGCCGAGATTTTTTTACCATCAGGAGGCTGATGGGTGCTTACAAATGCTTCAGGATCATAACCCGTCCGTCTTGAAATCTGTTTTTTTTTAAATGGAATTTCGAGGAAGTCTAGAGGATTAGGGTCAGCAGACGAAGAAACGCGCTGGCGTCATGCGAATCCTGTGAGTTGGATGTGTTGAACGTGATTAAATTTCGTCAATACATATTTCCTTCTCTGCTCTCCTTTGAGGCTGTTTGCTGGCATAACCCGTCCCAAAAATCCCTTGTGAAATAGACGGAGAATAGCCCAAGAGCTAGAGATCTAAATCTACGCACTACACTTCGAGCCCCTGCATGGGCGTGTAGCAGGGGGTGTTAGAACACCAGGCGTGTTAATGTGTAAAGGTTTTGGAAGGTTAAATGGTGAGGTGAATTATGAGAGTGTTTTGAATGGAGCTCAGTCTTTATCATGGTCACTTGAAGTACGTGGAAGGAATGAATTTTTGTACCGATCTGTTCGAAGATGTATCCGCTCATTTTAACGCTTCTGTCGGACCTAGTGATGCAGCGTGGTGCTAAAATTATATTCTCTCTGCTGCTTTGAAACGCACATGTTCTGAATTTTTTTTGGAAAACTGAGCCTAGCGTATAGTTCGCTCGTAGAATATATTAGCGAAGCGCATAGATTTCCATTGTATTTAATTTTTTTGTTTAAACCTTTCTGTCCACAGAATAAACCAATGCTCATGGAGTTTTCGAAGTGTGGCCTAACCAGAGAGAAGTAGCACCTCTCTTTTACTTTTTCATCTGATTCACCCAACAAATTCCCATTATAAGCTAGATAAATCCTAGTTTTTTACTGGAGTGCCGCATGTGCTTTGCATGATCACTCCCCACCATTTGCCTGGAGTTCAAGCAATTCCTAGATATTTGAATTTATCTGAAGACTTTACGTTTGCTCCACCCACATGGTGGATATGGCGTTTGTGTGATGACTTTTGGAACAAATGTACAATGGTGCAGTTTCTCAGATTTAGTTCTTGCCCCACTCCTGGAACCTCGAATTAACGTCGTTTAGGTCCGAAGATAGAACTTCTTAGTCCGCGACTTCGCTAATTTCATGGTAGATGACCGCATTCTTTGCAATTAATCTTAGTTTATCGCTAACTCGAGAACTTAGGTCATGCATGTACATAATGAATGAAAGAAGACGAATAACGCTTTCTAGTGGAATGCCGGATGTGACTTTCACCATATCAGAGCTAATACTATGAAAACTCTTTGTTTGTGACCACTGAAAAGTGCTCGGCTCGCCTCCAATTCACTATTTTTCATTTACTCCACGTGATTGCAATTTTTGTATGAGTTTTTTGTGAGGAACCTTGTCAAATACTTTCTTGAAATCAAGGAAGATTTCATCAACTTGTTTTTTCAATTCACCTGATTTGAGGATGTTGTGAATAAATGGCGCAAGCTGAGATTTGCTGGATCTACCCTTCCGGAAGTCGCGACTGTCATATAAGAATTGTCAATTACCCAAGAAGGTCATGATATTGCTAATAACGATGTGTTCGAGAATCTTGCTTAAAAGCAATGAGCAATGTTGACGATATAAGTCAGTAAAATTCTGGGTCATGTCTGTTTAGTTTTTTAAATATTGGTGTGATGTTGGCTACTTTCCAGTCATGGAGTGCTAGCCTTCGGATAATGATTTCCTAAAGATATTGGCCATCTGCCGGTGTGAATATATCCCACAGACCTTCTTTAAGGCTGAATTCAGTTTAACCGGGTTTTTCTCGCGTTGATTCATATTAACGGACAACAGTTTTGATAACGAGTTATTGAGTACGTTTTCATGGTATATTATTTATAACAGTTGAAAATAAAGTCAAATGAAACGTACGGAAGATGTTTTCAATTTATATTGCAAAAATATTGAAGTAACCCAGTGTAACACAAGTAATCGCGTGGGGTCAATCAGACTCCGAAGATATAAAAATAGTAATATTACATTGGGCGATGTGACAAAACGGAAAACTGTATGAACGACTGTAGGACAAGCATGAAATAATAAGATATAATTAAATAATAATAGGTAATAATAAGAGGTTCCTAAATATGCAAACATGGTCTGTGCAAAGAAAAATATGACATGCCACCCAGCTGACGTCGCGCGACGGACGGAGGATTAAGCATAGGCACCGTTAAAAGAGTTTGCTAATGAAATCAGAGAAATAGTATAAATCTATGCCGACAGAAGATTATGAGATATCAAGAACGATCTCAGATATGATCATTTCTGATCAGCAGTTATTTTGTCAGCGGCTAGAGGATAGAAAGTATTGGAGGGTGCTTGTAAAGCATTAATTTACATGGGTAGAATGAGAAGAGTAGTAAAGTAGCAGTTTTAAACAGTCAACTACAGAATTTGCAATGGCATAGAATCTTATAATAATTAGTCTTATGTAAGCCTGTTTTTATTGAGAAATAACAAATTGGAATGGAAATAAAATGACATCCATCGATATGCTGCATTGACGTGGACGACTTAGTGTCATTGAAATATCAAATTTATTTATCTTCACTACCCCGAATACAGCATTCTGGGTCAATTTACTTCGGGTGAATAACAGTAACAACGGACGAGACACAAACACCCATGTCCTGGGCAGAAAATATTCTACCCAGGCGGGACTCAAACCCGCGACCCTCGGGTTGGCAGGCGAGGACTTTACCCCGCCATCACCGGGGCCGACAATATATAGTTCCTTTCATATTGTGAAATTACGGAATACTCAGTTTATAGTAACTTATAGAAGCCGGAAAATCAATGTGAAAGAGCAATAATTCGATGACGTGAGTCAAAATCTCAAGAATCTGGTTTCCACATGACTTAAAGAAGTTGGTACGGAGGCTTCCGCGGTGATTTGTTAAGGTCAGTTTATTCGGGTTTTCCCCGCGTTGATTCATACTAACGGACAACAGTTTCGCTAATGTTACAGCTAGCGTCGTCAGGTCCTGAGTGGAGTACCACAAGGGTTAATTCTGGGACCAATACTGTACCTAATTTATGTGAATGACATGTATGAATGCATTAAGAACTGTAAATTGATTTTGTATGCAGATGATACTGTCCTGATATCGACCCATGTTGATTTTGATATAGCTGTGATGAATATGCAAAAAGATTTTAATAATGTGCTGAAATGGTCACATGATAATAAATTAATTCCGAATGAAAAAATGTATGGTAATGCATATAACCTATGTTGCCTGAAAAAAAACTGTTTCCTTAAAGTCACACGATCATATATGCCTACATTCTGATATGTTAAACTGTGATTGTGATATATTAGAGCAGGTATCAGAATACAAATACTTAGAATTAATAATTGATGACAAATTTAATTTTAATTATCACATATCTAAATTAAACAATAAACTTAGACATATAATGTATCAATTTTACTTCATAAAGGACTTTGTAACAACAGATGGAATAAAAATGATGTATCATGGTCTTTTTGAAAGTCTTTTAAGATATGGCCTCACTGTGTGGGGGACTGGTGGTGTGACAAACCTTTAACTACTTAAAGCTAATCAAAAAAGGGTATTATAAATAATACATTCCAATCCATTCCAATCCATCCCAAGAGTCTAGAGAGATAGCAGATGATAATTATTTTAAAGAGTACAACTTTCTACCAGTTGAAAAGTTATTGCAATATATTATAATCGTTGAAAACTACTTCAAGGATAAATATAAAAATAAAAGAGTAGGTACACCAGCTAAATATTGAACTTAAAATATGAACAAATATGAAGTACCAAGAGTTTTTACACAAAAGGGCAGCAGACAATTAAGTGTTTGTGTACCTAAAATATTCAATAATATGTGCGAAAATTTAAAAAAAAATTTAAAATCTATTGGTGAAATTAAGAGAAAAACCAAGGAATGGTTGCTGTACACATAAATGTCTTTAAAAGTAATGAGTAAAAAACAAATGCACAACGGAAAAAGGCACCTTCTGATAAGTCAGGAATGGCTTAGCAGGACCATGTTGTTTAAAAATTATTTGAATATTGTACAGTTGTGTTACTTTTATGTGAAATTTCTTTTACTACATTTTATAAATTTTTTGTATTGAAAATACATGTGTGTAAAATAAACTGTAATGCATTGTGAAAAAAAATAGATTGAATAAAAATTGTGGGCATAGAAAAAAAATTATTTCATGCTTGTCTATCGGTCGTTCATACAGTTTTCTGTTTTGTCTCATCGCTGAATGTAATATTACTATTTTTATATCTTCGGAGTCTGATTGATCCCACACGATTACTTGTGTTACACTGGGTTACCTCAATATTTTTGCAATATACATTGAAAACATTTCCGGACGTTTCATTTGACTTTGTTTTCAACTGTTATGAATAATATACAATGAAAATGTACTCAATAACTATATTTCGCTCATCTATCACCAAGATAAGCATGAATTTAATGAAGTCCTCTTTTAGGTGCTCAATTCGGTCTGGACTTTTGAATATAATTTATTTGTATTCAAAGCATATCTCTTTTGTGTTCCTTTATAATTTTTTGTCAATTCACTGTCTGAGAAGGGAGAAGGAATCCATTTTCATTTATATTTCCATCATCTTCCTCATCTGTGTGTGAAACCATTTTCTTTCCTTAATGAATGTTGCCTGCATATATGTCTAATGTCCTTATTTGAATGCGGCTTTATTAACCTTAAAATAAAGATAACATCCGCAATTAATATAAATAGCACTATGTTCTAGTTACAATAAATAATGTAACTCCAGTCTGGTATGACAATATTTTCCTCAATTGTACTTGGACTCAGTCGTAAACTAAAATGCTTTCCCTGTCGAGTTTTCCGCTGGCAAAGTCAACGCCACTCATGAGATTCACCAGAAATTCACAAGGACAAGACTTTTTGTACCATTGTGTCAAATAAGTAGCAAAATGGGAAATTTTTAATAATACTGAAGACCGACATCATTTATTCCTAATGCTCAGTCAAAACTCTATTTTACTCAACGTTTCCTTCGGTTCTTGCATCTCAATCACAACGTTGTAGAAAAAAGGAGATCGCTCTGCAATAGATCCATTGATACGGTGCGTAACGTTTAGGATATCTATGAAAATGAAAAATATTATCTTAAGTAATAAAGCAATTGCGGTTGGTAGGCGTAGAAGAATATAAGATGACTGACAGTGTTCAAGAACATATTTTTTATGACTTTTGTTACCAATATTATAATAGAGATACCATGATATATTTCACATCTTCATGTAAAGGTCGTGACAATTTTTCATTCGATATGTTTCTTTTCTTCAGGTATTAATATTTACCCAATTTTTTTCCCGTCAGCCTTATAGTGTTCTTTGTAGTCCTGGTTTAATCAAATGATATAAAGTAATTTTGCGACCCTAATTTTTCATTCTAAACCCGCCACGCCATTCATTCCAAAATTATGACGTTGAATGTGTTTGGACTTTATTTGAATGTTGGTTATCCATTGGCTCTTGAACTACAGTGATGTTACAAAAATATTGTCACCATATTTAGGGCATTTTATTGGAATCGACCAAATCAGAAGTATGGTACGCAGCTGACAGTGATGAAGGTGAAGATGCCCTTATGGGGTTAGCAATCTTATTAGCAACTTACTAGCAATCTTATTAGCAACTTACTAGCAATCTTATTAGCAATAGTCCTAATGATCTAGATAAAATAATGGTATAAACCAATCAGTACGGCTGGTTCCTCAAAACGTTTCCCAAAGGAAAATGAAGACAAAGAATAAGAATAAGAATACTTTATTTGCTCTGGGTACATCACCCCTTAGAGCATTACAAAAGTTATCAAAAACAATTGTCAAACAAAAATTATCAAAAACAATATACAACAAAATAAGCATTTAAAAACCACAAAGAGTGAAGAAAAGTGTGAGAAAAACTCATTCGATGTTTATCAGTGAGAAATCCAAAGTAAAAAGTAAAAAGTTCGGAACCAAAAACAATATACAATAAAACAAGCATTAAGTACCACAAAGAGAGTAAAATTATTTTACAAAGTATAATAAAATTATTATACAAAGAGACTAAAAGAACTCCACGGCCCGAATAAAATGCTATGTTCTAAGTGAAAAAGAATGGAATAACAAATTATAAATGCAATAATTACGCATAAAAATAGCATTTTATTAAATAATTCTGGAATGATTTCACCCACTCTGCAAATATAACATATTAAACGAATTTAGATGCTAGAAAAACTGAAATGTGTGCAAAAAGAGTGAAAGATGCGCCAAGTCTCATATTAATATACTACTCAAAAATAAATATATGAATTTCCCTATAACACATATACAGCATGTAAATTTTTATTAATGAAATGATACCCCAATCCATTTCATGTAACTAGTTCTACATTTCATCTGGCAGACGCCACGCGACTATTAGTGAGTTAATGTGTGACGCGACCAATGAAAGGTTTAATTTCCAAATAAATGACCATTAGAACTCTTATTAATGAAGAAGAGTATTAATTCAGCATATCTGAGATAAATCATTTTTAAATTACTGGATGTGATATTTAAGAAACTTGTATCGCAAATTTCATTCATATGTCGAGAAAATTTTCAAAATAGTCGGGGCTCGCGTTTAATTGAAAAGCCTTGTTTCCTTGATATTCATCCTGCCTCAAGTTGACTTATTCTACCAGCTATCAACGGAATGATTGGCTTTAGACAATGAAACCATGGTAGAATGCGATTCCAAGGAAATTTGCTTAAAGTGACCTGACTTAATGCTTACAGTTTTTCTACGAAAATCAGCCGTGCTATAGCAACCAGGAACTACATCTCAGCTGCTTAGAAATCTTAGTCAAGAGGCAATTGATAGGGGCTGCACCGTACATTTAATCCATAAACGTGTAAAAGTTTTTAAGAAACATCTTTTACACCCCGTCGCAATCTCAGTACAACTTTATCCCTAAATTAGGCTTAGTGTCAGCTACTGCGAGTAAGCATAGACTCATTCAATTACACTTTATTATGTGATAAATACCTCTCAAGAAAAACGTTATTAATAATATAGTTATTAGCAAAATGTTATACGGGTATGGGGAGCTTAATTTATATCCTTAGCTTTGAAGCGATAAAGTTTCGCCCAGGATATGGATGACTCAACTTTCTTTGGCTCAAGAGGAATAACTAATGTATTCAATCCAACTGATAAACGATATACGTTGCGTGCAGTGACTGATATTCTAGCGATCTAATCGATCGATTCATTTGTGACTCTGAGAATAATAAAAATGCGATCCCCGTTCTTTTCCACACTGAGGTTTTGGATTGGACTACCTGTGGTGTATGGCATTTTTTAGTGAATTAAGTGTCTACATAAGCCCCACGTGAAGAGAACATGATTGGAACTCGGTGCGTGGAACTGAACAGAAAAATATGGGTTTTTTCTTCCTTGTAGTGTACAGCACGCGGATTTATGCGTAGGGTTTAAATAATCCGGTTACTGAGATCCAGCCCACCTTGCTTAAATGTGCTTCCGTCTCCAGTTGCCGATCGCGAACCGTAGGAACTTCTTTACTACTAATATTTAACTTTCAAAGGTATCCGATATTCCATGTAGACTACAATATTATACCCTACAAGTCACTGCAAAGCCTTATAGACGGGGGTTTGTGGAAAGCCCCCACGAAGAGTGGCAGAAATAAGCTGTAAAAAAGAGGGAAGGAACAAAAGGGGAGATCTTTCTTGACGGATTAACGTCTCACGATGTCTCTGCTGTTATCCTTAAATATATCACCGTAAAAGGAAATTCTGTATTAATCTGTTCGATTATGTATTCTCTAATTTTGTCGTTTCTCCTAGTTCAAAATTTTGTTAGGGTTCAAAGTGATGTCCCCTAAACTATTCTGTTTCTTCAAATGCATTATCCGTCAAGTCGAGTGAGCGGAGCTAACTGCTTGGTGACAGCCATTTCCCTGCCGAGAGGTGTCACCTTGTTGATTTCCATAACACAATGCGTACACAGGCGCACCCCTGTGAATTCCTACGTGAGGATATTACTAAGACCAATAGTGGGAAGCGCATGATCGTGAGTCAGTCGTATGCATGCCTTCGACCGCACTTTCGTTCCGCAGTCTGCGCCCACTGCGAAAGTGACCGCTTGAAACCACGCAACTCCCTGGTCCAGATGCGGTTCCAACGCAAACTATATGTAAGGATTCTCAAGGCGTTTGCATCATTTTTTCATTTCATTTTCAAGTTTCCATCACTCACATTTAGGTTAAGTCGAGGTAAGTGAAAGGAGACCCATCAGCACGAAGAAAATCTTCGATGCTTGGTTTTCACATATTTATAACACATACGGCGTGAGAAATTAGAATTTTAGTATACCAAAGATATTGAATGTGTAATCCAAGAAAATTTAAGGGCTAAATGCAACATCAGCTTTCAAGAAATAGATTAATGCATGGATGCTACAAATAGATCACAAATTATCATAAAAAAGGTGGTCCACGTTGGTTTGAACTGTTTGATGTTCCACGTGATTAGCATTATGTTGGCCTCTCTAGACTGACCTAAGGCTTTGGAAGATCAGAGTGTTTAAACTCAAGTAAAATATCTACAACGATTTATATGTTCTATCAAATGTTATTTACTGACTGTTACTCTAAGTCTACAATTAAGAATAAATGTTTTTATAGCCTTAACTGTAATTTAATCATGGGGAAGGCTCTGTGAACCTTGCAATAATTATAGTAATGCGTTGCGCGGATTGGTAACCGCGTCCGCCATACCTTCTGCGTGCCCACTGTCAGTGGATTTCCTCGAGCTTCGTGCGCAGGCTCTAAGTTTCAGCTAGTAAGTAGTGAACTTGTTACTCCATTGAGCTCTCTCTCGATGAAAATTCTAAGTTTGATGGAGTAGCATGTGTACGTTTGCCATTTTGCAGATTTTGATATTTCCAATATTTTATGTGTGAGTTGTCCCTTTTTCCGTCTCCTTTGCATCCATATTAAAGCTATGTCATTTGTGTCATTTGTGAGTAAATGTCTCATGCTGAATTACTCATCATCACGGACCACATTTTTTCGTTCATGTACTCTGGTTCATCTGATTTAAGAAGAACGAAAAAGAGTTAATTGGGTTAAGGAACCACATGATTCGTGAATGATCAAGAACTGCAAGAACCATCAACGGACAGGAAGAGTGATTTGGGGAAACAACAATTTGGAGACTCTTCGAGAGTGATTTGCAAGAAAAGTTATACTATCGCTATCCTCGCATCTCTTGTTAGTTGAAATGTTTATTTGGTTCTACGGCAGTGAGTAATCGGCCTAAGGCTCTCGCGTGCATTCATCCGCTTCGTACGAACTTGATATTTAAACTGGAGAGAATAAAACTGACGTCTAACAATGCTTTCGTGTCTTAGAATGTGCCCTTCGAATTTGAATCTTCTCCTTTGGATACGCCTCCACAGGGATCTGGTTTCCTGAACTCTTCTCAGTACCTCTTCATTCGTGACTATCTCTCCAGCTGAGCTTCAACATCCTTCTGTGGAACCAGATCTCCAGGGCTTCTCGCTTGTTTTGTTACTACCCATGTTTCGCTCCCGTATAGGGCCACACTCCAAAAAAATGCTTTTATCATCCGTTTCCTTATTTCCAAACTAATGTTCTTGCTGGTGAGTAGGTTCTTTCTTAGATAGAATGCAATTTTGGCCTGATGTATTCTCCTCACAATTTCTTTCTGGCTTCTACCATCTCTTGTTATTCTGCTTCCCAAGTAGACAAATTCCTCTATTACTTATAGCTTCTCTCCTCCAATTCTTATTATTGGAGGTTCATATTGTTCTTCATTACTGCAAACCATCACTTTGGTTTTGCGTTTGTTTATTCTCATGCCATACTGATTACAGAAAATCCTACCCATTGTGCTAAACATCCTTTCTAGATCTTCTTTCGTCTCCGTGATCACAGCAATATCATCTGCATAAAGCAGCATATCTATCTTCTGTCCATAAAATTTAATCCCCAGCTCAGTAGTTTCGCGAACTTGGTCTATAGATTCTTGGATGTAAGCATTGAATATAAGAGGAGAGAGAGCACATCCTTGTCACCCGCCTTTTCTAACTTTTTCTTCTTGCCTTTGACGAAAATTCCTTATCACAGCCATTTCGTTCTTATATAAGCTGAGTATCACCCGCATGTCTTTGTATTTTAGGCCTGCTTTCTGCAGCACTCTGAACATCTCTTTCCAGATAACATTGTCGAATGCCTTTTCCAGGTCAATGAAGGCAATATATGTAGTTTTATTTCTCTGCATTTGTTTTTCAATAAGAAGCCTCAATGCCAGAATCGCCTCTCTTGTTTCCGATCCTCGTCTTAATCCAAACTGATCTTCACTCAGCATATCCTCTATCTTTCCTTCAATTCTCATCAGGATTATCTTTATGGGGATTTTCGATGCATGCGATATTAGGCTAAAGGTTAGGTACTGTTCGCATTTTGTAGCTACTGCCTTCTTCGGTATAGGAACCATGATGCATTTTGGGAAGTCGTTTGGTATCTCTCCTGTGTTATATATGGACCTAATCATTTTCAGCAGCATAGTTTTCATATTTTCACGAGCATTCTTGATTAGTTCTGAAGGAATCTCATCAATACCCGTTGCTTTGTTCTCCCGTAGGTCTTTAAGAGCTTTGTCAAATTCTTCAAGCAGGATGTCGTCTCCTTTGTCATCTTCGTTAACTTCCTCTTCCTTTCCTATTACACCCTCTGTTAGAGAAGGTCCGTCATACAATTCCTCAATATACTTATTCCACCTCTTCCCCACGTCTTTACCAAACAGCATTTTCCCCTCTTTGTCTTCTATTGTGCCCGGAATTGTTGTTTTCTGTTTGTTAAAAAATTTGTTTGCTGTCCTATAGGCTATATCAGTTTTTACTTTCCTCATATTTTCTTCCACTTCCCTGCACATTTCTTGAAGAAAGCCTTTTGCTTTCCTAGCTTCTCTGTTGACTAAGTTCCTTAGTCTTCCGTATTCTGCTTTTCCTTATTCGTCAATGGTGTTTTTGTATAGTCTTCTGTTTTCGATAAGCTGAATGACGCCTGCTGTGATCCATTTCTTTTTGTTGTTGGATTTAGTTTTTCCAACTATCTTTTCTGCTGCTTTGTATATACCGGATGTAATTTTCTCCCATTCTTCTTTTACGCTGCCATGTTGGAAATTGTTAGCAAGGTCGTCTGTTTCCTGTGCGTACTGCCTGGCGAGTCCCTCAGTTTTCGGTTTTTCTATCTCCCATTTCTGTTTTACCTCCTTTCTCTTAAGACATTTAAATGTGAGTGAACTATTCATCAGGACCAGGTTGTGGTCGCTGTCTATGTCTGCAGATGGATAGCTTCTGCAGCATTTCACTTGATTCCTAAAACGTAATTTCACTAAAATTTAATCAATCTGTTGTCTTCTTAAGTTTCCTGGGGCCTTCCAGGTGTATCTTCTCCTCTTGTAATGCTGGAAAAGTATTTGCAAAAACTAGTTGATGTCTCGAGCAGAACTCGATTAGTCGGGTTCCTCTTTCATTTCTTCTTCCAAGTCCATAGCCGCCGACAATCCCTTCTTCCGGTTCTTCACCCACACTCGCATTCCAGTCCCCCATGACAATCAGGTTTTCATCTTCCTTAGCATGTCTGATCGCATTACTTATTTCTTCGTATATTTCATCAACTACCGCTTCCGCTTCTTTGGACGTAGGCATAGACACTTGCATTACTACAGTGTCTTTTGGTTTAGTTTCCAATTTGACTAATATTATCCTGGAGCTATATTGCACATATCCCTTGACACGTGATCCAATGTTTTTTCTTAAAATTACTCAAGTTCCTCCCGCTCCTGGTCTGTCTTGATCAGTTCCGGTGTGAATGAATCTGTATTCTCCCGACCAGAAGTCTCCTGATTGGGGCCATCTCATTTCTGATATGCCAATGATATCAATTTCCAGTCGTTCCATTTCACGTTTCAGGTTTTGTAGTTTGCTGCACTGCAGCAGGGTTCTCACATTCCAAGTAGCTATTTTAAAATTGTTTTTCTTCACCTTGTTTATATCTTTTGCAGTCCCCCCCGGAGATCCGATTGGGGGACTATTTTATCTCCGGAAAATTTTACAAAAGGTACAGACATACAGACATGATTTAATGCTGATGCTTGGGATATCCTGGGATCTTTAATGTGGTGGTTTCCCTTTGCCTTCCACATCCTATGCCGTTGACCATCTGTTGGTTCTTCCGCCTTCGGAAACGGTTTCCCATTTCCAGGACAAGAGGGTGCCCTGCCCAGCAAATGCTGGGATGATGACTTATCCCGGTCATCCTTCGTTCCCTGTCTACATTAGCCGTCACTTAAAGTGACGTTGTCCCCTCTCTACCACGGGGAGGTGTAGATCAAGTATTTCCCTTCATCGGGTCTAGGACCTTGATGGCATTTCCTAGATCTCTTCGGTACTTTAGAGAGGGTTCTTTCTCTAGAGAGGGTGAAGCTATAGTATTTCGGTTTACTATCATCAGATAAGATATCGTAGCCAAACCAAAGCCTAGATATTCCAGTCGGTGAGAGGGGAGTGCGGAGGGGACGCTATAGTAAAAAATCTCGGAGAACTTTGGCTGAAAATATAAATCGGTATACAAACCCTGCAAAATACGTAACATACTAGGTACTTGAATTGATGTGCCAATATTTATGAATATCGAGAGACTGAGTTTAAGTTCTCTTTTTGTAATTTACAGTTCCAACACAAGTTGAACAAATATTTTAAGATCACTTATAGAAAGAGGAAATATTTTTCTTGTTTTAAGCTCCGCAGGAGGAAAGCATTTTCATTTATCACCACTTGGATTCACCTGGCTCAACAATTCAGTACATTCTGTCCAAAACTACTTGAAAGAGCTCTTTAAATTTTTCTTTTACTATTGCATCGGGGGAGGCACGGCCCACGGAGGTCGTCATCTCACCAAATCCTTGCACAGGAACGTCAACAAAGGGTACTAGTACATTGTGAGATAAGAGTAAAAAGAAGAGGATGAGGAAAGTAGCGATGAAAATAGGGGCTTGGAACTTCAGGATAATCACGAGGGCAGGAAAGCTGTAAAATATGAAACAGACTATGGAGAAAATGAACACAGTTGCCTTGGGAGCTGTGCGAGGTGAGATTGAAGGACAGCGAAGGACATTAGGAGTAATAGTTAGAGGGCAATCGAGAGTGGTGAAGATGACTGTCAACGTGGTGTATCTATAGTATTGAACACAAAAATGGGGACGAGGGTAGTAAATATTGAAAAGGTGAGCGACAGGACACTAGAGGCATAAATAAAATCACGCCCAACAAATTTCGCATTGGTCCGGGTGTACATGCCAGCAAGCAATCATAGGTAGGAAAGGTGGATGGGGTGTATGAACAGATAGAGGAGATAATCAGAAAAGTCCCGGGCAAGAAAACAAGTCTGATAGGAATGAGGGACTGGAACGCAGTAGTGGGGGAAATGAGAGAAGGGGATGAAGTGGGAGGGTATGGATTAGGAACAAGGAATGATCGTTGCGGGAGGGAAGTTGAATTTTGTTGAAGAAATAAACTGTTCGTAACAAACACTTATTTTCACCATCGTAGGCGGGGATACAAATGGAAAATGCCGGGAAACACTGGAATATATCAAATTGATTACATCATGGTTAAGCAAAGATTGAAGAACTTTGTCGAGAACTTGCAGAGCCATCCTGGGGTTAATGAGGACTTGGATCATAGTTTAGGTATAATTAATTGTAATGTAAATTTAGATTCTAGTGGCTTAGTTAAAAAGGGGGGATAAAGATATGGTATTTGGAAGATTTTAAAGGGAAAAAAGTTGGGAATACCAAGAGATAGTGGAAAGGTACATAAGCGAAGCCAAGGAAATAGGTGTAATCGAGGCAAAATGGGAGAATATAAAAACAGGCATTGTAAAAGCGGATGAAAAAACAATAGGAGCAGCGGAAATGAGGAGGGTAAAGAGGCAGTGGGTTACGGAAGAAATGTGTAGGTTATATAAGAAAATGGGACAAAATCAATACTGACCAACGTAAGACGAAATACAAATGAGTTAAATTATCAACTCCGGCGAATAACCAATCCGGCGAAGGAAAACTGGTGGAAGAGACAATGCGAGAAATTGGAAAATCGGGCAAACTTTTTCAAACTTGGGGGTTTGGGCATAAATTGGCGAGACAAGAAACGAATCCAAAAATTTTATGGCCCAAAGGACACGTGAGGGTGGCTGACGGTGAAACGGGAGGGCAACTATTAGTCGCGGGGTAACGCAAGGTTGCCCGTTGTCGCTTTAGATTTACAACATTTATGCTGAGGACATAATATCACCGGCATTGGAAGAGCTTAAAGTGGGAACCAAAGGAAGAAGGCAAATGAGGATGTCGGTTAGGTTCGCGGTCGATCAGGTGTTAGTTAGTTGACCGTCGATGGGACTACAAGGTTTAATAAATTCTTATGAAATTTCGTACAGAAATGCGGATGGAAGATAAATGACCAGAAGAAATGAGATTTTCTAGGACAAAAAAAGCAAAGCTTGTCATAAAATTTGGAGGGCACAAACTTGAAACAGTAGTACACCAAAATTACTTAGGCTGTTCGGTAGGCGAAAATGAGGATAGTAGCAAAGACATAATTTGGAGAATATTAGCTTAGGAGTTTAAAACCGGAAGGGAGCTGATGATGTGGACCATGGATAAGGATGTAAATAAGCGGCTAGCAAAGAGCTTGATATACAGCGTATTATTGTATGGAGCAGAAAGGTGGACCCTCAGAAAGGAGGACGGGAATAGGCTTCAGGCATTTGTGATATTGGTTTGGAGAAGAATGGAGAAGCTGAGTTGGACGGGAAGGCAGACGACCGAGGAAGTGCTTGAAATTGGGGGCGAGGAATGGAAACATCTGAATAAAATCCAGGATAGGCGGCGTAGGTGGCTGGAGGAATCATAAAGGGGCGACGGGTTGATTGAGAGCGTGATACTGGGATGGATGTTGGGCGAGCGGGGAAGAAGTAGAGGAAAAATGGGTTTGATGGACGGGATGAAGAAAGTTAGCTCGTGCGCTGAGGCGGAGAAGGAAACACTAGAGGTAGATAGGACCCTGAAGGTGTAGAAAACCTGGAGGACATCCTCTATCTTTCGACAAAGCCTACCTAATAACTGTAGAATACTTCAAAAAAATTTAAAACATCATACACAAAGCTGAAATATACCCGCGGAGGTCACCCACCGCCTACGGGGAGGGGTCGGACTAGAGGTGCTGAGGGCGAAAAAGGGTCCAAAACTCCGAGCTCAGGGACGGTCAAAATGAGTGCCCATAATGAGCTCGCTGTAGATATAGTTTCTGCGGCCTTCACGTTCAGTACCATCATGCCTCAACTTCGGCTGAATTAAAGAGGCGTTTAATTTTTAATCATGGAGTAGAACGTATGTCTTTTATATTTTGTACGATTAAGATTTTCATCATCATTGGTCTTTCAATCCTACGACAGGTTGATAGATGCAGGCCACTTTATATAGAGAAGTTAATGCGGTGGTTTCCTCGTTACCTTTCGCGTCGTGAACTTCACTTTCCTGAAGCTGCGGCTGATGATACCAGTCCAATCTTCTTGATCTGCGCCATCGCTGCCCCCTCGAGTCTCGGAGGTTACACACTAGGCTTAGTTTGCTTGAGAAATTTAGAACCCGTTTGTTTCAGAGCGACGCAGATAATATTTTCATAACGCCTAACTACATCTCTAGGAATGACAGAAGCGATAAAATACGAGAGATACATTACCAAATAGATAGGAACAAAAACTCATTCTTTCCGCGCACACTAAGCATCCATAATAAAAACTGAGCTTCACTAAATACACTTCCATAATACACTTCACACTTTCACGTCCCAAAACCTTATCCCTTACATCTGTACACGGCTGGTGTCCTAGCACCCCCTGCCGCACGCCCTTTCGGCGGCTCGAAGGGTGCTATGTAGATGTATATAAATGCCTTCTGCTGAGACTGCTGCCTCTTATGTTAGTAGTGGGGGTCAGACGGGGTACAATGTAATTGTTGGATTCCGGAGTCAGGAATTTTTTTCTACTGCCATTAACTGACTATTACTACACCACGTAACTATAACTAGACAATTTACTGCGCGGATATCAGTGTAACTGTGATGAGTAATATGAGGCAAAATAATAAAATGCAATTATTAGAAGTCAGCGTTGATAATTGTATACAAATACATTATCCATTCACTGGAAGAGTGGTTTGTAAATGGCCACGTATGTAGGCGCCGCGCCGCTGACATCGGGGACCGGTAGCGCTATCGGCGGCGCGCCGCACACAATTCATCGGCTGCGGCGTCATCAGAACCATCGACGGCGCCGGCGCACAGGTCTATCGTAAACAACCACAGAAATACCAACGTACAACAATGAAAAACTCTAATTAATTACGGTCGAAAGTTTAATTCACGAATCGATGATTATTTAGCCTAATAATTACAGTTCGATTGACTATCTCTACGTTTACCAATCGAACTCAGATCGATATGAACTCGGACTGATCTGAACATTCTAATCCAGCCGATTTGGATCGCCTGGTTTGCCAATGTGAAATCGATTGAAATATCGGTTTGAATCGGTTCATATCGATTTGAAATCTTAGACTGGTAGAGAAAACGAGCCTAGTTATCCCCCTCCCCCTTCTCATATCGATCCCACTAGCCTGTTGCGTTTACCATACCGAGCTGAACCGGCTAACTTGATCTGAGTTTTATGGGTAAACGTGGTGTTTGAATACTAGAATAATATACAATGATTACTTGACGACTGTGAATACATATTAATCAAAGATTGATGAATCTCTGATTCAAAAATCAAGGATTGATGAATCATTGATTCTTTAATGACTATGAATAGGAAATAATACTTAATTAGAGGCATAATCATCGATTGGAACAAATCTTTAATTAATGAGGACTATGAATACCGGCCTTAGAGTACCGATTGAAAAAATACCTGAAATAGTTAACAACCTCATACCCTTCCTCTTTATTCTGATGACTTATTCCAAAAAAAGGTTTTACAAAAGTAGAGAAATTTGCATGAAAAATATAGCTATTTGCATTAGCAACGCTGGGCTACTTTTTAAAATTACATTTTTGACTTTAAGATATGTAGAAAAAATTGTCTAGAGGTGACCCCATGCTATGCTTATTTATCATATGGTAACCGCTTAGGTAATGATAATCACACATTATTCAATGTTAGCATGATTTTCAATCAATATTTACCTCTGATCCCGAGAAACTAAAAATTAGTTCAATTTTTGTATTCGGGAGAGTCCTTGTTGGCTAATTTTCTTTTGAGGGTTGATTATCAAGGTTATTTCATTTTTTGAGTGCAGAAATCTTTATTTGCACGGCATCTCCAGAACATCTTAGTCCTCTTCATTGAGCTACTCATTGATCAATCAGCTTTGGCATCGGTGACTTTCCCGAGGAAGAATTGCCCCTTGTATTTAACAATCAAGCGATCTCCCACTCTGACCATATTTTCATAAGTAGATGACGAGGCAATGCATCGATGTGAGCAAATCGAAGGATTGCCGCTATCCGTTGGTTCTGATGCGTCTGCGTCAAAGTTTCGCCTGGTTTTTCCATTCCAGCTCATCTATGATACAATATTATTTAGTCTTGTTAAAATCAATGCCTTTATTGTACACTAAAAATGTAAAAACAATTAATTCAGATTTATTTAGTGACGTGGTCGGTTTTGTAAAAAAAGGCCTCGCTAACCTTCGATTTGAAACTCGCTCATACGTAGAAAAAACGACATACTGGGAACGTGATGCATATTACGCTCTATTCTCTATTTAATCACTAGAAATATATGTTAAGGTTTAACTTGAGACGTTCAGATATGGTTCACTTCTCCCTACCTCCGAATGCTTCCTAAACGTTGCCCATATGCCACAAGTCGCCGTTTGTTCTATGTCATGTTTCTGAAGCCCACACACCCAGCCAAAGGTTCCAAATGCAGCTCCTCCTGTGCTTTTTCCGTGGCTAACTCCAACTTACATCGTCCTAGATCTCTTTTTTGGAGGAATTTTATAATTAAGGAGTCGAAAATAATGTTTGAAAGCGTCCTTCCTCCGTATATCGTTGATTTTTCTCTCAGAAATTGAGTGATTTGATTTTTTTCCTTGTCTTCTTCAGTCAGACTTTCTCAGGGTCTCAAGTAATTCGAATTTAATTTTAACTGATGCACAGAGCGGGCACTTCAACACATTTTGAGATGGAAATCCTCCCAAAATATAATGATTATTGGCATATTATTAAAAATTACCATACGATTAGATGTATGATAGAGAACGTCGTAATAAGGCAAAAATTAATTGGGACATTTTGAAGAATAATTTTTCTTACTTTCACTGTGTCTCGTGCGGAATATAGAAACTTTTTCGCAAAAAAGGTAAATGCATTTTCGTTAACCATCATTGGGCTGAAAATCGAGAAAAATTTCAAGGTTAAAGGAAGGTGGTAACTTTTGGCTGATTGCTACACCAAGTGAGAACACGTTTGGCCGACAGCTTTACCAAATAAGTGTCCATTAGACCTCCCTTTTCCTACCGATTCATTGCGTAAATGGAGCGTTTGGGTTAAGAATAAATTAACGTGTTAGTTAAAATTTATCTCATAAATTGAGCTTTAGGATTATCTCAGGCGAGGGACTTTTTTTTAGTTCTATGGTATCTTCATCGTTAAGAGCTGCCCGAGATTATGGGTCGATGCTCCAACTCTTCATACTTTCGTTGTCGTCCGACGTTTCATTTCCCGGGACGAATGACGCATGCACACGCTATTTAGAATGGTAGCCGATAATTGCTCTCAAATACATTAAATGAAGCATGAGTCGAGAGATATAGATAGAGAGATATTGATGATTGAACGGGTTTCTCTCGTATTGATTGCACCAATCCTGACCAGTAATTTCCAGCATGTCGTAAATTTTTGACATTCTGGAGAAATTCAAGGGCGAATAACCCCATCTTTGAGAATATAGGAGAGCGTTTTGGTATCTGTTTAAAATTGCATATGTCTATCTATGGGGTAAATACTATAAAAATCAATGGAGTCGAGCACACCTTATTTGCATTACACGCGTGGGATGTCCCTTTTTTCTTATGTATGGCTAGAAGTCGGTATGTGCATCTGGGTTATTACAGTTTTCCTTCTAACTTAACCGTCAGAATGCTCCCGCGGAACTGTCAGACCGACTGAACTTTTCTACAACATTCTTTCTTCAGTATGCTGCTCAGTTTTGTGATCCTGTGGTCGTATCCTTAAGTGTACCCTCGGTATACGTTCTTCCTGTGGTTGTCTGTCCCAATCTACTTGAATTCGCTGTCTTCCGGGATGTGTATCCTCAGCTTCTTATCCTCGCGTTCTACAGTCTCATTCTCACCCTAGAGGACTGCATGTTTTATGCCCCATGTCCATGTCTCTTACACGTCCATTCGAGACTCATAACCATTACCTTCGGAATTCGTCACTGCGACGAATGCCGTCGCCTAACGTATTGGTAAATCCTTGGCAGCACATCGCGCATTGCATCGAAAACATTTCCTTTAGATTCAGAGTGTGGGAGCAGTGTAGAATATAGTTTATGAATAACTCGATGAATATCGTTTAGCAGATAAACCAATTCACAGCTTGAATAATAAACTATACAAATAAAGTTGTCCGCTGTTTTCTATACAGCAAACGTTTATACCTGTAAATAATTGAGTAATTTGTATTCTTATAGAGAATGTTAGCTATTTTATAAAGTAAATATTATTACTGCAAAGGGTTCCGCAGGAGAGGGTTCACAGAGGAGATTGAAAGCGGACTTTTTCACGAATTTTCTTCTGTTTTGAGCCTTAACTAGTTTTTGATAACTGAGAATGATGTATTGGAATTTTGACCAACTATTTGCTATTTCAACCCGTGGTGTCATGTTATTAAAAAGTTACTACGAGGAAACATTTTTCAGAGAAATAACCCTCATAGGTGAATATATTTCTGATTAGACATTTTTTATATCATCCCCCTCGCTAGCTTATCTCGTGGTGTTAGGTTTTGGAGTCCCTTCTGCGTGGTTTTCCAGCAATCCAGAGCATCAGCGTAAATTACATTTCTCATTTCAATTTACATCCCTCAATGTAGTCGCTGTTTTAGAGGTGAATTACCTTACATACTGGAATATCAAAATTGTGACCGCATTTACATTAACAGCTCTTACATGTTTCCTATCAAGAAGAGCAGAAAAATGAAATCGCTGTGAAGTAAAATTTGCTGAAGTCTCATCTCATTATCATCGGTCTTTCGTCCCTAAGATTGGTTGACTGCAGCCCTCCTGATCTGTTTCTATCTAGTGCTAGTTCATTAACCCCACAGAAGCTCTCCTTTGTGCATTTCTTTTTATTTGGTCGGTTAATTTGCTCTTTACGGGCCCCCTTAAGATCTCTTATTGCCGGGTTCCACCACTACATACACCAATACTTTATACATCATATTAAACCTGAAGAAACCGCATTTTATTTTATATTAAGTTTTTTCACAGATTTTCCATACTTTCTGGGAAATTTAGTTTCAAAAATCACCTATTTTCAAGATTTTCACTTACGCGACGACGCCATATTTCCGTATTTCCAGTGTTTCCAGCAGAGGGATTTTACTTATTTTATCTCTTCAATGAGTCCAAACCCCCCACCCAACAAGCTTGCGGGCCTATGGAGTGAAACAGGGTTGCTGGGGTGGGATGGAACTCGACCTCGAAATCTTAGTCACTATTAGAGCTGTGTCGTTCATGAATGAATCGTTCAGAATGAACGATTCAATGGCATGAAGCGAATGAATTGAATCTACGTTTTCCACTCGAATCGTTCAAAATGAACGATTTGATGGAAGATTCAAATCCGCCGAATCCAAATCGTTCAATATGAACGATTTGTGTGGAACATTCAAACCCGCCGAATCCAAATCGTTCATATTGAACGATTTGGATTTCCACACAAATCGTTTAATATGAAGGATTTGTGTGGAAGATTCTGCTAGCAATCCTCCGAATCCGCCAAATACAAATTGTTCAATAAGAACCCTGTAAACACCCTTGAAACACCTTGTCTTGTGTTTCCGAATTGGAGCATCACACTTCACTTTTTTGTTTGTTATTTCGCACACTTTGGATTCGAGATTTACTTGGATTCAAGGTTCACATGGATTCGAGATTCACACGGATTCGAGATTCACATGGATTCGAGATACACATGGATTCAAGGTTCACATGGATTCGAGATTCACTCGTGGATTTGGTTCATTCGGTTCATTATGAACGATTTAAAGGACCGCATCATTGCCACGAATCAAATCCCATGAACCGAATCCACAAAATGAACCGAAATTCCCACCTCTAGTCACTATTTTTACATTACAGGGAGATTTTATGTAGAAAATATACGTTTCTACATGCTTCCACCACCTAATTTTACCCTTTTAATGACCAGCCGTCCCGAGGGAGATTTTTTCTAGCAAATATGCGTCTCTACATGCTTACAACTCCGATTTTTACCCTTATAATGACCATGCCTATGAACTTCCCCTATCTCGTCCGTGTTACGGCCTGAGGCCCCTATTGTCGCCTTTCGAATCAAACTGCCGCTAGATGGCAGCACTATAACTCGCCCATGGATTGCGTTGTGGCAGATGAAGCGAAGCAGAAAAAAAAGCGATATTAACACATTTTTTGGTGTTAGAGATGTTGAAATTTGTAAAATATTTAATTTGGAGTTCGATTTTATTTCAAATTAAGAATCAAGAAATCAACGGACAGTAAGTAAACCAAATAATACATGACAATTACCCTCAGAGCAGGAGCCAACATCGTACTCAATGAAATTGAGTACACGCTGCAGAATAAGCAAATATATTCAGAGAAATGATATGGAGAAACATTAAAATTCCTCTTTTGAACATTATACTTGACGGTTTTCACGGTAAAAAACAGAAATCGGATCTTGGGCCGCATTAAGAAGGAAGTTATATTGAAAGACGTCGTCTGCTACGCAACAGCAGTACAAAAACGAAGTAACTGAAGTAGGCACATAAAATCATTATACATTACATATCTGATTCTTATGCAGCATAGTTTTGCGAAAGAAGAAATATATGAAACAAAATAAAAGTGAAGCCACCTCGGGAAAACGGTATAATTAACATTTAATGAGCAGTTTCCAGCCACAGGTGGTTTGATGACACTATAGGATGCCAAAATTCTGTACAGCTGCAGGAATGTGGGGGTACTAGGATGATTATTTGCTCCTCCAGCCTGCCTGATGGTCCCAAAAAACCTCTGCAGAAATAATGACCCACAAAATTAAAAGAATACCTATAAAATCTCATTGCTCAAATACGTACGTAGTAACGTTACTCTCCCCAAGACGATGGACACCAGGTTATCGCGCCAGGCTGTATCACCGGTAAATTCTGCTAAATGAAATAAATTAAACCTGGTTTAATGCATTTAATTTAGTGAGACTATGAATGAGCATTTGTAACTCAGATTCGCAGTTCCTGCATACGCAGTGAAGAAACTGGATTTTTCTGACGATCCTTAGTCAACATTTTCAGCACCCAGCTGGACAGGACCTTGTTCTGGACATTTCTGGGCATCATTCATGGAGTTTATCCTGCATTCACGAATATTTCGTCGTATTTAATGAAAATATAAGGAAATCTACGATTACAGATAGCCTTCAATACTGATCCTTCCATCGCATCCACAATACATCACTTCGATTCACCGATGCCCTGGCATTATTAAAAGTTCCTAGAATCTTTTTTACTATTTTTGTTAGCGAAAATATGCTATACACCACAAAAATATGGACGCAAACGCAAAAACTTGAAGAATTCTCGTTGTCATCAACGCAAATCATGGGCGAGTAATAGTGCTGCCACCTATCGATTAAGTTTCCCCATTGGCGACAATAGCGGCTTCAGATATTTTCCTGAGTTTCCACCAGCTGATAATGACCAACCCTCTCGAGGGAGATTTTTTTCCAGAAATTAAGTGTTACAATCTGCTTACTACTTCTATTTCTACCCTTATAATCACCAACCGTCCCGAGATTTTTCCGAGAAAATACGCTTTTCTATATGCTTACACCTCCAATTTCTATCCATATAATCACCAACCGTTCCGATGGATATTTTTTTCCGAGAGAATATGCGTTTCTGCATGCTTACCCCTCCGATTTCCGCCATTATCTACACTCTATGTCAGATGTGAAAGTCTCTCGATCACTGCGCCATCTACGGAAAATAGGCATTACGGCCGCTGAAAGCATCACCTCCCATGTTCAAACTCCTGTTTTATCGGTATTTGCGCACTTTACTCAATTTTTTTCACTGAAATGCGTCCGCTTGCATGCACTTGCCCCCATAAAAATTTCATTGAAATACATTCATTTTTAGGGGTCGAAAAAAAATTTTTTCTCGGGGCCCGTAAACAGAAAATTTACCTATTTGGTCTATTTATGCATCCCTGGGTCTTCCTCTGGGAACTGTATCTTCTATTCCTCCTTTAATTATAATCTTCACTAACTTATGGTGCTTAAGAGTGCTTCGTATTCCTTCGGATCGTTTCTTTTCTGTATAGTTTTTCATTGGTTCTTTCCTTTTCTACTCTTCTGTAAACTTCCCTTTAAATAACTTTTATAAATAAGATCTCATATGTATCTCGACAAATAAAGTCTTACGAATGAGGACCGGTTTAACTGAGGAATTATTTCTTAAGTAGTGTTAAAGAAATAGTGAAAAGATAACAAAGTAACCATTGGTTAAAAAAATGGCTACGAATGACACACAAGTATTATGGAGTTCTCAATGTGACACTTAAAATAGTAGTTGGTGCCCTTCAATGTGTTCACATGGTACAGTAGTTTCCATTGCTATGTCATCGATATTACGAGGATGCTGGAAATGAACTAGCTCGAGATAAAGGGCTTACTTCCGACATCGCAATCAGTGTCCTGGAAGCTAAGTAATGCTTATGTGCATTAAAAATAGTATTTGTGTTTCACCGTAATATGAATGCCCCTAAGAAATGGAAATTTTTCATTAGACTCATTTCTGCTTTCCTTCCAAAGAATACATACCCTGCATATGATAAAATGACTTTAATTTTAAGATAATTTAACCGTTAAGCTTCCTATACCTTTCAAAATTAACTTCGTGTCATTTTGATCCAGTATACTTGGAAATAAAAATAGTGATGCTCCAAAGCGAAATATATTTTTAACAAGCTCATTTCTTGCACGATTGTGGTGTAGCAATTTTTTTCTGGTTAAATCTCATAAATATTACTCCTAGCAAACAAGAGATAGCACCAATGTATAATTCAAATGCAAAATATGAACAGTGCGTAACATTAAACACTGGACGATAATATATAAAAATGAGTCTCGGAAACATGTTTTTCTAAAATGTGAACATACCATTGGTGTTTATATTCCTCTTTATAGCTATTTTATAGCCACTGGGACTCCATGTAGAAAAGTCTGCAGCTTCTATCCTCCTTTCAGTTGCAATTTCACGTTCATTTCGTGTTTGCCACCTTCTAGTTTAAAAATAAGAAGTAGCAAGATGTTTTTTTTATCCAATTCCTTGAGATATATTATTCTCTTAGTGGGTAATATTATTGATCTAGTCCTGTTCAGATTAAATTTTGCCGACAGCACGAGAGCATTGTATGTTTTTGTATCAAGATAAATTGTTTTGGACAATTGCTGGCCTACAGATAAATAGTTTTCTTTTTGTTCATGAACGAGGCAATAGGTTAATCTTGTAAGTCGTATTTGAAACTATAAACTTTGTCTATATATCTACTCTGTGTCTCACTTCCTTGCTGTTCTGCGTCATGCTAATATGAACAGCACTTCTGCTTTTCTTTTAGCTCCAAGATACTTCTGTTGTGTATGTT
Source organism: Ceriagrion tenellum (assembly GCA_963169105.1). Taxonomy (NCBI): domain Eukaryota; kingdom Metazoa; phylum Arthropoda; class Insecta; order Odonata; family Coenagrionidae; genus Ceriagrion; species Ceriagrion tenellum. Next base: position 28,689,082 of record OY720633.1, on the reverse strand, counting down.
GTAAAATAAAATTGTGAACTGTGGATACCTTGTTTATTAAGATATGGGGTAGTTAATTTTTTCCCTAATTGTTCCCGGCATTGTAGCATTACGTTTGAGAAGATTGTGTCCCAATATAAACGACATATAAAATGGCCATGTGTATTATTCTGACCTCTTATTTCATTTTCGGAATCCATTTCGATGCCTAGCCCGCTATTATTCTGACGTGTTCCATTTGGTGGTTTTCCTGTTCTGCATTGACAAGCACATACAATCAATAAGAAGAAGCACTGTGGCTCAGAGTTAGTATTCAATCCTGTTATTTGGCGGATTACTTGGGATTACTTCAGGGGACAACGACCCCTGAAAGCGCGGCTCTGCTATCAATATTTAAATTCGTACCAGGGTTATACACCTTTAAAAGCAATTCCACTCAATGCTCACAGGAATCTCTTTCAATAGTTTGTTATGTGCCGTTTCCTCTCATCGGTCGGACTTCGATAACATGACTGTTTTTTCCAGGGTTTATTATGCATAACGTAAATCGCGAAAGGAATTAAGTCTTCCCTTTTTTATCATAATTAACGAAGCGTCTATTGTCTACATATATATTACCTCTTTACCTCAGAAGCTATTATAATAGCAACGACATCAGGAACCAATCCATACACTTTTGATACTTTCACAATTCGATGACGTCTTTTCGTGGCACTAATCCTCACAATTTCATATTATTACGTTTTTTTATCATACCGGGTATTAGCACACCGTAAAATACTCACGGGGCGCATGGTTATGCCTTAAAATCGCGAAACGTGCCTGTTATTTCACGAACAGTAAGCCATTAGTGATCTCCTTTTAATATGCCCGTGAAGTGTGATGTGCTGAAAGGTTCGTCTGAAACAATTATATTCACCAATTTAAAATGTGATATTCTATTGTAAATTAATTAATGCCTTAAAATGGTATTTTCTACTTCATTTGGACTTTAAAGATACATTTCTTTAGTTATAGCTCAAGAAGTTTTACGGATGGATGGGAAGTGTGACAAAATATACCTAAGCTAAAGCTCATTTAATGAATCGCTTTTGGTTGAAATGAAAACTTGGTGAGAATACTTGAAGGAATGAAAAAACTCTGTCAACATCCTCAAACTGCTATGAAGAGGAATAATGCCCGTAAAAGCAATGAAATTCATGGTCTCAGTTATTGAGAAAATACAATACAGACACCACTGTTACACAGAGATACGTACTCCCTACCCCATAATTACAAGGTAGAGTTGCCTGTAACCGAGCTATCGCATTAATGTCCTCCAATTGGATAAACTTATATATATCTATGAACTACCTTAAGAACCGTTGCATTAGCATGTGGCGTAAAAAGAACGAATTTTTCAATATCTCTCTTCGCCTTCACTCTTAATTTATCGCTTTTAACAAATCCATAGATATTGGGCGGCGTCAAAATTATATTCTTTGTGTTGCTTTGAAACACATCTATTCCAAATTTCGTTAGCAAATGAAGCTGAGCGTTTAGTCTCCGAGTTACTAATGATTCCCCACTATTATACGCATATAATTTAACCTATACATTAAATTGACAATTAATATATCTTATTCAACTTGTGTTCTATGTATATGTCACCTACATAAGGGAGAGATATTACGTAACTCTATTAGAAGAATCTCCTCTCGCTACTATTAAATCTTTCGATTCTACATGATGGGGCATATACAATCTAGTGTGACTCCATGTTGCTTTGTGTGCTTCTACATTTTCCCAGTGCAGGTCCATTTCTTACATGTTTTATTTGACCTCGTTTTTAAATTTATGTCTTGCTTCATTAAATCATCGGAAAATTGATTTATTGCATATTACTTGGATAGAGGAAGTACCCTGATACCTCCACTTTGCTTCAGTGTCTTTCTTTACTGTCGCTATCCACACTGTGGTGTGGTAAGACAGTCATTCATTGACTCCAGGTTGCCTTCAATTGTTCCTATTTCCCCTAAAATTTTCTTTAAATTTTCACTGTTGCGTTATCAATTACTTGCTCTACTGCTTTAATACCGGAGGAAGAAAATTTTCATCGCAAGCTTACAATATAAATAGTTTTATTGCTCATAATGGCGATGGAGAGATATCATCGTCTTTAGTCACAGCAACGTTGTGTATTGTTCTTAAATGTGTAGCTAGAGATTTTGGTATATTATAATGAGATAGTAATTCACATATATGTTTTTCATTGAAATGAAGCATTTTGTTTTCATTAATTATCATAGAGGCAGAAAAACAATTGCCATGTGCATATTTTCCAGTTAAAACAAGTTGAATAAAGTTGGATTCTGATTCAAAAGTTTATGGATTAGTTACTGATGGCCTTTCCATTTTTTCTGCTTCAGATAAAATGGATTAATTTAGTTGGAGAAAACTGTCACCACATTCATTATGATGGAATAGGAGTGCTGAGTTCCCCGTAGATTTTTGATTTTCAAAGAATATTGTCCTAGTCACTTTTTTGTGTCGGCAGCAAACAATGGCGGAAATATGTGCCATATTCAATTCATTCATAAGAAGTTGTCTCGTGACAGTTAAAAGCATGACGAATTTTTAAGCCGGCTTTGTTTGTGGGTAATTGTGGGCTTTGAGAATTATGGGTTTAATCGAAGACATTCAGGCACAGGAAAGAGACAATTATTGGCATGGTTAAAAAAATATAGGACATACTCGTGTATTTTATCTGAAGTTCATTGTTCCGTCATTCCTTGGCACATTTTTCTACCCAGGATTTCCGCGACGAATGTGTCGTCACTCCATCACATTTCGTGCTGCTTAAGCTAGATAGTCATCGAATGACTCATATTTTCTCCTGAATGCACCACGTGTCTTATGACTAGTTTATTCCACACGGTATCAAGACACCACGAGGTCACTCACTGCTCCTCGTGTTACCCGCGTTAAGTGGTGTGGTAAACATTTCAATTGTTTTCCCCTGCAACGAGGTTCAATAAAAATGTCTTTTTTCGCAGACGGTGGTTGCTATTCAAAAAAGTGTCTCTTACATGCCTAATCGCCCTCTCTTTGCGTACATGTTTCCTCGCTTCCCTTCTGTGATTTGCGGCCGAATTCACCTGCACCAGCTGGTGGAAGATCACAGATTGGCGTTGGAGGTGTCGTCACTGGCTCGGCCTTTCTCCTGCACCGTTGCTTCGTTGGAAATAGTTTACGCAAGGCCATCGACATCCTCGCTCTTGTCGAGAGGTGCACGTGGTTCTCTCGAAAGAGAAGAGGGCCTGTCCACTCGAATCTGGAGTGGGATTAGCCAATATTCTTTATTTTCTCTCTCATTTCCCATTCTTTGATGGAAAGGTAATTTATTTAATTTAAATATCTGGGATCAAAGAAGAAGTGCTCGTAAATGAACTGTGATTATTTAAGTAATTTTATTCAAGAAGCTTGCGTCATTAAAAACTTTATTTATGCGGAATAATTTCCGTTGAATAGGCATGGTCATTTTTCTTTGGTGTGCAGGCCGGATTGGGCCACCGTTTTTTGCTCAGCCGCCGAAGTTCTGTAATAATATTAGAGATGTATTTGAGGAATTAGAAACAGTCAATAGGCAATAACAACCATACTAATTACTACCCTTAGGTCGGAGGTTGCCTATATCTGCTCACGCATAAAATAAGTTTTATTGTAATGAACATTTTGATATGAAAAACGCACATTTCTTTTTGAAAGAAAGAATTCTTACCGAAAATTGTTTGATGATAAATATCACTAGTAATAAAATAATTTCAAGCATAATTACTTAATTTCTCATGCAGTAAGTAATACTAATTTTTAATAAACTACTTTATGGGCAGAATTTGATCGGCATTCAGCTATAAATATTTTTGGGTGTTGTTTTACATTGAAATTGAAAACTTGATTTTCTTGAGCTTGGTATTTAACACTTGAAAACAATGAGCAAACTTTCCAAAAATCTACTAGTTTAAAAAAAATGTCCTATACATGCATTGTGTTAATCATTTCCGTTTAACTGTGCTAAACGTCTCACATAAACGATCAGGTTATTGCTCCCATTATTGTAGGTACACTATCAGGTTATTTTAGAATGATAATTGAAACACTGGTTTGAGTAGTATTAACGCTTCTATGGAATTGTATTATTATGAAAGGCGAATAGCCTTATTTCAATAATTGTGATAAAAAGCGACCATAACCAAGAATACGTACAATAGGGATTTAAATTCTTCAATGGAAGAGGACGATACTTGAGGTCAATATAAAATGTATAACACTGTATTTTATTAACTCCCAATGACTCACAAATGCTAAAAGTATATGCTCTGGAGGGAAACTGAAAAATAGCGCGCTCAACCATCTCGTAGTTTGTGCATAGTAGTTTAAATTACTTTTCTTAATCCAATCATAAGTACTATTTCTCATTATGATTATCTGTCCAATGAAGACAATGTGTTGAAATCGTAGTAAGTTTAGCTCTTTAATTATAAAAATACATTGGTTTCACTTGGCTTTATGTTTTAGTCCATTGCAAACATTTTACTGCCCATCTTTGGGATCACACTACAGAATAAAGAACGTAGCATCATTTGGTGACTTCAACGACTGTTTGGTAACAGGCTTAGCTGTTTCCAAAATTGTAACTATATTTTTGAAACAAATGAATCAGAAGGAAATATCATAATATATTAAATACATTTTTGAGACATGGATCTCTTGCATATGGATTAATTTATCACTCGTCAACCACAATTTTCGATAGCCTTATGCTCCTAAGAAAATTCACCTATATTACTTAGTCATCGTGATGAGAAATACAACGGAAGAAAGGCATGTGATTTTTCAATATTAGTTTTGATTAAAAAAACAATTTGGACTCATATTATTTTCATAAATATGCAATTATCTCGTTGATTTGTGTATGTAATAAATCTCAAGCTTATGCGAACCTAGTGATAGTTGATAGTCACGACGGCTTTTTTTATCTGCTTGGCAATGGGGTCCAGGTGAATGTGTATAATATCTAAGTGTAAATTCCTAGATATCACATGCGCTGACATTTAACTATTTAAATATAAAAATCTACCCTCTCGATTTGATATGTTCATTTGTCAAGCCGATGTCCCGTGGTGACCATTTTTGACAAAAGCTTTTTTCAAACTAGTGTGATAGTCATAAACGCTTGGCATGATTGTAGTTTTATTTGAAGAATTTGATCGTTTAATGACTTGGAATAAATTCAAATAATATTCTGATTCAGTCGGTAGCACATTTAACCCATTTCGTCAATCGTATTCCAAAATTGTAGATGGTAAACACTTAGCCGATTCTTTTTTGTGGTATCATTAGTCAAACAGTTAAACCGATGTCTCTGACATAAGCGACTTTTTTTGGCAAGAGAATAGATTTATTCTCAAAATAAATGGACCAATATCAAAATTGAAATCTGTCCCTTTGCCACGAAATTAAGACTTAATGCCTCCCGACAATGTCTGATAGTTATTTGGCGAGTGTTTGTTTTTGCCGGTTAAAGAGGTTTCTTTCTTGTGATCCCCATGACGCATTCCCCTCCCTCGCCTACTTTTCCTCCTCGAATGCATCGTCCACCCCCACAACCTCCGCTTATTCCCCACCACCTCCTCACCCCCCTCCCTTTTCCTCCCCCTCCCTCTCATTCCCCCCTCTCTCCCGCCATGGAATGAGACCGCTCGTTCTACGGTTTTCTCTTTATGAGCGACTCCCATGGAGAGGTGTAGCTCAGTGCCGTGTGAGGTTCCTGGAAGTCACATCTTGGAGTTCCGAGCGTCCTCGTGAAGTGGAAGGAAGACGACGGTGCGAGGACAGGACGTGCTCAAAACGCGGAGAACGAACTTTCGGCGGCTGCGAGCGACGACCCATCCCATTAAGGGAAATCAGACGCCGACGGCCGAGGGAGGAGAAAGAGACCCCGTGAGAGGTGAGTTGTTTGCTCGGATCCAGCCGCCGCCCGGGAAGCACAGTGACCCACTTCCTTCCGGGGTTGCATTCGCCGGGTCGCCGCCTCTCGGAAGGCGGAAAAATCGTGAACACCGGTAAACCTCACGATGCTTCATGTTGCAGGTACAGCAGGAGATTGAATGGCTCTTAGTTATGTGTGTATTTCTGTAATTACTACTCGTATTCCAGCGTAACTTGCAAGCGTTCTAATGTGGAATTCAGTACTAGTAGCCTCTGTAGTAAATTTGTTGACGCCAGTGACACCATTTTTAATCAAAGCAAGATTTTTGGTGCAGATGTTTTGCTTGCATATTTAGATAATGCCGTTTTCTTCAAAGCGTACCCGTGTTTGTGTATCAGATGTAACTCTCATGACTCTCTCTTAATTTGAGTATTTTGATGATGATGTGTAACTTGTACAGTTTTAAAAGAAGAGTTTCCGAATACCTCATCGTAGAGGTCAATGATTGTCAATAAATTACCTGGAGTCCTCGATTGTTTTACGTTGAGTGAAATTATTCGTGTTTGAAACAAGAGCTTTTTTGTGTCACAGAGATGTTTCATTGCTATTCATACAAAAGCTTTTCTTTACGTGGCTGCAAATGGTCTGCCCCATAGAAAAGAATTGCGAACAGTTACCCTCGCTAGTCCCTTGAAAATAAAATGATCATCAAAATTTCTCTTGGCCACCATCTTATTCCATTTTAACGATCATCGTTGTTAAAGATATCAAACCCGTTATTATTGACCCATGGTGTGGTTTTTTTTGGTAACTGGAAAACTTGAGTGGTCTAAATAAATTTCTAATTACTTTTATCAAACTGTTATTTTATAACTCTAAAATTACGTCATGATGAATCAGTCATTTTTATTAACGTCGCGAAACCTTTGATACGATATTTTTAGCAATATCATTTACATATTTTCCGAAGAGTATGCGATTGATAGATAAAAATATTATGAGAAAGAGATATTTTATGGGATATTGAAAATATTACTAGGCTTTAGAAATGCTGAAATTGAAAATTTTTTCTGCTCCCTGCCCATTTTCCAAGATTATTTGTTTCGTGTAAACTCTATGTGAATAATAATAAACACTTAATAAACTCATGTGAGATTAAATTTCTATTGTTTATGATTTAAAATTGCTATCATTTAATAGCGTTAGAGGATAAATTTTCGATGATATGATTCGAACATAATGTCATCGTCAAAGATTTAGTGAGTGTTAATCGTAGTTCTGAAGGTAACATGAAATACCTCTTTTTATTTCACGAAATCAAAACTAAAGTATGTGTTTCTTATTTTTCAGATTATGAAGTACGCATTTATTGAAAACATCCGCCGAAAATAAAAATGTAACTTTGTATTCTTGTTAATGCTCCTGGATATTTAGTAGAACGAGAAATAATAGGCATTTCCGAAAATTCATCAAGAGGTTTTTAAAATCACGGAACAGATAGTGCCCACCTTTTCACCAACATTTGGAAACCTAAATGGGAGGTAGCTTTGACCTACAGGACTTGTTTTGAGGTGAGGGCGCAGTGACTGAAGCGTCACACGGGGTCAAGGAGATAACTTCCCGAGCGTGTTGCTGGGTAAAATACGTGCATTGTCATGCTGAGTTTCCGCCTGAAGCTCCCGCACGCTGGGAAAATGAAGACGGCGACCATTCTTTAAACCTAGCCACCACAGTCATTGCATAAGTTTGCAGAAAGGCAAAAAATAGCCCAGAGATCCTATTTCTCTCTATTTTACACGTCATGACACACGCATTGCTGCTGAAATAACATAATATATTGACATGTTTCTCCGAATAATTATGATGTATAAGCATGACGTTCAAGCTAACGTACTTTCTCTCTCAGCACATGCGGAGACAAATTATTATGCAAATGATTATGAGTAATAATTGAAGACTGATATTATACTGGCCACTGTATTTACTTCGCACGACTCGAGTTTCTAATGTCACGCTCCCATCATCAGGCCCAATGGCTGCGTTACAGCTGAGACAACTTTTTCACGAATTTAACGTAGTTGACAGTACGTTATCAGTCTTTAGCCATTGCAGGATGCTGTTCCATCACATCTCGCTCTTTCTGTTGAATTATTATTAGGTTATATTTAGCGTAATATCTCGGGTGGCTATTATTTAATCATTCCTATGTAATCATCTTTGAAAATTTTCTATTCCACCAAACAATTACCGTGGCATTTTTTTAACCAGACACTTGGTGGATTCCCAAAACCGGTTGACGCTTCGTTAACCTCGACTCTTCCCAAGGGCATCACGTGACTTCACTTGGCACCGCAGGGGAAATGAGGATAAAATCATGGATACCAGTCGAGTTTTTACTTAAAAGACACGGAAAAGTCCATAGCAAGCTCGAAGTAGTTGAAACGCCAAGAATCAATTTGGAATATTCTGAGATTAAGCAAAAATACTAATCTAAACCACGCATGCATAGTTGGCATGAGACCATTACTCTCGAACAGATATGAAATTTTTTGACGGAGAGATCAAAACGATGGAAATATTTTCATGTCATTAAGAATTAATTTTTTTTCGCATATTTACCTAGCTATGGTCTTACAATTAATGTCTACCGTTTGAAGCCACTTTATTGCTTATATTGGTGGAACAAAATATAATTCGATAATTATAGACATAGCTATACTTAATAGCACTTGTCAGTGGAGTGTTTGAAATTGGTGAGTTTGAAGTATGCGTGTTAAAGCAAATTTATCTATGTACCAAAAGAGTCCCGCGGAGGCCACTTGTATAACTTCTCGGCTTCATTTCTCCACCTCTTCTGATTGTTCTCCTCTGTTTGAGGTCATAAAAATCGTAAGCTAATGCTGTCATGTTCCGCCACCCCTTTCATTCCAGGTGTAATATTTCATGGCAAGAGTGATATTAAAAGTTATTTAGGAGAATTAGATTGATAAAATTATTTAAAATATTGATTATTAAAAATATAGCCGATACAAACATTAGATCTTCAATGAACAAAATGCGTCTCTCACCATTTCTGGATGTCCAAACTATTGATCGCAAGACTATTTTGCCGATGTTCTCTTGGGTTTCCAGCCGGGTCAGGATGGCCATTGCTGCCAACGTTTCTATGGCTTTTTCTGCCATTGTCATCTGGACTAATAGGACGGATTCTTCTCCGCAGATCCTTCACCGAGTGAAAAAGTGAACTTATTATCGAGAGCCAAGATTTATATTTTGATATCACTAAAGAAAATTCCATTTGATCCTTTATATGTTGCTGGAGGATCCAGACCTAGGGATTCCAATTTTTTCTGAAAAATTGTTGGCCTCTCACTATTTACATCCACAGAACTGAACCTGAGCATTTAACCTTCCGTTTTCCCTTCCATTGCCTCCCCTTAAGCCAAACAAAATCTCCTCATCCTGTTGACTCATCTTTCTATTCTATAAAACCACCCAGTTATCGTTTTTGAGGAATGTAATTAGCTACAAAAAGGAATATATAACGGAAATGACCAAAAAAATACGTACAATATGTTAATATCTGACTTAAATTGTACCATTAAGATTTCAATCAATGATTGACGAAGATAAATGTATAAGCAAGATTAATATGAACAAATGAAGCAGCAAAACTCTTGAGATGGAGCTGAAGACTGAAATGAATGTGAATGAAGGGAATGAAGAATGAAAGTGGCGGAAAAAATTCTCGAAGATTATATATGCTCGGAGATATGACCGTAAAGGGTCCACCAAATCTAGTTGCTGCTATTTCAGCGGTTTGTTTCTTCCTACTCGGTAAAAAGTTATGTTGGTCTCGAAGGGTCGCGTCAAATTAAGATAGAGCTATGAAATTTCGAAATAAATTCGTATTTATTTGAGAAACTCAAGAACTTAAGTAAGCTGAGCCTGTGCGCCACAGTGTCTGCTGTGGTGATATTGCAAGAAGAGATTACAAGGCATTAACATGCCTCAAGAAGTCCTTTACACTTAGACGTGCCGGATGGACCAACAACAATCATCGGTCGGATACTGCCTCGCGACTTCACTCATGGAACTCGAATTAATTTCAAGAGTTCCATCTCATCCGTTCCTTCAAGCATTCGATTATTTAAAATACAAGTACACTTGTGCAAATAGAAAATAACCATTTATTTCTCGAGATGATTTATATGATGACGACGCTGACATTCATAAAGCTTAATATGCTAAACATTGCAATAAGGATAAACTCCAGACGTAACTCAAAATAAAATGTGATGAATTACTCAACATATTACCTGAGGCCATGCCAGACTGTCACTAATAATTCAAAGTCAGACAAGTTACGAAGCTGTACATCGAGGAAAGATACTGATATCACTGAAATTGTGATGCCATAAAAATTCTCATAAATATATTAAATACTACAGGATATAGCCTAAATGTACATCAAAATTTGCTTATTATATATACCTAAATTTAGTTCATCACCCAATGATAAATCAAGGGGCCATTGGGTTAATATTTTTAGTTTTAAGTATTTACATACAAGGACAGGATTTGTTTTCAGACCCAAACGAACTCACATCTTGTGGATCACTTAGGAACTTAGGTTTCAAATCGCTGTTTAATTAGGCCAAAAAGGTGCTGTACCACCTAAACAGCATTATTTGATCATCATTCGTCACAAATCCAAGAGCTAAGGTGTTATTTTCAGTAAAAAAAATTATTTTCCATCTGTAATTTTATTAGGTGATTTCTTGAGAATTGATAATGGTAATAGATTATTTCACGTAAATAATGGGTTAATAGGTTTCGTAGATTATGGGTTAATGGGTCTTTGGTCTTCTCACCGTTTATGACTCATCAAGAACATATTTACTCGAGCCATTGTTCAAGGTCGCTAATCAATCGTCTTTCTAAATTAACAGCTTCTCGCAGAAGAATTAAAATAACTTTAATTATTCCACTTGTAAGATTTTATTGACGCGACCCGGGTTTCGTCACTTTGTGTCGCCTTCAGGTGACCTGAAGGTTATCCTGAGCTTGACAGCTGTAGATGATACCATATTTCGAAAACCTATATCAATGAAATCTCACAAGCGGAGTTTTAATAGTTATTTCAATCTTCCGTGAGGGATAACTTCCACTACGTGAACATTACTACCTTTTCCTCTGAAATAGCTTCTCCTTGGTAAAGGTTAATGTATGAAGTTCTCAAAGACAACTTTTTATTATTCATATTATCTATTCACCTAGTTGGGTGCTTTTATAAAGTCTAAAAAATGCTTGTAAAAGGAGACTTCCACCGACACGCGTGATATGACACGCCTACCAATACGTTGAGGAAGCCTCGGTGGTCCTAGTCGAAAGCGGCTTAGAAGTATAGGGCTCATCATTTAGCAGGACGCCGATGGCTACTCTCGCTCCGGAGACCAAACGGGAGGGTATCTGAAGAAAATGAACGGGGGATGTGATTTTTACTGTTGCTCATCGATAACCGGTGAATTTTTAAAGAATATTCTTGAACTTATATGGCTAATATCCAAACACTGATTTCCCAGATACCATATTTTTAGTTTTCTTTTAATCTTTTAAGTTTGGCATTTAGCTGCGTAGGCGGAGTGAATCATATGCAAACTGGAACGATGGTAATGCACTTGTTGCATTTGCTTTTTATATGATACATTTAAAAATCACAATTCTGTAAAATAAAGCTACCAATGTGCAACTCCAGACGTTTAGTTACTCTTTGAAAAGGTTGTCTAAGTCTTACTGAATTTTATAAAAAAATACGCACGAGTCCTAGAAGCTGCACTCGAATAGATATAAAAGAGTTGAATTTTACTAAGGTTTTATATAAGCTAGAATGATTATAATAATTTTTTTATTCCGGGGTACTAACACTAAAACCGCCAGTTCCCTATTCCTCGAGACATTTTCAGCATCACGGCTCCTCACGAACTTCGCTAGCTTGAGTGATACACTGTTACGGTCATATATCTTCTAAAATACTTTAAACAGGGAAATAAGTAAGTTGACGCTAATACCGTCTATGTTAATGCCTTTCAAACCGCATACTTAAGTTCTTCTACGCTTATGCAAGAAGACCCGACTAAAAATCCCACGAATAAAATGGCATCGTGTCCAATCATATCGCCCTCCGTAAGCTCTTCGGTTGTAAGGTTTATAACAGTAATAACATCGTTTTTATTTCAGTGACAAAATGGCTATTCAGTACTTTCTTGTATTAAAATTATTACGCATTGTGTCAACGCTCATATCTAAGCTCTTGAAAGCCTACACAGGAGGGATTTCACTTGTGATTACAGGATCGGTAGGCGAGGACAGTCCTTTTGCCACGGAGGTTGACTGGAGGGTTGCGATGCAGCATACAAATCTGTTACTATTTAGCTCTTTACTGCCCGAAACTTCTAAAATATTTCATTAGATCACTTCCATTTTTTTGGAGGGACTGAGAAAGCAACGATAACGGATATTCACCGTCGCTTTTTTCCTTTGAAGAAGTCATCTTTAAAAATTCTCTTTACTACCGAATATTATAGTAAGAAATGACTTAGAAATTAGCTAACTAGTCTTTATTCAAGCGATTGCAAAGTCATAAAGAGTTGATAATATGAACATTATTGCACTATTGTAACGCAGATAACAACAAGATATTTTGTGAGTAAAAACTTGTCGTACGTTTGCCCCGCAAAACTGATTGTCCCACGCAAAACTGATTGTCTCTACAATTTTCTTGCGAAATAACATTCCACAAATCTCAAACCAGAAATACCAGGTGAGACAATGATACATTATCTCCAGCCGTAAATTATTGGGTGGTTGATATATATTATTTCCAAAATGATATCCCCAAAATTTATCAATGGGATAATTTCATGGAAAAAAGCATTGTTTCTATGCCCACTCCCCTTGATGCAATACTGGCAGGAGTTCTTTCACAAAAACAGAATTTAACTATCTTAACGTTCTCAAATGTTAGCGCAGATTCAGCACTCGATGCTATTGACGCGTGGAATATTTTCCCTTTTATTTTGATTCGTATAATGACATGTATTGCGACTCGAACAATTCAGAAAACTTGCGGTACCCGATTGAATAAATATTTTTCAAAGAAACAAAATAATTGACTTAAGTCGGACTCACAACCGGTTGATAATCTATTAAAGCGACTGATGTAAACATTGGTCCCCGTAGACCTAGGTCGATTGAAGCTTATGCGGGTTTGAAAGAGAATCGACCGCGTTGATACCTATGAATCGGTTTTAACTAAACAAAAGACGAAAATATGGAATGTTTAAATCAAATGATCAATTCTTTGACAAGCTTAACTGAGTTTCATTGTGCTCTCTCAAACGTTTAACTAAATATTTGGTCTATTACGTGGCTGCTTAGTAATACTTATGCAAATGTTTGTTTTTTTTTGCTTTAAGCAGACAAGCTCTCAAGTAGATTATTTAAATCAGCCATGGACTAAGAATTGTAATGTGGAGCCGACACTAAAAGATTATGTGATCAACGAATTCCATAAAAATTGGCCATTCAAATTAAGATATTTACGAATATTACAAATTCATCATTGAAATTACTGCTGTAGCTAGTAGTCAACAATACTGAGCAAAATCGCATGCATAAACAGAAGCTACATCTACGTTACGTGATACATCTACGTTTAATTTACTGTCAAGGTTGTTCATTACGTTGCCATAGTCTGAGCCCAAGCGTATTTCAGGCCCCACAGTATAATTTGTCTCTCCTACCACCATGTGATGGCTCGACAACGGGAGTCTTTTTGCCGATTCTTAAGTTGCAGCAACCAACCTGTGCAAGATGGTCTCGTCGGGATTGTGGGTCTTGTAGATGCTTTGATGAGTGCATGATGAACAAATGCAATTGCAGTCGGAGGACAACGTGCGGTGTCACATCCGAGGGAGATTTTAGCCATGCTCTTCATTAACTCCTACTTAGCTGATTCTTTGCCAGAAGCGTTGGTTCTATCTCCTTTCTGATGATGGAGTATGGTTGGTCTTGCGATATTGGAGATAGTGGAATTCAGCCTCATCATTAATGAATACCAATTATAAATAAATATCAATAAATAAATACCAATAACTACTGTTCCACGAGTCCGAATAGAATTCAGTTCTCAGCCATTAGGGGAAGCAAGTATTTCACAGAATGTAGAACGAAAACACGTCTCCAGTGACAGTGCAGGACAGCGTCTGCTGTGGAGATAGCGTAACAAGCAGTATATAAGAACAGATGTCAAGTAGTCTCTTTAAGCTGCAGGTGGAGGAACACAACAATTGACAATCGGATTGGTATCCCTCCGCTCGACGTCACTTCTAACACTTCATCAGACGTAAAGCACGTCATTTGCCTCGCGGACAGCAGCCTATTTTGAATGCCGAGCCAAGTTCCTATCTCCTTCCCATTCACTGCTCAAATTCCATGTCCTCCCTCTTTTCCTGTGCAATTATTTTATGACCAAATTAAAAATTTTCCTTATTTTTATCCTTATCTTTTACAATAAAATAATGTTCCAGGTAAGACAAACAAATTGGTGCCAAAATGGCACTTTTTTCCATGTTTTAGGTCCTAGAAATAAAACGATAAAAGTCTAGGATAAAATGATAAAAATATTCTATAGACCGATGGTTACATTATTGTATATTTTACAATTCTGATGAGAAATTATGATCAAGTATGACTAGAATATAATACTAAAAACAGATTGTTATCAGGTGTTCTCTGGGGAAGGAGCCAAATAAATAACATTTGTAGGCAATAAACAGCGTTTTTAATGTTGGAAAAAGTAAATGGACGCCGTTTTGAACAAATTTTGTTAAGCAGTTGAACTCGTAACAAAAGTTTCCTTTGCTTCACATGGTTGCCAATGATTTGGTAAATGTAAGTGATCAGTCCATTGATTAATTTTGAAAGAGATACTCTCTCTTATTTTAGCTCAGGTTGAATGCAATGTAATCCATATCCTATTGGTTCTATATCAAATTTTTTATTCATACCCTATGCATCTCTAATACCACTGCAGATTAATTACTGGAATAAATTTTGATAATATAGACTCAAGGAACCGAGCAATTGGTATTTATTCGTTATTCTTATTTGACCTATTTGCATTTACTATTGCGTCGCGAAAAACTAAGTTCTTCTATTATTTCCCTGAAACCATTTTTAAAGGAAATGATAGGGAGTTAATTAAACTATGGATTAGCTTAATGTTTCCCCCGATCGTTTGTAGTGACCTTCATTGGCAAAGAGAACATTACTGCTCGTAATATCTCCCCTGGGTCTCTTTGATTACACCTCAGTGACAGGGCGCAAATGTTTTCGCAACCTCTTCCTCCTCCGTCCTTTCATTCCGTACGACTCCCATCTGGTGTTGCTAACGAATATAGTTAAGGCGGTTGTTCCTCACCAATGTCTTAACTATTCTTCTTACTAAAACTCGGATTTGAATTTTGAAATTTGGAAACTTGAGGATTTAAGCTATTGCAGACTCAAAAACAGAATATTCTAAGATTTAAAGATTTTTCATTTGAATTATGATTATTTCTTAACGAGGTTCTTATTTTAACACTAGAACGACGGGACTTTGGTGCTGACAAGAAGGACAGACTTAACCTATTAGGGCTGTTTTGAGAATTTAGAATCTCGCGAGGCATTCATGGTTACGAAACGAAATCACAAAATAGGATGTGTTTTCCTCGACTATTAAAAATGTTATTTTTTTTATTTTAGTAATAATTACGAAAAATGCTTGATTTTTTTTACTTATTTACGAGTATTATTTTTCAATATTGCCGGAAAATGCGAACAGTTTTAGTCTCCTTCGCGTGAAATGTCACCTTAAATGAGTCAATATTTTTGATTTGCAACAAGGTAACACTAGGAAATAAATTTTTGATTATCCTGGCTTATTCTGTTTTTTTTTTATTTATGCTTCCTCTAGTAATCACAATTATATGGCTGAAACACATTGCATCGGAAGTAAATATATGTCAGCCGAAATGGCTAGGTTCGTCGTTCTAGTGTTAAGAATCATTAGTGCCCTGAAGTCTTTTCCATCATTTTCCGTAAATAATTTATGATGAGTTGAAGAAATCATTTGCTATGGCCGTATGTTGTCACTCGATCGGTTCATAAGAATGGAATAATGGAATGGTTTTTTTCCGGCGCATTAGTCGAAGAAACATTTCTCCGATTCCGGTGAAGAATCCAAGTGGAATTTATGCAGGATAAAATGAGCTAGATGTTGCAATAGTTAGAAGGGAGTAAGCTTAAGGCTTCATCTTAAAACCATGTATCCTGTTAATTTTATATTAGTTAATTTTATATTAGATGACAAATTATTTCTGCACCATTCATATCCAACTCTATTTTAGCCACTTTCACTGTAGCCGACTCGGTAGGAAAAATCAGTAAAGTTTCCTTAATATTAAAAAAATTACAGAAACAGTACTATTTATGTAATTTTTATATGAGATTATATAAATAATGCAGTAAATTTTCAGCTTTGATTTGTAATGACTGCCATCTTAATCAGCGTGTAAGAAATATGCAACTTGCATACCAGTTTCTGTTGCCTTGTTACTGCTTAATTCATAACATAAAAACAGGTGGAGAAAAAGGAGAAGCATAAATGGTAACAACTTTGGAAGTGCCTTTTTTCTATGCATGAACTCTTGCTCTTTTTTCTGATGCTGAACGAGAGAATAAAAGCAATAGATGCTACTGATCATTTAATGACGCTAAGCTGAAATTCGTTTCGTGAAAGGAAACTCTCGGCTGAAACATTTAATACACAAGTCAATGCGAATAACATTCAGTTAACTGTCATAAAACTTATAAACTATAATTCATTTTTCGTTAATTTCTCCATACAACAATTTTGGTGCTGAAAATTGAACTTTTCTCTCTTAACAAACGCATATTTATATGGTCAGGGATAGCCAACTGCTCTTATGTCAGTGAATTTTTTACAATTAAAACCGTCATCTGGAGGTTTTGTGTGTTTTTCTGATCTTAGAAAAGGGCAGATTAAAGTGACAGCATCCGACTATCCTGTGAACTAAATTTAAAGAAAAATATTTATTAACGATATATTGGAGCAGTAGTACTTATTTCAAATTTCCAAGAGTTTTATTTTGCTGGATATTGAATGACTATAGAGAGTCAGAAGCAAACTTCGTCGCCTGTGCAGTAAAAAAAACAAGCTCAAAAAGAGAAGACGTGTGAGCAAATGGATTAGATAGGATTCGCGTATCAAACATTACATTCGTTTATTAATGTGGGCTCTCAATGTGAAATAAATGTAGTTGATGTATATTAAATGGTTTCTTCGGGGAACAATTTTTCCCTCTGCTAATGCTACCTCAACTGTGACAAATTAATTGGTCATCATACTGAAGCTTCAAATTTTGGAAACCCTTCTGAAAATTTAAGTAATTTTGTGAGTCAGTAAGCAACTAGTTTTCACCGATTTTGCGTACTTAACACGATTTATTTTCATTGTCACCGTTAGTTTTTCAGGCATTGATATATTGTTTTTCGGCACTCTAACAGTCTTCCACGTAACTTCCTCTGATACGTATCCACACTGAAACTAAAATGAACGAGTCAAAGAAATTTTTTATTTAAGTTTTACGTAAATAAGCTGAGTGCTTCAAATATGCAAAACAGTAGAGATCCAAATTTATAAGTCCCCAGGCATTATGTTTAAGGCAGATTTTTCGTGGAGTGAATGCTTCCTTCTTTTTAAAGCACCAAGGTGCCACAGTTTTGAAATGTGGAGCGTTGAAGGGAAGTTCTCCCCTCTTCATTGGGAGTCGCTGGTTGAGGCGTGTCCTTGGGCTTCAACTGCCCGGAAAGCATGAATGCGTCGTGCGTGAATCGGAACAACTTTGAAGAGCTGTGGATCCGGCAATTTACTTTTATGTAATGGCGTTATTTCTGGAAACTTGCCCTTGAAAGAATACCCCACTGCCCCAAGTCCTCATACAGAAAGACTTCTCAAACTTAAAGAGCTTTTACCAATTCTGAACAAGGTGCTCACCCTCCATGGCATTTCATCTGTGCTCCAAAATGAACGAGTTAGGGTCGCTCTAGGTTAACTTTCAAGATATTTTTACTTCCAGTTCAAAGATAGAAGTACAAACACCATAATTAAAACTTTGAGCATTTAATGAATTTTCGGGAGCGTTTATGAGCGTTGTGACAGCTATCTTATTCAATTCACGGAAGGCGGGGAGAGCATCTGTCATTACCACTGCAGGACTATGCCGCTCTTAAAACGATCGAAATTCATATCATATCAGAGGGCTTATTTTTTCAAGGTTAAAACATGCTAAAATCATTAGAAACTATCTTTAACTCATATTTGGCGTAGGGATACACTTCTTGAAGGCAGTTAGATACCGCTGTGGTAGTTCAATTAGCCGAGTGCTGTAGGGTACGAAAATGAAACCCAAAATACTGATAGCATTACGGGTCTTTCCTTATAGAAAGCATTGCCTGCAAAACCGTGGAGCTACGTGAAATAATGGTACCCTAAGGGATCACCTGCGTATATCCCAGGATACAGTTCCTTAAGTCTCGCCGGCAGTAAATTGCGAATAGCTTATCATGGAAGCGGGAAACTTGTATCTTAACAATGTAACTGTTTCATTCGGCTTCTAGGGGGTAAGAGTGCAACTGTATTTCATCACTCCTTGTGGCGGATTGCATAACCTCCAATTCAGAACAAACTCGGGAGTTGTTCCCAGTTCGTCGGGTACTTCATTTCTCATTAGAATCCCCGATATTTGGGAATCGATATTGCATACACTATGTGTGAGATAAAGTGTTCTTTAACAATTTTTGTCCATTGTCGAAACTGATATTTACCTCATTCACAGTAACATGTGCTGCTATTCATTGGTGTTCTGGGTTGAATTGCTCAGCATGCCCGAATTTCACAGGTGTTACCGAAGTCGGCTCAGCATGCGAACACAATTGATCTGTCATCACATCTCGCTCTTATACACCGATTCCATGCGTGTCATCTCAATACTCCAACTTTTAGTCCTCGCAATTGCTTCACCTATTCCTCCAGCAGGAATTTCACAATACGTCTCCATTCACTTGACAATATAAGTGCGGCTCGCCGCCAAGTTTGTGCAGTCGTCTGGAGCACGCCGAACGGATCGCACGATACTCACTTGTGGGCCTCAATCCTGAATCCTTCGGCAGTTTCGACGTGCTACAGGTATTTCATCCCTTTTTTGCAGGAAAAGGGACTAAGTCAACCTTCATCAATCATAGACGTTTTATTTTTTAATTAAGTCGCGAGAAAATGCCAATAGTACTACTATAGCAGTTTTTTAATGGTTTACCGCGATGCCACATATTTCTAAGAAAATTCTTCCCACATTGGAAGCCTGATGAAATTTTATTTTCGAAATAAATTACAAGCAATACTGTGAATAAGTTATCTTTATAATAGAGAAGTAAACGTTAGTTTGAAAGCCTAATTTATTATCTCTGAATCCAAATAGGGTTGGCATTGAGGGTCGAGGCATTAAATTATTTTTAACTCATATGATATTTTACTCTATGCCTATCTTTTAACCCCTGTAGGTCGACTTCACGTTACAAACAGTGTAGGATTACAGTAATTTTTGAGGTAGTTCTAAATTCTGTATTCAACAAAGAAATTTTATGCTTTATTTATGGCTATAATTGGGCTGGATTGGCTGGAGGCCATTTTATACTCACGACCCACGATATAATATCCATGGATAAAAGCGCCGATGTGATGCCCTGCTAAGTAATCATTGCGAATTTATAACTTTTCGTAACTGAAATAATTCCTTAATAATGCCTTTATGGTTTCAGAGAAATTAACGCTTTCTTAATCATAAAAGTGAATATGGGGTAGCGAAAGCACTGATTTCAAAAATAGGATTAAGGAAAGATTCCGGAGACACGATGTTAGAGATTGTAAAATGAAAGCAGTGTTTATAAGTGATGAAACTGAGCCAAATTCCTTCACCATACTATTCGTTGAAGTAAAGAGTTAGTTACTAAAGATGTGTATAAGTCATTTTATTACTGAGTAAAAATGTTTTTGTATCGTTTTCCGTGACATCTCCGAGGCAGTGAGTAAAGAAGCATAATGTAAGATCTGGTGTTTGCCCAGCGTAGTTGATGTAGGGGTTACTCTCGGGGTCTCCACCAAGTTTGGCCTTCCGTAGTGGCCTGCTTAGATATCCGAGGGGAATTCTTACGCTATAAAACCCCAGTTTTAAATGGTCAGTTGATGCTGCAATATTTATTTCACTTTCAGAGTGAGCATGAAAGGTATGCGAATACTTTTTCATTAAAAATGTATCATAAGTATTTACAAGAACCTAAATCTACCCGTTTTGTCCTTAGAGCAACAGTAATGACGCCTGAGGGCTGAGTCCTTCTTTTAAAGAAAGTGAGTCACTTGGTCAATTTGCCTTTATTCTTTCTAATTGTTTAATTATGTCTGTCTAGTTATAGGGAAGTAATTATAATAGCTTTTACTTTGTGTTCTATCAGGTTTGGTTGGAATTCCGTGTGTCAATTTCACTTTATTTTACGATTGATTTTATCTCTACTTCTCCATTATATAAAGGCGGTTCTCTTTGGCGGTTCATATTGAACATACCTTACGTAAATCTAGGTCGATCTATGAGGTTAAAATGCGAGAAAAATCATTGAAAAGACAAAATCTCTCTCAAGAAAATTTTTACTCCCAAAAACTAAATGAACATTTGGTCTATTAATTAAGATGAAACGATGCAGCAGAAGAGAAAAAGGTATTATTCGGCTGGTCCTTCTCGTTTAGTGATTGTAACTTCCAGATTTACTTGATCTGGACAAGTAGATTGGGGAACTACAATTTGAGACCGTAATTTCATCTCTAGGCACTTACTACCCTGTGAGCCCCCTCAGGGAAATATGGCAAGGAGTGTTAGGAAACCAGCCATAATAAAGATAGGGGCCAAATTAAGGAATTGAAAGTGGTGAAGAACGAAAGTGATTTGGAATTGTAACGGAATCTTAGCGCATTATGTTGATTATGTTGCTTATAAATGGGTAGAAGGAACTTATTTACTTGCCTTCTCGGTTGTTTATGCCTTTTAATTTATCTTGTTTTGTTATTTCCGTACATATAATACGGGGTCAATGTAATACAATATTTTTCACAATACTAAACCACGTATCAATTCAAATCAAATCAAAAATCAAAAAAAATAAAGAAAAAACCCAGTCTTCGCCAATAGTCCCTTGGGACTTTTAAACTATACAACACTTCATAGTGTTGACTCTCTCTCTTATCTTTTCACTATTCCTTTAATTAGAAACTTCTTCCTTTCTCATGCAATCCTCCACCAAATGCCTGTAATACCAAACGAATGTTCATCGATAACTTTCTCAACATAAGTGAACTTTTCCACCTGTCCAATTATATACCCACAAAACAATACGTATTTCAGTCTTACAGCGGTGGACTATTCTTTATTCTTTTGCCTTTATTTTATTTATTTTCGAAGATAAACTCCACGAGAGTGCCATAAAAATTTAATTTCTATCGGTCGTTCTCCCGTGAGGAAAAAATAAAATTATGCACAAAATATTTCTTGCTAAAATGCTGAACCCCCGCGCAAGTTTATCCAAGTGTCTGATCCATGCACTGACGGAGGTCGTTGTAGTCTGGCATATCTGACGAGTTATGCATTGAAGATTAACTATAATAATGATATATGATAAATGAGCCTTCAATGTTAGAGAAGTTGCATGCAAAAAAACTTTCCTGCACTTTTGCTTCAACCTACTAAACCCGTTCCCATTGCCTTTTGTTGAAAGCGGCAGGATTATTAATGTATGTTATGAGAAAATCACTCATGCCTAAGGCTTCCCATCCCACGTCCCTATTTTTCGAACTTTGCATTTTTTTGCGAAAGTTTGAAGTGTATTTTATTCACTCGACCTCTATCCTCTAAACCCTTCTCCTTTTTTCATCGTTCCTTCTGCAATGTCAATAATTGCGTTGGTAGTCTATATCCCCTGCTTGCGAATTTTTCTTTGCTTTCTGCATCGGTCTTTACACCAATTACCTCTTCATCCACTTCAACTTCCCACCGATCCTGATTTAATTAATTCACCCACTTTGTATCTTCCCCTCCACCCGCCCCGACCCACGTTTTATCCCGCTGCCTCATACTCGATGAATGTTTTAACGTTCGCGACTTTGCTTCTCTCCCACATTAAGGCCTCTCATGTTAACAAAATTCCAAAAGAATTCGTCTGCTCCAAGCTTTAAATTTTCAAGGTCTGAATAAAGTTTCTTTGTTTAATTCAATTTTGCTCCTTACTTCCCTGTTTCATTGTTTGGTTTATATTGTTCTTTCTTTGTTATTGTTACTTTTCTTCTTCTTAGCTTTAATCCCAATTATTTGGGGTCAGCTTTTTGAATTTTCAACCTCCAGCGTGCTCTATTCAAAGCCATGTCCTCTTTGGCACCAATATCTAACATATCCTTCTTCACACACTCCATCCATGTTTTCCTTGGCCTTCCTCTACTCTTCCTTCATCCACCTTTTCCCCAGATATTCACCGTCTTGTCTAACAACATGGCCATACCACCTCAACCTGCACTCTTTTATCTTTTCTGTCATAGGTGCAATTTGCAAATTCCCTCTAATGTGGTCATTCCTAATCCTGTCAGCTCTGATAACCCCACTCATCCATCTCAGAATGCGCATTTCACTTGTATGTAATACTCTCTCATGTGTACTCTTAGTAGCCCAACACTCAGCTCCATAGAGTAGCACCGGTCTAATGATGGTCTTGTATATCTGGCCCTTCAACCTAGGTGGCATCCTTCTTTCACAGGTCACACCTGTCACTGTCCTCCATTTGTATCAGGCTGCAGATACCCTGTCCTTAATTTCTCGGTCAAGGCCTCCATTCTCTTCTATTACAGCACCCAGGTAGCTGAAAGAATCCTTCTTAGCCACAGGTGTTCCCGAGATGCTAACTGAGCCGGCTTGCTTTTTGCCATCAAACTCACATACCATATACTCCGTCTTGATCCTACTCACTATGAGCCCAAACTTGTGCAGTTTCCATGCTATAGTTACTGTAGCTCCACAAATGGAAAGTCTCTTTCCATTCCACCTCTCTCCCCTTTCCCTCACGCCTCCCCCACTCATCTCCACTTCCCAACTTTTTGCTATCGTATCTCTCTCCTCTGCTTTAGAAAACATTGCTTCAGACTTGATTAATACTTAAATGCTTCATACTAGTAAGCGTCCCCCTTTGTGTGCTATCAGTGTTTTTACTGCCATTTTGTATTTTACATTACTTCTAAAATGTTGTGAAAATATGGGAATCTATTCGGCAAAAGTAATAGGAAAGGCATTAAACAAATTAAACTTATAATTTGAAAAGGGAAGATAACATCAATCAAAGATGCTTATCACTTGCGTTTTCATTTACTTGATGTTCGGAATCTGGTAATCGTAAATTTCCGAGACATATATTTTAGAGAATATGTAACGTTTTATATCTCAATCCATATTTTAAACAACAAGGCAGTAATTTACCTGGTTAGACATCATATGGCCTTATTTTCGGCGTAGTGAACCTTATTAATTCATATAATTTACCACATTTATACGTAAATTATTGAATTTTCTTAGGAGTCATTTGGAGTAGTTATAACGTTTGGAATGAAAAATCTTTCAATAATGAATCTTGGCTGAGGCAAGTTTGATAAACGGTTAATAACGAACTCTCAAGCCTTCTCTGCGAAATCAGGTGGTTATGCTTTTTCCGGGTTTTTCATAGTGTGGTACAGATTTTACGGGCACGTAGCGTAACTTCTTTAAGCATACAAAGTTGATTTCGAATACAGTCGATTGAACTTTTTAACTGGCGACGGAAAAAACGGGATGTTAATACGGAGATAACCTATTCTGTACATGTTTACTGAGTAAAAACGTGTTCGTCGCCCAGTCTAAAAAAATAACATATTCCATAGATTAACAGAAATATTTGCACATATTTATAAGAAACGCTTTATGTATTTTTCATCGATGATACGTATCATCATGGAATACATTTCCGAATGAAATACATTGTTGAACCTCGAAATAATTATTTTTAAAGTATGGATAACCACTAATAGTAGATACCAAGCTCACTCGTCACGAACGGAAATTAATCTTATTGTAATGCCAATAATCATTCTTATGGGTTTGGATGCTTAATGTAGGTATTAAAAGGCATCGGTTCGGGACATAGGAGGTATCAGAGAAATTGAATCTGGGAAACCTAAATTAGACTCCCTACGTGTAAAAACGCAGACACAAAAAGAAATGACCAAATTAATACCGATTGTTTGGAAAATGTTTGTCGTTCAGTATTTAGACCATTAAAGCATGTGGTTTACTGATAGGGAGACTAGTGGCAAAACCCTGTTTGTTGTTTAAATAACGTCTTGATTAACGGCTTTTTCTTCAACGTTAGCAACGTTAAAGTTCAAAGTTAGAAAAGTCCCCCATCTTTAAAAAAACTCACCGTATGCCACTAGTTCATTCGCATTCGCTATTTTTTTTAAGTACTCACCTCGAATTCTAAACGTCATTCTCTGCATGAAGTCTTCACTAGAGACAATTTAACTATAGTTACAATTTTGTCACTATTAAGGGAAAGAAATTTCAATGGTATTTATCCACTCATTTTTTCTGCTCTTTTTTACGGTCCTATGTTTTATTTTGCCGACCCTTGCTTTGGCAAGTATCCCTTGATATTGAATCTTTGGTTTTACGTTTTGGTTTCGGAACCTTTGGTTGCGCTGCATTCTTTCATCTTGAGGACGATATTTCGCCGGCTGTCCAGCAGGCTTCCTCATGTCCAAGGGACAAGTTGGTTCAGGAGGCGCCGCTATATTTAGCGTGGTTTTTATGTATATTATTTATATATAAAGCGGCGCCTTCTGACCCGACTTGTCACTTGGACCTGTGGAAGCCTGGACAGCCGGCGAAATATCGTCCTCAATATGAAACAACGCCGTGAAAACCCCGTGAAACCGAAGACAGCCAAGTCATGACCTTCATCCAAGTCCCGCAGAAACCTGAATCACATCCTTTGCTATTGTTACCGTAGCTCAACCTTCAGTCTTGCAGTTTTTAGACAATTCTAAATGACCTCACAACGCTCATTGCCATTTCTATACGCTGAAGTTCATTGATGGTATTGATGGGTCAATCTGTGTTTTATTATGACAATTCATTCATTAAAGGATAGTTTTAATGGCGGTTGATTTACGTAGTTCGGAGATGTTATTACTGAGATCTCAATAAACCGGTGGAATTGCATTCGCCTAGGAAAAGAATGGGAGATTGCTGCCTTGCATTTTATCACATCTCCAAAGATACAACGTGTTTGTGCGGAGTTTTACTCGTAGATTTTGATATATGCCCATCATATTCAAGAAATATCTAAGCCCAATGGGAAGCCAAAAATTACAAATGTTTCTCTTTGAAATTAACTCAAAATTTGAGAATGCATGGGCGTAAAAATATCCGATAACAGATTTTGTCTTCAATGACTTAACCATTTGAAATTTTGCCAGTATTTTTTCAGTGAGTAATAAAATCGACTTGTGCGACGAAACGATTTCCTCAGGTTTTTCTTTGGTCTTATTTGATTAACCACCAAGATTGTCCTCGCTAATTAGGGAGAGGACTATATGTAGGTAATAGATGAATGGAAAATCTCTGCTCATATTTATTCCCATAGCAAATGGTATGACTCTGCATAAAATTTGTAAAATGAATTTTTTCTTCCAAAGCAAGGACCATTCATCGGCTATCCATATCGCCTCTACCGATATTTCAAATTACCTATTTAACTAAGATGTATTCAAAGGATTATGTGTTATATATGAAAGGGATATCAATGAATTGGATTTTTAAAAAAATGTCATTAACTCAATGTTTAGACCCAGTTACTCCGAAAAACGAGGGAAAGTACATCTTATTCGTGTTAAAAGTATTATAGGTCAGAATGGTCTTGTGGAGGATATGTTCCTTCCTTTCCATGCATTTGATCAAATTTTTTGTTGCTGACAATAGGCACCGACAAGAGGTGATAGACAAAAGGAGTTTACACCCCGCATGTGAAGAGGTTGGTTGGGGCAGAGTTTGACGAGGAGAGAGGCAAAGAGTGCATTGATTTCGGTTGACCAGTATCTCTAAATCCGTCTTCGTTAGCTGCATGAATAGAGAGGAGGTGAGGTTAATATTTGCTGTGAACACAATTTTTCTACGCTTACCTTCATACCAGCTTGAACTATTATGTGCGCATCATTCTCATGAATATTAATGACAGACAGCGCCGTGTTTCGTCTCCCTGCTCCCTCTTTCAGTCGCTCCGCTCTCTAACGGGAGCGCATATCAGCGAGTGGCAGTCTTGACTTTCGGAAGTATTTGTAAAACATTTATGCACACATTCGAGTCTATGAAGACCTGTTTTCCTCAGTGCGCCATTCAGCCGTATTTTGCGACTGTCGAAGGTCTACACAGCTCCGATTACCTTTGTTGCTGAATCAATTTAAAGTCATGTTATTCAAAGTTGTTATGTAACATGACCTTCCCGTGGATTACAACCTTGACATGGTGGATGGGCTTACGCGTTCCAATGACCTCTAGAGCTGGACTGGCGGGATCAATTAAAATTGCTCCCAGTAGGGCCACCCATGCCAGATAGATCGAAGGGTAGGAGCCAGACGAAAGGTAGTCCAGTGATGGTGTCACGTGAAAAACACCGGGTTATTTATAGAGTTACCGGGTAATTTATAGTGGTGGGTTGAAGATTCAACGTGGGGTAGCTATAGTATTGTAAGCAAAATTGGGAAGGAGGGTAATACATATTGAGCACGTGAGCGACAGGATACTAGTGGTAGAAATAAAATCTCGCCCTACAAATTTAGTTTAGGTTCAGGTGGACTTGTCTACAAGCAACCGTAGGGAGGTAGTGGTGGATCAGGTATGTGAAGAGAAAGAGGAGATAATCAGAGAAGTGCCGGGCAAGAAACATCTAATAGTAATGGACGACTGGAACGCAGTAATGGGGAAAGGGAGAGACGGGTATGAAGTGAGAGGGTATGGATTATGAATGAGAAATGATCGCGGAGAGAATGCAGTAGAATTTTGTAGAAAAAAAATACTATTAGCAAAAAAAACTTGGTTCAAACACCATCGTAGGAGGAGGTACACGTGGAAAATGCCGGGGGACATTGAGAGATATCTAATTGACTACATCATGGTTAGACAAAGATTCAGGAACAGTGTGAAGAACTCGCGGAGCTATCCCGGGGCTAATGCAGACTCGGAATATAATTTAGTAATGATGAATTGTGAGGTTAGATTCAAAAATCTCAATAAGAGTAGGGGGATGAAGAGGTGGAACTTGGTAGCGTTGAAATGGGAAAAAAGGAGGGAATACCAAGAGATAGTGGGAAGGAACATAGGTGAAGCCAAGGAAATAGACACAATCGAGGATAAATGGGACATTATTAAAACAGGCATTGTAAGGGCAGCTGAGAAAACAATAGGGGCAGCGGAAATGAGAAGGGTAGAGAAGCAGTGGATTACGGAAGAAATGATTAGGAAAATGGAGGAGAGAAGGAATTGGAAAAACGTCAACACAGATAGAGTTTAGGCGAAATACAAGGAGCCAGATAATCTACTGCGGTGAATAACCAATCGCACGAAGGAAAATAGGTGGAAAAGGCAATGCGAGGAAAGGGAGAAACTGCAAAAAGAAGGCGAAGTGGGAGTTAAGCGCTAGGGTAAAATTGCTATTGGGAGGTAAGCGAGGGCAAACGGTACCAAAGATTATAGAATATTAATCGAGTAGAAAGATATACAAGAAAGATATCGAGAGTATGTGCAGGAGCTATATGACAGCGATAATATACCAACGAATTTAGATATTGAGGAAGAGGAAAGCCTAGATGAAGATAAACTCGGGCCAATTATTCTCGACATTGAAATATAGAAAGCATTGAAAGAGATTAAGACAAGAAAAGCTGAAGGAGTAGACAACATACCTACGGAGCTGCTAAAAACTTTAGGAAATAAAGGTAGGCAATCTTTTATCGAACTTATGCGTAGGATCTACGAGGAAGGAAAATAGCAAGAGGATTTCGTGAAAACAGTCTTGATTCCTATGCCAAAAAAGAAGAGTGCATCAGAATGCGAGAAATATAGAACAATCAGTTTGATTTCCCTTGCAGCCAAAGTTTTACTGCGAATAATCAATAGAAAATTGGTTAGTATGGCCAATAACTACTTAGGAGATGACCAGTTTGGGTTCCGCAAAGGATGGTCAATTCGGGATATGAATGCGGTGATGAGGGCACTTACAGAAAGAAACATAAAGTATAATCGAGACGTTTTTGCTTGCTTTATTGATTTTGAAAAAGCTTTTGACAGGGTAAATTGGAATAAATTAACGGAAATACTCTGTAAAATGGGAATAGATTGGCGAGACAGGAGACTAACCCGAAATTTATACATGTCGCAAAGGGCGTATGTGAGGGTGAATGATGGCGAATCAGGATGGGCAACTATAGGTCGAGGGGTAAGGCAAGGATGCCAGTTGTCGCCATTGCTTTTCAATATTTATGCTAAGGAAATGGTAATACAGGCATGGGAAGAACTTGAGGTCGAAATCAAAGCAGGAGTGCATCTGATAACTTAAGCTAAATTCACAGACGATCAGGCATTGGTCAGTGGATCTTCGAAGGGCCTGGAAGGTTTGGTGGATGATTTAGAAATGCAGTATGGGATATTCGGAATGAAGATAAATCATGAGAAAACAAAAGTAATGATATTCTCTAGGACAAAGAAAGCTAGGGTTGTGATTAAAGTTGGAGGACGCAAACTTCATCAAGTAGAGCAATTTAATTACTCAGGTAGAGCGCTATAGGAAAACGGGCATAGTAGAAAAGACATACGGAAGAGAACAGCGCTAACTAAGTAGACGATTATCAATTTAAGGATGTTGATGAGAGGGACATCAAGTAAGGATGTGGATGAGAGGCTGGTGAAGAGCTTGATGTGGAGCAATGCATTTTATGAGGCAGAAACGTGGACCCTCCGAAAGGAGGACGAGAATAGGCTGCAGGCATTTGAGATGTGGGTGTGGAGAAGGATGGAGAAGGTTAGATGGACGGAAAGGAAGACTAACGAGGAAGTGCTTGAGATGGTGGACGAGGAAAGGAAACTTCTGAATGAAATCCGGGATAGGCAGGGTATATGGCTGAAGGTTGTTAATAAGGGCGATGGGTTGCTGACGTGTGTGATAGAGGGAAGGATGTTGGGCAAGCGGGGAAGGGGAAGAAAGAGAATAAGTTTCATGGACGGGATGAAGAAGGGTGGATCGTATGCTGAGGCAAATAAGGATATACTGGAGATGAATGGGCCTCTGAATGGGTAGAGGATCGGGAGGAGATTATCTGACATTCCGCAAACCCTACCCTAACCGGTTGAATACTTAACCAAAAACTAATGTAGCATGAATATAGGAATGGGTTTACATTCCTTTATTGTCCAAAGGAAACTGAATATGAATTAATAAGCAGATAATAAAGAGGGTTGAGCCACTTGCCGCTAGTATGGTAGACTGAAATTGTTTCCGAAGTTTTCCTTGTCAAAATTACGAAGACCATTTTGAAGGAGCACTCGTAATATAAGGCTTTTCGACCAGCAGTTCAGGGAATCGGTGAGTTTCCGCGTCTCATGCAGAGATGGATGAGTGTGGGGGAGGAAGAGTAGTGGGCACACTTCCGGTAGTGTGAGGAATATGGCAAAAGACGATTAAATGGCGCTTTATAAACGTCACTATTGGAGAATTTAAGAGTCCAAGTACATCACTATAACTTTTGGGAAAGGAGTAGATAATTATCTGATAGGAAATATTGATATATCTATATCAAGGAGACGTTTTCCGGTAAATTAGTCCCCTTAGGCAACAGCGAAAACCGTCTCTCCCTCATTCCATTGGTTTTGCTGATAGATCCCTGTTAGATATGAAATTACTTATGTATGCATGCATTGAATTACTTGAATCGTCAACATAGGGCGCCGGCCCGTTGAGGATACCTTAGAAAAGAAGAATTATTATATTTTTGCTTTTTCATAATATGTTATACCTGGCGCTCAACGTCAATCCATTTACCGTTCCTTCACCTGTTAATGCTTGGTAACGGAGTTGATGTCCTCCTTTCATCTTTCCAGTTGTTACTCAATATCTTCAGCTAAACAAAGCCTTTTGATTCCATTGCGCCTGCTGGCAGTAGCGTAGTTTTTCCCTTTTTGATCGCAATTAAATACATTGCGTGTTATTTCTGAAACTAAGAAATCCGAAAAATGAATTTCATAAGTATAAATGTATACGTCCTTCGTTCTTTTGGTCACATTGAGAACTTGGGCGATAGTTTAATAAGCAGTCGAATTTATGAGATAGGCATGAAAGCAATATAAAGGGGTAGACCGAGGAATACATGGGTGAATATGTTCTAAGGCAGTAAATCAGGATTTTAATGAGAAAGAGACCGTTTACAAAGCAATGCATGATTAAGGAAGAAGTAAGGGCGGTATTTAAGAACAGAGAAACCCAGAGAAAATTATTTCATTAATCAGTATTCTTCGTCCAACACCTATTACAAAGCTCATTTGATTGTTCCTGCCCATAAGGGAACGGCGAGATCAGTTGCTTATTGTTTTTGTGTATGTATCTGCATGATTTCGGGGATATTACGACGGCTTTACTTGGCAAATCACCTTTTTCCTTCTTGTGACTGATTTCACCACTCTCAACGTTCTGCGTAAGTTAAAATGTACCTTCAACACTTCAAGCCAATGCGCTGACCTCTTCTCTACAAAGGGTTCACCATGCCGAAGGGTTAGTTTGAATGACCTATGTGAAATGCAAGTCGTGCGTTGCGAGTATACATCAGCGATGGAACGTGTAGGGCTGTGTCGTATTCCTCAGAAGTGACTGCCCATAAAACTGTACGCCGCTCTTAAAATGTGCCACGAAGCGTTATTCACCGAACTACAAAAGGTATTTAACTACTGCAATGAACGGCACGCAAGGGGTTACAAATCTAAAGACCCTTGATAGGAATTACAGTCACGAATCCTTAATCTTTGTGAATTCCCTAATTACTTTCGCGATCAATCTATATAGAGTAAAAAATTCACGTCCCTATGGTTCCAAACGTTGACGTATGCATGGCTTCCACGGTAGGACGTCCTGTTTTTTCTTAGCACCAACTAGAATGATGGAGTGACTTCTCTTTCGTTGACAAACTCTTCCCTCTGTTTTTCTCAGGTGTTTTTTTAATCACGCGGTTCAAGGAGAGCGGAGGAGTCTTCATCGCCAATACGCAGTTCGAACCGTTTCCGTAAGCTGTCGCAATGGCTTGGGGAGTCGCGGTGACTTCGATGGCTGCTCTCAAGGTGCTGCCTCTGGTGGTGACTCTGGCGTACTTAATGCCCGCCGCCGACGCTCAAGTGCCCTTTTTCTCGCCTTGCCCCAAAGTCGAGACAAAAGCCGACTTCGAGCCCGAAAGAGTGAGTCATTTCGTATTTTTTTACTCAACCCGCCGAGCTGATATTAGGCCATTTATTTATAATTTATGATTATGCAATGAAAATGGGATTGCCTACTATAGAAATGAATGGCATTTTAAACTTTTAAAAGGAATTTTAGATTGAATAATTATGCTGTGGAAAGGTTCTGAATAAATTATAAAATCTCGCTCAAAAAATTAATCCAAGTAAAAAATATCAAGGCAATGTTTGAGATGATCCTATGATGACATGCTGCGTTTTGAGCATTTTGATTGATGGATGTTTCTATGACGTGATACTTCAGTCACTCACTGCAGCGAATTCGGAGGGTTTACGTTGAAACTAGAGAAAATCTTCGTTCAATTGGACCAATGTTCATTCAGTAAACTGGATCCTCAATCAATGTTCAGATCGCGGTATGTCCACATCAATACGTCGCTCTTGAAAACCTATGACCGATAGAATAAGAATTTCGCGTCAATAATCACATTGCTACCACCTTCTCACATTCAAGTATGGAAATATTTTCTGGTATTGTTTCCCGGGCATTTTTATTTTTCAACACATATTTATAAATTGTATATGAAAATTGTTTGTTTTAGTACTAACCATACTTTTCTACGATTGTTGTGAATCGTAAAAGACTCCGGTAGAATTTCGCACTGCCCTAGAAGGATAATTTTATTCCAATGTTTCAATGACGCTATTTTATCGATATTTCCTTTGAAAAGTTGAATCCTCCTGCAGAAGTTTCCGGTTTTATTGGAGAAGGCAATTGAAATCGGTACCGGAATGAGAATTTGTACTGTAAATTGTGAGTATATGGGTATCCGATGCTGATTGAGCGTCATAAAAACCAATCCTCTGCATTTGATGTCACTGAATCATGATATGCATTAAAACTTTTTGCTGAAAAATGACGCAGTGTAGCGATTCCGGCGGTAGCCGGAAGTTGACTTGAAGTAAAGACAACGCCAGTGGTAAGCTCTGGAAGGGCCACTCGCGTTTATCTTTTTTCCCTGCCCCCAAACCAATTGTGCGTCTCTTGCTAGCTCTTAATCATCCACGCCATTCACGACACTGAAAACTGTTATATACTCGCTCATCCACGAAATTGGGTGCTCATAATGATGAGCTTGGACCTTTTTATGCTCGCTTGGAGGTTTTTTGAGGCAGTAAATTAATTCAGTGAAATGTCTCGAACATTTCCTGTGTCAGTAAGGCTATTAGTTTTCAGGAAGACCGGAGAAATCTCATCTTAACACTTCTAATTTTATTCGATTACAAATATAGATGGAAATACATCAAGGAATAAACAGATTTGCATATCGGAAATGGATGAGTATACTTTTACTCACCAAGTAACGGAGAAGTAAGTAAAAGAGTTTGATGTAACTTAGGGTGATATTGATGATGGCCTAAATGAATGTATAGAGGGGAGGAAATGGAATCAGGATGATCCCAAATATTAAGGCCTTAGGCTACGACAATAACCATCTCAGATTGCTTTGAAAACGAATTTGATTTTCAAATCGAGAGCAATTGAGGAAGAAATTATAATCCCCTGGAAGGCGTCGCAATTACTTGGATAATATTAGCTTTCTCTGAAAGTGTTATGTATATTTGGATGTCTGCTACATATAGAAAATACTAAAAATATTTGAAAGTGTACCAATTTTTCCAAAGAACTGTCTTACTGTATGTAAAAACATAATGATCCCCTGCAAGGATAATGAGTCAAATTAAAGAACAGGTACCGATGAAGTTTGCCTTCTCTGTGCTACCAATAAGGCTCTATGCTCAGCCAACTCAAAACGCATGTCGTTGAAGTCAAGAGGATAGACCTCTCTTCTGACCTTCTGCCCTAAGGTATGGTCGTGAAGGCATCAGATAGCAACGATTTGGGATTAGAAATTCATCATTAGCTTTGTAAATGTATCCATAGATGATGACTAACGTTGAAGTACCGATTTTTCTTCCAATAAATAGATACCTAAGAAACGCTGGGTGTTAGTATACGCTTATTCGGACTTTCATTTTTAATACTCTGGTGATGTTTTAACTCCACATGAACGGGTGTTTATATTTCGGTTTCGTGAATGACTCGAGATAATTCTCAAATGCAGTATATATGTATATTAATAGTGGCCTTCGTGATACCTTTTGTATCTAAATATTGTTTAAAAACTCTACTCCACCTCAATTCATACAAAGAATATTCTGTGCTATTCTATGATTCATATAATGTACTGGTTTAAATCAAAATCACCAGGTTTCACTCCTAGTAATTGATATATGAAAAATAACCTGTAATTTAATAGAGGAAAGTAACACCAGCATTCCTCACACAACTTTTCTAAAACAATTTATATCATAGCTGATGGAAAACGCAGGTGAAATTTTAATTCTCATTCCTCTCATTCTCTTTGAATTCTTGTTTTCCTCATTGCTCTTTGAATTCTTGTTTTATATAGTATTTTTTTGACTCTAATACATGACCATATATACTTAATACGGACACCACGTTTCATTTTTACCTAATTTCTAATTTTTTGAATTTCTGAAATCCATTTTATTTTAGTATTTAGGAAAATGGTACGAAGCAGAAAGATATTTTGCAATCTTCGAGCTTGGAGGAAAATGCGTCACTGCCAACTACACGGCGTTAGACGATGGAGACATTGGAGTCATAAACACACAGATAAGCTCCTTGTAAGTAGACTCGAATATCTAAAGAAATTAATTTAAGACGAGTACAAGTTTAAGAAAATTGGTCCCTTAACATCTTAGATAAGTCCAAATTGGAATATTCTACAGTTTAAAGGTTGTCAATGGAGTCAAGTTCCGATACTTCTTTTCTCCCTATTAATCGCTCCATTTCCCAAGTCTCTCACTTCTATTCTCATCCTCTGATGGAGACTTTTTTAACCTCTCATTGTTCTCCATTTCAAGCAGTCACACCTCCAAAATGGTGAGTTCTGACAACTTTCCCGCCCTTTTAGTCCCCCCTAGTATCCTAAAGAATTCTTTAGCACATAGCATGGTGCTAGAAATCTCTTCATGCTATCCCCATAAACCTAGAATTTGTGTGTGTTTGTGACCTTGCATCATTTTGAGGATGGTAAAAGAATGAACTTTTACAGAGCATTGTCTTTTTTTATGAGCAAGAAGTATTTTCCGTTGGTATGAAAATGGCATCAAGACTCAGTTTTAAAATAATGGTTATTTAAATGTTTTACCAAATTATTTCAAAAGAACATTCATACATTCAGTATAAAAAGTATCATACATCAAATATCTTTCGGGATTGTATGCTAATGAATTTCGAGCGTGCGCTCGAGGTCCAGGAATGTTTGATGTTATGGTTGTCCAATTCATTTCAAAATGATTGAAGTATTTCAATGCCGTGCCAACGTATAGCATGGTTCTGTTAGAAGATGATTATTTTAATGGATAGAATTATTTGAAGGATGTCTCAGTGAACATATTTTATCTCATTTTTCATATCAAATTTTAAATTTTAGAACAGGAATCAAGTCTTCTATTGAGGGAAATGCCATAATCCCCGACCCTGCAGTGCCGTCTAAGTTGGCTGTAAGATTTCCTTCATTGCCAGGTTTGTTTCTTCATTAAAAATTTGCCTTTCAAAATTAGAACTACTGACTTAAGTAAAAATTGGTCTTTGCTGAATTCTTTTTGAGATCAATTAAAAATGTAAATACACGTCATTTGCTAAAATATTTCTGCTTGCTATAATTCCCTAAAGCAAGAAACTAGAAAGATGAAATAGATACCTATACAACAAATATTTATGTAAAAGTTATAATACAAGCCTTTAGACATAGAATGTTCATTATAACTGTCATGAAATTACTTATAATATTCTATTAGTATTTAAGTATTACATAGTATACTTCAAACCTCAGTGGTATGATGAAAGGAAAACATATATGAAGAGCGACATCCAACTGTAAAAAGTGTTTTTCATCCTTTGATAACAAAGTCAAACTTCTTAAATACATGTGCATTGAATTCATAAGTTTAAAATGAGCAAAACATACCTATTTGAGAAAAGAATTCAATCTAATTTTACCAATCAACGTTTTCTATATGAAGATAAAATGCTCTAACCCTTATTAACTTTAATCTCAGTTTTACTTCTCGCCTAAAGCTCGTGGTGATGGCAAGTCAAGTATTCAGGATCCTCATGAATGGGGACAATTTTTGCTGTGATTACTGCGTTGAAGATATGAAATTATTATGTGAAATGAATTACTAAATAATGATGAAATGTTATTATGCTCTGTTAATGATAGTAATTTTTTTATTTTTTCAAATTTTCATGAACGTTTTGACTACGCTTAGTGCCGTTCGACGCTCCATATTGGATTTTGGACACGGACTACGATCAGTATGCTGTTGTATGGTCTTGTAATAATCTTGGCATTTTCAGTACCAGTAAGTATGTGATAGTACGGAATTTAAAGGATTCATTGACCGATGTTTCCCTCAAATCAATACTAGATACTTCAACGGCAGTATTCAGTATAATTTTCAGTGGATGAATTAGATATCGAAAATGTTACCGTAGTGTACGCCTAATCGGAAAATGTTGTGTTGCATTCAACCATAACTGTAATCTGCTGTCAATTTTTTTCACATCTCCTTGCATTAAAGATTAGCTGAAAGAAATGAAAAGTCGTAAAACCTGTTTTTCGTGCGCCGCAACAAACTAAAGTCCCGTCCAGTATTTTAAACCACAAACACTTTCCGACATACCACGAGGTTAGTTTAATGGAATAATTCCTCTATTTGTCATTTTTTGGCGCAACAGGATGGTTTCAGTACCGGTCATGGAGATGTTTTTATGAAATCGCTATCTCTTATTTGGTATATTGTTTGAGCACTTCGAGTACTCTGTCCGTCGAACAGGACGCTAATCTGTGGATCTCTAGGTGTCTTATTTTTCGGAGGGTCCCAATGCCGATGGGCTCCTTTCCTTTATTCCTCCTCCCCAAAATTAATTCGTCCCGACCGACCACACTATCATCAATGGCACAAACGACCGCAGTTTTGGCCTCCCCAAATAGCCCAAAATTCAGATTACGACCCATTCCTCATGGGCCAATCAATATTAACTAGGGTTGGCAGCTCAGGAAAATGGAGGGACGAATCGGCATTTTGAATTACAAGGAAGGAGATGAAAAGCGCTATAATGTTGCCTCGGAGAAGATGACTGTGATCACGGGACGAAGTGATGGACCAATGAGTCAAGGGAAGCCGGAGTGGCAAAGAGGCGGAAGGGTTAGGAAACATGTAACGCAAGGAAATGCCTCAAGGGTACATCCGGCTATTAATTTTGAGTTAATGGTTAGGTGGCCATAAGTAGCCTTTAACATATTCATTTTATCTCTCTTCATCGTGCTATGATCGAATGACAAACTAATTGGTAAAACCTTTAAACACAGAAGGATGATGATATTATAATCTGCGAGTTGCATTTAATTTTATTTTTGGTTCAATGATATAATTTTTGTCGAAGAGGAAGTAACGTACTGTGCATTTATTATCATACATTTCGACTTCATAATATTGAAACTAGGTTAAACGAAGAGTCTTCTCATTCGAAAAAGTTCAGCAATTTATGTAAGCGCTCAATACCAATGAATTTGTCTTTAAAATGAAGCCTAAAAAGGGAGTATTAGTGGGTGATGAATTTTTCTGAGTGATGCAATCATCGTAAATCTTCAGGTAAACCTCAGCTCATATAATTTAATTATTATTAAAATGTAAATGCGGATCAGCAAATGAAGAGAGCCTCTCTTAAATCTAAGATTAAATGAACGGGTGTATTGGGAATATTAGATGAGATATGACGATCAATGGCGGACGATTGGTACCCAGAAGCCTCATACTACGTGCCGACAGAGCTCTTCATTTCGTTAAAATTAGCCGGCTTCCAGGCTGCACATTAGTCACTAAACAAAAAAATCATTGGCTAGTAAATATGGTGTAATGCCTTAATGAAACATTCCAGGAAAATATGCCATCTAATTATTTTCAGAATGAAATTCAGTGCTGTGTTTGAATGGTTTATAAACTATTGGAACGATTTCAGATTTCTAGAATAAAACATTCAATCTTCATGATTATCGAGCATTCCTTAAATTTAATGAAGTAGTAGGCGCTAAATTCAACCCACTCTCTAACAAAAATGTTTTGAATGGCCTAGTTAATTAGCTCAAAATT
Source organism: Ceriagrion tenellum (assembly GCA_963169105.1). Taxonomy (NCBI): domain Eukaryota; kingdom Metazoa; phylum Arthropoda; class Insecta; order Odonata; family Coenagrionidae; genus Ceriagrion; species Ceriagrion tenellum. The sequence goes on along the minus strand of OY720633.1, from coordinate 28,651,153 downwards.
TTCTGGAACCAGGACATGATATATATTGTGGTGCCAAGTTGTACACATTGCAATGCTCCTTTGAATGACGACAGGTCTGGCGTATTTTATGTCGCTTTACACACCTACAATAATAGAAATGCATGTAATTGCCCGTAAGTAGTTTATTGCCTGCCTGCGACTGTCTTTCTAGTGACTTGGTGAGTCCATCTCGAGGGATCGGAGGTGACGGGTAGAGAGTAGGGACACAGCTGAACTGAGAATTACTACTCTCAGTAAACCTGTGGAAAGCCATGACAAAGATGGGGTGAGCTTCTTACGGCTAGGCAATGAAATAAAAACAGAAAATCTCCAAAAACCGTAAACAATTGGCACCCTTCGTCAATAAACACCAAAATTTGCTGTCTTGGTATGCTGGGAAAACCACAGCAGAGACCAACCACAGCCTCTCAACCAAGAATACCCTCCTGTGTTGGTTTACGGGAAAGTTACTTCCTCGCCAGGGTCCAAACACAGACGCACACACACAACCAAATACGATCCTTTGCAAGGGCTAATGGGACCCCGCTAAGGATGTTTGGGTTTTGACCTGGGATCCTTCACGGGGCTAATGAGACCCCGCTAAGGATGCCTGGTATATACACAAGCACACACACAAGCACACAAAATCACTCACACACGCAAATGGGCCCAACTTCTGGGAGAATCAGCTCAAAAAGAGCGTGGTCAAATCGACAAAACAGGACGAGGGTGGGGGTCGAATACGCGTATTTCGGCTACAAAGTAGCCCTCTTCAGCGAACCGAAGGTAACGCGTCACTTCAACGTAGGGTTGAAGTGAGGCTCCCTCGCCCTATTCTCATTAAGCAAAGGATCGTATTTGGTTGTGTGTGTGCGTCTGTGTTTGGTCCCTGGCGAGGAAGTAACTTTCCCGTAAACCAACACAGGAGGGTATTCTTGGTTGAGAGGCTGTGGTTGGTCTCTGCTGTGGTTTTCCCAGCATACCAAGACAGCAAATTTTGGTGTTTATTGACGAAGGGTGCCAATTGTTTACTGCTTTTGGAGATTTTCTGTTTTTATTTCAGTAAACCTGCCCTTGAAGAACCGATCGGAATTTCCCAGGAGCTCAGCCATTACACCTTCCCTGGCATCCACGCTTTTCAGAGTATTTACCTCCTGGAATCATAAAACGAAGCCTGATCCCACTAGGCAATTTACAAGAAATGGCTATCCAGGAAACCAGCAAAGGCAAAAAAGTTTCAACAATCTCCTTATAATCGTCCAAAGAGTGTTGCTAAAAGTTAATAAGTTTAACTCTGGCATTGAACATTTTAAGTTTCTCTAGATAAAAGAGTTTTCTGTGCTACGAACGGAGGATGTTTAGTATCTCTTGCAATTTTCTGATTGAATCAAATTGACTACTTAATTATATTTTCTAGAATTTTTGTGATGACATTGTTTTAAAGCCCTGTATTCTGTTACGGATAGTGTCGCTTTTTCCTCATTCTTTTATCAATTACCACTCTCTTAACCTTTTATGTTTTCAAAACTATTTGATTTGGATACTAATCAAATTTGAAATTAGTTTTTACCTTGATTTCCTTCTGTTCCGGCCCATAACGTTAGCCTTTATTATGACTCATAAAACTGAACCTCGTGAGACATCTCCCTGAATGCCCATGCAATACCCATCTTCCGCGAATCATTTCAGATTTTGAGCAATATAAATAAATATTACCTTTGACCTGGTCATCTGAATCCGGACGGAAATTACGTGCTTTTTGCTAATTGAAGGCATTTATAATAGATAATTGACCGATTTTTGTCCACTATTTGACAAAACAATTGACCATTTTTATTGAAAAATGGATTTCAAACCCCTTTAATTGACGACAATTCTAGGGATAGAAAATATTCCACTCCCAAATGTGTGAGAAACCATGTTTTATGTAAAAAATTCTTTCTTCTGCAGTAATTTCGACTTAATAAGTCGAAAATAAAAAGGGTGAGAAATGTCAAATTTCAAGGTGTCGGAAGGCCAAAGAAATGTAAAACTAACGATTTTTAGTAGCCTCGTGATCCTTTGAGTGCCATTTGGAGAGCATTCAAAGTGCAGTAAATCGTCGTTCAATTGATGTTTACCCATCGATTCGTTTCGCCCGAGAGTGAGAATGTCAGTGGAAGGTTTCTCTCTAGCCTCCCTTTACTTCCATTAAAATCCAGTCCATACCAAATTGCTCATGTGTCCGAAAGAGTACAAATAGGTTGAATAATCAGTCGCTTCCCCAAATGACCAGGTGACTGAGTTGAAGATCAATAAGAGAATAATTGGGCTCATTTATATCCCGATCAACAACCTGTATAAATTTATGTGGTTCAGTTTATTTCATCCATTTGAATAATAAAAAAGTTTTGTCCTTAGTTTGACTAGTGATGTGGGATGCGGTTGTTGATATCACCTTCCACTTCTTGCAGGGAACGCGTGGCTGTTGACGCGTGATAGGAATCCAAGCATCGAGGTGATGGAGAAGGCGTACGCAGTCGTCGACCGCAACAAGATCAGCCGAGCCTTCTTCATTCGAACGGACCAGACCAACTGCCCAGACAATCAGTGAAGGAAATTTATCACTCCGCTGTCGTTGTGGCTACTTGTTCGTCCCTTCATTTGCTCGCACTCTTCTTTGGAGGATATTGGCCACAAGTGAACACACGTCACTGCAATGGAGTTCCCTCGGCTGAACCCAAGTTCTCTTCCAACATATATTATGGTACTATTAACATCGGGAAAATTAACATCAAACACGGAGTGTACCTCATATATCAAGAGATCCACTTGATGTCATGACTGGAAGATTAGTAGAGGCCGGGGCGTGAATTTATGGCTTCCAATCGAAAATTATTGAGAGCTCAAGACCAATATATTATCACCAAAAATATTTATTTTATTTGACTAAATGGACTACAATAATCATCGTACAAATTTTATGTGACTTATTTATTACTTGATTGTACTTCGCATAAGCGCTTGCTGCGAATTTAAAAGTATAATTAAATATTAAAGTTATTTATCTTGCATCTAAAGTCAACTTAATTTTTTCAAGTGCTCCAATGATATGTGCAGGTAAGAGAAGTAATCGAAGGTTAAGAAATTACCAATTCATTAAGTTTCAGTCTTAGTGTTATGATACATTTCCAGTTGACATCACCACCTTTAGGCTAATATAATTATCAATAGTTACTCATTATTATAGTGCTAGGTTAAAAATGATAAGGTGATATATAAGAAAGGGTAACATTAATATCGAGGGATTCAGTCAACCAATCTAAAGATTGAGTGACCGATCATCATCATGATGTTTCATTACTTTTTGGAAGTGAAATAGGTACCACGAGTGTGGCGAAATATCTTTCGCTCTTGTCAGTGAAAACTCTTTAACATATAATAAAATGTTGACGAGCGATTCACGCTAGGATGACACGACGCCCAATTTTACCCGCTAATATGAATAGTTAACTTATTATACATTTTGTTTATCATATTTAATCAACCACTGTCGACCCTTTTCACGTAAGCCGATTTTACCCCAGTAGCATCATGAAACTGTCGAATAATGACGTTCATGTGGCAATTAAACAACAGGTGCGGTATCATTCAAAATGTGTTCGAGGTAATATGGAAACATTTTAGGAATAAAACACGTGATATACATTTTTTCTGTTGCCATGACGACTTTAGCAAGCATTTAATGTAATTGCATATTCAAATATATTACCTTACTCATTAATCAGTTCAGTCAAATTAGCTAGAAATATAAGCTATTCTGATATTACTTTAGTGCAAAATTTCATGTCCATCTCTTCCAAAGTAATTAGAGTTGAGTTGTTGATAGCTGTCGTAGTAAACAACTGTGATTTCCATTCGCGCTGCTCAGGTAAGGATATGATATATGGGGGATCTATATCTACATCTACTTATTACCCTGCAAGCCACCACAAAAGTATTTGGCAGGAGGTGACATATCACCAGCATTAACTAAAGTGAAGAAATTATCTTTCACCAACATGCACCACACTATTGGTATGCTACAAATGCTACAGAAACGGATGACGGTGGGAATATGATGAGTTGATTTGAACATCAGCGTAGTAAGAGCCGTCAAGCAACATTGAAACTAAGCCACAAAATAATTATTCCCTACTATCTCAGTCCATTTGAACGATGCACTTCGTCATATGAGATTAAGGAGCCCAATGACTTCATGAACTAAAGATTCAGAATCACCTGAATCCGAAAATTACTGTTTCACTGGAGGAAACAATGCATACTCACACAAGTGAATAAGTAAAACTTTAGATTTAACGCATGGTTATTTTTAACTTCTATTTAATTTCATCAAACGAGAGGGTAGAAACGTGGCCCTTATCTTTAGTTAAAAACACGGAGACCAGTCTGACCCTTTTCAAGACTACGGGACGCACACCGGTGCCGCCAAGACGGCGGATGATCCCTTGTCACGTAAATGCGTCCTAGTTTGGCCGGGTCGGACCCGGTTTGAATGGTTTATCCCGATTCCCCACCCCGCTGGATTGTTTCTCCCATTCGACCCTGAGTGGTCCCGTAATATCTCCGTCAGTCCGCTGTGTACTGCTCTATGAAGTGAGCAGCGACAAATGTAGGGCGAGAAATATGCAAATCGAAGACATTAAAACTAATTTAACACTCATTCTAGAAGGTTTGAGGCAGACTTTTAAGTGTTCATTACAAAGTTGAAGGGAAGAACTTCTGTATTGGAAGCCGAAAAAAGCAATTTAATTTCCTCAACTTATAGCGGGAGGCCCTGATGAAAGTTGAAGCCGAGAAGTTTTCACTGATTCCTTTAATTACAAAATTTAAAGTTAGCACTCCAGACTTTGGATCTAAAGCTGCGTGCTACTAGTAATTATAACTGATAACTACAGGTTGAACTTTGTGAAACCTCTCCATACTTAACGGAAATTAAAATGCACTTTGTATAGGTTCACTAGATGGTTTTATTGGGAACGACCATGGTTTTAGGTCCTTTGACCTGAAGATGTCATTATGTGACGAAACCATGGTCTTTCTCAATAAACCCATCTAGTGAACCTGTAGAAATAGAAATAGAAAGTGTATTTTAATTACCGTTAAGTACTAGTAATTATTTAATTTTGTGATTTCAAACAAGAAACATAGTAAACTCAACTATCTGTACTTAAAAAACAACGTCCAGATTTTGCCCTGGTTGTGATCTCTCCAAAACTAGATACACCCACGTGTTGGGACAATAGAAATATATACACTGCGGTCAGTGTGGGTCTGGATACCCCGGCCTGTTTACCATTCAGCCTCCGCGCGCAGCGTGTATGTGGCACTGAGAGCGTTTGTCCGCATGCCGAAGCGGTCGCTTTTGAGGATTCCCCGATAAACACGGAAATAACACTGAGTGTTGGTGATAAAAACAATTGATTTTTCCAAGTTACGCGAATGAATACGAGATCTGCTAATAGACCCCAAGCTAATGGACTCCTGTTCCACTATTTGAGCCACCAAAAGTGTTGCAAGCTCTTCAAAATCAGAGTTAGAATCGATTTCAACGCCACCAATTTAGCGAATTTACTGGTCTTATAATACTGGTCACTAATATGGTCTGTTAATCGTCTGAGTGAGGCGCTTTCGTTTGTGAACACTTCAGAAATGTTCGGTAATTTGAATTTATTAAAGTGGGTAGCGCGTGAGGTTAGCCGTGTGCAATTCTGCAGCTACTAGTTGACGTCACGGCGGTGCAATAGTGGGAGCCGATGCGTTCACTTGCAATGTCTCTAAATCCAAGTGGTGCACATTTTTCTACTCAAGACGATATTAAGTCGGCGTCGTCCGGACTTTTCAGCTCTGCAGTCATCCTTTACGTACAGCCTTTACGTGCAGTTTCATGGGCGTCATCATGGCTCTCCATTGTGCGTGCGCTTGCGTGATCGCTATTTTTCAATTGCGCTCATAGTTACGAAAACGGGACCATCATTTGCAAAATATTGTTTGGTCCTTTAAACGGACAATCTCTATTGATTGCGAGCTTTATTAGGACCATAGCTGTGATTATTACTCCTCTGGAGCGGTTTACGCTTAAGATAACGATAACGGAAACGCAAAAGAAGGAACCGAAATTCTTTCCCATGATCAATGTATCGTCCTACTGGGTGGAAACTACAGCAAGCGGTGCTTTCTTATTCTCCATAGGAGCAGGTGCTCTCTAGTGTCCGTTCTAGGTATTTTCTCTGCCATAAACTTACCAGTATGCTAAATCTACGTATGACCCTGAAAAAAAACCGCAGGTGGTGCTTAATGACCAACATGCACAATAATGTATCACTTACTTTCATAAATATGCACAGATATATAGATTTGCAACTAATGCCGCCTAAATTGTTGAATCAATGTATATTTCAACAACGTAAACAAAATATGAGTATTCAGGGATCATGCAAAACATGTTACTCGTCCTACGTGGCAGATTAAGAAGAAAGATTCAAGGAGCATTTCAAATAATCGGCTATACTACCTGTCCACCAGCTAGCTAGTTAGCTACTAACCAACTTCTAAGCCTTAAGGCAGCTATAATGGCCTACCATCGATCGCGGGAAAAACGGCATTTAAAACCTGTTCATTCTACAGAGTACCTTTCTATATTTTTTCTCATGCTATAATCCACCGTAGTATATTAGATTTCGTAATATATGAACAACGTCGCCAGAAAATAAATTGCATTGGAAGATGCATAAAAGATTATATGAAGTTTTTATTGACGGTCTGAAAGCGATTCCCACTCTAGCTGTTGCAAAAGGTCAATGACACAAACGAGATTATCATAATAGCCTTTCACGTATCTAGCTGATCTTCTCTGCAAGCTTTCTAACTCTGTTTTGAAGCGTACCTCATGAGTATAACAAATACTGGCAGCGTGTTACAACTGGGGTCTAACGAGGGAGAAGTTGCTGATTTCTCCGACTTTATCATCGCACTTTCCAAGCACTTTTTTTTATCAAATCCCAATTTACGGTTAGCTTGCTAATAGTATTTCGGATAATTTATATTGAAATTTGTGTCTTCAAGGAGCGGAGATGCTCAAACACGTCGGTTGAAACACCAGGTTGCTTACTCTTGCCACCGTATTTTCCAAAAGTTACCCTCGCTTTTACAAAGTAGATTGATGGAAATTCCTATTTCTTGTAAAAACTTCTATCAGGAACTCAATGCAATTAAATTCACTCACCGAAGTGAATTGTCCTTCATGACAGATAATTCCCTCAATATTACAAAATAAATACTCAATCACAGCTAAGGCTCCCACTCCAAAAATATGACTAAATGAATTATTGTGAATTAAGCCAATTTCAAAGTGGATGCACAAATAAAAGTGGATTTTCGAGATGACTAGCTAGGACTGCAGTGATTTTTACATCGTACGATAGGGTAGCGATTTCCTCACGAGAACCAAGAGGAATATTTGCGAAGGGGGCTGAGCATTTCCGCCTCACCAAATACTTCAGGGAGGTAGGACATGAAGGTGACTTAGTCCCGATAACCTAACATCGAGCATAAATGAGAAAGAAAACAGGTACCCTGGAGGAGCTAGATACAAGAAATGATGCACATGGGACTTATTTGGACATTTATACCGTCGTAAAATCAACCCTCTCTAAACATGTGTTCTTGTAGATAAAGTTCCTGGCGCTGCGCAGTGGATAATTTGAGACATGGGCTAAACATTCTGAGAAATGGTAAAGAGAGTTTGACAAACCGTGCGGTTTCAGGGTGTATAATGTGAAATTTTTCTATGTGCCAACATATCAAGTCATCTTCACCTGAAGATGACAATGTGTTGAAACCCGGATCGTGCATTCAGTTTTCTCTAAATGGAATTTGCATAGTTTTTCTTTTCTAACAAAGATAGTTTGTTTAAAGTAGTGTAAGTCAGAACACCATTTGAACGGGTGCCAACACAATCGCTTCGAAAATTTGAATGATCCGTCACTATCTACCGTCACGTTTCGAATCATCTCACGGGTAAGACCTCAAGGTGTGGCTCCTGATAAAGTCATAGCGATTGGTGATTTTCACCTTGCATGTTAGTTCCCCGAGCTTATTTTCGTGAAGAGGCAAGCCTTTTCCATTGCCTCCCTTCTTTCCCCTACATCCTTAGACCTCACCTCCTCCGCTTTCGCCTTCCCTGCTTGCCGTACAGGTCTTCGTCAGGAACTTTTGCGGGCGCTGTGAAGAATTTAATCTTTCACCCCCCTTAAGTGAGCACCTGTACTTGTAGTATACTTGAAGAAGTCGCGGCTGCAATAAACTGGTTATATTGAAAGAGAACCGTTCGTAAAATCTATACTCTGCTGCATATTATCATTCTTTTATTCTCATGTTTGACACTTAGTGCATTGGGAAACTCCTTATTTCAACATGGAAATAGTTTTATTTTGGCGTAAATGTAGATACGATGCCCGCGTCTCAAATATTGATATAAAGGATGTTAAGTGTATTACATAAATAAAACAGCGTCGAAATAAGCACTGGAATCCTTTTTTTTTTTAAATAGATCAGGGGTTGAAATTCGCTATGAAAAATTCACTCGACTTTACCGGGATGGGGACTCGGATCTCCCGATCTTCGAACCTGGGTTCGAATCCCAATCAAATCGAGTGATTTTTCTTCTTAGCGAATTTCAACCCTTGGTGTACTTGCCCCCGGGCGACTGACTTCGTAAAATATCATTTGTACATGCAATGATTGGAAACTTACTTTAAATTTTCTAATCTCTTTGTTTATGAGGGCCGTTTTCTTGGTGTTTTTGTCATTGCTGTACCCGCTGGCAGAGAAAATCAACCTATGTAAGCCGAAGATCTGCATTTTCTATGCTTGAGATCTTCATATTCAAATATGAAGCGGTTTTACCCGTCAGTTGGAGAGTGATCTATTGTATTTTTTTCAGAATATTACCGAATTGCCTTAATTATAAAATATAGTTGCGTGACAAGGAGGCTCATTTGGTACTTATTAAAAAAGCAAAAGAGAGTCAGGCGATCAACATGTCTAATGTCTATACCTGTACACTGGACACAATGGCATGTTAAAGGTAAAAGAGAAAGCCAATGTTGCTAGGGATGGTGTCGTGTTTATGACACCATGAACTCCGAATTGTTCAATAGATAAATGAAACAAAGCATGCGTCTCAACCACAGTCAGGAATTCCAAAGTCACGGCAGATAATGGGGACTTTTTATAGATTAGCTGGCTTAATGGAAGAGAAAGAAGTCTTTAGGGTTCGTTTTTCGTGGAACATAGCCACACTTATAACTTTTCGGTCGTCTTTTGGCTCTACTTTGCAGCCATGAAGAAATATTTAACTACGCGGCATTAGTTGTCAACCAGCCCAGTTTTCGTTGCGTCTGCAAGAGTAAAGTTAATAGTGAAGGAAGGTATTTTGCCGATGACTGAGTGAGGAAGTGCCCTTTATGTCTGACTTACAAGTACTAGAAAAATTGTGGTAATTTCGTGAATAAATATGGTTATCTTTTTATCGGTGGTGGATGACAGTGACCGTGGGAAAAAGAATTTTGGTATGCCTGACGCCTTGACTGACGTTCGAAGTGTCAAGTTGAGTACTCACTTCTGCTCAGAAATAGGGGAAAAGTTCTAGGTGAATAAATCAAAACGCACCTCCATTGTCAAAGATTTCACCCTTCTTTAGCTTCGAGAAAGGCGCATAATTATCCATTTTTTATGTATCCCGATCAGACCTGGATATACAACCGTGAACGGAACGCAGAGGAAAACGTTGGGAAGCTTTCCCACTCGAGACCGGCATTGTTAGACGGTCCAGAGGGAAATACTACGAGCCTCATGCCTTTGAATGCGCGTTGAAGCGTTGGACCGACCGGTGATTAGAATTCACGATTGTGGCGAGAGGGGCGCGGACAGAATGGAGTCGCCAACCTCATTCGGAAGGGGGCGGTTGGGGGTTGAGTCAGGGCGGTGTGGAGGGGTGGGAGATGCTGGATGGGGTACGCACAGGGGAAGGGGAGGTGTGAGGGATGGAGGGGATCGTGAGAGTCGCCGAATAAACGTCTCTTGTTTTTGTAGGCGCCAAAAATTTCGACCAATGGGAAAAAAGGGAGCGGAATAGAGGGGGATGATGCCTTGTGAGTTAAATTTCCGGGGGTGGGTGAATAGGGAAGCGGAGGAGAGTGGGAACGCGCGTGCTTCAGTTTGGGGTCAAGGTGGAGGATAACCGAGGTTATTGAACTACGATCGGATATTAAAAAGACTGGCTTACGCTCGCCTATGCCTCTGCTTTCACTACTTCCTCTCTTGGGTGATTCATGTCGCTGGCCGTCTTGGAATTACGTTCGGCAATTATGTCCACACATTAACTTACCCTCCAAGTCTAGAAAAATACTTGATGGTGGTAGTCTCTGGCTAAACAAAGAGGAATCCTATCACGATACCATCAAAGAAATCTCTGTAAATTCCGCGAAAGAACATGTTTTGACGACAGTAGTTTCCATACAGTGCATCATCTTTAGGTAATGACCACCTAGAGATGACGCACTCCATCGAAACCATGGCCGTTTTACCATAAAATGTTATGGAATTGCACTGTCTTCTTCAATCTCATCAGCGCAAAATGTATTAGCACTCGTCAGCAAAGGGCTCTATAGATGAGGTAGAGTGAAGCCGGCGTGGATGAGTGGAGAGAGATACTGAAGATCATTTGGTATCCATCCATTGTATTTTAGTAGTTTCTGTAGCATTTGTAGTACACCCATAATATGTTTAATGTTGATGAAAGTAAATTTCTTCTCTGTAGTTCATATTGGTGATAAGTCAACCTTTGCCAAACACCCTTGTGGTGGCTTACAGGGTAATAAGTTAACAGACGTAGATGTATCTATACTTATTTACTGTTACTTATCTCCCGTCCTGTTCTGGCCTCTATAGTGTATTTTCCTCTTTCCGAAGCCACATTCTAAGTCAGGGAATATTGTCTAGTTCTGTGTTATTTATAAGACTACCTTAGATTTCACGAAAATCCCACTCCCTCTCGAATCATTTTTAAGATGCTAGGCTCTTGGAAGCTGTCATGTATGATAACTTTCCGGAGAACCTATTGATTGATGATTTGGAACGAACGGAGGATTTGGAACTTCCATCCGAGAACGTGAGGGTCATCTTGAATTGACTATCTCCTGTTCTACGTTATTTTGGATTCCCGGCGGTGGACGTAGGAGAAAGTTGTACATTAGATAATGACACATATTTTCTTTGAGTAATGTACCAAATAAACTCACATTTGCAACTTTTCGACAAAAAAATGAATGGTTAACAACATTTTTTGAGAAAAGACACCAAAATATTCATTTGATAATATTATTGGAGTTATGTAGTAATATTTATAAGTACCTTACTAATTTCATAGAATAATAAAGTGTCAGACTCTCTCGCTCTTTTATTTAAGACAATGGAAGGAAAACTCGAAGTACACCTTCCCTTTCCCCATTGCCTACAATGGGATGTCAGGTAATTAATAGTAGAGTGATCAAGAAAATTTAGGCTAAATAAGTAAAAAAATGAATTTGTAAGACCCCACGTGAACCTGTGGGTGAAGACCAAAGGTCGGCCAACCGTCTATCACGAGCTTTCTCGGGCGTTGATTGCTGGGAAATCTTCGGTAGATCGCGATTGCTCGTGAATGATTACAATATGTGTATGAAACAAATTTCGTTCTATCTTTCGTAGCTCGCCACAAACATTCGTATTTGGGTCGGGGAGTTTGCTGACCCTGGATGTGGACCATTCGTTCTAGGTTTTTTGTAACAAAGAAATTGCTGAGCCTGGTTCCCAGTCGTGGAAAGAAGCTGAAGGAGGGAAGATTGAGTCTGAAGACAGGCTCCTATCACGTCAATGACCAACGCTCGTAAGAGGTCGAGCAACACGTGAGAGGGCAAAAAACTCATATTTATAAAACTTTAAAGTTATAAAAATGCTTGGAAATATAAATTCTGCGTGTCCTCACCGTAATATTCGGAACGTGAATGAACTCGTGCGGTAGAATCCTTAACCTCAGCTAGCCGAGACGGAATGGGGCACGAAGTTAGACGGGAAGAGAACAAGATTTTTCCTTGGGCAAATCTTCACAAACTAAGATGTCGATCTTGGCTTATGCATTTACTACTCTCACAATTTTCAGCAAAAATGACAATTTTATGACTAATATTGTAATACAATAATCCTTAGCGTTAATACAAATCAAATACTTGACGCATTAAATATTATATGTTAATGCAAAAGTGAACTATGTAATATCGTTATGAAGCTCCATGCTATGTGGATATTCTAACACGAAAATATAGCGATAATTTTTTTAACATCTATTGATTTTTATGACAATCGTTTGGTCTTGTGCGTGCATTCGACCTGAGAGGTGGGTTGGTTGTTATAAAGTGATTGGATGTTAGAAGAAGCCCGGAGAGAAACTTATTGTTTGTCTTTTCCTGTTCTTAGCTAAAGTCACCAAGGACCCATGGTCCAACACACGGAAACAGCTCTCGTAGTGCCCTCCACTTGGAGCTCACCGAAGAATTCCACGTAAACGTTTTGATCCTTATAGAAATTTGAATCCATATGGTTAGGATGAGAAGACTGCTCCTACAAACAGTACATCGTCATTTGAAGCTTCCGCTAAAAAAATATCCACTTTTTAAGTTAAAAGCTTTAATTTTATAAATTTACTTTTGATCTCAAGGATTGAGGACGTGGTCACAGATTTCTAAGTTTGCCTGTTTCAATATTTGTTTCCCTTTAGTTAATAACTAGGCTATTTATGCCGTCGTCGGTTTGTTGGGAACTCGTAGGCCATCGTATGCGTATCCTGCGAAGTGGGTCGAAAACGACCCACTGGGCATATATGGGTTAAAGCTGTGCGCATGTCTTTTTTAAAAGACATATGCACCCGCATTCTGACTGAGTGAGAGGAAAAGAACCGAAAGATTTGAAAATAAATGAGTCAATGAACCTTTAAATCCTTATTTCCTATTAAGATAATATTACCGCCAAATTTTCTGAGGCAGGGCAAGTCTGCGATGCGGTCCAAATATTCCATATCTTCCTTATCCTGCGAGCATGATACTCTTTTTATGAATTAGTTATCCATTTAAATGCTTCTAAAATATATTCACAAGTATCCATGATACAATTGGAATTTTTAAAGCGCCACCATTTTCACGCTTATTTGCTTCAGCGGCTCCCAAAATTGTTTTTTTTTTCGGAAAAATCGGTCAGTTAAAAATAGATGTATGCATATATATGGGTTATTTCATCTCAATTCCACAAACGATTATCTCTGAGTATCTCAAAATTTGCTCAAAAATGGTGTATGGGGAGCAATGACCTCAAACAAAATTATCTAAAACAGCTTTAAGAAAACATTTTTTCCATAATTTATACGTATTTTAAATTTTCACATGTTTGCTAAATATTCTTGCCTTGAATCATGTTTTTACTTATATCCTTGCTTTTATTCATTACAGAACAACGTTTTATTCTTCATTTTAAAGCTTATTTCGTTGCAAATTAGTGAAATCATTTAAAATTGATTTCATTAAATTTCATTAATGCTTAAAAATGTGTTAGTTAATTTTTCACAAGTGTTCCATCTTAGAATTGGCCATAAATTTTTTTTAAATGTCTACGTACTTAACTAACTTTTGCTGAAAAAAATTCAAGGCAAATTTTAAACATGCCTATAAAATTTTAAAAACGCCCGCCTCTGAGGGCTCAGACCTTGTGGTGGTTTATGGAGGTGGCTTGTAGCAGACATATAATAGGTGCATAGGCCTTCATAAATAGCTCCAGCTCATAGAATTAAGTATTACAAACCATACAATGAACAAAATATTGTTTATATTAGTTATATATATATGGCTAATTAACTACTATTTGTGTATTTAAGACTCTCCTGAGGGTTTAGAATGTTTAGCTATTTTCATTTATTTAAGTGTAATTCATGCGATGCTGCCCTTACATATACTAAATAATTTCTCTCAATCAAGAGAACACATTTTAATGATATCGACTTTTTTATAGGATGAAGTTATATTTTTTCAACCCGAGGAAACTCGTCGTATCTACATTTGATAACTCTTGCATTATTTTGGTATGCATTCATAAAATTCCTGTAGATCTCTGAATTACCGAAGATGGTATTTCTAACTGGCTCCTAGATGCAGACAAACTTATTTTGTTATCTTACTAATATATGAAAATCTAGTGGTTTCTGTCTATCTGTCTGTCTGTTACTCAATCACTCATAACCCACTTAATCGATTGAAACAAAATTTGGCTGGAAGATACTTGATGTATTTAGTTCACGCAAAGACTATAGAACAAGGGTCTTGGGGCCCTAGAAGGCCCTCAAGTGGGCCCTTTCATCTCCAAAGATTGGCCCTGGAAGATAATTCTTGCCTGAATTAGAAACACGTATAATATACCTATACTGAATGTGCAACAATCATGGGGTCGTAAGTCACGCTGGGGCCCAAATAAATAAAATAATGCTTTCTTAAAAGCCTCATAGGTATTTAACGAGTGAACCGATTTTAGTGAAATTTTTACACATGGGATCAGTAAAGCTTTTTAAGGAAATTGAGACTATAAAGAAGTCCCCTGGGCTCCAATGGCAGCGTATTGGGCCGTCTGATGTCTTGTGTTTGAAAAACTCAAGTCTAAACATTTTGGTTCAAGTGCAGAGGTTTCTCTTTTTGCATATATTAATTAGTTCTACTAAAGATAGAAAGATATACTTTTCGCCATTAGATGGATAAAAATTGCAGTTTCTTATTTTTTTATTATATTTTCTTATACGAATAACATTTCCCTGGAAATCGCGTTTTTAATGTCAAAATCATGAATTTTACTTCTGTCATATATCTTTGGTAGCCCGGAATTAGCATTAGCTTTGGAAGGGAAATCGGGCCTTTTCAATGGCGGCTGGGTTTTATATCTTGAGATAGGTATTACAGTGAAAATCTATGCCATATACTGAAATGTTGCTGATTACTATATTTTCAGGGATATTTTTGCCTAAAATTGGCAAAATTAATTTCAAGTGGACTAATTTAATTTGGACCCATGTAAAACAGGAGAATGCCACGATGTTATACTAATGCGGAAAGCCTCTTAAATACAAATGGCCTGTAGTTTAATTTATATATGTTACTGCATAGGAATGTTGAAGCTCGGTAAGCAAAATATAATGCGGTTTTCATCTGCTGAATTAAAAACTAAAACTAAAATTATAGCAGATTTGCCTAGAAAAAAAATTCACCTCATGGACGACTCCAACCTACAACCTTTATTCCCTGTCTTTTTTCATCCCACGTTGACTTTCAATGGGTAGCTTTGCTAGTATTTTTTAATTTGGTTTGTAATCCCTAAGGCTCGTGTGTTCCTAACCTCGATCAGCTTCAGTTGTGTGAACGCCTGCAAAGAAGAGAACAATGGTTCCGCTAATTTTCCTCCGAAAGCAGTCCAAGAACAAGTATCCGAAATACATCTGCAATCAGATCATCAACAGTATTGGAAAAATATTGGTAGAAAATAGTTCATTTAACAGTGCGTTCCAGTATATGACCATACAAGTATGCGCGCGCCTTTAATGAATTTAACCACAAACGGAAAAGTGGCCTTATATTTTCTATTGACTTTTTTTCCCAATCTATGGATCTAAAGGGCAATAATTTGACTAAGGATGAAGAGAAACGTCTATTTCTCCTCTCAAAAGTTGCAAATGGTAGACAAGTAAATAAACTTTGATCTTGTTTTGGCTGTGAATTACTAGCGGAAAATTGTATTTGTCCCTGTAAAATAGGCAATGCTTTTGTTTTGTTCTTACTTAATTTTACTCATTATTTTTGAGATACGAACTTGGTTTATTTTTTCTCTCCTTAAATAGACCATTCTCCACATATTTTGTATTATGAAATTTTCTGTCCGACCGATATTTCGGTCCCTGACAGCGCATGATCGCTCTGATTTATACAATTAACTAGGTTAAATATTCATACGCTGTGCGGGACCTTTTCCCGTTGTCTGATCGGGTCGACCTGGGTATCAAAATTTTTGTCTTGCGCCGTAGCACCGAATAAGACTTACCAGACTCGAAATTTTTGACTTTAACTTTTTTTGGTCCGCTCTAACGCTGTCTGTGTCCATGGAATCTTTTAGAGCTCACGAATATCTTCTGACAACTTAATATCTCCTTGATACTTATTCATTGTAGCAACTTGTGTACTGATAAAAAGATTGAAGGTCATTATTGGCCTCTGAAAAATATCTTCATTCGTAGGGGAATTTTTCGCGCGTGATGTTTACGGTGTTTTCATTTACCTTTATTTACTCATGGGCCTTCTTTGCAACCTCCAAAATTGGCAGGAGAGCTGGCATAATTACGTCTTTACCATGAGGCAGAAATCTATGTACTACTGGGGTAATGTAGCACCACTCATAAATTATAACATAAGATTTGGCCGTTTTCAAATGAAATTCACTGAATTTTTGGAAATCAATCAGAAGGCCGTAAGAAAAATTTAAAGATAAATATGAAAGTACGCAATAAGATATTCTCCAATTCGTATAATGGAAGTTGGATGTCATTTCATGTGGAGGGTGCTCCAATAAAATATGATATCAGTTTAGAAACGGTATCCCTACCAGTAAGTCCTGATGATGGGTGGTTTTTGAAGAGCAAGAGAGAGTTTTGAAGAGAGTTTTTTTTACATTTCTATCACGATATTGTTGATAGGATTTGACGGATAACAAATGTAACAATGGGCCTACCCGCAATAGTTTTACCTCATATATTTGATTTTAAGACCAAACTATCCTCCATATTCAAAACAGTAAACAATATGCTATATGTTAATGTATTCAAAAAACGGTTAAAACCGATTTTCTGGGGCCACATCTCAGGTAGTCTCAAGTTGGGTGGGGCCAACCTCGCCGACGGTCTTAATCCCTAACCCTTCCTTGGGCGCGGAGACCCATCGTACAATTATCGGGAGTACGATAAAAACATTCACTTGTTGTCATATGACTTAGTTTTAAAAGTGTAATAATAGTGAGCACGGTTAGTTTTGGTGAGGGGGATCCCCGCTGCGTGGGTCGAGGAGAGACCGGCGATGGGTCTCCGCGTCCGAGGAAGGGTTAGGGATTAAGACCGTCCGCGAGGTTGGCCCCACCCAACTTGAGACTACCTGACATGTGGCCCCAGAAATTCGGTTTTAACCAAAAAACCCTTATGTAACGAGACAGAGTTGACAACCTATGATGGTACGTACTTGGATCGGCCTGTTTTATTTTCTATTCTCAATCAGGTTCTTCCTCTCCGATTTTATTCCGCATATGGCCTTTAAAATTTTGTTAATCCCGAATGTACCAAGACAAATAAAAAACAAAAATTTAGGAAAATATTCCTTGAAAAATCCCACCGACCATATTAAAAAACCAACTTTTTCCAGATATCATTGTCATCAATATGGTGAATTGAATGTTTTAGAAGTTCTGATAATGAGATGATAATGAAGAAACCAGATAATTTGTAAAATCCTCTTCCTCATTTGATATTTCTGCAGACTCAAGCTCCTATTTAAGCATTATGGGTCAGTGGAACCGATTTGTTGAATGATGCGTGTCATAGTTGCAATGAGAATTAACCACCTCACCCTTTCTAGCCTGGCGTTGGGGAAATAATGATGCCCCGAAAAGGCTATGGTCTTCTGTATCAATTTCCCCTTCTAATTGTACGATGATTGAAAAGACCTTTCAGAAAATCCCCATTTGCAAATATGAAGGTGTTCTGGTATTTGGTATATCTGTTCTGGTATAACCAGCTAGGAAACGCTTCTGTTCCTGAAACTATTTTTTTAAAGTACGGATGTTAGGTGTGGGGGCCTGACAGTGAATGCAAAAAAGAATTATGCACACAACAATATATTAAACTTCTCTGGTCTTATTTGCTTCTTCCTCCGTCAGTGGAAACTGATTCCCAGAGGTTTACAACAGCGTAGTCTGAGTCGATTTCCATAAAGAATCAAATTCGAATTTTTTTAACGAATGAATATTTTTCTTAGCGAACATAAAAAGGTTTTCATGCTAATGACATAAAATAGAATTGTATGTTTCCGTAAGATGTAATATACCTAACATATTGTGTTTCAACTTACAGAGTCGTCATACTCAGGAATAAGATCTTGTGACTGATGAAGAGCCTTGTCTCAGATGGTGAATCCGTGACTTTAAACGCATTGTTCATTGAGCATAAAATTTTGTGGGAAAGTGCAATTACTTTTTATTTCATAATGACGAACTTCCACTAGAATTCACCTGAATGTGTCGAACTTATTTTTTCCTGTATTTCAGTCTGTATCAAGAACTTCGTCACAAAGTTTTGAAGCTATTCCAAGAATGCTTCTTTTAACGGTCAAGAGGGGAGCAAAATTTGTTTTTTACAATAATTGATCAAGACTATTGATTGGATTCTTATCCTGGAGTAACAAGTTTTATAAAAATTTGTATTTATTTTATAACATTGGTTAAATGAAATTGCATTTGGTGCGTATGATAAATATACAATCAAGGCTTAAGTAGATAAAGCTGAGTAAAACCACTAGTTGTATTTATTTAATCAATCTGTAAAATTTAACTTGAGAAAGGATTTATCTTCACCATTAAAACAGTTGATTTATATGGGCTGAATTCCATTTCATCAGTTCTAGTGTAGTCAACGATTATTTTATCATAATTTATATGACCCAAGTGTGGTCAACGAATATTTTATCATAATTTTTATGAAAGGTGAAGATATACATTTATACCTGTAAGAGAGTAGAGAAATGGATTTTTTTGCGGCGCAATTGGAATCGCCAACGTTGAGCGGCTTCTTTTCTCAGGAGAGGTTCACTGACCAAATGGGGAGCCGTCCCTCCTCGCGCCCATCCAAGGAATCCACGACCATTTATTTCCTTCTTGCTGGGCTTGCCGAAAACCGACCGGCGGTCTTCCACCGATTAATAAGAGGGCCGTCGACATTTGTATCACGCTTGTGTTGAAGGCTGAGCTCGTCCCACCCCTTCAGCAGAAATCCCCCCTAACTCCGAACCGTGCTATGCTACTCCTCCTCTCCTAAGACTTCTCTGCGCTCCCATTGGACCAAATCGGGGCTTCAAGGATCAACGCAGAGCTCGCAACCCGTCATCATGCTGGTTCGACTAACAGCTCCGCAGCTTTCAAATCTGAACTTTTTATTCGTTCGTAATGCACCGAGAAGCGGGATGATGAATCTCCGGGCACTCTCACTTAAACCATATCTTTAAGAGTTTAAATAACTGCGAAAAATATTCTGATGTTCTTTCAATTGATAATTACTGCTATGAAGTGCGTTCATCAGTACCATGAGAATAGCAGGTTCCCGGGTAGCTCGGTGGTCTGAGCTTTGGTCTGCATTATCACAGTCACTGAGTAATGTATTTAAAACTACGTTCACCTGCTTTGATTTTGTTTGAGCATTTGCTATATCTTATTTCATTTCTTTGTAACTTCATTTAAAAAATATCCATATCACTTGGGCGTTAGTTTATGGAGGTGTCTCTATTTATTACGAGCCACTTCTGTTGGCATGATTGGATTTTTTCTTGAAAACAGATGTAAAGATTTTGATGAAATTTTGAGATGCATCTTATATTCGGACGATAAAATAAGATTAAGAAAGATCTCATGGTTGGGAAAATCCACTTTATAAATTAATACATTACTTTCAATTCTCAAATTTAAAAATTGGCCTTATGGGTAACCAAGTTGACAACACTTGATACCATAAAGTTAGCAAAATCAAGATGCAACAACATGCACTGATCAACATGAATTGTAATTACCATTTGGTTAGTTACACTGAGTAATTTTTTGTTGAAAAATCCCTTACAGATGTTTAAGTTTCGTTTAATTCCAAAAAAACCGGAATTTCAACTTTTTAAGGCTATCTTAGGCGCATTCAGAAGGAGAACGTCGTTTTGGTGTCATTAGTAGCAGCAGCTAATACTTCTTTCGATGCTCATGTATGACTGTTACATTATGTACGGCCAAAAGTTTGAGGACAAAATTAAGTGAGCCACTTATGCTTCCCAAGGAAATAGAGTTTCAGGGACAGAATTGTTGTGCTTGGCTACGCGCTGCACCATAATTCAGTTGTGTTTTAAATACGTATCCTAACCTAAGAGTTGATAAATTTTTAGCGCTGATTTGTCGTTATATTATCCATTCCCGTTGAATAAACTATTTCTAACTGATAAATTATTATCGTTTATTAACATTCATAGGCAATTTCATGAAGTATTTTACGCTATAATTGCCGTGAACGATAGGGAAATAAAGATGTGTTTAACAATTAGTTTTTGGGTTTCAGTTAATCAAGGAATAAATGCTAAATGCGTGTACAGGATATCGGTAAAATACCTAATTGATTGTTAAAGAGTATCAAAAGTTATTTTAACAAAGGGAAAAATTGTATAAAATTCTTGTATTCGATTAGATAAGGGCATTCTTTGTCAATTGTTGAGGCGATCGTGTTTTGAATTACTTTATAATTTAGTTTTTCAGCAGTTTTCAGTGATATATTATCCATTATCTCCAGTCTACCAAAGGAATGAGCTAAACATCAATACTTGGAGATTGGAGAGACGCTATAGAGAGGAGCGAATCGATTTTTTAAACTTTATTTTTAACACTGGAACCACCGCACCGAGAAAACGGACTGCTAATTATCTTTCAGATGATTTAATCTGCTGCTAATTGTTTGTACACTAACAAATTATCATTATTGACTGTATCAAGTCCAAAATTAATTTAGGTTAGTCTTGCAGTTTTTATCACTACCAAGAATTGATAAAAACTTTACCTATAGCTTGACACACTTGTTTTTTTCCTTAAGTTTTAGTTCAACTTGCTATATACTTTTATTTCCGCTTTTTTGTGAGTAGCACTAACCAGGGCATAATTTAATAGAATTATTAGGCGTGTGTTCGATCATCATGGAATGTGAGAAATGTCGAGTACGGTGATGCCCTCAGAGGAGGTGATTAAGCTTGTGGTGGTGTCTGACGTCTAGCTTGTCGTGGAGGAGCAGTAAATCCATGTCCAATGCCACCCTCAGCAATCTTGCTGGCAATGCAGCGGAATTACGAGGTAGCTGGAGTATATATTCGCACTGTAAAGTAAATAATTCAAGCAACGACAAACAGTTTTCATACCAAAATAACGTGTGGCAATTGTTTCACCGACACTTACTTATCTTGTTGCGCAAGGGCATCTCGTCTTCCTCTGACCAGCTTGATCCTGAATCCAAGCTACCTCCCACATTATGAAATGCGTATTTGGGTGGAATTTCCACATTTTCTTCTTCAGCAAAATCTTCAGGTAAGTTATTTAGGGCAGCTATAATATCCACTGGCTTTAACTCCGGCCGTGGCGTGAGCAAATTCAACAACGAAAAGAGCAGACACTCACGTGCTTATTAGCCAGTTCCACGAAGCAAAACTGAAAAAATACGGAGGGCCGTATGTCGCCGCCCTCCTGATTGTAAATGGCGCCCTATAAGTTCAGACACGCCACAATAACAACCTCAAACGGCAAGGAGCCGGCCGGCGCGGCGCTGCGTTCCCTAATGAAGACAACGTAAAAAGACTTCCGTGCTCAGATACAAGGGCAATTCCGTCGTCACCCCTGCTGGCGGAGCAAAGAAGGTGAAGGGGGCTATCCGGTGACCCATAGAGTTTGCTTTGACCGTGTATAGTTTATACATTGTATTGTGTGCGCTACATACTTGCCGATACTACGTTTGAGATACATTTCAAAGCTCAGAAAACAGGCCTCTCGGACCTATTGCAGAAGCGGCAATGCGGCAGTTTTAGTGGGATCCCTGCCACTTAGGCCAATGATTATATTCCTGTGAACATGTGAAAAGTGCCGACGTAATGTATCATATCTATAGCTGTTTTAATATTAAAATTAAGATGATAATTCGTATTCACAGATTTTACACCACTGGGTCTGGCGACACCCATTGGCGGATCTTGGTGAATCCGAATTTATCTCAGGGGGGGTTAACCCGCCGGCAAAATAATTTTAAGCAAATCTTCCCAGTCTTTATTCATGAAGAGTCAGGAGACACCATCTTCTTAAGTCAAACAGGGAGGAACTAGTGGTAATAAGAAACGCTCACTGAGTCTGGCCAGACCCAGCGGCGGTTCTAGTGTTAAACTATGCCAAGTCAAGGTCAAAGTGGGACATAATTGAATTTTAGCAAAGAGAACGGTAACCGTGATTGCGAGTGAAAGGCAAGGAGTAATAAGGGTTGGAGTGATTGTTGCCGTTTGTTGTAACTGATATAAAGGAAGATTTTAAAGAAACACGTGCTTCAGATTTCAGTACTCTATGTGAATGTGCAAAAGTGAAAAAATCAAACGCATCAAATATATCACACCCTGATTTATTCCTCCTTGTGAGAATTTCAGGATAAAAAGATCATTACTGTATTTTCTATGGTAAGGAAAAAAAATTATATGCTTCAAATGATTTTGCATTTGCCTACAAAAGGTAGAGATCAAGGCAAACTCATTTAATGAACCCTAGAAAACCATTCTCTCCCTTCCAAAGGTGTGAAGGACGCTCTTATCACCTGCGCATATCTGTTCTTCGTTTTGGACACGGCTAAGTGGCCTCCTGTCGAAATATTACTTATGTTTCTTGGCTTCGGCTTGAATGTGGTGGTACAACCACTTCTATGCCTCACCTCCGCCCCCCCCCCCGCCCAATCCCTCTATGCACTTTACTTACACTCGCACACTTAGTGACACCGCGTGACCGTTTGTGTGTTTCTTCTACGCTTTTATTACCACCCAGGAATGGTCCATAACAAAAATTTCTGGGACAGCAATAGCTGATCGCTTTATAATGATCGAAGGTTTTCCCGGCGAATTATGTTGTTGAAGATTATTCGGGATTTCCACCGGGTCAGGTTGTCGGACGACTCGTCCATGAAAACGTCGGCAGAAATGGAGAACCTGACCCCGTGGAAATCCCGAATAATCTTCAATGATCGCTTGATACTTCCATATGTAACGTCTTTGCCCTGGTATGTTGAATACCTTTGTTTATTTACCTCGGAATTTCATCGAATGCTTAGGGTGTTTTTTTTACTTCTGTCTCAACAATAATTACTGTAAATGGTACTTGGTTTCTCAATATATTGCATATCCGTTTACGTTTTATTTAGAATGTAAATTTAATTTACATATTTTCAAATTTTGTGGAGCCGATAATTTTTTACGGTGACGTGAAATAATGTCTTTGAACGAAATAACGTGGCAGAAGCATAAAAAATTATCCAGGTTACGGGACCAAAGCGTTGGCGAAATAAAGTTTATTTTGTTGTCTTCTACTAGTAGTAGAAGTTGTTTCTTGTTGGAATTAAGGACGCCAGTTGAATGAGAATATAAGCGTTCCATGAATAATTATAATAATAATCTGTAATCTGTACACCGACACCGACAGCAGTACACCGACAATGACTATTTTATTTCTCTAGCGTGAGAGGAAAAACCAAGGGCTTCGATATCTTTTACTCATCAGCAGCACTCTTATTTGCGGCATTACATATTTGTGAGATGAGGGAGATGAAGCGGCCTCCAATATTTAATGAAATTTAATTTCCCCCAATTTGATGAAATAACGACAAACACGCCAACAAGGGCTAGGAGATTACTGACATTGTGGAGGAAAATTTAGTTTTCACGAACAATTGTATCACATGAAGAGGCTCTATTGGTGCTCATTTAAATTCATTAATAAAAAATAACAATATAAAGATCTACGCACAGTTGCTGAAAGAAGCGATCACAAATTATACACGAACTATGAAAAAAAAGAGAAGAAAGTGTTGAAAATAAGTGCTCTTGTTTACATTGTAACAATCTTCCTTCCATTTCCATTTCCAATTAGACCATTTAATTGACGAAAACAATGAATCTGTCGATAAATTTCACTATCGTGATGTATATTACCACCATCTTTGGTTGAAATATTATCATTAAAATATGATACATAAAAATATTTAGTCATTGATGCTCCTGATACGAAAGTGAGCATCAAGCAGAAAAAAAACGTTCACCTTAACTCGATCCTCAGCATCGGGATAGGAGATACCTTCTCTGCAGTCGGATTTTAGAGAAATTTTTGAATGCTGGAGCTCTTAACCCGAAGGACAATGTGAGTAGTTCAAATAAGTAAATATTGGTCTCCTCTCAGAAATACCTTTAACGCTTGATTTTGCTTTATTTACAATTTCAAATAATTATAATATACAATATCAGGAGATATAAAATGTGGTTATTTTGAGAGAAAACAATTCAGTTTTTTTTGTGAATAACGTACGAGGAAGAATGATGTAGGAGATGAATTTGGTGCAGCCTTTAGCTTAAAATATTAGCTACTTCACTCTTCTTGAAAATTTTAACGAATCGAACAAAAATGTGGGGTCATTTGAAACTTTGACAAAATTGAGGGTTGGCTCAGCAAACGCGTAAATGGATTAGAAGAGGAAAAGGATCAAAAAGGAGGTAAATAAGTGAGATATGCATTAGGAAGCCCACTATCCTCGGGATAAATCTCTTGTAGAGTGTTGAAAATAATTTTTTAGCTAAAATATATTTGTAATTTTATGTTAAATCGATTTTAAGATATAATTGGCAGAAAAATTCCCAGGTTCATTCCTCTACCGTGTCAACATGTAATTTTTACTAAAACACCGAACGTCTTGCCAGCCTCGTCTTCACCCTCGGGGAAAGTTCGGAACCTTAGAGATGAAAGTGATCCGCAGAGATGATTAATGACAGAGAAAGAGCCGCTATGAAAGACAGACCTTGAATTAGAAAGTTGTAGCTTTCTATCCCGTTAACATGCCTACAATTATGCGAGCGCTGTCTCTCGCTCCCTCTGTCTCTCTCTCATATCACGTCCCCTGCACCAGTTATATAATTTTCTTGTCAGATTGGCCATTTGTGTGATAATTAAGGATGGAGAACAACATGTTGAAATAAAAATGACCGCGGGAGTAAATAAAATATTCAAACGCTTAGAAGGTATTTATGGTAAATACCATTCGTTCGTCACACTTTAAGACGCTCAATATATTTTGCTATAACCAAACTATTATGGTAGGAACAATCACAAGCATTATATTAAGGAAATAGACTGCAGAAACTTTAGATTTAAAATGTCATTTTTCCAAGCACAAAAAGGGACCATCATAGTTGCGATAGATCAGGTCTGTGAAACTTCGACCCTAACTACTAGTAGGTGGAATAGACTTCGTACTTGTGCTTAATAACTTATCGTCATTATTATCAATTAACCCCGCTTGAAATGTCCAACATAATTTTGCTTGGAGCTCGATTTAATATCTTGTAGTACGATTTGTTATTCGCATAAGTAATGCTAACCAGTATCTTAACGTGTGTTCTGCACGTTAGCATGTTCATCTGCGTAGCCCTCTGCTATTTTCTGGATTAACCGCACATTTTTCTCCTGACTGCTATTTGATCTGTATCAAACGGCCGCGGATCATGCGAGGTTTGGGCTTGGACTGGGACGATGGCTGTATGCCTAGTGTGGAATCACCCTGTGACTCGCACCCCAATGGTCACTGGCACGGTACTTCGTAGATGTCTTTATAAAGATCAAAGTACTCGTACCTCATTCAGTAAGGACAATACTCTCAAAATGTCGAGGATGTGAACTCACAGGGTCTACAAATTTCTAATTTTTGGTGACCTTAGATAAATAGTTCGAGGTTATGAACTCAACGTTCCGTCATTGTCAAGGCCGGTGAGACCCTCCTGTTCAGAGCACTTTACTCTGTTGCACCGCAAAATGAAAAGTAAAAATGTTACTTTTAAGTACTGCTTTTATATTTCTTTTAAGTACTGTTTGGTTCTTAGCTTAGTTTATTCGATGCTCTAAAGCCATTTTTTTCTGATGAACCTTTCAATCCAAAACACTTCTACCTACCAAGGTCTCTAGAATATACAGGTTGCCTCAAAACATGTATAGAATAAGGTTTACCTATCTGCGCCACTATTGGCTTGCCTTTTACGTGACGTCTCTGACGTCACACGACGGTTATATTTTTATTCAGCCAGTCTTTGTAAGCGAGTTCATGTAATTAACCTTTTAATAAAGATTGAAATCATTATAAAAATAGCATTTCAAAAGAACAATCACCGAAGTGATGTTGAAAGCAGTATTATTGATTATCCATATCCAACACACTTCTATTCGGAGTTGACTGTGAATACGTCAATGATGTCACAGTAGCAGCGCTGGCGCCATTCGACATTTCGAAAATTTTTATACAACTCCGACTGCGGCTACCTGTGTGTTCTACGGACCTTGACTACCTATCACTCTCAGTATTAGCAAGTGTTGGTCATTTTCCTTAGCCCTAAAGATTCCCTTTGCCTCAGTAGGTACTTTTAAAATTTGCGTGTGAAATTGCAAACAAGAGAGTTATTTCATTTTGCTCTTTAACTATGCTAGTCACGCGCTAACTAAAGGCCTTTAATTTCTAGGGATAGTGGATGCCAGGGTCTTGTTGTGGATATGTTTAGAAGGACTCTACTAAAAATTTGGATTCTAAGTACTAGTAGGTCGTTAACACATGGTTTTGTATATATAGTATGAAGGTATATTGTCAGTGTTTAATTCGTGCGCGTCAGCCGCTAATTACGGCGGTGAAATTCCCATGAAGTGTAGTGAGAAAATAAATTACACCCTAAACAGGTATAGAGGCAAGGATGTGCCTGATGTGCTTAAGTGCAGACCACTGCGCTAACCATTACTCGTAATTCTCGTCGAAATTTCGGCAGTATTTAAGGAATCTCGCTAAGGCCCTTGCGGTCTATAATGGATGGCTATTGTAATAAGATGGTAATAAGAACTCCAAAAAACCCTTTGGAATAGAAAAATAAATAATCGTGGGTAACATAGTTATCCTTGTAATGGATCGAAAAAGCCAAATGCCTGTGCTTCGACTCTCGTAATATTAGAATTTCTTCTGCTGAGAGTTTATATGTGGAGATTGGTTGTATTTTATATGTAGATTTGCCGATGCTAGGAAAAGAGATGGTCCTTTATCATATACTCTCATCGGTATGTTACTCATTTTAAGATGCATGGGACCAGGTTTTTCCCGTGAAGCCCGATTTCAATAGTAGCTGCTGAACTAAGAGTTGACTTAGATAAATGAGGCTTCAATTGGACTAACAGAAATGTATTGGACATAGATAATGGGGACAGTTGAGTACTCGATTCACTGTTTTGCCCCACCTCAGTCCCCTTATATCGGAAGTCCTTCTTTTAACTTAAGAGAGTTGTATGGTGACTCGCTCTCAGGTTTTACTCAGGAGTTAGACAGAGCTAAGACCAGGAGCCTTTTCCCGAATGCGGAATGGCGGAAGGTATTCAATTTAGGAATGATCTATATAAATAAATTAGAGGAAATGCACAAATAACACAGTATCAGTATCAACAGCCCTGATGATGACTGGGAAGTCTTTTGTCGTAACGTCGGCTTTCCTGCAGGTATTACCCCAGTGGAAATTACGAGAAAAATTAATTTTAGTCAATAGTCTGGAAAGCAAATCTGTCATAAACGTTTCTATGTCGGTCAGGGACTCTGATTGTTATACAAGAGAGCGAAGGTTAAACTTCAAAGTCGCTTTGCATTTTGGTCCCAAACAGTCGGTTGGCTCATTCAGTGACGATTTCGCTTGAAACACGCCTTACCCAGCTGGAAGAAAAGGTGTCAACACAGTACAATGGAAACCGCCAGACATCAAACGCTGCAGCTAATCTAGCATCAAATCCGTATTTAACCACTTGTATCATCAGCCTTCATGTTCATCCAACTGTTTGTGTTACCTCTTTTATTGGCAAGAGACTGAAATTCAGAATAGGCACAGAAGTGAGTTCTTGATTCTTCAAGATGTTAAATTAAACACGAAATCACTTAAATGAGGTTGCGATATCCTGAGAAAGATTGAAGTTTGAGATTGATGGATTAGGAATAGAAACGCAGCGATACTAACCCTGACATTGTACTCGCAAATTTTAGAGTAAACCATTATTTCATGATTGCGACGAGGTAAATTAGCCTCCTCCTCAATTTAAAATGGAATATACTTGGTAAGTAATAGAACTTCAATCTTTTTATGAGGAGTCCTCGGTTTTTAACTAGAATAGGAAGTTTGAAGAACCGTATGAAAAGTAAAAAATTTTAGAAGGGCTCCTCATGATGTTTTCTTATTCTGTTATTTATGTCTAGTTCTGTAATTTAGCCTCTTCTTTAATTTAACTCCCCCCACGAGGTCCCAAACATGGTTCACACAAACAACCCGTTTTTAAAAAGACGGTAAAAGGTTTTTATTTAAATTATAAGCCGCAAAGGCCTTTATACCATCTTCTGTTGAACATATGAGTTAACAAAAGGATGTCAAATGAATTCAAAACGTACCCATCTATCCTTAAGTACAAGGTGCTTGGGTTAATATTAATTTTATTTTTTAAATAGCAGTAAGCGGACATTTTTTCGAAGGGGAATATCCCATTACATATTTTGATGCAACTTAGCACAGGGTTGGTTTGTTGCTTCAGTTAGATTTTCGGCAATATGCGAGGTATTTGCATTCATATAAAAAGACTCCTCTTCTCACAGTCCGGTGTTTTCATATCCCCTTCGTTGGAGAAGTAGTGCAAGGTTGAGGATCATTCTCTAGATTGGTAGATTCCCCTAATATTCGTAATGAAGAACAACAGATACCGCATACCACATGTTTTTTTCAAGCTAAAAATTATTGGAAGTGATGCTCAGTTCCGGCGTGCAATTTTTGTAATGATTGGAGGTAGATAGGAGCACGTTTCATCTATGCCTACATAATACCCTGCGATCCGCCGCATGGGCGTGTTGTAGGGGGTGTTAGGTGTCACCAGCCATGTAAGTTTAAGTACGTTGGAAGGCAAGCTAAATCTCAAGCAAAGCAAAATGATGGGCATTCCATTAAGGTGGTCAAGAAAAGACCAGCGACTTGGCATTCGATTACAGGTACTGTAACTAACGATAGTATCAAAAAGGTAATACACGATAAATAAAGAATTACCTCTGTAGATATGGTTCCGAAAAAATGCATCTATTCGTTTTCACGACGGACGATAAAGTCATAAGATATCAATATTTTAGATGATTAAAGGTAATCTGGAAAACATAAAAGACAATTGATTGGATGTTTGCTGTTTTTCAGCCAGAAAAATTTCTCTTCTTTCGGCTCTACTTTGTGTCCTCCCTCTTAAATTACCAGCCTCGCTTATTTTGTCCCAGCGAATTTCATTACTTTAGTTTTTTTAATGATTTATCTTCATTTCGTATTTCTCGCGCTGAAATTATAAAGCATCTACTGAAGCTTGTTATACCTTCGGATATCATATAATGAGCGTCTGATCGTCCGTGAACCTTATCTACTTGATCAGCTACCCTCCTGCTTTGGTTTCCACCTCTTGTTCTTCCCATGCCTCTCTTGCTCCAAGCAAAATCAAAGGCGACAATGGGCATCCTGGCCTTACCCAGCAACCTATGGCTGCTCATCCTAATTCACCGTCAGCCATCCTTACTTGTGCCCCTTGTGCCATGGATTGGGGCCCCATGTGCCAGGATTAGTCTCCTGTCTTGCCAATCTTTCCCCATTCTTCCGAGTTTCGAATTTGTTTTTCGTAATTCACTCAGTCACACGCCTTTCCCAAATCCAAAAAACAAACAAGTACATCCTGACTGGACTCAATGTTTATTTCTATAAGTGTGCTCATCACCACAATTGCATCTCGAGTTGACATTTCCTTCCGGAACCCAAACTGGTCATCGCCCAAACAGTACTTTTCCCTTCTCTCCAACATTTCATAAATTATTTTAAGCCAGACTTCGGCTGCATGTGATATCAAGCTTATTATTCTGTATTATTCGTATTTTGACGCTTTCTTCTTCTTTGAGATTGAAATAAAGAATGTTTTTACGAAATCCTCTGGCCATACTCCTTCCTTGTATATATTACGGTAAGTTCGAAGAAAGGTTATCTACCTTTCCTGCCAAAATTCTTAAGTAACTCCGGCGGTATTTTATCAACTCCCACCACTTTTCATGGCTTCATCTTTTAATGCATTCTCTATCTCTCTGTCAAGTACATATGATCCGAGGTTATCATCCTCTAATGTTCCCTCATCCTCTCTATCTAGGCTAACTGGTCTACTTTTGCTGTCATATAGCTCCTCCGCGTAGTCTCTCCATCTTTGAATATCTTCTTGTTCGATTAGTAACCTACCTGTTTTGCCTTTTATCTATAGTACCGTTTTCCCCCTTGTAATGTCCAATAGCAATTTTACTTTAGCGTGTAACCCACCAAATCATTCCCATTTCTTCAGATATTCTATTCCTCGCAATGCTCTTTCCACCATTTTTTCTTCGCTCGCTTGGTTACTCGCCGGAGACTATTGTTTATTTCCTCTTGCCTAAGTATTTTTGTCAGTTGTTCCACTTCCTTCTCTCCTCCATTTCCTAATCATTTCTTCCGTAACCCACTGCTTCCATACCCTACTTCTGTTTCTCACAACCTATTGATTCTTCCACCGTTCTTACTATGCTTATGTTCCCCCACTCTTCCTTGATCGATCCTATTTCCTTTGCTTTACCTATATTCCTTTCCTCTTGCTCTTGGCATTCCCTCCTTTTTTCCCCTTTCGGCGCTTCCAAGTTCTATCTCTTTGCCTTTCTGCTTTTTTGAGCCTTTTTAATCTAGCATCACATTTCGTCATAACCAAATTATGATCATCAGCACCCGGGTATCTCCACGAGTTTTGACAGTGTCTGAATCTTTGCCTAACCATTATGTAATCAATTTTTTATCTCCCAGTGTCTCCCGGCATGGTTCACGTGTACCTGCGCCCGAGATGATGTTTTAACTATATATTTGCGAATACTAATTTATTTCCCCTATTGGAGTCCGCGTTCCTTTTCTCCGCGATAATTTCTCGTTCCTAATCCTTACCCCTCCCACTAAATATGCATCTTTCCCTTCCCCACCACTTCTTTCCAATCGCCCATCACTATTACCATTATCATTCTCTTGCCCATTACTTCCCTAATTATCCCTTCTAGCTGTTCATATACCGCATTCACCTCTTCCTCCCTATGATTATGGGCTTGTACACCTGGACCAATACGAAGTTTGTCGGGCGTGCTTTTATTTTTACCACTAATAATTTGTCGCTCACCTGTTCAATAGTTACTACCCTAACCCTCAATTTTTTAGTTAGTACTATAGCTATCTCACGTTGACTCTCATCCACCGCTGTAGATTATCCTGTAACTAACACTCCAATAGTCTTTGCTATCCCTCTATCTCACCTCATATAACCCATGTCTCTTCCTCTATTCCATTTTCTGTTTAATATATTCCAGCTTTCCAGCCATCATCATTGTCCTCGCGCTCCAAGTTCCTATTTTCATCGGTAATTTTCTCCTTCTCTTCCTATTTTTAAATTCCGAGGAATGTGTATCCTGTTATGACTGTTGTGGAAGATTTTCGTGGGATGACGACGGCGAGGGCCTTGCCTGCCCGTTGCCGGGCACGGCACCCACCCTGTTAGGCGCTGCCCCGTAGTTGCCAGGATTCATTTCTCTTGGAATAACTTTCATATTCAGGATACATGCTAGTTTATAAGTACTCCCACCCTACTCCCAACAGTGCTTTTAACGTGATACTATCACAAGACTACCTTTCGTCTGGCTACTTTCCTTCGACCTATCAGGCATGTGTGGACCTACCGGGAGCAATCGTAGTTTCCTCACCCAGCCCTACTCTACATCTACATACTACCCTGTGAGCCGCCGCATGGGCGGGGGTGTTCTATTACCAGCCGTGTAAAGATGTAAGAGTTTGGGAGGTGAAATGGTGACGTGTGTTATGGTATTGTATTTAGTGGAGGTCAGTTTTTATTGTGGTCTCTTATTGTGTGCAGAAAGAACGAGTTTTTGTACCTATCTGTTCGCCAATGTAACAATCTTATTATATCTCTTCTGTCTGACCTAGAGATGTAGTGAGGCGACATGACAATATTCTCTATGTCGCTCTTACACACACCAGTTCTGAATTTCTCAAGCAAACTAAGCCTGGAGTGTAGCCTCCGAGTCACTAGGGGCTCCCACCTGAATCCCTTTAAAAGTTGTGAGACACTATTTTCGCTCGTAGCAGCTTTTAACAAAGCGTGCAGCTTCTCTTTGTATGTTATTAATTTTTTTGGTTGAATCTTTATGACCAAGGTCCCAAGTGCTCGCGGCGTATTCGAGGTGTGG
The DNA here is from genome assembly GCA_963169105.1 of Ceriagrion tenellum. Taxonomy (NCBI): domain Eukaryota; kingdom Metazoa; phylum Arthropoda; class Insecta; order Odonata; family Coenagrionidae; genus Ceriagrion; species Ceriagrion tenellum. The sequence goes on along the minus strand of OY720633.1, from coordinate 28,618,602 downwards.
CCTAACCAGAGCGAAGTAGCATCTCTCCTTTACTTTTTCATCCGAGGACCTTCCTATTATACGCTTAACAAAACCTAGTTTCTTTAATGCTGTGCCACATATACTTTGTATAAGTGTTCCCCTCGATGTATCAGATGTTCTCACTCTATGTGTCTTTGAAACGCGCAAGCCCTTCCTTTACGTCAAGGCTGCAGTCTGAGAAGGAGAATTTACACTTGTCACTGTTTGAAAACCTTTTATCTTTTTTATAGGCATTTAACTTGTGCGGTTTTGTTGAAAACCCTGAATATTTACAGTTCCCAAATGCTGGCTGGTTTTACTGGGCAATCAAAATCGCTTTTAAGTGAGTAAGTTTAAGTGAGATACTTAATTGATTCCACCTAATAGTTGCCGATTAAAGTGAATTAAATTATTCAAAATTTTTGCTACTGATGATGATTCCAATACCGAATTATAAATCTTAATTAATTTTTTTAAATAATACATGCGTTAATATTGTGTGAGCTCAGACGGTAATACAAAATTTTATGGTATAATGCATGTGCGGCAGAAGAGTTGAGACTGTATATTTTATAGCTACCAAATAATTAACTCAAATGATGAAAATATCATTTAATGGTGAATTATGAGAATGATGAGACCTTAAGCGCGCCTTGACTCATTTCTTCCGTATAATACCAGTACCAGGTTTCACGACATGTTTATGCGAGTGGAGGGCCAAGGTATGTGATTAAAAATGGCCTCTGCTTGAGAGTCAAGTCACGTACGTACCCTTAGAGACGAGGGATGCTCGCGAACGGGTTGGCGTAAATAATGAGCAGGATGGCTATCGAAAAATTGATTTACTGCTCTGGTGTTATTTCTTTATGCGGAAAAACTTGTATTCCAAGTTCTATTTTGACACACGAGATTAAAAGATGAGCTGTAAATTGATGGGATGATTGGAGAAATAATTGAGCTGTTGTTGGTCGGAAAAATTAGTTTTGATACATCAAAGATCATCACAATCCAGGCATATGGCAGTTCAAGTAAATAGCTCAATCGTCCTTTGGACTGACCCTCCAGGGATTTTGTGACCTTGTAGTCTATAAACTGAGAACAGATGTGAAACTATCATTTGACCTTTTCCAATCGGCCTTCTTTACGTTATAGGTTATTTACATATTTTTAGATACCAGATTATGGCAATTCATGAATTGATGTGATTATTCGTTTTTTATGTAAAAATTATGCTTGTAAGTATTAATCGTATTGGGAAATGATTAAGTTAAATAAACTTACTTCCTCAAAAAATATGTTCAAAGGAAAACAAAATTCATGAGTGTGATTTGAAGGCGTAAATCTAAGGATTATAAATTAAAATTTTCTCCAACATGATGACTTGCTAGAATAGCTAAATGTTGGATGGGTTATGTACAATCTTAAGGATTGATTTTCAGAAGAAGCCAAATCCCATTGCAGAAGACGATTCGAAAAATTTTCACATACATTTGCATTGTATGAATTGGCACTTTTATTACGCATTTCCATGGCTGATATTACGCCCATAAAATTTGGCAACAAAAGTTGAAATGGTATATAAAACTAGCCTATTAGATACTCATATGTTTTTTTCATTCCAAAGTAATTATTATGACACGTCTATTATTATTAAATAATATTTCCGGAGCACTATAATTGTACCAGGGCGACTCGATCGGTATATTTACTAATTTTTGCGTATTAAAGGGTGATAGTTTTATGTTGTTATCTTCTGAATGAAGAAAAATTTTGAATTTTAGGCTTAAGACACTTCATCGTATGAATATGAGATACACTTTGAGACAAATTCATTTTTTGTGACGCCATACGTGAGTTTTGGATTTAATTATTTGCACTTGATTATGGTCTATTTTCTCCCACTAAAGGGCAAACCAAGTCTGTCAAAATCATAATCGAGGGACTAAGCGCAAAGGATTTATGTGTGAGTGACACAACTGACCCCATGGTGTGGGAGAACATAATATTATGAAACTATGATTAGCCGTTCTAAAAAAATCTAACGCCGATTAAAAGTTTCAAAGCGATGAATGAGAACATACGTGGACAAGGAATGGATGGAGCGGATGTTTCGTGCCTTTTCCGGGAACTTTACCGCAGGCATACCGAACGACCTTTGAAACTCAAGCAGTCGTGAGACGTGAAACCCAAGACCGACCGCATCGGCGCCTTGGACTCGAGAAATGCTCGCCTCCTTCCGAAATCCCGCTCGCGGCCTCTGCTTCAACCTCTCTCCCTCACAACTACTTCTCGAGCCATCCTCAGACGGCTCACATGTCCTCCCACCTCTCACCCTCGGCTCGTATCCTCGACGCCCATCCTTTCCCAGGCATCGGAGAACGATCGTAAACAAAGAGGCGTCCGTCGCCTTGCGAGATTTCAGTCAAGAGGACGATGTGGAGGAAAAAAAAATGATAATAAAAATTCCAGCCTTCGGTGTGGAAGAAAGATTTTTCGGAAATCTTCAGAAAATTTAATTTCCCTTCGGCAAGGCTTTTTTCATCTTCCAATTGGCTTGTCCTTTTTTTTCTTTAATAACTTCTCCATCGGATGTGGGAAGCAGAAGAGGGGACGTGGGGGACCTGAAATCGTGTCGGCGTCATCGATAAAATATGGTTTGGATGATCACGATTCCCACTTTACGGTCTACATCTGACTCCCCCTAGGGACTAACCTATTGACCTTGACTCCCGCCCTCGGGTAGGCGTCGGAGACGAGACGCACTTAGCCCGCCAGCGCTGGCTGCCATCTCGTGATTTGGGTGTGTGTGTGTTTCTTCTCCATGCCTGACGGTCATTTAATTTCCTTCATTTCAGAGAACCTTGCTTAAATCACGAGGAATTATTTTTTCCCCAAGATTATGGTTGCAGAAAAATGTTTGCGCCTGCGCGTTGCGATTCTTCCTGTGGTTATAAAAGGATTGTCGCAGAAGTAAAAAAAGGACACTCGACTACCAACCTATCCTGCACTCAGTTAGCTTGGACAGAGCAAAAGGTAAGTAAATAGTAGAGCAAGTAAGTGGGCATACAATAGGTTATAGCACTTTCACTGCTGAGTCATGAATTGAAATCTTCTCTTTTAATGATTTGGGTAGTATCCATATTTTTCTGGCGTTTAAAAGCTATTTTACCGATCGGAATCGTTTTTACTCTAATGTTACTAAAAATACCAAAAAAAATAAAAAAGATTGAATTTGGCATACTAGGTGTTAATATAATGTATTTTTATATTATATTTTAAAGCGAAAATTTGCTTTACAACCTTGTAGTACGTGAATTAAAATATGCCCATTGAGGTGGGACTAATTTATAACAATTTACGGGATTTGCTGAGAGGTACACTTGATATAATACGAATTGGAAAGGGAGGGCACTTCTGATGAAGTTAAGGCAGCATAGGTGAAATGTGGTCACAAATAAGTTGTTGTAGATGGACGGTTTGAATAGAAAACTCCGCAGAGTGTTGGGGAATGATTGACAAGACAGAGAGAAGTGCTTTCAATCTTTAACATTTCGGTGATGCGAATAATGGGAGTAAAGAGGAGATTCTTATAAATGAGTCATTTATCTCGGTTCACCAGATATATCCTGAATATCTTTTTGGTGAAATTATATAAAGACATAGTTGCTTGCAGGAGAATTAACATTGAAAAAGTAGTTGTTATTCAGTGCAGGTATTATTTATGACTGAATGAAACCGCTTAGTGCTATGCATTAGAACATAAATTCCATTTGGTTAAGAAATGAGTTCACACTTAAGCTCGGAATGAATCAAATGATCAGTGTTTCCTTTTGAATTAAAGGCAATGGCAAACTCCAAAGCGCCTTCTCTGCTGGTCCTTGTCGTGGCTGCTATATCCATAGGATGCAATGTGGAAGCAATCAGCAGGTTTGCTGGATCGTGCCCATCTTTGGATGCAGTGTCCTTCTTCAACCCTAATTCTGTAAGTAAACAAAAATCCTGAAGCATTGAATGGCGAAACATACCGAATGAACGGTTGAGTTTTTGATCCTCTAAAACATGTATGATATTCAGTAGTTAAAAAAATCGTTAATTTTCCTGTTTATATTATATATTCTATATATATTATATATATATATATATATAATTCTATACAATATAACTCTAAACTATACATTTATACATTAGCATATCGGTTTATTATCAGTCAGACTCTGCTGCGCACGGGATGAGGCGAATTAAACGTACCAATTCATCCATTTAAGAACCATAAGAATGCCAAATTTGACGTCCCATTTTAGGGGCCGGTAGCCGAAACCAGAAGTTGGGCAACAAAGTGGCCTATCATCAACGTCGTTATAATGCTATGCTCTAATACACGTAGTAAGGTTAGATTATAATTCATTTGTCACAAATAATACTTCTTCAGGCAAGTATAAATTTGATTCAATGGTGTTCTTGTTGCTGCTATCAATAACGTTAGTCTGAAATCTCCAGCCAGTAAGGCAACCAAGTCTTGTCCCATAAATCTTAACACCTGAGCTGATTCCAACGCTTATCTTATGGGAGAAAAAAGTGAGCATTCTGGGGCAAAAGTGTCCAATTGAATCATTGTTATCACCAATCTTGGGCGGCTAAATGTTCAACCCTTGCGGCCCTTGTACATTTTTCGAATGTTTTGTGTCTTTCTAATGACGATTATGTATCTACACGGCTCAAAATACACAGCTCATTATTTTTATAATTTTGAGATTAAATTTGAAAACAGTAACTTGGTAAATTGAGCACATTAGAACCCTTAGCAACTCTTATGAGCTCTAGGAACGTATGAAGGATTAATAGGTGCAGCACGTAGGTCTACAGCAGTGTGAAAACTTCTACGTAAGTAATATAGTACGTGTACCGGTGAATCCTAATTATATGAAACAATGTGTCGCGCTAAATGCAGGGGCTATGTATATACAACCCATTGAGTGCAATTGAAAATGTTGGAGTACAATATACTCCAAGAGAAATCTATCTGACATTTGCAAATATTGATCATATAATTTAATATTTACCATCAAAGCCACAGACAATATTTCTCGTACATATCCGGAGATCATGTTGATGATGTAGTATCCTACCGCTGAAAACTGAAAAATTTATAATTTGAGAACTGAAAACTAATTTAGTAACAAATAATTAACCTTTGATCTAAATGGTCAGCGCCAGATAATAACTATTTCTACTAATGTCTTGTGCGCAATATATGTAAGCCAACTTTGTGAGTTAGAGTATTGTACAGTTAAAATAAAATCCTCGTCACTTACTCGATTAATCCTTTGTCTTAAGCGCCCATTGACTACTTTTTGCGCGTGTGCATTAAAAAATCAGCCTGGTCATTAGTTTTCCCAACTCAAATATTAATACCAAAAAAGAAGAAAGGACGCTCAAATAACCATTGAGAATCGCTGAAAATGTTTCTCAGCTCCGCACTAAGTGTTGAAAAAATATATTTTAAAAAGTGAAGGGAAGAAATTAGAATTTAAACCAACAAGTCATATAATTTTATAGAAATTATTGCCTGTTCATCAATTTTTCCTTTTCAGTTCAAAGGTGTGTGGTACGAGTATGGAAATTTCTTTCCCGTCTTTGACGACATTAATCGATGCTCTAAGTTTTCGTTTGCTGACCCTCTTTTCGGAGTGATGAGTTTGGACATATCCGGAAAGAATATGCTGTAAGTAATTACTTATGCTCATCTTTGGATGTATTTGATGATATAATTTCATAGAAAGCTCATGTTTGTAAAGTAAATTCTGCTATGGAGACTTAGGGACATTTAATGTTTTCAGAAACTTCCAAACCGTGACTGTCAGTGGCTCAGCTGCAGTCACTGGGAGTAACGGAAGATTATCGGTGACATTTCCTCCTGTAGGTAAGTTATAACAGTTCCAAATAAGTAATGTTCCATTGTGGTGTGTACATTGCACAGGTGCATAAGAGAAAATGTTGCTCTTAAACGCTAGGCACAAATACAACGGAAGCATAAGCTGAGGAGAAAAATCCGGCGCAACTGTAAAAGCTCGCATATTCGAAAGTAAGCTTGGAGGCTTACGAGTCTAAGATTGAATATGTATTAAAAGGGTGACCTTTGCAGAAATAAATACATATAAGGGAGTGAAAAGGAGACTGGTTTAAGAAGGCAAAACGCTAAACGTAGGACGCAGTGACCACTCGTTTCCATTACTAGCTTCTCACGCCAGTAACACAAACGAAAGTAAAAAGTTCGCCTTGTGGACCTAATATGGCACTAACTCTAGTAAAATCTACATTTAGATGGAGCTACTAGCGTCCACGATTGTCTCTGGGATTTAAAATGAGTGTAAAGGGAAATCAGTGATGTGAGTGGAGAAATGTAGGGCTATCAGAAAGACAGCAACATCATTATGCAGAGAATAGAGAAACTCTGTTAGGCATAAGCGCCAACGCGTCCACTCAGAGGAGGAAGCAGTGGAATGAACTAAACATACAAATTAGGAATGCAATGTGAATCACCCAAGTCCTCATGCAGTTATGTTATGTATTGTGTATGGCCGTGAATGTATGCTCTTAGTAATTTTTTTATCGTAGTCGCTAAGGTTTAAGGATCTGAAGTATACATTTTTACCTTTAATGAGTATCCATTTTCCTATTTTTCTGTGTCAATGGTTATTATGTTATAGCTACTTGCGTGTAGATTGCTTCAAAATGTTGAAGCCATTTTTACTCTTCACCAGAGTTGACCTGCATTCATACTACAATTAAGCTGAAAACCATGTGAACACCACTTGCCATAGCCGCTTTATTGACCATCATTCAACTTAAGTAATGTGAATGGAGAATAAAAAAGAACGACATGTTGAGCAGAGTGATATGCGGGATAATAGTAATTGCGGTAAATGCGGGCATGGTAAGCGTAGGAAAGATGAGCGAATATTAGCGATTTTAGACGCCATGGAGGGCTCCAGATACAAATCGGCCGCTTATGCAAGCGCAGAGGTGGTGGCTTCAATGCTGAGCTATACGTGTTGCAGAAACGTATTCCATGTTTCCATCGCTTTCTGTTCACGATCCCAAATTTCAAAACCCAACTCATGCTTCTCAAACTTTTCTTTTCATAGCGAACGAAACAAGCATAATTGCCCTCTTCTTCCCATCGTGAAAACTATTAAAACGCTTGTGCGTAAGTGGACTGCTTGGTTGACAGGCTGACGCGGTTGACGCGTTATCCTCTCTGAGAAGTTCCATACCTACATTGAGACATCGTGATTGGCTATATGCCTAAGAAAACGACCTAGTTTTGTTGTTAATGTCATCACTTACCTATTGACATTTAAGTAAGTGCTTATCATTTAAGTTTATTCCCTTTTTGTTAATTTTGTATAATTTTGATGAGTTTGAACAGACTTATTAGCCGTTAACAACAAAATCCTTATAATAGTCTTACTAGTGGCCGTTCATCAGATCTATTGAAAAAATGAAGGACACAGAGTAGAGGGTAGTTTATTACTTGGGAATGTAGCAGTGTGCTCAGTGTATCACCATGATGCTCACATTCTACAGAATTCTTGTGGTTTATCTCGTTTATAGTTAGCAAGCAACCTCTAAAAGAGCTTAAATTAGCGCAAAAGCCACTTTTTCGCCGCATATTCATATTTATAATTTGTAAAATGATTACATTTATCATTAGCAATTTTGTGGATGAGTGACAAAGGTGGAAATATTATATGACTATAAATCGACAATTTTTACAAAATACATGGTATAAAATGTGTTATAATATATATGAATGATATGAATTAATATCTCTGCAGACTTGGATAATCCTTTTCGCCAAAATATTCGCTATCTTGAGTTTAATGATTGAAAACTGAGGCTAACAGGAAAGTGAACCTGGATTTACCTTTCATTTCAGCTCCATTACCCACCGAGTATCTGGTTCTCGGCACCGATTATTCCTCATGGGCTGTCCTCTGGACCTGTCGAAATACACAATCGGATAATATTCGTAAGTAGATGAAAGTATTTTAAAATATGGTGAAATATTCTCGGGTTTTCTTCAGGGCTTCAAGATCTTCTTGTTGGTTGAAGTTACGATGAAAGACTTAACCATCCTATTCGATGGCTTTTGTTCATCAAAATCCCCATAACTAATGTGAAATCATTATTGAAACATAAGCTCCTTAGGATTCTTTAAAGGAATTCATCAGAACAATTACCCAAAAAAGTCAAAAAGCGTTTTCTATATAATAAAATATGTAATGCTAATCAATTATTTATGAGCAAAAATTGCCATTAGAAATATTGCAGAAAGATGCCAATGCAAACAAATTGTATGCTAACAAAGGAAGTCCATTTATTACATTTTAATTTCATTAAATTTTCTTTGTCGGCAGTGAATTTTTTACGGTAATTTGTAGTCAGTGGGTTGCGATTGGACTATTTAAATTTAATTAGGAAAGTAATGACAGTATTATGTTAAGATTATGCTCAATCTTTAGATAACTCTAATATGTGAAAGTAAAAATGAAAATAATTAAGAAATACCCGTGAAATATGATAAACTGGAAGGGCAAACCAAACCTTCATATGGATTGTACCAGCAGTTTTACTATTTTAGTGGTAATGGTGAAATTAGCAGGCTAGTTACGGTGCACTGATGCATGCCGGGAAAATAATAAGAAACATTTCTTGGACAAAAGAAATTGTTACGTGATTTCTTTATTTTCTCTATCTATAATTTTGCTAAAATTTGGCAGTTGGTGATCATTGAAGAATTATCACTCTATACATGCAATGTATAGATACTTGCTGGATAAGGATTGAATCTCAACTCCATAAGTGGGCAATGCGTAGGAATATTAATACACAGCTTACTTGCATGAAGGGAGCCTTATTCAGTCATGTTCGACATACCTCCTAGATGAGTTTATATTTGCATTGACGTAATTTCATACGTTCACTTGATACTGTAAGAGATGGTTTCTTGATTTCGCTGGAAAAAAGCATTGGAAAGTAAGTCGTCCAAGCAAGATGATTATATTTCCACATAAATTCCATTTTAATGGGAAAATTCTATTTCAGCAGCACATTTAGACAAATATTTCTAGACTACTTAAAATTTCATTGTTCTTCTCAAGTACTTTAGTGAGTAAATTATGGGTTGAGATGGAATACAGGTCAGTTTATCCTTCTCTAATTGAGAGGAATATGGGTGAAGTTTTTAAAGTGATGGTGCATACATGCACTTCTTCATTTTTATAAACGACGTAGTAATAGAACAGATTTATATCACTGATCAATGTTTTCCGCAAAAAGTGAGCATCTAACCGTGACTGACCTCTACTTCAAAAAATGACAGATTTTTGTAGAATTGACGTCTATAAATGACAGCCATCGCCATAAAATGGGAAAAGTGTGATAGCTAGTCTATAACATTAACAAACTTTAAATAATTTCAATAAATTTATCTTTAATTTGAGAACAAAATTTCTCCGTATTTAATAAGTTACATTTCCCCGCAAGGAAGCTTGAATCTTTGGTGTAATAAAATGATTGCATCATTCACCTGAAAATTTTTCTTTTCGGAGAAGTTCAAACTTTTGTTTTCCCTAATGAAATGTGTAAATTCTTTCTTTTCTGATGGCAGTATAAACTTTTAAGCCTCGATATTCTTAACGAAGGCATATTTAATGCAATATTTTATTTTATTATTTTAAAAATATTGATGAACGAAAATTCACAACCACATAACAAATTACTCGCATGTTGCGATTAAATTCAATAATACACCACTCATCTGCGCTTCCTGCGTTCCTTAATATTTTTAAATCTGTAGAATTGGCATTTATGAACGGAGAAAGAATTGATCTCTTTACCGAAGTATTTGAACCTCGATAAAAATAATAATTTCATGAGTGCCCACTCTAAATGAGAAACCCAATTATTTTTTGTAGTATGTGAGTTATTCCTGCAATGGAATGCTTTTTTATGTAAATACCACTGCTAGTAAACGCACTGATATAATAATGATAATTTTGCTATTATTGTTCTCCAAATACATTCACCATACAATAATATTCGATGAGATAATGAAGCTTAGAATAGCTTTTTAACTTGTATAGCGTTTTTCTGCCCGTGATTTTCATAATAAATTAACCTCTGTATTACAGAAAACGTTATAATACTTACGCGACTACAAGCGCCGCCTCAGTTCACCGTTGACTCAGCACTGAGGGCCATTGACTCCAAGAACCTCTCCAGATTCAGCTTTAAACCAGTGGATCAGTCATTCTGCTGAATTGTTCTCCGAAAAAAATTCCATCGGTGGTGAATGTATATCAACTTTTACATGTTATTGCAAAAGTGGGAGCGATTAATTTGTTTATCTAAATATTTCCGAGACTGGGTGTATGCTATATTCTCTCAACACTGAAAATTTCAATAAAAATTTAATATATGATAAGTTTATACTGTCCAAAAATTTCATCCTTTTTATTATCATCTAACGGGATGAATCCAAGCACATACAGCCTACTGCAGCTGTTGGCATGAATAACGAGTAAGGTCTGTGTAGGGCCAAGTCTTAACTGGGATGAATAATTATTACGTGTGGAAAAAGTAGATAGGAAACATTATTTGGTGATGAGTAGAGTAAAAAGGTGAAGTAAACCTTTTTGTATGAAGATAGTTATTACATGAACAAAGTTTATTGCTTTATTTCAAACGATTTAAAATTGACTTAGGTCATTGGCCTTTATGGCCCAAACAACTTGGTGGGATATCAAAAGAGCACCTTAAATCTTTCCATTCGTATTTTTGCAGCTCCTATGTTGCTATGGATACATATATATATATATATATATATATATATATATAGCTCATTCAGGGTCAAGGATATGCAGAGCATTGGAAATTGGCCGTGGAGATGAGGACTTGGTACGCTTCGTCTTGAGTTCGTGATTTCCCAAATAGAGACGTGGGCGATTACTGGGCCAATTCAAAAAGAATGAAGAGCGAAAATAAGAGGAAATTACGTGGTGGATGGCATGATAAATTTGAATTCAAAAATGCCCTTTCGGTAAAAGAGGCGATATATTAACATGGAGGGATTGGATTTTTTTTACATGGGGCTATACGTTTGCTGATCTATAAAAGGTTGTTCACCACACTGTGAATCCGCAGACATCAGTTCGCGAGCAACCTAAAGGTAAGTGTGAATGTATAATGGCAAATTGTTCGTAAGATATTCGCTATTTGCCCAAGATATTACTTCTTAATTCTATCAAACAATGTTTCGAGTTTTGCAGCTAAAACATACCATTCACTTCATTATTTGACCGTTTTAATAACTTTTGCATCTATTAGGTGATAAAAGATGTAGTATAACACCATTTTCCTGAATGAACAAACATTGCAGAAGTTACCTTAGTCATAGTTAAGATGAGTTATAGGAAACAAGTAGAGTATCGTGTTGGTGATAGAATTAACAATACAAACTATCGGATTATTTAAGTCACTCACGATTTTTAGTGATTCAGTGTTTTTCTTTCGTCTGCAAGTACTTCCGTACCACAACCAAGGTTTTAGCGGCGTTTGATGCGCCTTGATTGGCTCTGTTATGCAGCCGAGGACCGTTTACCGAGGTTTTGGAATTATTTATGGGAAAGTAGGGGAAGGAACAGGCGTTGAAGGTTGAGATAAAGATTGGAAGGCCCATAGTTGGTTGTTTGTTAGTTGATGGGAGTGAGGCAAAAATAGTGTCGGCAGTTATTGCGGAGAATATCAGTATGGCATTGGGTGTTTACGTAGCTCACGGAGGACTGCGTCGTTTCTCGTGGACCTGAGAATATTTAAAGGAATTCAGAACCCAAATCCAAATTCCCCGATAACGAGACCGTTCCCTTCAACTTCATTGAGACCACATTTACTATAAGTATTTCTAATATAATTCACGTATAAAATAAACTATAAAATATAAACTCGGAGCATTATTTGTTTTTTTCCTGAATAAGAAACAGTTTCAAGAGCATTCTTGAAAGACCACTGTCTTAAAACTACACTCCATGAGCTAATGCTTAAAATAAGCCAGCAAAAATCATTTATATAAATAAAAAAATGTTGATAATGCTAAGGATTTAGTTCGTCGGTTTTCATTGAACAAATACTCTCATAACTGAGGTAGTACTTACACATGTATAATTGAGGTTTTTCATGTGACTCCTTACATTTTATGACACTTAACGTGTAGGTTCAACCGCAATTTCCAAACGCGACATCAAATCAATATGAGTGCGTAGTTAAAAATTAGCCACATTTTTCATTTCGGTAAAATATTTTGAGAAAGATTCTTTTCGTGGATTTTGGAATATAATATAGTAGAACAGGGATGAGAAGTTCGATACTTTTCCATTGATTAACCTTTTTTTATCATTGCAGTTGTTGGTTGTTTGAGGTAATGAGGAATGTTTGTCATTAAGCACTACCGTTTGCTTTTGTAACCTGCCGCAACTACTCCTACAAAAGTTGGAAAAGAGTAAAATAACGTCCTCCGTTTCAGCATGAACCTTTTGAAATCTGAGTTGAACTCACCTTGATAGGAAACCTCAGTCCCCTGGGGCTCAAATCCGCCCCTCCCCCCGATAGCTGTGATAAACAATCCCCTTGCTCATATCAGTTTATTGAAAAATTGGCTTTTCTTTGTACAAATAGAGTTTGCGGATTAGATCCATCTATGCTTTGTAGTTTATAGTCCGAAACCCTTCGCAGCATTCCCATGACGAATCCTAGTCTTTTCAAAATTAAAAAAAAAACTGGCGCTTTCCCAGCGACTAACGACTGTGTGACGTTATCGGGTTTCTTACCGGGTAAAGTGGCTTGCTACTGTAGAAGTTTCGACGTATGACTCTTCCATCGTCTACTGAGCATGATGCCAATGCCTCTTCTTACCTCGCGTATGTGACCGTGCTCGTGGATGTAATCGGCTCTGTTTGGACCTCCCGTCAATGCTTCTCGGAAAATTTGTTTCTATGATTGGATTACAGAGTGCCCAGAGTCTAAATTCCAGTTGGGAAAAGAGAACCAATAAAATCTAAACTAATAAATTTGCCAATAAAAAATTATAATAATTTGTCTCGGTCCATGTTTCCAATCCGTAGAGTGCCATGCTTCATACGAATGTTTTCACATACTGTTTCCCGGCTTGTAGTCCTATCTTCTTTGAGCAGAGCTGATGTCTTTTTCCCATGAAATTCTTCTTAGCTTGGGCTATTCTCCTCTTAATGTCCGATGTACTTCCATCCCACGTGATGGTACTTCCGAGATAGGTGAAGGAATCAACTTGCTCTAACTTCTCTCCTCTCAGGGTGATTTCAAAATTCAGCTTCTCTCTTCCGCATACTACCTAGCCATATGAAAGCTGTATGAAACCATATAAAAAATGAAAAATTATTTTAGTCATCTGATATTTTTGCACTAAAATAAAACCAATATTGCGCCAACAATCAACATTTGTAATCGCAGCATTTTGTTCTTCTCTATTCCTACAATTTCAAAAGACCTATTCTGTTTATTTTAATACCATTAGTCAATAGATGCATAAGATTATTAATAGTAAGAGTTCATGTCACTTACTTAAAAATCGATAATATTCTAGAGCTCGCATTATCAGAATAAGGATGTTTCGGCTCTATCGTAAGTCGATGAAATCGCTCAATGGCGAAATCTGATTTTAGGAGCAACAGTTTGCTAAGTTTTTTTGGGAAGAAAATCGAAAAAATTAGAATACACATTTTATCTAGGGACAATGTGGGGAGATGATATGGATTTGAGGGAAACTGGTGGCAACATTGGCATTCTCTGAACAAAAAGTCACTAAGGGTCAATTATTATTGTCCAGTTTGGAAAAATTAAAGTGCTCCTAACAAGGAATGATAGAAGGGATGGAAATCTCCACCACTGCTAGGAGTCCAACCTCTACGTCTGTGATAATGATCATGGAACAATTCTTCCCATCAACCAGATTGAACAGAAAATTTGTAAATAAAACAAAATACTTACCCACGTTAGTCGAGGTTAATTATTTTCCTGTATTTGGTTATAAAAAGATGCAAAAGATTTATTCGCATTTCCTTGCCGACTGAAAGTGCAGAATGAACATTTGCTTTGCCAATAAAACATTATAATAATTTATCTCACTAAGTAATTGTGATGATAGTCTTTCGCAATTTCTTTCAAGTCGGTTTATCCTTTTGGAAGACAGTATTGCAATTTCAGTGATTAGAATTTTCGGCTCTTTTTCTCAAATTTCACATGAAAATATTTGATAATATTCATACCAGGAACGTTTCACGAAGCCTTCACTCCAGGCACAATAGTTCCTTGAGTAATAAGTATTTGACCTTATGTACTAAGTGTCTTATGACCTGTTGTGTTTAAAAATATATCGAGGATCATTTAGGAGTCCACTAAAACAATCCCCTTTTTATGCTTCCTGTATGTAATTTAGAAGGCCAAGTAATACACATTTATGAATAAAATTGATGCAAAATGTATTATTTGATCATGCAGAAATATTACCACAGTTTTTCATGATCTGCCATTTAAGTTACATGATACTAATTTCTTCTTTTTACGCGCATATTAGATGAGAGTGAAAATGCCGGTCTGCCATTATATCCTATCGGTGCTGCTGATATTCTTCGGCCTGGGAGGAAGCCGCGGACAGAAGTTCAGCTTTGGAGCGTGTCCCACCGTAATTATACAGGATATAAACCTTGATCATCTTGGTGTAAGTTAAGTGTTTCCGAACATATGACAGCGCATGAGTAAGTTTAAGTATTGCGTTATCTGATGATGCGTATGCAACTCCACGAGTGTCACCTCTTTTTACTCAGTGTAGTACATAAAATTTGTTATAATTGATGATTAATATACCTAATAACGGAGTACGAAGCGAAGATAGTTATATTATTTCTGATGGATACGTTCTGTATGATTGGTAAATCCAGTATTATATGTGATTCTTTTAAGGTGAGCTTTATGTCTTTAATTTGTATGGTAAGAAATATAAAACTAAGATTTTATTATTTAAATGAATAAAACAGCTAAGAAACCATTACCAATAAATTTGACAAAAGGTTCTCCGTAATTTAACACCGATTTGTTATAATTATATTCATCTACCGTTCGTTAAAATGAAGAGTTTGAAAAAAATATATTTTTGCGAAGGGTTCATTTCTCATCAAAAACATAGCTTCAGAAGAGATTCATTACCTAATGACTCAGGTTTTCTCCGATTTCAATTCTTACATATGCAAGCATGAGCTTTGTTTGAATTTTTATCCCTTTTTTAAATCCAAAAATAGCATATATAAAAATTTTTGAAAAAATAACATGGCTCGCCGAATGCGTTCTTCCAATTTTGACCATGCTTGACACAACTAACATCATTTATTTTTTTCTGAATTTATTTTGTAAATTTGGAAAATTTTAAGGGTAATGATTTATTTCTAGCAAACTTTTCAAATTTCACCGTAATAACTGTGCTTAAACAAGTAAAGTTTTATTTCACTGAAAACTTGTTCATTTGGCCGTTCGACCTATAAACAGTTAATAAACCAAAAACGAAATCTTATTTTATGTTTATAACTCTTCGTTGGTACAAAGGTATTATGAGCTAACTCTGAAAAAAGTTTGTAAGATATTTTTTGTTTATTTTTCAGAAAAAAAGAATTACTTTAAGTTCTGCAAAACATTACCAGACTCTGTTATTAGGCCGAAGCAATTTTTGATGTAGAAGAATTATTATACAAAAATTCAGAAAATAGATAAGTTTAGTAGAAAAATTTATTGTAAAGTTTTATGTAATTACTTAATACTTATATAAGGGCGGCGCTATTGGGATGAACGTGAGGTAAAAAGCCTTCTTACGAGGTATAAAGTGGCAAATGGGAGTTATGGCTGACAATGCTTACGATTCTCCAATTTGTGAGTAAAGTTTCACCGTGGAAGACAAGGTTGTTATGTTTTATTTATTGGCCAAGACATTTGGATTAAAATCGGATGTTTTTCTAAAACACCTTGCCAGAACTATTTCATTAAATTGGGTTATGTGATACGTGGGTTACCAAACATCTTTCTAGCCTAGACGGATTTTACAATTCAATCATGTTGAAATACTTTTGGATGCTGTATTTTCTCTTTAAAATTTAGCGAACGTTTCATTTATTAAACAATCCGAAAGCTGTCATGAAATACACTGTATGCTGACGAAGCTGTAATAGTCTGCTACTAAAGCTTCCATACAAGATCTTTAGCTATCATGCTGTTGTTACTGATAACACCTTGTGAGACTATTTTATTCTACTTCATTTATTTTATTTGCAGCTATCCGGTCCATGGTTTGAATGGGCGCGAACTCCCACACTCAAGGAACACAACTGGAAATGTGTTTCATATACATTTTCCCCTGTCGTCAACCAAATGATTTTTTTAAATTTACGAGGCCACAATAAACTGTAAGTACTCCTCAGTATTATAAATGGAAAGAGATAATAGGAATAATTAGAATAACAATATTCAGATAAGATATTTTTGAGTTAAATAATTCCCTCTTTGATAAGATAACATTTTCGTTCCTTACCAATGAATTCTATTACCGTTGTTAACCAAGAAAACTGTGAATGGTTGAGAAATGTAGTTTCAAACGAAGTGTGAGGGTTAATCAAAGAAAAAAGTAAGGAAAACTTTCAAAAGGGATTTTATAAGCTTTTTATATAAACATTTACGGCTTAGTAAATATTTTATCTAGTTTGAAACTATGCCCATAATAAAAAGACATACCTAGGCTTTAGGTTTATTTTTATAGTTTATCTTCCTTCATGTGTTGCAAAATTGTCGCTGAGTGTAAGATGGACCTTTTAATAAGAAAATATTTTGATTCAATTAATATCACGTAAAAGTGGTCAATATGTGTATTTTGATATGGTTTTATTTCTGGTGCAAGGTAAAAGAATTTTTTTCCAGAAGCGGTCTTCAAATTTTAGTCCTTTAGGAGAGTATTTCTAATACCTAAAGATACCTGATAGGCCGCATATGGTGTCAAAAATCAATTTTAGGGCAATGGAGCGATGATACTCACTCTTCATGTCATATGCTTCTACTTTTTACTCTTTTAGTCAGCTTCAAATTTACTATAAAACTCCAGGTTATCGCAGCGTCCAGCCGAGGGCTGCATATTTGACTTTTAATCTATTTGTTATTAAAATGATATTGTTCATATCAGATCTCCTCTTTAGTTAAACGCCTAATTTTCTGAGCATATTCTCATCTACACATCCCTATCATCTACACTGATTTTATTCCAAGACTCATCCCTATTAATTAACGTGTTCTGTTGTTACAGTTTGTGGTATCCCACTCATATAATTTAATGTATGCATGGTGCGTTCAAAACTTACTGAAATCAGGGAAATTGAAGAATTGTAGAATAATTCCATAACAACCAATGATGAGTAAGTGGAACGGTACAAAGGGTGTAACACTGGTTATGAGGAACCTCAATTTTTTTCTATTAGTGAATTGTCTTGAACGCCCTCTGGCAAAATCCGTCATGGCATAGTTTACTCTGACCGTTTACCATAGGGGAATATTTCAATCGGAGCACGAGTTTGGATAAACTCTGGACGTATATTTTATTAGCGTGAAGTCAAACCGCAAAAATGCGCTCGAAGTTAGTCCTTCTATAATTTCAATCTTGTCCGAAAGTAGTAAAATTGTCTCTCATATATGATTGATTGAGTAGTTTCCTGCTGACGATTAGTGGAGTCATTTTACTGACTCGCGCTAAACGGAAAAACAAACAGTGCATTAATTATAAATACAAACATTATTGTTGCCTCATGAAAACTGGATGACAAGTGAGCTACTAAGGGACTTACGTCAGAAATACTACTTTAAAAAAAATGTCATTGCCAATTTTTGAAGCCGTTTTCTTTTTCTCCAAGAACTAGGTCCACCATAACAGCTACAGGAACAGTGAGTCTTGCTGGAACAGTATTTAACAATGCCTTTACAGGCACTCTAGGCGTAAATTTCAACAACAATAACTACGGTGAGTATTGTATTGGACGTGGAAAAGAGTTGCCAATATGCAATATTGTGGCTAAATGTAGAAGAAACTGAGGTAAGACAATACGAAATTGAGGAACATATCCATACCAGCTCCCATAGAAGGCTAGCTTGGGTACTTCATATGTTTTAAGACAAAGAAACGGTGTCATCTCCAATAAGGTTAAAGTCACTTCGGGTGTCCCACAGGAGAGTGTCATAGGTCCACTTCTATTCGTTTTATATGTAAACGATAATAGTGAAATGGTGGACAGTATAGTTCGACTATTTATAGACGACGCCGTAGTTTAGAAGGTAGTACGTAACGATAATGGCAAGAAAGCGTTAACGAAGGACCTCGAGCCAATTCAAGCGAGTTACGATGCGTGGCAGCGAGAACTAAACTTGAGAAAATATGTTGTTATGAACTTCTAGGAAATGAAAAACTTTCCTCATAACAGTTATTACGCACAAATACCCAATTAGAGACTGTTGAATCTGTAAATTACCTCGGAGTTGTACTGATATCTTGTGGAGCAAACATATTCGGGACAAGCTAATCATAAATTGGGGTTTGTTGAAAGAATACTTGGAAAGTGTGACGATAAAGTTAGAGAAATCAGTTACTTCTCTTTGTTGGACCCCACTTTGAATACGCCGTAAGTGTTTGGGATCCTCATAAGGTAGGTTTAAAAACAGAGTTAGAACGTATGCTTAGAGGATCAGCAGCATACATAAAAGGCCGTTATGATTGACTTGTTGGTGTCTCTGACCTCTTGCAAAAACTAGGATGGGAATCACTTTCAGACCCTCTATTAAAGATTAGACTCAATATTTAATGGAAATTCAAAACAAATTTATTTTTCGGCGAAGTTTTCAATATCTTACGAACTACAACATAATACGGTAGATTAGATCATGAAAATAAAAGGAGGGGAATAAATTGTAGAACAAAAAGGTTTAAAGTGTCGTTTTCCCCACGGCCAATAATTGACCGTAGTTACTGCGTTAAGACTTTGAAGTTGATTAGTTGACACGTAGTGTAGTCCCCAAATGTATGTTTCTAAATCTTCCGAGTAGCACTATTACCATATTTTGCATGCTTCGTGCATGACTCTTGTGCCGCGTTTACATAGTTACATAATGAATTATTTTAGTAGTTTCTGTAGCATTTGTGGCATACCCATAGTGTGGTGCATGTTGATCATAGTAAATTTCTTCACTGTAGTTCATGTTGGTGATAAGTTACCCTTACTTTTGTGCTTGACACCTTTGTGCTGGCTAAACACCTATGTGGTGGCTTGCAGGATAATAAGTAGATGTAGTTGTACGAAGGGTTTATAACCCACAAGCGGACCTTTCGTCCAGTTTCAAGGCCTAATCCGGAAAGGAGCCTGGTGACCCACACTCTGAGGGGATCCCAGAGGGGGAGACCTATTAACCACATGTAGTTTAAATTAAACTTTACCAACCACGGTTTACAACAATATTTAAATTAGCTCATCGTACTCCAGATAATTAAGAGAGAGTACATGTCTGTTGATCCATCTTCTATTATGAAAAATAACGATTTTCTGAATGTTGCTGAGAATTCCGTGACCGGAGGCGTGAATCTTACCCTCAAAAGTATTTGAGTCAGTCAGCGAGTTCTAAGGAAAGTCATTCGTTGAGGATGTGGGCGAATCATTGGGATGGAACCAGTCAACAATCGGGGGAAAAAATAAATTTAAATCTTAGCATTATCAGGTATTTATTGTGTTATAACTCAACGAAACGAGACAGCTCTTCCAATTAGAAATTAATAATTTAATGAAATGAAAGATATAATTAGAATTTATTGAGTTTTTATTTGAATTTTACAATATGAAATGAAAACGAACGTTTTTATGTCATCCTAGAAATTTTGAATACTAGTATTCCAATATTCTTTTTAAAGTTTTTATTAGGGACTATCCGGTGGTGTATGCTGTAATTGGAAGAGACACAACGGCGGCTACAGAATGGATAACACTCTATGCCTGCCGGGGGTTTGGCTTTGGAAGGTTGGGTAAGTTTGTTTTAAAAATTAATTATCCTGTTAGAACACTTTCAAAATGGAAACAATACTGTAATTGGTAGCTCAAGTCATTGCAGATTGTTGTCATTGAGGGATTAAAAATAAATATTAATAAAATAAGAAACTCAGAAAATAAATGATATCTTATGTGATAAATTAAATAAAATGACGAATAAATAAATTACCAGCATCAACCGAAAACGGTAGAAAACACTTAAGATCCAAAGAAATGCCTTTGATTTGGTCCTCGCTCTTACATCTTAGGATGAACAATCATCTACCTAATTTTTGAAAGGCTTAAATTGTTTTGCAATTTAACGCACGCAATAAAAGATTACTCTACCTGTTGCAAAAATTGCTGACATGGCAATACATGGCAATGAATCAAGTGCGCCATATTACAGAGGGTACACCTGCTTGGTAAAATAAAATGTTCAATCCTCATTAAATATCGATATTCTTTCTAAAATGCACAAAGTATTTTCAAAGAAAAAATAATATGAAAAATTACATAGGATATGGCCAAACAATTAAGAATTATTATAATTAGAATGTGTTCTTTTGAGAGATTCCTGAAGAAGTCATGCATAGTATTCGTTGGATTGCTGATTTGAAAAATAAACCTGCAAAGGGATCGTGAGTGACTGATGATAGATTTGAGTGGTTGTCCATCATAGAGGAAATTTAATTACCATTAATTTCATTATTTTTTAGAATATGTCATCATCCTCACTGCATCCAGATCTCCACCTATCGATGGTCTAAATGCTGCATTCAGCTCCGCTCTTGGAACTGGCCTGCCTATATCTGCCATCAAGAAAACAGATCAAGTGGGTTGCTGACATGTATCTCACTTGTTGGCACTTTTAGTTTTATGAAACTTATACATATTCCGTGAAAAAGTTGTTGATAATTCATCATCATATCAGACTCTAAGGATTGTTCTAAACTTTTAGGCAATGTGTTTTTTATATTACTATTGTTTACTTAGAAAAGTTAATAGGAGTTCTTGTTTTTATATAATTAAAAAAATCATTACTTACTGAAAACCTACGCATACACTGATGGCTATCCACTTACCTGTATCGCTAGATAAAAAAATATTATGAAGTGTGCAAGTAATACTGGAGTGTGTTTCAGGTGAGTCTGTGAAAGACTTTCATATCAGTCCACTCACTGTATACTAATGAATACGAAGTGATCACTGCCAGACTGTGGTAAGTATCAATCTTTAGTCTTCAACAGAGATGTTTAGCAAAACCGGAACCAAGCTTATAGCATCGTGCCGGAACGACACTCGAAGCTTTCTTTTTTAATATAGTTTCGTTCGGAGTATAACCTTTTTATGGCTTGACTTAATTTTTGTTAACGGAACGAGAATGGAGCTTTGAGTGAAGCATCACATTCCGGAGATGCTCCTCCTCTCAATTAGTTTCAGTTCAAGAGAAGTGGGAGATGGACTTTCGGTTCGAGTCATATATCCGGGCCCGATCGGGGCTGATCTTAGGGATTCGTTACAGCTATCCCTTCACGTACTCGCACAGCAACAATGTAAACAATGGGACCCTAATGATATACCGACAAAATAAGTTTGGAAACAGCGTAGCAATGGAACTCTCAGAATATCAAATGAGCGAACATCTTACGCGTCTCAACAACAGATATCTTACCAATCTTAGCATCAGGAACGCGCTAAACTGGGAGTGTCAACTCTTTCCTGCTGCTCACCTTTCCCTCATTCACTTCATCCCCCTCCTTACCGGGGAAGGGGGGGAAGAGAGGGACCTCCCCTCTCACTCCTTTCCCTCACCGACTGGGATTCCCTAGCATGGGTTTGGCGGTCACTGTTGTTGGGTTATAAACCGAATGCTAAAAGGAATTTTCCTCGGCGGATTAACCGTGTGCTAAGGTACAGGTCACGGACCTTATTGAAAGGGCTCAGAATGGTGTATGGTGGAAGAGTTATAAAATAAAACGGCAGGAAAGTGGTCACGGTGCGGATACAAAGAGTTTGGTGCCAATGGTGACGACTGGTGGAGAGGGATGTGGTCTTTTTCGAAGTACGGCGAGAGATGGAAATAACTCTTGACGGCTAACATCTTGATAAGTGCAGCAGCTAAAGAGGAGGACGTACTTGCTCTTCCAGCAACGCAGACCATTGTTGACACTTGTTTTAACACCATGAATTAATTTGATATAGATAGACCAATAGTTTAATTTCAAAGCTAATTGATGATATATTGGTGCTGCTTTACAATCGAATTTTTCGAAGTAAATAATAAAATACTCAAGTATTCTTAGTTTTTCAGTGTTCATCAAATACATATTCAATGAGCATACAGAACATCATTTCTTCATGCATATTCTCATTATTTTAAAAAGTATTTTGATTATGTACTCAACGTATTGATAATATGATAAAGTCATGCTACGCTTCAATGACATTTTTGTAGGTAAGTAACAAAGGAGTCTACCATTATCGTTTTTCGGTGTTATGACATATATATCGTTTCTCGTAACACAGCTTACTTTCGCCACGTATATACTCTTTATACTATAATAGTATTTATCACAGTTTGCTAGAAAAATTATAGCTCCAATTACTTCTAAAAGGTTTGCAGCAATGAAATTATTAATTTGAAATATTAAGCTCGTTTCCATTGAAGCAATTATTATATTTCACATTGTTTTTAGATTTTACGCGTTCCTGACGCTATGATCAGTGAGATATATCCGAGACTTTTAAGAGATCTAGTAATTTTGATTTTTGTACTGTTTTCTAGATTAATTTGTGGGGATGCCATAGGATTTTTTCACGCCGTTGCTCT
This sequence comes from Ceriagrion tenellum, assembly GCA_963169105.1. Lineage (NCBI taxonomy): Eukaryota > Metazoa > Arthropoda > Insecta > Odonata > Coenagrionidae > Ceriagrion > Ceriagrion tenellum. Next base: position 28,595,586 of record OY720633.1, on the reverse strand, counting down.
TCTAGGGCGTAAAGGGATAGTCGTCAAAGATTCCCTAAGATCAGCCCCGAGCCAGCCGTTGGACATCCCGTCCACACCTATCGAGAGGTTGCATTTTCCTACACATAATACAATTTAACCTACAATTTCTCCGTAGGCTATTATTTTCCCCATGGATTTCATTAAATATGCTGTTAAATTTCCGTGGTCTTCCATTCTTACCAAACATGATAAAACACCTTCACTAGCAACCCAAACTGTACCCTTAGTGGCATACATGGCAACAGAGCACTTTGAAGAATCAATGCACGATTTTAAAATTCCTCGGATCGAAATTCGAAACCATAGGGGGATGATGGGAACAAAATATTTCCTAGCTCGAACCAAAATCGGAACGGTTCCTGTTTTGTTCCTTTGAGCTTTCATTCAAGATATTTTCGTTCCACTTGCGCTCCTAATCAACTTTCTTTTCGGGACTCTCGTTCCTACTTTCGGTTCAGTTACGTGAACGGAAACTTCATATGGACCCACTCTGATCCGTTTTGGAATCATGAAGTTAGTTTTGTTCAACACCCCTGGTTTAACTAAGTTATAGCTACTAATGGCAGTTCTAAATTCACTTAAAGAATCTCTTGTGATGAATATCAAATGATGTTCACCAGAAGTATCATGAAGAATGTGTTTACAATTTCTACTTGTTTATAATGCTTTTTCATTGCCAACTGAAGAAATAGGTCCAGTGTAAACATGCCGGACACCAAAAAATGATTGCAACTTGGACATAAAGTTTGATTGGTACTAAAGGAACAAACCATAAATAATGGATCTCGAAAACGAATATTTAGGGATCCGTGAAGAGAGGTTGCATTTGACGGCTATGTGTTCGAATTTGGTAAATATTAGCGGAGAATTTTGCACTAGCATTGCAAAGTCTATAAACCATGAGATCTCAAAAATAATTTTTTAAATAAACCCATAATGAAAGCCTTGGGGACCCAGTAGATTGGATAGCGGACAAAAAGTGGAACGGTGATATAATTGCGACACTATGCCCTTCAAGTGTGAGCCTAAATGTGGAAAAGTTTGTGGACGGAAATGAAAAAAAAGGAAAATTAATATTTGGTACGTGCAAAGCAAAGCGCAAGGGACCAGGATGATTAATCAGCTCATGGCACTGGAGGGAAGATCAGGAGTACACATAATGTATCTGCAGTTAGGTATACTGCAGTGAACCTATTATGCGCCACCCTACATTTGCATCGCAAGTTTTAGGTGTAAATATATTTTACGGTTGTATTATATTTCCCTCTACATATTATCCAAATGTATTATATCGGAGGATATTTAATTTTAAAAAATTGTTCCAAAAATGTATGAAAATTTTATCATAAAGGTTATTAAGTCGAATTAAACGTCAATTCAATTTATGCAAATATTTTAAATTAAGTTAAGGTTGAACTTTATTGCATAATCTCTTCTGATGAAATGAATGAGCAGACTACCGGAAGCACAATAATTTTGTCACTCCTAAATTTTGGAACAATACTAGGTACGTTTATTTTCATTTTTTGGAAATGACAAATGATCGAGCTGGGTTTTGGACGTATTATTGTCCTAAATTATTTTTGCTTGAAGGTCCTTCCCTTTTTCTTTTCCTTCTTATTTTTATGCTTCTTGTTCCTTTTTCTTCTGCTTGTTTCTTTTTCTTCTTCTTGTTCCTTTTTGTTCTTCTTGTTCCTTTTTCTTCTTCTTGTTCGGTGATCATTCGGAGTATTGATTCTTTGCCTTGTCGACAGGTGTTAGTTCATTTAACTCTGTGTGTGAATATAACCTATGATAAGAGAGACCGGAGCACGCGCTCAGACACTCGCGGATGAATCGGCGGCTCACGGGTGAGTAGTAGAGAAGACTTTTACCTGCGAGTGAGTCAGCGCTTATCCTTTCTGTCTCTCTTCGCAACTCATCCTACGTCCCTTCCCATCTCATTACTGTTTTCTTTTCTTTTCATTTTAAACCCATTTCCACTTTGAATTTCTCCGAATGGAATAAGCCCCGTGATCGAACAGCTAATGTCCTCGGCTCGTACAAATTGGCAATCAACCTCGCCATGCTAGTTCCTTCGACCGTAACCTCATTGGTCTGGAGAAAAAGAGCGGAATATTTTCCTCGTCTTACACAAGCAATGGAACTTGAACTTCCAACCGATCATTCTAAAATGACATGGAGAAAACGGCGATTGTGATCTGGATTGGGGATGCAATAACAATTTCTCGACTTATTTTAAATGGGACTTTTATGGAATTTGCTGCCAGCATTATTTTTCCGTCTTATTTCGTGATCAATGTAATACCTATGTTATTGATAATTAGCCAAAAATTAGGGTGCAAAACATGGAAAGGAGCAAGGTGAGGGGAAGAGGTAAATTGCCAAATGTGCAGACGCTTTTTCTCGTTTTCTCGTCTCGTCTAAAGTTTCTCGAGAAGAATAACATACATGTTTCATACGTATTATTGTATCCTTGCGGCTATTCCCATCGGGAAGAAGGCATAAATATGAGTAACAACGATAAAAATTTCCATTAGGCCACGAAAAATAGAATTATTTTAAAAAAATGAAAAAAAAATTTTTAGCATGTTGTTGATCAACGTGGTTGAAGTGAATATATGATATAGCCTCATTCATACACCAACAACGATGATTGTTAAACCATGAAGGAAACGCTGAGCCTTAGTCTCATCCTCAGTTTAAGTCATATTTTTATATACGAATTTTGTATAATGTGTGGTTATCGGTTATAAATTTCACGAAATATGAATAGCGCCATCAGCATCAAGACATTCATTAGGGTGTTTAAGATGTTGAACATAATGATCTTGAGTTTTTATGTTTGACCAATAAAGAGCATATTTACAACGGTTATGGGATACGTTTTGGCTTGACTATTGTTTCATACCCTTCTTGGAATGTAATTAGCAGGTTTACGGTTCGAATCAACATGCTGAGATAATTAAGTAACTGTCACTTATAATGAAGTCTTCAACTAGAAAGTCCATCTTATCGCTGGATTGAAATGAACCAAATACATGTACACCTGAAACTCAGTAAATTTTGAGTGAATAAAATACTTGTAATTTCCAAGATTGATGGTGAGGGCCATTATTCACTGAATGGTCTAAAGCAATAGCGTGCTAAGTATAAAGCATGAAGCTATTGATAGTCATCTATGCTTTAGTGACGGTCAGATGGACGCAATTAAATGAACATTCCATTACGTTTTAAGCCCAACCATCGGAAAATTCACCTCGAAAGGTCATTGGCCTTTCCTTGTACGTTGTATGATTTGACTGGGTTGTTAAGGTTGAAAAATATGCTACCCTCACGTCATTAATCACGCATAACCTGGAAGTGCTTAGGTTTTAGATACAAAAAAGCCTTGGCATCTTCCCGTCATCAGGCATCTTCCCCGAAGCAGCCACTAGTTGGAGAGCATTTATTTAAAACCCAGGCTCCCTCCACATGGCATCTCTAGTTCCAATCCTCGACCATTGTATCATTCCCAAACAGTCGGGCCATTCTTCCGCTGTCCCCTTGCCTCTCATTCCACGCTAGATGCTCGCCCTCTCTCATCTGTCTCTCATTCCATATGCGCCGAACCTGTTCCCCCTACTCACTAACGACTATTGGACCAAAAGCATCCACCGCGAATTGTCTTCTCTAGCTCCGCCTTGGTGGCGTGGGTTGACGCCGAGTGTGGAGGAGATACAGGTAGGGTGGGGGGAGGAAGCTGGCGGGGAGGACCTACCATCGCTCTACGCTTACGAATACAGCGAAATCGAAACGTAATATCTAATGCTAATGACCATTTGCTACCATATTATGGTGTGGACCTAAGTTACACTCCAGGCATTCTCACCACACTCCATTTATTTACTCTGACTCTGAAATTACTTTCTTACCCCGCGGGGTTTATTAATAATGGTATTTGAAGATATTTTATGGAAAGTTTAACTTTAACTTAGCAATGCATTCATAGGAAGACAACATTATTCATGATTCTATAAACCATCTTTCCGCAGGTTTTATCTCTTTTTATTTCCCTAAGTAAGATGTTTGGTGATTGGCTTTCGGTAGGTGAGAAACACGTTATGTTATGACTGTCCTCGCATAAATGTCATTGTATGTGACAATGATGCACATTCTGTCGTTGAAAATCCGTAATTATGACGATTTAGGGTTTTTCCTCTCGTGTACTCCTATATCTTTCTTTTGTAAGGGAAACAAAGGAGATAAATGGATTTCCTCCAGGATGCTCCACTCTTCTATGACAACTCCTTTTCGCAATAAGGTTAATAAAGCTCCATCTTCAGGAGAACATCTTCATGAGGACTGAAAATATATTTTTGTTAAACGATTCACGAAATCTGATGGGCAATAGAACCGGTTGGGATTTCGTTGATAATGTGGTGAGGGAATGAGGGTGTGGGGTAGAGGGGAGGAGGAAGGGTTTTTCGGACCTTCTTTTTTTATTTTTTTGAGTCCTGGTATAAAAGACGAAATTCAATCCATTTGCTTTTACTCTGGCTCAGAGGATCCACTTCTAAACAGGTAAGACATGAAAATTTATTTTCTCCGTCTGCATGACTTAAGTGCTTAATCAATAATGGGTTTTGCCAATTAAGACTCATTTTTTAATATTCTGTCGAATAAAATATTTAATGTCTTTTCAATATTTTTATCATTACAATTTGTTGCAAAACTCATGACAGTTGACTAGTAATTTTCTGGAATTAACCGTGTAAGTGAAGAGAGCTTGTCGGTAACGCAATGTCTCTCTACATCGTAAAAGTTCTGTGACTTGCTGATTTCGAGCTTTCGGAATATTATGGACCTGCGTTCATGTTGTGATCGAGAATATTGTCATTGACATTTATGAAGTTCCTGGTTAATTTCATTGTGGTTAAAATCAAAGGAAAACTCGTAAATAATTTAAATATAAATGGCGAGTATTCAAGGACACATTGCATTATAATTTTTAAAAATAATAATTCTATTTAAATTTGGAATTAAAGCGCCAGATGATTTAGGGTTCTATCAGCAAAGACTAGATTTCTGGAGTTCATTAATACATTATGGTAAAACCCTTCATAAACTCTAAACTACTTTTTCTCTAGCTTGCGACCTTGACCATGTACAGTCATGGCAATTTGGATATCATTTTTAGATCATGAGTTGATGAACTATAAATGCAAATTATGTGTAATATTGAGTATTTGATGTGGATGTGACACACAATAGGGTAATTTGCACTACGTACGTTCCATTCATCACCGCAGGAAATAGGTTTAGAAGCTAAAATCGCTTTGAGCCACTCAAGAGAACTGCGATTTCTTACGAAGACTTACCGAAATTCGTTTTCAACGTGTTTAACCTTGTTCAGTCTTACGGGTTATGTATTGCAAATAAACTATGTATCTTAAAAGTAATCACTTAACTATCATTGCTCAACCTATCGAGTAAATCATTGTAAAATTGTTTTTTTTTGTCTCTTGCATTACAATGCACCTTGAGTGTCTAATACCATAAACAAAATTATTGATATAGTAAATATTATTTTTTAATAACCTAATAATTCTAGAAAATATGTCAATTAATTTATATCAAACCATTTTTTGGAGGTAAAAATTAGTTCAATTGTCTTTTCACGTTATCAACAACAACATTTGCTGCTATAGTATTTATTATTAGGTATTTTTTTAGGATAAACATCGTATTCACTGACGTATCATTTAACAAATGCTACTCTTTTTAATGAACAATATCCAATATTTTGGCCACGAATAATCATACGGTTTGTTAAATCGCCACCAAAGAGTGTTGCCTAGAATTCCGCACATAAACAAAGCGATCGACTTCGTCGATTGTGGCACCGCCACTCTGGTACTCGAGAGGCAATTGGTGGTTCAAATGAAAATGCCATAATTAGAACATCATTATTATTATTTTCCTGCCGGTAATCATAAATTTAGAGCGAAATAAATAAATCCAATAATATAGGACGGAAGCATTAAGGCAAAGCTCCAATATGACCAAATAAAAACAATTTTTAATCTAAGTTTAACATTGACTGTTACTTTTTACGGGATTCATTCCGCGATGTATGTTTTTTTAAACAACAATATTTCGCTGGTCCTCCTGCCAGCTTCATCAGGTTAACTGAACTGCTTTATTTGTCTCGCTCGTTTTTATATATAAGCCTGGACTCCCATTGTTGCCGGAATATGAATTTGAAAAAATTCGTTTTAGACTGTTACTCAACTTGTAACCGTCTTCTCGGTTGACGTTCTCCGGTCTCTTCGCAATTTCTACAGCCTCCCTTATTAATCTTGGGTAATAGCGTATTTCCCTAGATATTAATCTTGTCTCCTCAAAGTTGGGAGTCCAGGCTTATATATAAAAACGAGCGAGACAAATAAAGCAGTTCAGTTAACCTGATGAAGCTGGCAAGAGGACCAGCGAAATATTGTTGTTGAAAAAACATACATCGCGGAATGAATCCCGTAAAAAGTAACAGTCAACACTGCATCCGCGGAAGCCTACGAGCTAAGTTTAACATTGTTTACTACAGTTGCTTTCAGCAACTCTATAATTTTTGCTCATGATTTATGTATTTTTTAGCACTAATAACCTTTGAAATGTTTTATTTCTCTTAACTTTCAACGCGTGACAAGGGAAATATACTTCCGTAAATATTAGGAATTCATGATAAATTCACAGCTGTACATTCAAACGCTGTTGCTGTTAGTGTTAATTTTAGCTGAATACTTTGTTTGAGGTTTCACTTTCGCAGAACACTCTTTCGAGGGATAGGATTTTAAAAATCCAAGAAAATAACTGAACAAATCCAAATAATTACCACTCATTTACATTTACAGAGATCACGCGGCCGTTTTGAATATGTCGTATGCTGGAGGTTGATTCCACGATCTCGACTTATTTTATTCGATTCAAGCAAATATTTGGAGTGTAATAATTATTTAATCCCTACAGACAATTCTTGTAAAAATATAAAACTAACAATCAAAGATAAACAAGTTCATTTGTATAGTCTTAACATACCGTAATCTTGAACAAATTCTTGTTGCTCAGCTGAGTTTGGCATATTTGGTCTTCGTTTCTCGGTACCTTATTATTCAGTCTAGTACTTAATAATTTATGTATAGAAAAGGTATTGCAAAATATTGAATAATGCCGAGCAAGCTGAAGTTTGATTATATGGCTGACGACCGTCGATGTGGACTCTCGATGGAAGCTTCATACATCTCTTGCTCAGTTCCTATAGCAGATCTTTCCTCAATAGCATCCACACAGTTACTCTGAGACATCAAAAATTATCAGTTGTAATTAAAAACTTAACGCTGTCCGTAACTTTTCAACTGTAAAGTTATTAACCTCGCAGTCTCACGTTAAAGCCAATCAACAAAAGCCATTCACGAGTCGACGGAAGTAACTTTCTGTGCAGCAGTGCCGAGGACTGGGCCAACTAAATGCGGAAAATAAGGTAACTTGTTACCTAGACAACGATACCAAACATTTGAATCCATAATGCATATTCATGAATTTGGCATAAGATTTAATTATCAAGGTACATATAAAAGTATACATATATACTTTGAAAAGGGGAGGGAGTTTTTAACATTAGGTTACAATCCATACTTTCCTTGAAGTGCTCGGCATGCAGTTGTGTTTGAGTCTAAACCCCGATTTTTTCATTCCGATTACTTCTTCTCCCCCATTCAATCACTCACCTTGAGCAACAATCCTTTCCTCAGTCCTCTTCTCCCAGCCACAAAGCTGAGTTAAATGAAAACACGCAAAAAGATTACGCGACCAAAATAATTGTATTACACATCTAAGTCATAATCAGTGAGAATAAAATAGGCATGCAACCTTGCATACTTTTTTAAAATAATCACCGTCCTTGCAAGGAGGGCAAATCACTGCAAAGGGTTGTGGCAAACAACACGATTCTTTTATCATGCATTTATTATGACATATTGATGAAAGCTGTCATCATCTATTTTGTCATGGGCTTACTTTCAATTCAGGTGCCGTTTTCACGTTTATGACATGAAGATGAAGCTTCAAAATTTTTTAGTTGCACTACTAGTTCTCTATGTGAAAAGCTGCAATGGTCAGAAATTCAGCACTGGAACCTGCCCAACGGTAACTCCGCTGGCTATTACCCTTGCTGATCCTGGGGTAAGTATTGAGCATTTTCATCCACATCCTAATGTGGAATATATTTAACAGTATTCATTTAATCCAGTCAATAGTAAGAAATTTGAATTTGGAAAACATTCCATGAATATGCGACTCAAAACAAATATGGATTTATAAAAGTGGAATCGATTTTTTACTGAATTTTTAGCTGAAAAATAACGGCCACCATGGTATCCTGATGTTCCGAAGCATATTTTGTTCAGGTTCATTAATATTAGTTAAAAGTCAATATCACCGTGTTAGTCTAGCCATAGAGTAAACAATGCATTTCTTTTCCTTTGACCTGGCAGATCATTGGGACCATTGGATGAGTCATATAGAATACGTGGTTTATTTTTTTTGCAGTGAAATAAATGTCCAAATATAAACTTGAATTGGGTCTCCATAGGGAAATGGACGTAATTGCTGAAGTCACCGTTGAATATCAAATACTGATATGTCTTGCTGTTGGTAATGCTGGTGGTCGTAAATCATATTTATCTGCTAGCATGATTTTATCTCAAGGCGCAAATAAGTGATCGCAGTTGTAATAATTTCTGACGAAAAAAAGTAACCGCGAGGAATAAGTCCTCCGTAATCGAGTTAATATGTTATGTAAAATGCCAATATCATCTTAGTCCATCAGAGATCCATAAGGCGGAAATCAACGTCAACCTAGATCCTAGTCAACGGTCACGTAATGAAACCTAAGCTACGGGGATATTGCTGGATTGTTAGCAAATAAGTCACGAAAGAACTCCTGAGCTCCGGGAAATGTAGTGCTCAACCTATCAATTACTTGTCTTTCACTTGGTAGAACATCATAAGTTATGGTTATCATGCAAGACAGTCTGTTAATGCGGCTGAAAATGAAAAACAACCCAAATTAGATTGGCAGGAATGTGTTATTCCCTGAAATGTCGATCAATTTGAAAAGCTACATTATTGTCATGGAGTACAAAATTATTAATACGTGAAAGCCATCACGATTTAAATCAGCCATTTTAGGAGCTCACTGACTGATAGTCCCTGTCGCTATTAAATATTACAGGTGGGAATGGTAAGGGAAGAATTGTTTTAGGAATATGGAGTATTTTACTAAAGTATTCGCCCCATGATGCCCAACCAGGGATGGAACTTTCATTGAAAAATTTTAGCCTTTACTGGATTTTAAAACCAAAGCTCTCCAAAACTCAAAGATGCTGCTATTGCAAACTCATTAACTCCAGTCTCTTGAAATTGGTGGAGCGTGGTTGTGGGTGAAATCATCCATCTTGCATTAATTTGGCATAAGTTATTTCTTTGATAGAAAAATAGCACAAAAATTCGCACATTTCCTCGGAAAGCAAAGGGAATATAAGAAATTTACCGGTTTAATGTATGGTTAAGTTGTCATTACAGAATATTTCCCACTCATTGCAGGTTTGGATTAATTTAGGTATGATGACTTCTCACCTGTTACTACCTGTCACTTACTGTTAAGCTATAAAGCTACTACTACTACTTCATCATTCTAGCCTTTTCCGTAGGCAGGCATTCTTCCTACCTCTCACCTCTGTTGGTCTAATCGAGATGACCTATTCTTTTTCTCAATTCTCGCGCTCACCAATCCATCACTCTCCCATATGCATTGCTAATTGCAGCATTTAATGGCCTATTATCACCTTATTGATACATTTGCTCTACCTCCTAAGTTGCAGTAGAACATTCCCCTTCACAATTACCATTCACAGTTCTAAATTATTTCTTTTCTCCGTCCTTGTGTATTCTTAATTATATCCTCACCCACTTGAAAAATGCAAGCCATCTGTTTTTGTCCTCTTTTCATAAATTTCTGGTATTTGCTGATAAGGGGATTGGGCTAGTGTGGTGGCCAGAGTACTGGCTAACTATACAGACAGCCAGGTTTCAAATCCCATTGAGTAGGAAGTTTTTCAGAGGAAATCCGATTCCTACTTGAGTGTCTTGTGGAGGGCACTTCAAGTGCAGCACTCCGTCTGTCGGATGAGACGTTAAACTGTGGTCCCCTTTCGCCTTTCGTTAAGAGCAGGCTAATGCCGAAGCCGGGTTCCTATCCACCCTTCCTCCCTTCCCTGTCCCCTATGGCGCAAATGACCTTAGCTGTCGGCCGCCTCCCCAAAACTCCAAATCCGAATTTGCTGAGTACAGTTTTCCATTTCTAATCGTATTCAGATCAACTACAAACAAGCTATTTCATTGCAAATCGTTAATAATCCTCCAAAGAACCATCCGTATCATTTAAGTGCAATTTACTTTTGTAAATTGTAGATAGTTAATTATTTATTATAAAATGATGAAATTATTTTTTCTCATTACTTGTTAGATTTATAGATAAAACGCCGGGTAAGGTCTAAATCGCTTCGGGAAATGACATACTAGATCTGCAAATGAAATACCAAGCATTTGTTAGAACCCCATTGGTTATGTTCATTGAATCATCATGCTCGATTATTTTTCGTATTTATTATTTTTTACGGCAAAGTTTAGCTGTATTGGAAAAACATTAGTTTGTTAAAAAAAACTTCATTTTGTTTTTTTGCATGCGTGGTCCATAGGTGCGGAATTGAATGAATGGGATCTAATTAGGGTATTCTTGGTTGTTATTCGTGAGATTCAAGGGTTCCTTGAATGTTGGGGGTTGAGTGCACTGCACGAGGTCGAGTGCAGGTAAGGCAGTGATTAAATGGAAAGGGTGAGATGGTCGAAAATTACGGGTATTGAGAATGAAGGAGGGGGATCGGGAATGATGCATCATTTTGTTAACTCTATTGCAATGATTTAGACTAACCCTTTAGATTAACTTAGTGAAACAGTATTGACGAGAATGGAATTTGCTGAGGGAATGGTGCGAAGGATCAAAAACTGAAAACTGAAAAGGCGATGTTTGACTTACTTTTATGTGCCCCAAGCATTCTAAATTCAGTATAGAAAGATTTGATTCGTGAACTCCACATCTACTAAGCATAGCCAAGTTCTCCGTTCAAAACTGCTGCGGGCGATCGGTCCGCTTGACACATGAATGGGTGATGTACCGAGAAAATAGGTGGAACGGGAAGCATGAGCAAACAGGTGGATGTCGGCATTCGACGCCTCATCATATCAGCACCAGGAACACAGAATGGAGATTCATCGTGAGAAAACTAGTCAGATTTTTTATGATATATGTATCATGCAGTTCTATTTTTTTATCAGAAGACTAGGAACCCGACTTGGCTAGAGTTTTTGTGTCTTAACTTTAAGCAATGGGCACTGTACCAAAAACATGAAAAAAAAATTGGCATAGCGGAAGAGGTTTTTATGAATTTAAAAAAATTATTAGACAGTTTTCGGCTTCATATAGTGGAAATTTATGATGTCACTCATAATAAAAGATACTTGATTTTATTCCACACTATTTAATGCAACTCGACCATGGTTTCGACACCGCGTGTCATCCTCGGGTAAATCCGAGTCGCGTTCCCCTTATATATGTATAACAAGCACACACAAAGTACGGATGGGGAAGGAGGGTGGAAGGAGGGTGAGGGGAGTGAAGTGTTAATGGTCACAACATATTTAGAGGAGGGGGGTTTGAATCTGGAGTTTAAAAGTGGCAAGGTCAGAGGGCTTATCTGTGAAGCCGTCGGGATGGTAGGTGGATTCGGAGGAGGGGAGAGGGAGAGAGGAACATTTGGTCATTACATGAGGTATCAGGGAGATTTATAATTTCAAAATGTTCCATAACATCAAGCTTAATTAATCAAGCGTAATTTGAGTGGCATAGTGAGACACATCAAACATAGGAGAAAGCAACTGAGCCGGTAAATGGTGAAACGTTGCTGAGGGAAAAGAGCGCCGGCATTTCAAATGATTTATATTGAAGTAGGGATAATACCGAAGTAAGAAGTGTATCTCTTGAACGCACAGATGCTATAGGAGATCAGTTTGAACATTCTTATGTCCTTCTAAATCAACATAAATCATACAAAACCAACTAAACCAGCCATTTAGTACATTTGGTGTAATGCTTATGGTAGTGAAACATGGGAATGTCAGGATAGACATAAGAGTAGACTAAACGCCATGGGTATGAGTTGTCTGAGGAGTGTTTTCGGCAAAATTAGGAATGGATAGAGTCAGGAATGAATGGGTTGTAAATGAATGGATTAGATGCTCCAGTAATGGACATATATGAAAGGAGTGTGCTTCGTTGGTTTGGACATGTTGAGAGAATGGATGAGAGTCGAATAACGAAACAGATATATAAGAGTGAAATAAATGGTGCGAGAGGGAGAAGTAGGCCGAGAAAGTTGAGGTTGAGAAAATTCTTAGGAGGAGGAATATTAGGAGTCTTAAAAACAGGAGGGCGTGTATGAAGCAGGCATTGGGGGTAAATGAGGCAAAAGAGCTTTGCAAGGATAGGTCAGTGTGGACGAAATTATTGAAGCAGAGTTAGGTGTGCAAACATGTTTTTATGAGTGAAACTTTGTGACTGTGCCTACCCCGGAAGGGAACGGCGTGATTGGTATGTATGTATGTATTGTTTGACTAGGAAAACGCTCAAAAACATATATTAGCCCTTAGTCTCTTTTTTATGTCCACAACCTAACTTTTCCCTTGAACTCATGCCTGTTGTGTTTGGCGATCGGGATATTATACAATCAATTATATTTACAATGATTATTCTAAAATACTTTATTTTTATGAGACAATAATCATCAAATTTTCTCTTACAGTTGTTAGGATTCTGGGTAGAACACGCAAGAACATTCAACGTTGGAGAACACGGTTGGAAATGTGTAGTTTATAATATTGTGGCGGTAACGGGTACTCAGGAATCGATCACTGTTCAGGGTGTCCATAAAATGTAAGTATAATAATTTTTGAAGGCCTGGTAATAAAAGTTTGAAATGTGTGTGACCATAGGAAGCTATTTACATAACCAATAATAAAAAACCAGCGATAATGGACGGAGACTGCAGAAATAATTAATACTATGCTTATATGCATGCATTAACTCTGAAAGCAGAACAAACTTTTGTCATACTGGGAGGACATGAAGTGATAAATGCATGACTAATAAAAATGATAAAATTTTGGCAAATCGAATTCATTTTGAAATAATTTTTGCGAAGCAGCATATTAGAACCACTTGAATGCAATGGATTTATTAAGATATTCTACAACATATTTAGAAAAGTGGTTCATCAGAGGCATCAGAGACCCAAGTTTCAACCTCGATGACCTACAGGTTAATTATATGGTGTACTTTTAACAAGGCCGTCTTCTATGCGCAAAACAGTTTATGCGTACTTTTAAAACAAATAAATGTTCACATTGGGACTACAGTTACTGTTTAAGGATCTCGGCCACTTTCAACCTTAAATGAGGCCAGCGGATTCACTTTTTCAGAAGCCAATGCAAACAAAATGATATACTCCTTAGGGGAGATGATTTGACTTAATGAAATATCATTCTTAAAATTTTTATTGCTTGTTCTTATTTTTTGTAACTTTTTTCAGCACTGGAGCAGCAAAGACCGCGACCGGAACAGTGAATAACAACGGCGTGGTTGCTATGAATATGTTAACGGGAACGTTAAGCGTAGTGTTCCAGTCTGGCAGATGTAAGTAACAATGTCAGCATGCTTGTTTATCGAATTGTTTTTCAGATGTATTAAAATATTCTATTGAGATCAAGAATGAATATACAGTTACTTGCCTCTCAACTATTATTGGCCATTTGATGTTTTGAAGAGCATATTATACCGCAGTTGGAAAAAATGTCAATTAGCAAGGTACGAGTGATTGACACATATTCACGGTCCAGTCCGAATCTTTCTTATGGCAATTTATTCCAAAACGTTCACCTGTATGTTTGAATATTTTCTATTAGAGACAGATATTTCTATGCCTGAGACTTTCTTGAAATGACCACCGCATATCATTTGATTTAGTGAGACATGAATTTGTTTCGTAGGTGCTTTTGCGGAGGGATTTAATTTAATTTTCTTGAGAAAAGAAGAAGCATTAAGACATCGCTTCGGCTCTCTTATATTCAAAAACCACTTTAATAACTTTTGAGAGCTAAGTTTATGGTACTACCTAATAAGTTTTTGTGATTAATGCAACTTGCCATATCAAGTACACCAAACTGATGGTGGCCAATAGCCAATCCTAATAAACTGAATTTTCAGTCATTGGCTACCCCGCTCAGTAAGTTTATTAGGCCAAATTTTTTCAAATTACGCATCAATTGCCTTTATTGCCATCTTTATTATCATTTTTCGACAGATTGGCTTTATTTTTATTTCTAATTATAGAAATAACTGTTTTCGTATTCCCAGCCAATATCTGTAACCATAGAGTAAAGAATGCTTATTGCCTTAGTAAAATTGAGTAATGCGAAATTTCTTAGCTCTACCACCGTTTTATAGGAGCGTGAGAGTCGATTCGGCCACCGAATGTGCTTCTTAAACCAGCTTGGTGGCAAACGACTCGTAAGCCATATCAACGCTTATGTACCGTGTACCGCAAAAAGCTCTTTGAAAAAAGCGCACAATTTTCATTCTGCCAGTGCTCTTTCTATCATCAAATGTAGGTAATAGGGCTTTACTTTCATAGAAATAGAGCTAATTCATAGTATTTACTCTATGCTTGGTAAAAAATACGTGAATTTTATGGCGTAAATAATGAGATTATTAACCTCTTTATTGAACACCCATGCACGTATCAGTTTCTATGAGAAAAATTGATTCTATAAGTAGTTGTGATAATTAGAAACGGATTGCGGCAGCATAAAAGATATTTTCTTTGGAAAAAAGCTAATGGTAAATGTGTCACAGATAGCAGAGAGTGGGTGATTTTATAAAATTGTATGACATATAGTTTAGAGGAATAGCCATTGCTTGGAATTGTTGCAGAATTCAAACATCTCTGTCATGATATAGGAAGAAAAACCTGGGGTAACAATGTAGACGTGTTCATGTCAAAAGCCTGATCCATAGTCGTAAGTTGCCGGTTAGATACTTCATCAGCGAGAAAAGCCTCAATGGAATTAATAGTTTACAACTTCTTCACCTTTTCGTCAAAGAACTTATTTTGATAAATCTCAAGAATAGAGCGTTTGTGTATTTCACCATTAGTTCAAGCCGTAAAACACAGAAATTTCTGCCTCTTTGACGTACCACTCCTAATTACGTCTGTGCGGAATGAATTCTTGACAAGTGACTTCATTTTTAAGGCTTATGTTCTATCACTTGAAATTATTAGTCAAGTATACTTACAGTTTACTTACTGCTTGCAGCTCGAAATACGCAATGTACTAGCTGCAACTTGTCCATACTTCTACAGATTCGTTCCAATAGATGTAAAAGAGCTATCACTTGGATTCTTATTTTTACATGTCTTATATATGAAGAGGTATTGGAAAAAGGTAGGAGTTTTAGGGGCTGATTTCAAAGTATACGAAACATAAAAAGAGAAATCGACCTCCGTGATATGAATCGTCTCTGCTTCCGATTAAAGCGATTCTTGCCGTATTAATATATATGGACTATAAGTAGGTTTATTTATTAAAAAAATAAATCAAGTTTTGGTGAATTTTTTCCTTAGAAAAGCGGCGAAGAGTCTTTTTCAGGGACGCAACGGTGCAGCAATAAAACACTGGTTACAGAATAATATAAATTAAATTTTAAATAATAAAAACCGTAAAACAGAGAGTATACTAATATTGAGGTCATTGATATCAAATAAAAATGAAAATTATGAGTTAACAAAGTGGGGAAGCTCTATGTTACCAAACTTTTAAAATTAACAAGAATGTTGCCCTAAAGCAGTGGTCAAGAGTAATTTTCGGGGTGTCCGGGAAAAAGTTTTGGAGTGGATTCCATTGGAATTTATGTCGTTTTCCTTACATCACTTGACGTATTACTGGCGGAAAAAGGCAATCATGTTGACATTTTGCAAACCTTTTCCTAGTTTTATGCTCTACTAATTTTCCATACCGTACCCTTTTGGTCATTTATTTTCTCGGTGTGAAACACCATGCAGTACGTTCAGAAAACAATTCCCAAAAACTATTTTTTACTGAAGTTGGTGGAAAGTTGTAATGTAGCTAGGCTGAGAGAGTCTTTCATGCAAAAAATCAAGGCAAGTGCCGGATATCTATATTATCAAAACGTGAATAGCTTGATCATCTGCAGTAACAAAAAATATGAGTGGGATTTTCTATAATAGTCTAAACTTGAAGCAGAGTAATAATTATAGTCATTGACACCCGGGACCAATTAAATTTATAAATAGAAAGAAGTCCATTTTTAAAACCAGAAAACTACATTATGTGCCAGCTATTAGGTAGGTTTTTACAAATATGAATTCTTTATTAGAAATGAACGTGTGCTGTCTCGTTCCACTCTCAAAGTAATGTCAATTCAATCAAATATATCCGTAAGAGTCAATCTCAAGTATTCATATCCCTAGCTATTGTCAGTGTTTTTTCCAAGGAAAGCAAAAGCTTACATTCAAATTTGCTATAAAATACCTTAACGGGTAAATTGTGTTGGTCAAAGTTATCACGATTGCGGAATAAAATGAGTTTTACACATAAATTTTCGTTGCAATTTCCTTTGGATCCTTCAGAACATGTCTATATTGAAAATGAATGTCTTCAAATTGATTGTTTTACGGTATTGCATTGATCCCCATATTTAATGTTAACTATTAGAGCTAGTTTTCCAATATCGCGAGCCGTATCCTCAACAAGCGTGTCACATCCAACTATATATCTTCTGCATCATCTCAAAATTGGATTCTTCATCTTAGTTTTGCGTTTTTGGGGGAAAAAGTCCTATAAATAGATCTACCGACACGGGTATACGCCGCTTGGCCTCGTACAAACCTTTTATAATGGAACTTGGCCTCAATATCCCATGGCCTTAGCAATCGGGGAATCTGCGAACTCAAACCCTCTAGCAAACTTTTCTCCGTGTTTGAATGGATCCACAGTGTCTTGACACGAAACATCATGCATTTTAATTTACTTTTTTATTTATCTCGGAGTTGAAAGAGCGTGCGAGGGACACGAAAGAGTGTACTGAACATAAAATATCACATGATTGACGTTGCGGACCGCCTTATTTCCTTTCCGGCCAAGGTGAAATAGACGTTCCTCCGGAGGCTTCGTTCCGCCGGCAACATCGATCCTTCTAATGCGATTTAGAAAGTGCTAAGACTTTTTCCGTAATGCATATCCCAGTGATCGATATATAGTATAGGTATGCCATACTGTTCTTCTTGGTGAACAGTTCATTTTGATCTTGTTAACGGATGAAAGCAGTGCGAAAGAACAGATCCAAAAGAAGTCATTGCATTACAAATGAGGGGTGTATCCGGCTTTAAAAAGTTGTAGTTACCAAAATAGCATATGATGATCGTGTGTATTTATCCCTACAATAAAGCTAAATAGAGAATTACATCAACTCCAACTGCCTCCGGTTCTATGATATCACCCATAGTATGTACACTTAAGTAACAATAATTTAACCAAAGTTTTTATTACATTACTAGCAGAAGGTACCTGTTGGAATTCAACGGGTGTGAAAAACATTCAAATAATTTAATAAGATAACCTCAAAGCCAGAAGAATACTGTCAGCGTGGTCATTTGAGGAGTTCGCAACCTATCTTGTACGTTGTGTTTGTTGTAGTAAACACGCTGACCGCTTTCCAGGTGCACGGAGGGATGAGTGACTGCTGGTCACCTTTCATGCACGGAAAAACCAAAAATGGATCACGCAGACTCATTGCTACTTAAATAGCACCCAGGCTCATAGATGGTCACGTCGTCCCTCATGTTCTCTTGAGCCGTCTTCTGAGTGAATTAACAGCTCGATCGCTTCCCTCGTGTATGTACATATATTTGCATTTAATGACTTAATAGAGGTACGCTATTCAACTTTGATATGTGGGTTGAGTATCTTAATCGGGCCCGGAGGATATGGTACAATCGAGCGGTTGAAAACGTCAAAAGGAGCTTTTAAAGCAGCAACCATGTTTATTTGACCTGTGAATCCTCCATCACCCGGACTGCGGCTTCGGCAAAAAGGGTAGCCATAATCATTGGTTTGGGTTACTAAATCAAAAATCTATGGTGGTTATTAGCGCAATTGCCAATTTTCATGCATGGATGTCGTTCATTGAGCAGTATTTCCCAGTCTTCTTTCGGGTATGAAGCATGAAGTGACATGATAGTAATATCCGCCATTAAAAAAATAAGTTTCGAAACAGATCGGTCTACATTTGAAGATTTATTGCTGGTTACCCGTCCGTAGGTTGGGTTAGGATGAAATTCGAGTAGTTCTTAGCGTAACTCGAGATGCACCACGGGGAGGTGACCGACTTAGTTTCCAATTTTTCTTGATATATCCTGTATTGTATTTTTGTTTTTTTGTTCATATAATTCGTTCGTTTGTTTAATGTTAATATACAATGGTATTCATTAAAGCATCTGTGTCAATTCATTAGATTTTTCCTCAGGAGTATTGATGAAAAGGTTGTTGCCGGTCGAAACGCGGGAGGAAGCTACTTTAAGTTGCCCATGCATGAATCAGTGACTTTCCAATTGAAGGCCAGTCACTTGAAGGGTCTGTCCTTGTGACTTCTTTATTTTCATAGAAATCAGAAGTGTCAAGGAGAAATGACGCTGGGAAGCGTATCTTGCAGTATCCTGCACCCTTCGCGCGTAACACTCCTCAGGAGAAATTCAAACATGGCGGGTGAATTTTTTGAAGAAATTGCCATGAGAAAAATTCGGCCTGGACCGGGAATCAAACCACGGACCTTTGGTTTGCCGGACCAATGCGCAGACCACTACGCTATCCAGGCTTCCTAATTTCCATGGCAATTTTGGTGGGTACAAGGCAACTAGATCTTAGGCCCTTGCGGTCCATCAAAGGTGACAACGCAAGGGAGAAGAGGACTTCAAGGAAGCCACAACCAAGAGTCAGTATCCTTCACCAGCTCTTATGCCGTGCTTAGCCATTTGAGATTCAAACATGGCGGGTGAATTTTTTGAAGAAATTGCCATGAGAAAAATTCAGAAAAATATAGTGGCAGCGATAGACTTTCAAGGGCTGACCAACTCCTCAGGAGTTTCATTAGATCGCTGGTGGGCATGTCTTTGAGCATCCAAGTCTGATCTTTGTCGTTTTTCTTGCGAGGGCTTATTTTCTCACAAAAAAGCCATTCTTTTCCTTTTGAAGATTTTTTCGAAAGGTTACACTTTTTTCTAATTGGTATGTTGATAGATATGTTTTTAAGCTCACGGAGGAAACACAGCAGCATGTGAGAGCATTGAATAGGCATCTCGAAGATTGAGTGTATGTAAAGTTTTTTGCAATCCGGACGATTCTGTTGGCACGTATAGCCCAGGAATCCCAATAGGCTACTACGGCTACTAAGCCTGTCATCAGGATTTCCAGGGTCCGGGAGAGCAAAACTTTACATCCATGCCCTCGGTGGTGAAAAACCCACCCTGGCGGGACTTGACCCGCGATCCTCAATTTAGCAGGCGAGGATTTTACCCTATCGCCACCAAGTTCGGCTGCACTTTAGAACTTTTAAATGTACATATCTCGTAACGTTTTTGATGTGAAAACTAGTCTAAAAATCATTTCGAAATCGTAATGAGAGGTAAATGGGTCCACTGCGTGTAAGACATCTGAGTATTTAACAATAATAAGCAACGCTGTGTTTTTTGTAGCAACGGAGGCATTATTACCATTACTATTTACTTCGCGTAAGTATTCTCGTACATATATTCTCGTGTATAATCTATTTAATTCCTTAATGTGTATCGTTTACTACGTTAAGACCTCTCGTATACATACAGTGCCACTATGAGAGCTAATTTGAGAATAGACATTGAAGATTATACTCGTTGTAAGTATGCATAGAATTTATCGATTATCCCCTGAAGCAATCTATCATTGGGCCCATGGACTGTGAGCCCTTCTTTTACAGATTTTTTTCTACGTGCTATCTTGGGTCAGCAGGAAACGTGATATTTAAATCCTAGAGGAATCTAAATCTCTGGTTGTCAAGGAAATAAGTTATTGTTGATTTCAGAGAAAAATGTGAAATTTTTCAGCTAAAAAAAAGATTTTCAGATAAATACGAAGCGTTTAAGAAAATCAATTGAAATAGTTAGAAATATTATTTATAAAACTATCCAGTAAAAAAATACCAGCCCTCTATCTTGATCGAAAGAACTTTTTAAAAACAAAAAATGAAACCACTGTACCGAACCCAATGCTTATCATGGGCCATCAGGGGGACCTTTTGGGGCCCTGAGGGCTTTTTAAATTACCTATTTTACGACCAGATAAATTTTCTATCTACATGGCAAATTTCAGCTCAATAGGCTCTGTAGTTTTTGCGTGATGGAGCAACATACAGACAGACAGATAGACAGACACCATTTTATTTTTATATATTAGCAAGAACACTGCCTATGGACGGAATACTCCCATCTCGACTCTGCTGCCAATGGAAGCGAAAGAATTGAAGTTCCACTTTTGGCCACAGGCTGCGCTGTTTGACTATTTGATCCATATAGCAGACGTCTCTGGGCTAACTATAAGTGTTTTTACGTCTCCATTTTCTCCACCAGTACGATGATTTATACTGCAATTAATACTTAAAAGCATTGGATAGTAGATAAATGTACCTAAGATACCGAGCCATCGACGAGAAAACTCTAGAGAGCGTCGCGCAATAAATAAATGACACCGAAGGCGTACAGCATTAGGTGATGTGATCGGTGGATTCGTATACCAAATTCCACCCTAAAATTTTTAAATTATGATTTAAGATAAGGGAACAGAGAGCATTGAAATAATAATTAATGCAATTAATACGAAAGCGAGTTCATTTCCGGTTATTCGATGCCAATTTACGTATTTGGAAACCTCCGCTATGATGGCGAAATCAGCTGATGAGGCTGGTCAAACTTGCGAATAGAATCTTCGCAAGTTTGTGCTTCCGGCGGGCTAGATATGAAAACAAGGTTATTTTATGTCCTCGGGAGGAAAATGTATCTCACACACCCGATCCTCCTTCCCTAGAACTTAATCCTTTCGAGGAATAGCCTTCCTCCATTTTTGAAGCTGATACTCCGACTGGTGAATAATTTCGAATAAATAGAAAACATCACGATTAAAATACGTTCATGAGATTAATAGTGCTATAAATTCACATTTCTATGTGACCGTAATGGCTACCTTGCGGTAAGAGCAACAATCGCCACCCAAGTCAACTTACATTAGCCTTAAACAAGTTTTTGTTCTTTACGCCGAGAATCTTGTTCCTCCTCCTTGTATTTCCGTACCCTGTATAGCATTCCGGCACACAACAACACCGCAAACCCATTTTTAACCAAATTCTCGTCGTTTTTCCACACGTATACACTACGGACTCCCTTCACTACAATGCACTACTCGTCAACAAGGATCAATTTGGTGACTGAGCCACCTATCGGAGGGTTCTGGAACGCTAATAACCTGCGACAGTAATTTTAGCAAAAGACGGTCGAAAGCGCATCAAGAGCCGCGTCCTTATGCAGTGTTCTTGTATATTAGTATGGAAGTATTGATTTCAATGTAAAAAAAGTATTGGATGAACAGCAAATCCAATTCCTTCAATAATCCACGTATTCTTTATCAACATGTTGTTGTTTTAGATCATTGCACTTCACAATAGAAAGTGATTGGAAATTATGGCTCCAAGTAAAGGAAATATAATTCGTTTAAAGGCTAATGACGTAAAATATGAACAAATGTGAAAACTGCCTCCTTCCGCAAATCAATAGATTAAAATGTGCAGAAATGACACTTGCGGTGGTTTTATATCCGATGAAACGTCAACATGAAATACGGCGCGTACTGATAGGGAAATACACACTGAGAAAAATATGTGCTAGAACGTTCGTGGTGCAATCTCCAGGCAGATATCACTCCGAGTATAAATACTCAGTTTCTTGGTTTCGAGTTTTATCATCACCGCCATTCAGCAAACTTTTGTTTTAAAATGCGGAAGTATTAATGCGTCGATAACTTCATTTAGGAAAGTACACGACGATGAATGGCTTTTCATTTTTTGTTGTCCAGGATGATTTAAGTATAAGAATGATTAAATATAGTACATACAAGTAGTGTGGAATAATTTAGTTTCCATTATTTTATACAATGTTTGACTCTAACCATAAGAATGAATTTCCAGTATTGAGCTGAAAGTTTCATTTGAATGAACGTCATGTGTCCGCAGAAATGTAAGTGAATAAAACAGCGCTGCATTTTTATTTTTCTTAGAATCATAACCCATCCCACGTATTGGCGGAGAGTGCATGGATAATCCAATCGGAATTGCATCGAGCCAATATACCTATTCAAGTTTTTCCAAATACTACCTTAGCTGAAGGCCCAGCTGTTCCACAAATCTTCACATATAGCTCTGCAGTTCAATTGTATTCAACGCCTCTTTCTGAGCATTGTTCTCTATTAAGCATGCTGTTCAGGTTCTTTCATGAAGCTCAAGGACGAGTGCAAGCCCCGCCTTCCACGAGGGGTGTTATCTAATGGTTGGGTAGATTATGGCTCCAACACCCTCTCCCCTAAATGGCGTGCTTCTAGTCTCGCCTTCTAGTCGTACTTGAAGGAACTTGACGAATACAATATACGACCCTCCGCTGCTTCGTTCAGTCAATGGAGCTCTTGGCTCTAACTTTGAATTGCTCTGCGGAACAGGTTGTATGTTTGAACCGATTATTTACTGATCAGTTCATTTCTCGGAACAGTTCCATTTCAACTGCTCTGTTTATTCTCTCCCATCTATATTGTATAGTTTTCTTCACTGCATGCGGTAACTCACCTGTCCTATAACTATAATATTTCACTTTTTAACGCTTAGTATGCTGAATTTTTACATTGAATTCCCCGAGTTTATGAATACCGTTGAGGAAAAATTGTGTCGAGTTTCAAGATCAAGCCTACGATTAAAATGGAATTAGTCTGGATGAAAAAATTGTTGCGGCCCCTCGTCAGTTCTGAATATTTTACACTAAAACACGCTGGTTCAGTAAGAATACCCGAAAATGATTCCTGGACATTATACTGAGTGTATGGCCATTTTAAATATACCCAGCTGGTTTGTTTAGGTGGGAAAAAGATGTGATTTAGTAATTTTTTCTACATAGTAAGTTTTCCTTGTAATATTACCTACATTCAGCCAAGCGATGAAAAATCTGAGTTATTTGACAGGTAAAAATACGTCACATCTTTAAGTGATTACATTTTTGGAATTCCAGATCAAATGAAACAAATGGAAATCGTATTCCTTTTCCAGAGAAAGGTGTATTGATGGAAGTACGAAGCCAGATAGAACTGAAGCAAGGAATAGTGACAGCAATGGAAATTGGGATTCAGGGATCCTAAGGACGGTACTTGCCAAGCAAATGCTACCACTGAAGGGTCTATAAAAAAGAGGCAGCTATGAGCAAGGCAACCTCATTTCTTCGCTTCATGGGTTGAAGGCACTGTTTGCATTAGTGAATTTTTTACATGGACATATCCATAGATTACTAAGAAAAGCTAGAAGCATAAAAAAACATTTACTGTTAAATTAAACACGTATCGGATGATATCTGAAAGGAAACATATGGCATAGGAAGAAGGATATTAGGAGAAAAAAATACAGGAAAACAACGCAAATGAGCAAAGGAAGTGAAAAAGGGTGAAATTATAAGAAAATCAACCGGATGGAATCTTTTTCGGGAGAGTATATGAAAAATTATGGATAATTCCTACTGTATTCTTGCTGAGAGCCAATTCATAGTTTAGGTCTTTAAAATGTCTGGTGCTCTTTCATGAATTTATTGTGACATGTGTTGAAAATATCTTCGTTCATAACAGTTGTAACAAAGAAATTTCTACGGATATAAGTGAAGGAGAAAGGTCTTTAAAAATAACCTAAAGATAAGTCTGAGAAGCGAGTTGGTGCAGATATAAATGAACCTCTCATACTTGCAATTAAAAATTGGCGTAAGAAATATGACGATTAGTGGTCGTTCTGTGGTTCGTAGCAAGTTGCTAGAGTTGCAATTATTTTTAAAAGCAGTAATAATTTGTAATAACTGTGCAAGGCGGCCAATAACTATAACCAGTGAACAGTAACTACACCAATGTGCAATGTTTGACTCTAAGTCCAAAACTAGTTTCATGTAATTTTTATCCATAGTTGCATTACAGTAGTCAAGAAGGATATAATTGAGGTGTCCAAGTATACTGAGTCCAATGATTTCAAATATTTTAGTGATTTCTATTGCACTTCATGAACGAAATTTACCTAAAGTGGCCAATAATTGTACGGGTTACCCAATTTCCTTGTTTTGCTGCATTTGCCGAAAGAGTTGCAATCTCTGACACCGAAGATGAGTAATGCAAAAACGTACAACGGCTAGTGTGCAAAACGTTTAATATCCTACTTCCCCAATTTATTGGAATAATCCTACTATATTATTATTATCCGACTAATATTATAAATGTGAAAGTTTGTATGTTTGGATGTTTGTTACTCAAGCACGCAAAAACTACTGGACCGATTCAGCTGAAATTTGGCATGTAGATATAACTGTGTGTAATATTGGCTATATTAAAGAGCCCCCAGGGTTCTCTAAGGCCACCCAAAATAATTGAAGCAGCGTCAGATTAATAGGCTTTCCACCGGAAAATTATTTTTTTGCCTGAGGCTACCCCGAAAGGGAACTGCTGGTAAGGTGCTCGTGCGTATGATTTGTCATCCTCGGTTTATTGGCTTATTGAATTTTATTGCATTGTTAATTCTCCTAATCCTTTGTTGATGGAGTAATACGGATTAAATACATTTTTGGGGCAGTGGACTAAGCATTGGTATTTTACAAGATAGCAAAACCCGCATTTATATCAACACAAAAATTTCACGCCATGTGACGTTTGTGTTTCCTTCATTTTCCAGTGATCGGCCGGGACATCCCAGTGGTCTACACCATTGTCGGCAGAGATGACCCGGCAGCCGCCCAATTCTTGACCCTTTATGGTTGCAGAAATGTCGGATTCGGGAAACTAGGTAAAGATCTTACCTGGATTATTATCTCATTTGAATGTTTTTATCAATCAGGATTGATATAAACAGTATTTTTCAGCATGAAACTTTACAAACTAGTGATGGTGAGAGTCATAAAAGCTCCAGAAGAAAACGTGAATGTTTGAAGTAATCAATAATATTTTCCTTAAAATGTAGTACTAAAATTTGTAATTAGTACAATGATTCGTAATAGTACTAAAATTCGTAGTAAGTTTAATATAATTCAATCATTGATCCAAATAATTTGTCAAAGTCAACACTAGTTTTTCCACTGGAAATCAATCAATTGTTTATGTGTTTCTTAATCCATCGTATTCCGTTGATAAAGTAATGTGCACAGATGAATAACTAATTAACAAAATTATGTTGATAAGTTAAATAATATCAACTTGTTATGTATAATGAATGACCAAATCGAATTGAAACTGCTAGAAAATGATCTTCCCGTCGAAAATACTAATGTGTAGCCATGTTTAAATATGCAATAAGCAGGTAATGTGATTTTCACGTTTCTTCTCCAGAATATGTCATCATTCTGACTAAAACTAGAACGACGGCGTTGAATTTCGTGAGTGCGGCTTTTACTGCAGCGACTACTGCAGGCGTTCCAGCGGCCCTGATAAAGAAAACGGATCAAACTGGTTGCTAAGTGTGCAAAACATGTTTCGGAAAGGAGTGAGAAACCACCAACAGAAACTTTTACAGCCTGGATGTTTAATGTAATATTTATTTTTGAGAAATTGTATTGTATTTATGACCACATTTCATATCATGATATTTAAGAGTTCACCAAATTGATTACAGAGGATCAAAGTAACACTTTTGAGGGAAGTTGTAAATGGTCTATATGAGCTTGTATATATAAAATATTTGTTCAGCTAAGCAGGCTTTTTCTTCTTCTGTAATGGATGATAATCTTGCATGGTTGTGTGCTCGTGAGATATATCTATTTGACTATTATTTACATAAAGAAATACTAGATATATTTTTTCAAACTTTGAATTCAAATCTTTTGCCAATGCTTTTTGAGAGAAAATGTGAAATGTTCTTTGCCACTACAAAGAACCTGTTTCCTCTCACAGACATTGATTCCTTCTGAGTTTTTTACTAGTTCGTTGTTTTTTCGTCTATGAACCTTTTTTCTTAGAGCCATCCCATTCAATATCGTCAAATCCTTAACGTAATTATCCAACACTAATGACCACTATTTTCTAAGCAACTTTTTTCCACCAATCTAAAGTATAAGTGAGAAATTTTGACAGACAAAAGTAATTCCCTTGAAAATGATGAGAAATATTTGTATAAGAAAACGAAGTGTGAATTTTAGAAGCTATTTATCAGCAATTTGGCTATTTTGAAACCAAAAATAGAGAATTATGGTGACTTATGGATGGGTGGGAAGGCTATTATGAAAGGATGTAGAAAAGTAAAAAGAAGCCCCAAGTCAGCATTGGTCGACCTTTTATGAGCATGACGTCACCTGAATGAAACTACTAAACAGACGATTTGTGAATTATCAGAGGAATAGCGGAAAAATACCTCCAATGATTTGTATTTTAGAAACGATAGAATGGATTTGAATTACGTACTGAATGCAACATACTCGCTTGATATGTTATAATGATTTAATGGGAAGTTGAGAATGCATACTTTTTACAGCGAAAACAACCCTAGTGCCAATTTATTTACCAATAAAAATTGAAACTCTAAGCATTACCGACATTTTGTGTGTCCTGATGGAGTTATGCTCGAAATTTTAGCCACTCGCGACTCACGTGGTAACGAGCCGAGCAATGACCACCAAAAATACAGAGTTCTCGAAGGTCATGGTCGAGCGCTCGACTGATTTGCTCAGCTAGAGGCACTTGGAAGGCCTCGAGAAGTTGCGCGGGACTCCGAACGTCATTAGGCACTCGAGCGAGTCAAAGCATTTGATTGGCCCTTCAGGAACCCACACACGATCAGTTGTGGTTCGATGTCTGGCATGTTATTTCGGGCACGCCAGCAATTCGTTACTCACGTGTCAGATCAAAACTGTCAATCCTGAGTCGTGAACCTTCGAAAATTCAACCGAGTTCACTTTCTGGTGGCTTGTGGAAGATATTTTCGTACGTTTAACAAATAATTGAGAGCGTCTCAAGAGAGATAGATGTCTAGACCGTCAGACTTACTACGGAAAAAGGTCACATTAGTCGGCTGAAATGGATGCAATGTGCAGGCACCTCTCCTTCCAGCAATTCAGCGACCCTACGCGGTCATATTTTGCGAGTCATTACGGCCGATTTTGCTGAAAGTGAGTGGCCCCACACACAGCATGAAATGAACAGCTGAACTGACGATACATCCAGCATCAATTCTTACCCGACCGTGAGTAAGCGAATGAGTTCTATTTTCCACGTGCTTCTTATCTGAAACTGTGGTCATTTTATATTATTTTATTGAGCTGTTTGAATGTTCTGAAAGTGATAGCAAAATGATTGTAAAATAATATGAAAGCTTATTATCCTGATAGGCGCGGTAAATATAGATTGCAAAGTTATATTCATACCGGTGTAAATGAAAAATGACCTCAAATATTCATTGATTTTTCATTTCTCAAGTCATTGCTAGTAATATTACTACACGGTAAATAAAACTCGGTAATTTGACCAAGATACAACGATGTAAGTTCCTTCATTGTCCGAGAAATTAAGGAATTTACACATTATACTGAATGCAACCTAGTTGAACTATCTCCAAAACGGTGTCAAAATGATGAAACGGTCTCGTTGATATGAGATCTAAGAGTGGGATTTTGTATAATTCCCATTTGCAGGAACAAAACTAAAATAACTTTAATTTATTTGTTCCAGGGCATTCATGTTTTTATGAAACAGCTTGAGTATAAACACAATGGAACACTAAATAACAATACAGCCAAAATTTTAGGAAATAGATATAAATTTGTCGAAAGAATCACTGTTCCTCATTACCGGATTATCCGGAAATTTTCATTCACGAAAATGCGGACTAATCTACAAATGATAGAACGCAGTTGGGATTAGGAAAGAATATGACTTTAATTTTTGACCTTTTTAAATCTGAGAGTTATAATTGAGAGAATGATAGAGCTCCTATTTCCAATAGTCACATTACTGCGTATCTAAAGAGATGATGTTAATCGAAATATCGAATATAGCAGACGAAAATAATCTTGGAAGCATGAAACGAACGAAAAGTTACGCACGACAGCATAGCAACGCAACGTTGTTATTTATATTCAACCGATCTCGCGTCTAAACGACCAAGTAGTGGCCACGCCAAAATGTCCCATTCCCTTACTGAATACCTTAGTTTACTTAAACAGACTAATAATCAAGAAAATTTTTAGAAGAGTCAAAGGTAAAAGAACGCTTTATCACGAACAGATAGTTTTTATTTGAAAATTGTTTAATTATGAGAGATAAACCTTAAATCTCTGAAGTATATGGTATGGTAAATTTTACATCACCGTTAGTTATAATAGTGAACAGAGGTTAGTGCTGATGAGTAAAAACAGTGGAGTGAGAATGATAAAGGGATGGCAAGGTTCAAATTTTCAAGGTTTTAAAATGTGACCGACAGCTTTTGTGCAAATGAAAGTCTGTTGACTCTAGTTAATAATGAAATTAGATACGCAATTTTAGGCTCCTTGGCTCTAAAAAGACGCAGAACTTCAAATATGACATTATATTATCTATTGATGATTTCCAAATTGTGTGTCGCTAATTTATGGATCACCAGAATGTGATTTTAGTTTTTATAGATCTAAAGGTCAATGATATGCTTACCTGTTCGAAGTCCTCAAAAATAAAATTGTTTGTGGTGATTTACATCTTCATACTACCCTGCGAACCGCCGCGTGGGCGTGTGGCAGGAAGTGTTAGGTTACCAGCCGTGTAAAGATGTAAGGTTTTGGGAGGAGAAATGTTAACGTGTATTATGGGAGTGTATTTAGTGGAGCTTTATTGTGGTAGCTTATTGTGCGCGGAAAGAACAAGTGTTTGTACCTATCTGTTCGGAAATGTATCTCTCTTATTATATCGCTTCTGTCACACCTAGAGATGAAGTACGGCGTCAAGATTATATTCTCCGTGTAGCTCTGAAACGCACCCGTTCTGAATTTCTCAAGCAACCTAAGCCTAGTGAGTAGCTTCCAAGTCGCTTGGGTCTCCCACCTTAATCCCTCCAAAAGCTGTGAGACACTCATCGCTCGTAGCAGTTTTTAACAAAGCGCGCCGCTTTACTTTGTATTTTAACCACTGTTTGGTTAAATTATTATGAACAGGTTCCCAAATTCCCGCGGTGTATTCGAGGTGTGGCCTATCCAGAGCGAAGTAACATCTCTCTTTTACTTTTTCATGCGAGGACCTTCCTATTATACGCTTAACAAAACCTAGACTCTTTAATGCTGAGCCGCATATGTTTTGTATTTGTATTCCCCACGATATTCAGCAGTTTAGGTAATTCCAAAATATTTTACTCTATCTGAAGTTTTTATATTTACTCCACCAACAGTACATTTTTGCGATATCTTTGGCAGGAAGTGGACTGTGGTGGTATTCTTCTAGACATATTCCACTCAAGATTATGTTCAAAGGATGTGGCAACCTATTTTAATTGTTTCGATGGTACTAGTCTAATTAGATGAGAGCTTTCTAACATTCACGTAAATTTGTCAGATAATAGAAATATTTGATCATGTTTCCGGTTTTATTAAGAGATTATTTCAATAAAATGACGATTTAGCCATAGTGCAAAAACACAAGTATATGTATCAATCTGTCCTTCTGTCTTTGAGGCGCTCAAATATCGTTTAAATTCAATGTTTGATGAGATTTACCATATCCTCCCGCGTGAAATAATTACTTCAACATAATCATTACCGTACCAATACTGTCGTCTATACCCTCTTTTTCGTAACCGGATGTGAAGTCCATTTTCACTAACAGTATTGAATGATTTTAATTTTTTTGTGTCTAATTTTATGTCTAATGCTGCGTCTATCTCTACCCACATTATTCTCATGAAGAAGCCTATTCCTGCTTTATAATGCCATTTCAATTTCAACGGAGAAAAAGATTCCTGTCACATCAAAAACCAAAAAGGATCAAGATTATCAGTATTTTATAGTCCTTTATCAATGCGGGTAATGTCACATTGGCAAAAATCACTTTCACCTCCAAGTTCAAAGAAAGAAATTTATAGCATTCACTTTGACGTACACCTTATCCGTCAAAAAGTCCAAGGAACAGCCCTAACTTTAAGAACGCCCTTTACAAGCCGCCCTTTCCCTTAGTCTTTCATTCCTAGGCCGAAGAGGAATTTTTCCCCTTCTATTGGGCCTCATCACCTTCGAAAGGATCAATTGTGAGGCCGGATCAGAATAGATTCTCTAAATTTTCAACTATCCCAAATTTCCGATGGTTGCGAAGGCTATGGTTAACTGGCTTGTGGCCGCAAAAGGAATTTGTTGATTACTCAATGCCGCTTGTTATCCCTCCAGATGTATGAGTTACATCGGAGAAATAAGAAAGAGCTTTAAGGGATTTAATGAGATCAGATAAATAAGTTAATTAGGCAAGGCCAAGAAAGAAATTCTGGAGGAAGGTAGGGCCCCGCACATGTTTAACTCAGGATGATTTTTTAAATTTATATTAAACTTACCTTTAAAAGGTCAATTTTAAATAAATGAAATAAAACTCGGTTCAAATTTGTGTAGTTCCATGTTAGTTAGTAGAAATAACTTTTACAATGCACCGATCAGTTCACAGATTCATTGTACAATCCGGATTTCGATGACTGGCGTTGTAACATTCACTTTTATCAGGTGCCCACTGTCTAGGAAAGAAGGTATTGCGAACGTTAATATAGTAAACCATCCACCTTCCTTTACCATATTAACCTTCGCAGTACCTTCTCTACCTGTCAGTGAGCACCTGAAAATGACGCCAGGCATTGAAATCCAGATTGTGCATTATATTAATCTGTGAACTGACCAGTGGAGTGTAAAAGTTATTTATACTAATTAATTATCTTAATGTGGTGCCCAAAATGTTAAAGTACTAGTCTCTAGACTGAATCTAACTTTTGTCTCAGAATACAGTATAACCTGGACAATGGGGGCACATTGATGTAGAAGCTGTTCCTGGTAAAGTACTTTCTACTTCTTGCATACTTAAAGACAAGGTCAAAGTTTAGTTCGTTTTCCAATAATATACCAGTGAACAGTATTGTGTATCACATAAGAGGCTAATATAAGGTTCCTATTTTAAAATCGGTGTAATTGCGAATGCTACCCCATTTTCTTAATTACTTACATGCAGGATTTCACTCTACACTACTTTCGGGAGGTTAGAGACATTTTGGAGTTTCTGGATGAAATAAAATTGAATATAAAAAACCATTCAAAAATTATTTATACATGTTAATTCACTTACTATTATAACATTAATGAGTTTTTTAACTTTGGAATTTCAGTAAATATTTGAACATTAACATTGACTAAGAGTACCATGTTGATGAACTAAGTAGGGATCTCACTCCAAGCATCCCCCGGAAAATGTTCTTTCTAGTTTATCAACATCGTAGCCAACGGCAGACAGCGAAGATAAAGCAGCAGCATATTGAACCGGAGTTAAAGCAGCCTTGGAAAGTATAAGAGCACTCTCTGTAAAGAAAACAAAGCGATTAAGTCGACAATAAGTACGTTGCTTAATTTTTCCTAACCGCTACCTCTCCATTTTAAAATATTATTTAGCATATACATGGATATTCATAATAGGATACACTTAAATAACTTACCAAGCTTTCCAAAAGGGTTGAAGTTTTCGCAGGAATAGAGTACGAGATACGTTGGTGCCGTGGTAGAATCAGTGCCCACTACGTAGTATTTTAAGGATACCTGAAAAACTGGAGAGGATAACTTTTTAATAGTGTTCAACGGCCATAATTTGGACATACCTATTATTTTTTGGAAATACAATTTGGAATTTGGAAATACATACTATTTTAATTTTATAATATGTAAATAATGAACCTGGATGGATTATATGTGTTTATATCCACTTTCTTTCCCTAATAAGTACCTTTGGTAACTTAGTTATCTTATGTGCCTCTGAGCAATCTTTTCTTTCTTCCCAAGCTCTTGAACCTCTTCTATGGCTCCGCTACATCGATGATATTTTAGTCCTGTGGCCACACTGTCTCAATTCTCTTATCTCCTCTCTGAACTTCTTTTCTTTCGCCTCCTTTACCTCTAATATTTCTGCCTCGAATATCACTTTTCTGGATGTCAGAGTTTCGCTAGATATCCTGAACTTCAAAACCTCCGTTCATCTCCAGCCCACCAACAAGCAGCAATATGTCCATTTCAACAGTAGCCATCCCTCCCATTCAAAATGAACCTTCGCCTACCGTGAAGTAGTTCTACTTTTTGTTTTTTTTTCACATATTATTCTTACGTTTTCTATTTGAAATAAAAAAACTTCCTCGTCGTTTGTCATGATTGGGAAAATCAGTTTGCTCCTAGACCACAGCGTTCTCTTCAACCTTCATACCATTTCAAATAATTTACTATGTTTTTCAATTGATAGTCCTGTTCTCGTATTTAATATTTGCATCGGTATTTTTCTATCCAGATTTTGATCGTTACCATTTTACATGATGAGTCGTTACAATTTTGCTCCATTCCCTTGCGTAAAAGAGCATATTCCACTCACGTTTCCAATGAAGCTGATATCTACTTTCTAATATATCTAGTTGGTCGTTCATAGGATGGACATTCTTCTTCTTCTGCTCTGACTGTTTTGCTAAATTTATTTATTTTTACCTATTCAATCAGTGGTCATCATGATTATCAGACATAAGAGCTAAATATTTTCCTTATCTCTTAGTTCATTTTTGAATGAAGATGATAATAGAAATTCCTTATGAAACACATTAACGTCTGACCTGCCGTTTCTTATCTTCAAAAGTAAATCTATTATTATCTGGTATGGATTTTGCCAGCTCTGAGGGAATCCAAATAATTATTAGACCTCTTCGCTGGATAAACACATTAAATTGATTCATATGTATACTTTAATGCTGGTTATCCTTTTTGATCTTGCCTAGGTTCTCTCATCATTGATCAAATTCTTCTCTTTACCTTTGGGACAAAAACTACACTTTTTACTCCAAACCTCAAGTCCTCCACCTGGAAACCAAAGGTCAAAGACTTGACGTTTTGGAGAAGCGGGAGATCAGAAAGAATAGTTCTAAGGGAAAGTTGGTGAATGACATCATATTTACTTGGCGTTCTCCACTCTTGGATGTCAATTTTTAAAAAACCTTGTACTTCCGACCTCCCAGTGCTTTCCCACCATCAAATCCCCTCGGATAACCGCAGCCCATCCAAAAATCCCTTAACCTTTCCTTCCCTCAACCCGCAGATTATCCGTTGGACGAAGCAAGGACTAACCTCCAACCCCTTTACTCATCCCTTTCTCCCTCCCCCACGTCACACGCTGTACTCATCCCAACTCCCGCCCCCCCTTCTCGTCTTTCTCTCCAAAACCTTTCCCTTTTCCCCCACCCTCCACCTTTGAATATACAGACAGTCAATAAGACAGTGAGCCCTGTGTTATATACCTAATGATGTCAGCTATACGACGAAATCAGGTCGTACGATAAATACTCTACGTAATACTTACAAAGTTTTGTTAATTACTGAGTATGGAAAAGTTTTCTAAGTTAAGGCTGAAACTAATGAATTTGTCTTCTCTTTTGCATTATATTTCGTAATTGCCATCATCCCTTGGTGTTTGGTACCCCCGTCTCTGATTTATTTTGTTTATTTCACGGCTACAAGAAGGCTATGTGTGCCTATCATAGCAATATAAACTAGTAGTTCTCATGCTGCTCGTGTTTTCTCATTGCAAACATTATCCCCCACAAGCAGGCTCAGAGGACTTCAAGGTAAAGGAATCATCATCCCAGCGACTTATCTTTCTAATTTTCAAAGCAATGGCTAGATTTACTGAATTATATTTCTTAACAGCCTCAAATACAGTTCTCTCCAGTGATGACAGACATAGTCTTACATTATCGTTCAATTGAGGAGAGAAACCACTAAGTGTTGTATGCTCTCCCCTCTTCTTCTTCAATATCCACAAAAATTTTATTTTTTCGGAGAATACTGAAAGGTGACTTTTTATGTATATTGTGAGTTTGAGTACTTTTGTAAACGGATGCGATAAACAGCCTGAGCTGTTTTCACATTGAGGAATAACTGCTATATGGTCTTGTAAGAATTTATTGAATGTTTCCGTTTCTTCAGCAGTATCAAATGGTTTCCCTGATACGTTTCTGTTACATTGAAGTCCAAGAAATAAAATCGTTACCCTCTTTAAACCAATCTTATCCTAAGAGGTAAGCATTGAAAATCAATAGCGCATGCCTATATATTTTAAAATCGTTATTGTTTAGCTACTTACATCTCCAGTACATGTTGAGGGAAAGAGTCGATGTCACAGGTAGTGTAGTTGATGCCGTTGTGGTTCCCGCTATGTCAAATGTTCCAGTGAGTCGGGATGCTCTCCATGTTCTGTAAAAGGGCATATCAAAATTTTAGGCTCTGAAGATTCAAGAACGGGTGTTAAAGAAAGTAAATAGATTTCACGATTTCGGACTAAATTTCAAAATGGAATATTTTAACCGCAATTCTATTCAAAGACAATTGAAAGCCGTAGAAAAAATTAACACTAGAAACGCGGGTACATCTCAACCCTCTAAAACTGCTGACTCATTACTATACTATACATACATTTATACAATATGTCCCATTACTATACATGTATTTTAGTCAGCTGCTTGCGTTTTTGACTCACATATTTTATGGGTTATGCCAAATATGAGACCATTTAATGCAAGAGGAGCATTGCTTATAATAAGTACCTCAATGGCATACTATAAATATTAATGCACTTATATTCATGCACGACGTTAACTATTTAGTTCAAATTTTCGCACACAAGGAAATTTTATGAGGAAAAAATGACAATACTAACATAATTTTATTAATAGAAATACATATAGATTATTCATATAAACCTCAGGCTATCTGACAAGAAGGAGCAGTCCGACAGGTTCTAAATTAGGGATAAGAATGACTGATGAGAAATACATCTTTTGTATGCACATACAGTTTGGCAAGGACGTATTTACTGCTCTGTTTCTCAGATTTCATACTTTACTTCTGCTATTAAATCGCTCCGATACTTTGTGAATCTTTTGACAAATGACATAAGCCAACGATGATAACTCATGACTTTGTTTTTCTAGATGTTTTTATTTGAAATTACCTAGGTTTCGACGTTCAACTTCATCGTCAGGATTTTTACGACATAAGTTTGATGTCATCTTTGGAAGTTATAAGGTATCATCATAATATTGAAAAATTCCATAAGTTAAGACTGAAACCACCAAACGACTCCAGGTTGCCTAAAACTCCGATGCTATTGCTATGGACGGCTATTTCATTGCATAGACAAGCATGTCCAAAAAAGCGATTAAAAGAAAAAGCGAATATCAAGCACATGAGACTTTTAATGATGACTCACTACAAATATGTTTTGAGCAGACATTCCACCCACTTTAGTGAAGAACTACAACTTGCGTCGATTGTCAATTGGATGAAATATTCACTGCCTTTTACTTAAAGCACACTGTTACGATATATGGCTTCGCGTTTGGTGTAGGTAGTCTTGTGTTTCATCTAAATCTTGTAAATCAGGGCCATTATTTTGCCGGAATCCACGCATAAGATTCTGTCAACACGAGGAGTCGTTCTAGCTCCTCGACAGACAAAATCATTACAATTGAGATTGTCGATAAGTAGTTTGACTTAGTCGTTATCCATATCCTCTTAAACAGATAACAACAGGAGAGAGATGAATGGGGAGTCATCCATGGAATGAGCCGGCATTGCGACTAAGAAAAGAAAAATTAATAGTGATGTAAATAGTAATAAATAAAAGCCCAATTTTCGTGTTAGATAATCCCTCTTTAATCGTGCCCAACTCGAGGAACATTTATGGTTCGAGGTAATCTTGTGTTTCTCGAGGTCATGGTGCTTCCAAGTGACATCTACTTTCTCTCAATTATCTCTTCATTTTCGAGGAGATTTTAAGTTCAGTCTCCCTTGAGTGGTAATCGCATGGAGGTATTGCCGAAAATCGCGACAAAATCTTCCACCTTCGAAAGGTCATTCAGCTAAGTCATTCCCTTTTTAGCGAATTCTAGCCAAATTCTTTGCGCAGAATCCCAAGAAACATGCTGCGCTGATTTAAAAAACTCAAGACTTTTTTTCTGTATCACTGCTTTTCCCTTTTATGGATTCCCATGGACCCGCGCCTGTATAAAATTTTTTTTATCCCTTTATAAAAAAGAAGTAATATTATTCAACAGTCTAAAAATATCTCCTCATTTTAAGGGAATCAAGTTTTCTGTAAAGTATTTATCAAAGAATATACGACCTCTTGATTATATGAAGGTTAGAAATTGACGTATGAAGAATTTCAGTACCTATTACTATGCGCTCTTGAAATATTATTCGATTTTCATCATTAAAACTAGAAAAAAATACAATGGTTATTGAATTTGCGTTGACTGCATACAATTTAAGGATATAAAATCGCTTAAAAGGATGAATATCTTGCAGTGTACGCTTTTAAACGAAAACTAAAATGTCTAAGCAGCCAGGTGCACATTACTGTCAAGCAAACCGTCGAGTAATCTAGTAATAAATTTAGTTTATTTGCAGTGCCAGCTTTCGGTTTCACGCATTGCACTATTTACTATATCCAGCTTACACGCTATATTCTTTCCGTAGTGAATGTTGTCGTCGGTGTTTTATCGTGAGGCACAAGTTATAAATTAGCTGTAGAAGCTGGTACGAATGATTCCACGACGTTTAAGTTTTTGAATGTCAGCTCAGGGGCGTTCTTCCGCGTGGTGTCTTTTGGTGAGAACAGTCGCTCCAGCCATCCTGATGACGTCTTCAGGTCCGAAGTGTGGATGAAGCTCATAGTCCACCTTTTATAGTCTTGTCCCATCCAGTGGGTCCTCCTAATGACAATGAAAGGTGGAGCATGAGCTACATTGACACTTTGGACCTGAAGGCGCCAGCAGAATGGCTGGAGAAAATGTTGTCACCAAAAAACACCACGCGGAATAACACCCGAGAGCTGAATTTCAAAAAGCAGTTGAAGTAATTTCTATCACAAATGGTTAAACTTGATGAAAGCGTAAATAAAGAAACAAGAGATCTGACCTTTTCATAGTAGCAGATATAAAATTATACCTCTAAAGAATGGTTTTGGAAACATCGTCATGTATTTTATTTTTGGCATTTAGCTCGACCTGGATTGAGATCATAACTCTTTCTTCACTTTTTAATGCATTTTCTCTTTCCCAACAGGAATTTCTTTAATGTAATAAAATATGCATCGGTGAATCTTATTATGAATTATTTGATGCCAGGTGTATTCATTTGCATTTCCAGCTTTACGGTAAAAACGCTAATTGTCAATAAGAATTAGTGTTATAATAAATCACTTACATCTAGAGACCTATAAATGGTGGTCATTATCTTGTAAATAAGTTTGGCATTTATATTGTAGAAAGTAAACTTATCGACTATATAAACGTTAAAATGTCAAAAATAAAGAAGGGTTTGCCAACTACTGAACTAATTTGGGATTTTGGGCACCTATGTTTGTTTCTGGAGGACGTTGCATAAATATTAGGCAACAAGGTCTCACAACAATTATGGGAGTAGAATGGACATGAGAAAGACTCGTAAATCAGCAAATTGTCCTCAGAAATGCAAGGATACACTTCATTGTAAATCAGTGCCTTCTCATTCAATAAACATGAATTTGCGGTTAAGCGATTGTTCTGTAATGCTTATAGTCGGTGCAAACGGTAGGTTGAAAGGCTTCGGGACGAAACCAGCATGGCGCTGGTATGTTACGCGCAGCCAAGTGATTGCTCGTATCTGGAAGCGTCAAAGTACCACAAAAGAATTAATTTTTTTGTTACGCAGTAGTTCTTAAATGCCTCTACAATCGAACAAGCTAATTCCACCCGGAAGGCCTCTAAGGAACCTTAAAAAGGAAGATTTATGGACCTCGAAAATCTCTGTGGTTTTTCGACGGAAAAACAAGGCGAGGGATTTCCCATCAGTCTCAAGGATATAATGAAGAAGCTGTGTGAGAGTCAATGGAATTAACATTTCTTATATGGACTTCTAAGCACGCATCATTGGCATAGACGGATGTTGCGGAGAAAAGGCCGAATTCGCCGAATTGAAGATAAGCCTCTAGTCAGATAATTTTGCTAAGAAGTGGAAAAATTGAGTGAAACAGCACAACTACCTTCTTGGAAATTTAGCACCTGCTGATTAAACTGCAGTATGTTTTTATGTGCCAACAAACGGCACCATAATTGCTAAAGGTCGTAAATCAACATGTTACACGGAAGATGAGAAAACTAGAAACACTCTAATAGTTGCAGAAACAAGCGAATGACGAAAAATGACCCAGAAAATGAAAGAACTGGCAGAGGAAAACCTATCTTAAAAGGTTGTCTTTCGTGTGCGGGAAGAAGGACAGATGAATGGTTATCGTAGTTATAATAGGCCAAATGTAATCTTAGGGAAGCTCCAGGGTCCCTCAACACTACATCAAAGATGATTACTCGTACTAGACACTTTCAAGGTTCACCTGAAGTAAATTCGAAATAAAGAATAGTTGAAATGCAAAAATATCTAGTTCAGGTTGTCCAAACAGTGGCATCAAAAGTGAAAGGTTGACTTTCAGTGATTTAAAAGTCTTTCAAAAATATAGATACCTACGTATATTTTACGTTGTGGTTATTCCAAAGTATACTCAAGCCCTGCAGAGAAATTCTTAAGACTGAAGCATTGTTTTGATCGTAAAAGGTTTTCTATCCATCATCGGCCGAATGAATTGATTACCACTGTGTACCATTATCCCTTGGCCAGACTCAACCTACTTATACCTTACTAAATAGGCCGCTTACTTGATATATTAGTGATGAAATTCATCAGGGAAAGAATCATCCGTCGGAAAGCTTAAAATCGATATAAGTGGCCCTAGAAGATCTTGAATATCTTATGTCACCTTTCAGCTCATTAGTCTAACCTCCTGAATTTTTATTCTTGGAGAGTGCATTTATGTAGGGAGATATTCATGCAGCTAAATAGTGCGCGGACATATCATATTGAAATTTGAAGAAAGCTCTTTGATTGACGTTGTTGTTTCTTAGAAACCCTTAGCAGCAATGTGAATATTTTCCTGGTTTTACAATTATCACAATCTTAATCTATGAATTAGTACATACCCTTTTTCAATTCCATCGATCATAACTGAATACTGAACGGAAGCAGTAATAGCGGTTATTCTATATGTCACACATCTCCACTGGTGGTTTAATATGGACGGTGTCCTCACTTGCTCTCTCCACGTATCAACTAGCTGCAAATAAATAAAAGCAAATCAAAGTAATAGAAGGAGCGAGTAAACCCTACCACGGACAAGGAGTGAAGCGAAATATAAATCTTGAAAAAAATTATAGACATGTTAAAGGGTGTCGGAAATATCATTATAATTTTTTCTCTCAAGAAATACACAAATTGCATCACTCGCAGTAAATAACATTTTCCTGGACTTGCATTTTAAACCACAGCAAAAAATTTATTAAAAATTCGCGACCAAGTCAAGACATTCTCCAAAAATGCGAAAAAAAGAAGACTCTAAAGGAAAGACTTGTTTAAACGGTGTTTGCCGCATACGAAGCAAAATAAAACTCTACAACGTTCAATTCACGTCCGTCATCTAGAATAGAGCCGCTTCATCACTTATGTTTGTTAACCGTAGTTCCAAGAAATCGTGACCTTACCCTGAAGAAAACACTGTATGCTGGTTCATGCATTCATACATCAATTTGAATATCTGCGATTAATATTTTGCCTTACCAGGTTATGCTCGTAAAAACCAAGTCACCACTAGTTATCACGAGTCATTACTAGATATTTGGCTGATGAACTGCAATTCTTTGCAATAGAAGGTATTGATAACGATTTATTTACAGCGGATATATGGTGAACTATAAAGAACTCAGTAAAATAAATTGAATGGAGGAGAAATAACCTAATCCCGAACTAATAGAAGTGAATTGTTATAGTTTTCAGTTTAGGACCATGTGCTAATTGGTATCTTCTACCTCTCGTCATCTTTACGCTACAAAACTTACCTGATCTAGCTGCAATTCCAACGACCGAAGCTCTCCACATGATCCAAGGGATAGCTTTTGTGAGTAATTTCCTCCCAGGAAGGCAGCGAGTAAAATCAGTGAGATGGCAGCGCTAAACCTCATTATGTAGATTTTAGCTATCTGTTGGAGATATCATTGCAAGAAGGTGACGTTTAAAAGTGTGATTACAAAAACATATCTTTATTTCTAAAAAAGTAACCTCAGTAGGAACAAAAGAGTAAAACATTATGGACTAACAGCTTCATTGATATATTTAAGTGCACAGCCATTATCATTAGATTGAATATGGAATAGAATTTATATCTATTATCTTACGCAGAGTCACGTGTGCAAAATGTAACAAAAATATTTCTAACTTGCAAGTACGCCATGTAAAAACCTAGGAATGTATAGCATATGTTTAAAGCTAATTTTAATTATACGTATTTGTGGCCATATTTAAAACTGCATCACTAAAAATTAATAAATTTTCAGCGAATTATTCGATTTTACCCACAAAACACTATTCAATGCACAATGCTTCCGTAGGAACAATTCTTACGAAAGAACTAGGAAGGCATAATATAAAGACCGAGGAAAGATTTAAATTGAAAAAAGAACGCAGAGTGGAAAGTGATTTTGCATGAAAATATAAACTAAACCTAGCTTGTATCAAAGAAGTTGAATGTGGTGCGAAGATTCTAGCAGGAATGAATTTAGGTAACCTTATATCTGTTACTTAAATTGTCACCGCCTCCCTAGTTCATTTAAAATTGAGTAGTTGTCTCACTTCTCCACTAATTCCAGAACTTAGTCCTTCAAAGAAATGGTATTAGCCGCAGAATATAAAACATAGTGGTGCACCCAGACGTACTCGTCTTAGTAATTAGATAAGACTGAAATAACGTTATTGTGAATTCTTAATAAATGAATTAAAGTTAGTTATTTGAATCAATAAAAACACACAATGAACAATGGTGGATGGGAGAGCTATTTGGCTTGTTATATGACCTTACCTCACTGTTACTTCTCTCGAGGAAGAATGAACTGATGCTCGCAAAAATACAGCTTTTATAACTTTGGGGGAATAGGTAATATTTTGAGGGGAGAGGATGGGGTTGTTGGACCCGTGAATTTCATGTAATTAAAGACTATGCAACCCCTCATTACACTGTTTCCTCTCTAAGCCGGAGTGAATGCCATCGCTGTCTTATGAATTGAATACTCTCATTCCTTCGGGATGGAGAACATTTCCGCCATAATGGCGTCTCCAGCACAAAATTACCCCCAAAAAGCCAGAAATTTTCAATAATGACTCCTTTTTTAGGCACCTTTGGAGATAAGTGTGACGAAATCGATTACTTTTCCTCGAAGATCATCGAGGATCACTTCCGCTTAGTCTGAAGGGGACGTGAATGATCAACTGCCACCAGGCACAGTCAAGTGCAAGAACCTTAAACGGATCCGCCCTCCACATCCGGCTCTCACGAGTTCCTCATCTTTTTACGGTTCATCCAACTTTATATTAGATCATCTAATTAGCCTACCAATATAGCAATTTTTAAATGTTAACGACTAAAATCATGTAGATAAGAATATCCATGCTCATACCCTTCTTTCTTGGCATAAGTTTTGAAAGAAGGAGGAGTTTTAAACTCTATATGCATTGAATAATGACTGCGCTTGAAAGTGACACTTTTCTTTTCACAATTTTTTGCTATAGGTCCTTACCGGTATACTTCCAATTATATCTCATGTGTTTTATTTTTGGAAACAGTAAAAGCCCAAATAATGATTCAACAACACGATCAAAGAATAAATTATGCAACTAACGGAGGGCATTTGAAACTGAAAGGAAATATTAGACACGCGGAATTCCAATGGAAGAAAAGGTGAAAATATCCATTTACACTATTTCAGAATAATGAAAAACCTCCAATTGGAGTTATTACCCATTAGGTATCTACTTTCAAGAGAAAATATAGTCAAATTTCCATGCATAGATGATCATAACTTTGTATTTGAAGCCCATTTCTGTTTTAAAGTACTAATAAAATATATACATGCTTAAAATATTCGATAAAGTAGCATATATTACCATTTTAATAATAAATCCGCTATATTAATCACGAGACAGATAAATGATTTGGTTTTATTTTATTATTACTGTATGGAAGAACATAATAAGGTAGAAGGGAAAATAAACTGAGGAATGTGGAGAAGCAAAGAAATTTTGGAGCAGGTTGGTATCGTATATATGACCTGTTTTTAATGAGACAACTGAAGAAAAGGAGAAGGAGTTAAAACCTCGTAGGATATTCGAGCATTGTAGGTATTTTTTAGACTAGAGAGTAGGTCATTTAGGGGAATTCGAAAGTATAGACCCGATAACAGCCTCCGAGTAAATCCGTTTAACGTTGACTTCATTGCCGAAGTACAAATAAATACTTGTTATAATTATTTAGCGAAAATAATTCCAACACGCGCTCGTAAGATAACTGCGAAACTTCAAAGTATAACTCGCTTCTCAGTGGATTCAGAGAGGATCAAAAAGATAACACACATAATCGCAGAATAAAGCGAACCGATATTCATCAAGCTTAATGCGATATAAATTTAGTTTCAGTAGCGTAAGCATAGCGTAAAAAACAAACGTGCCGAAGTTGAGCATATATTTGAAAACGCAGATGTAGTAATTGGAACAGAGAGCTGCCTTGCAGAGGATAGTAGCGATGGCGAAGTTTTTCTGACAGTATATAAAATCTACAGACATGATCGACCAAATAAAACTGGCATGGTGGCGGAGTACTTATAGCAGTTGAATCGTTTTAGGATAGTACTGCTCGCAAATTATATGGCAATGAAATAGAGCAATTGGTGTACTATCGTATCAAGCAACAATACAATAGAAATATACATATATGTTCAATTTACAGACCAACAGATTCCAAAATAGACGATTTGTACAAATTGGAAACTCAATTACCATCGTTTACCTCGAGGGATAACAAAAGCGTGATAATTAATGGTGGAGATTTCAACCTTAAATAGTAGGATTTAAACAATAGTGGAGTCCACTGTAAACTCTAAATGTAAGGTCTACTTGTTAGAAAAATGCGAATACTTAAAACTTAGAGAGATGGTAGAAGTTAATATACCAATTGCATAATAAAATCTCGAGGCTACAGAGGAGTAGCATGGAACCACGTTCCGTCGGAAGTCAATCCGGCTAACGGGTCCTCCTGGGCTGTACTGTCCTAAAGCCTTCTTGACCAGTCGGGTATAAAAGGAGGAGCGTCTTGGGGTGATAGCTCAGTCTGGTTTCAGTCTTCACGAGACGTGGTTCCATAATAATTAGGGGACGAGGGATATGCGATCCCAGGGTGGCTCAATGGGTATATATGTGCCCATTGCTCTCCAAAATCGTCATGCGTGGTGAAGAGCCACATCCTCCACGAGGTGCCCGAATTTCCGCTGTACATGATGGATCTGGCTGGACCACAATAAGCTTCCCTAACTACGATGTTTCTCCGTGCCAAAGGTGACCGCATCTGCGTGGCGGAGGGTAAGAAATTGCTATCGGAGATACTTCGGATAATGAGCAACCTTCGGTTTGATTTAGCTTTACCTGTGCATGCGTGGCTATGCTAGGGCGGTCCAATTATTTCCCTAGCTACTCGTTGAATCTCTATGGAACTAAATGACGCCAAAAACTTCACTGAGGGTGGTAA
Organism: Ceriagrion tenellum; assembly: GCA_963169105.1. NCBI lineage: Eukaryota > Metazoa > Arthropoda > Insecta > Odonata > Coenagrionidae > Ceriagrion > Ceriagrion tenellum. The sequence goes on along the minus strand of OY720633.1, from coordinate 28,551,108 downwards.
GGAGCACACTCCCTTTATGGATACTAGTAGTCCTATCACCCCTACGTAGGAGGCATCATTCTTGGAGTGCCCTGGTGAAGCTTCCGACGGGGGATCCTCCACCACTGCCTAATTGACGGATTCCCTTGGGGAACCCCAAACCTCTCAGTCGCCTCTAAATCCTTTTGCAGGAGGAGGAGGATGACCATTCCTCCAACTCTTCTGAGTCTACTCTGAGAAAGGCCGCAAACTCCCTCAAGGGAGTAGAGTCAGACTTGAGTGCCTCTGTCTGTACTCTAGGGAGAATTTTATCTAAGATGAAGATATTGACAACGGCTCGCAAGTTGAGCGGTGCTGCGAGTTGAGGAAAGATGAAAGAGAGGATGAAAGCCAATAAAACTGGGGAAGCAACTTGTGGACCTGCAACTTCACATAGAAAGAGCTGCAGGGGACAAGGCTCCCGGCAGAGCCCTCAAGCAAGGAGAGGGTCCCGCAGGAACCCCCCCCCCCCTCTGCACCATGTAAAAGGGGGCGGACCCCTGGCGACACGCTAACAGACGAGGGATATTACGCCAAGAGGGTAAATTATGTCCAGGCCTTTCTACACTGACGTGACTAAAGATCTCATAAAGATGGCCATAGTGCCAATGGTGGTGCCAACTCCGAGGTGATGGTGACTGAAGAGTGGCACTAGAATTTGGCAAGGCAGCTGGAGAAGTGGGGGGACACTGTCTTCCAACTTCTTTCCAAGCAGCAGCTTCCCAAGTTTGAGGTTACTTGGCTCACATAAAAAGCTTAAGAAGTTCCTTGTTTTAATGAATACTTAGCAATCTTGATACTCGAAGCCGCCAAGATGATAAAGATCGTGAGAGGGATGACCTTCCAGGCTGTGGACGCAGATCAACTGTTTAAAAGAAAGAGAGTGATGGTGTGGGTACCTGGACTGAGTGAATTGGATGCCAAGACTACTCACGCACATAAATAGTACAACTAGTGTTGGCAGTTACACCATATTCAGATGCACTGAGTCATCGGTAGTCGCGTTGCAATTAAATAAGTCTGAGGGGAGATAGTGAGGGTGAGGTGGGTTTAGGGACGGAAGAAAGGGAAATAGAGAGGGTGGATTATTGTGTAAAGCTGGTGTGTCGTTCTGGGTAGGGGAAGGAGACAAAAAGAAGCGGGAAAGGGATTAAGGAAGATAATGTCTGTTCGTGCGCACCAGCGTGAGCCCCTATTTTTTGTCCCTTTAACCTCCCGCAATCTCCTTTCCCTCGTTCTCCTTATTTCGTCCCTGTTTTGTTTTACAAAGAAGAGGGCGCTCAAGAAGGTAGCGCCCAGGGGTGTAATATGCTCCTGAGGAGGGTGAGAGAATAGATCGCACGGGCAGCGGTGCGTGGGCATGAGTGCGTGTGGATCGGGAAAACGCGTTCTCTCCGGCGATGGTCGGTCGGAGGTGCAGCGGCGGAATTAAGGTGAGCGTCCTCTTATTCCCCATTCTTTTTCTTTCTCCTGTTTTTCATTTCGTGTACCCTTCCTTCCTTTTATCACGCGGTACGTACGATCCTCGTGGTCCCGTATGCGTGAGCGAACAATGTCATTTAAAGGAAAAACAGAATTTTTTAGAAGGCCGATCGCTCTTTGCTCGTGGACATCTAGCTTTTTGCCTTTCTTAGTGCATAAAAAACATCCGGATAAAAATCGTTCTGGTGGCCCAACTCTATCAGATGTCTCGCAAAATAGATAAGTTATCTTTATTCTTGAGGTACATTTGATGTTCATAAACTGTAGTTTTAAAGTCTCTCCCAGTTTGAAGGCCGCTTTACACGGTACATTTAATTGTACAAACGAATGTACGAATTCCTTCATAAGAGAAATTGTACCATGTAAAGCGGCAAATTGTATAATTGTCTGAATGACTTAACGGGAAATAGAACCTGCTCTTATTCTATTCAGTTTCTTGTACATTCCATGATAAATTCGTTTGTACAATAAAATGTACCATGTAAGGCGGCCTTAACGGTTGTAAATACACTCGCAGGTAGAACAAGAAAGTTTCTACTCACCACATTTAAATTATATATCTAACATGTCTTTAGAATTTTTCAGCAGTCGTCCCAATATGTTATTATTATAAAAGTAGGTCTTAAAATTGTTACCGGGGAGAGTATTACGGGCACCATTGGATAAAGGCCCAATGAGTGGTATTTTAAACCTTTTTGTCCTGTCTTTGGGACATTCGAGTGACAAGGAACATATATTTGGGGACATTTATTGCCTGGATTTTCTATTTAAGATTTTTGTAACTAGTAAGTCACTATATCCGTTATTTTGGGCAATTTCTCTGATGGTATTAAATTCCAAGTTCAACTCACACTTTTAAGAGTCCTCTCATCAGTCCTGGCCACACTGAATGGAGATTGGCCTCCAGAATCATATAACATAACGTTACAAAATGGTCAACTATGAGCTTCAACTCTTATAAATCTGCAGGAGAAGATGGAGTATTCCCCGCACCTCTACAGAAGGGGCAGAATTTGCCGTTACTTCCGATTGTTAAGATTTATTGCTCCTGTCTGGCTTGCAGATATATTCCTGGAGCCTGGAGGGGCTTAAATCTGTTTGCTATAGCCGCAGAAAAATTTTACTTGCTCTGAAAGCTCCGTGGAAGGGTCGACCATCATTTAGCAGGATCCGAACTCAGAATCCGAGACTCGGCGTCGACCCCTCACCGCGGGTGAGTAATGGCACCAAGTGGCCTACCGGATAATGGTTTATAATTTTAAAGTCAACGGCACATCCTAAAAAGGGCTCTTATTTGTAATGCAATAGTCATGCTGACGAAAATGTTTTTTTTCATCCCTGTTATACGATAAATATTACGTGCCATTAATTAACCATTTTACGTGCTCTAATAGTCAAAGTTGCATAAACGTTCGTAACCAAGTAATTTATCCCGCATTTCAGCAGTTCTGAGTAAAAGAACATATAACTAATAAGAAGGCTATAACTTCTGAAACCTCCATATTTTTGAACGGAGTCGTGCAAGAAAAATCAACAATTTTAGCACAAATAAAATTTAATAGTTAACTACTTGAGTTTTCCAAGATTACCTTCTTGGTTAACTTCACATGTATGGTGCGTGTGCATCAAGAGCAAATGGCTGTACCCTCTGAAAGCCTCCCTCTATGTTTTACGTCATAACTATGAAATCTGTGTTAACAATTTTACGTACATATATCATGTAATAGTTAACTTTATAGTCAACCTGTATCAACATGCATACTAAAAAGGTAAATTCGTTGAGATGGCAAAGCATAATCTAGTGTGCAGGATTGAGGGTGTGCTGGAGCATGGTTTCGAGGCAGTTCTGGACGTCGAAGGAGCTTTTAACAACAAGTAGTTCGACCAGATCTGCGCGGCAGCCAGGAGGCATGGCATTCATGCCCATTGTGAGCTGGATTAGGCGTATGCTACAACTAGGAATAGTTAGGGCTGTTTTGAGAGAGATTTCTATGGTGTCTGTAACTCGAGGCTGGACTCAGGGCAAAGTTGTCACGACTTATGTGGAATATGGTGGTTTACAGTCTTCTCATAAGTTAAAATAAGACTGGTGAATACACATAAGGAGAGGCATATGATGTAGTAATAATAATCACCTTGATAACGTCTCCGAACTCATGCAAAAAAAACCTGGACATTACGATGCGATGGTGAGCTGAAACAGGGTTGACTATCAATCTGGAAAAGATTAACCATATGTTGTTCACTAACAAAAGGAAAGAGAAGGCCTTAAACTTTCTTCATTGCAAGGAAAAGTTCTTCGGCCTACACTAACCTACCTACCTACCTATCTACCTACCTATCCTACTAACCTATCTACCTACACTAACGGTTAAATATCTGGGAGTATTTTTGGACACCAAGCTCAACTGGAGAGAAAATATTGAGGGAAAAGCGAGAAAAGCCTGCACCTCCCTGTGTACTTGTCGAAGGGTCCTTGACAAACCTGGGACTTCAACCAAAGGTCAAATATTGGTTATACACTTCAGTAATGTAAGAGAAACAATTGCACTTTTCCACAAAATTGTTTTAATGCGTACAACGCGTTTCGGCTCACAGAGCCATCATCAGGTACAAGACAAGTCTTGTACCTGATGATGGCTCTGTGAGCCGAAACGCGTTGTACGCATTAAAACAATTTTGTGTAAAAGTGCAATTGTTTCTCTTACATTATGAAGAACTTCCACGATATCTCGCCTGAATCTGTTGAATTTACACTTCAGTAGTGAATCCTGGCCTCCTTTACTGCTCTATTATATGGTGGAGAAGGAGTAGGCAAGAATTAGCCCGGGGCAGAGTCAACCTCTTGCGTTGGATGGCCTGCTTGAGCATCACAGAGGCAATGAAAACTATTCGAACAAGCCGAACTTCAAGCATGAATGGTGGCCTATCGTCTTAAATGCTTAGGACAGTGGAATGGCAAAGGAAACTTCACCGGCCACAGACAAGTGAGGGGAGAATACAGAAAGTCGAGCAATGCCGTCTTTATAGAAGGCCGGAGTCCTCAGGGTAGCAACCTCGCCTCTTAGGTCGTCAGTTGGTCGGATCAGTCATCTCCCCTTAGTCCAGGGTTGGTCGTGGATTCTTTTCATTGAGGTGCGGCGAGGAGTAGGAAAAAATAGGAGAGGGTATATCTAAATAAATCAATATCTATTCATTGTTACTCTTAAGCTTTAAATTAGCATTTATTGTAACGCCATTATTATGCTTTTTTGATGTAGCGTGCGTTAAATTTACTGTCTCATCTCTGCGTGCAATTATTTGTAATAAGAATATTGCTAAGTGTGCCAATTAAATTTTCTACTACTTTCAAAAATGACTTACCATATGAACATGTATGATAGAAAATATTGTTCGAAACTAAATCTTCCTTTCTCTTAAAATTAAAGTTTCTTTTGGTTCTTGCAGCTTAAAACTTCTCTTCATACTTTTTTGAAAAACAATGCTTGCATAAATGGCGTGTGTCCTTAATGTTGGAGACTCCCAATAGGGAGTGGTGCGGTCACACGTAGTTAATGAAGGCGGGTGGAGTGGTCACTAGGACGGGTCGTTTTGCCACTTTTTTCTCGGAGCGAAAGATGATATGCGGAAATTTGGCCTATTCACATAATAATTATTGATATGGATCTTTTTCCAAATCGGTTAATATCTTTTGTGAGGATTTTTGCCTCAAAGTGTCGAAAATTCGACTGAAAACACCAAGATTGTCATTAAAATTTTGTTCGGCTGAAGCGACCGTATTTTTCGGCAAGAAAATGTCACTTGCGCTGGAAATAGCCTTCAAGTCTCAATATGCCAGTTAATAGCCCCATCGGGTCCAGGAATGCCTCGTCAGGAGGCGGACGATGGGTCAAATTCAGTAAAATTAATCGGTTGTGCTGATTTTCACTCACCTGGCCAGCGGCGCTTGCCGAGTGACCAAGTACCTCAGGTTCTTATTACGTTTTGTGAGTTCTTCTGGACTGTGATAAGGTAAGTCACATATTAGTGATTTTACCCCTTTCTCACCGCCCGTCCGCCTCACCACTACAGCAGACTTACCTGCTCTGCATCACTCAACCTGGCAGGCAGAGACGAGCCGGACAAGCTTTGCTTCTGTTGCTCTCGCTGTATCTTTTCTCGCTTGCATTGCTACAAATCTCGTACGCCTCATTTGGCAGTTTTTGGACGTTCATTTGGCAGGATCCTTCTTCAAGTAAGCTAGGCTCCGTGTATAATATAACTGTCGGCATGAACTCTGTATTAGTGATTATAGTCCTTGATATATGACGCGAAGTGAGCGTAGTGTGGCCCTAGATGGTTGTATAAAAAGTGAATCTGTGAGCTTGGTGATAACTGTGTTTTTTTATTTCAAAAAAGACTCTCAATCGATTCCCAAGTTGATGTAGCGGTATTCGACCGTAGATATTTGCATATTATGCAACTATGAAGGGGATGTGCACAGCATTAGAAGTTGCTGGGCTTCGGTAATAGATACTTGGGAAATACTTAGCATTACTTCACGATTCCATTGAGTGCTCTGAATGAATGTTCAGTAGAATAATGGGATATACCATGTAAGTGTGTTTTCAATTTGCAGCGGGAATATAATTTCTTCAGTCTATGGAGGAGGATTTTTCAGCGAATTAACTTTCTCTTGAATGTGTAATATTATCATCTCTTTTATTCGTATGAAGACATGAAAGTACAGTTTCATTTTATCGCAACACCTCTTTGTGGAACAAAAAGTTTTCCGGAGGGTTTACATGACGGAGTATATAGTACATGGTGGCGGACGCCATGTTAAAGATTTGAGGTTATCGTAAGCAAGGAATCAGTTACAAAAATATCCGTTACACGGCGCCACCGTAGCGCCTGTGGTTAGACTGGGCGTAATTGCTCATTCTTAATGGTATTTTCCCGATGAAATACAAGGCGCTAGACTTAAGAATAACCGCGTCAAAATCATAAAAGTTGTACGTGATCACACAAAGTGTTCATATATTTCAGATGATTGAGTCAGGTCACCAGAAAGACCCATTATAATTCCTTTGCATGACAAATAGTGCCACTCCCCCTCCCCTACAGAGAGAAACGCAAGGAGGAATATACCACTTAAAAAGTAGATTAACAGTTGACACAACAAATATTTTCCCCCAGTGAAGCCAAAATAATGGAAATTGCTAACCAATTATCAGGCAAAAAAACAAACACCCACGAGCACTGCAGAATTTGAAACCGATTTACGCAGCTGACAACGAGAACCCAAAGTGCAACGGTTTTGAAATTAAAAACGAAAGATAGTACCCCCACTGCTGAATAAAAGTATAATGAAAAGCTCTGCCAGTCACATTAGGCTTACCAACTTTGCACCAACAAGCTAAACCAAATCCCATTACCTCTATGTTGTCAAAAACGTATAAAAGACTAAAATTATACCAAAGGCCATCGTAAGGATATAAAATATAACGAGTCAGTTCATTTGTAAAGCCATGTTAAATATATTTCCAAATAAAAATCAATCCTGATAGGACAATTGATGTGCAAGCCGCACACACGAGAAAGAGCATGAACTGCGATTACTTCGTCACAGTAGAAGCGCCCCACTTGGTAGAATCACAAACCACTTCCCGCCAGGGTTCTTGCTGACGATTCCGGTTTGTTTCTTCCCACTCACCTCCTACTCCTTCCGTCCTCCTGTCCCAATACTCCGCGGCTTACATTCAAAGGCATCGCATTTTGTTGCGCTGTTGTTTTTGTTTAGATACTTGAGATCAGGCGTAGATAGTTTGTGTGTGCTTTTTTATCTGTTGATAGACTTCATGGTGATGTTAAATTATTACAACTAGTGTTAATTACGAAAGTGATCAGTTTGGAGTTGTATATCCTTGAAGTATCGTTTCGGCAAGTTTATATGTAAGTAAATGCAAGTTTATTCACAGTGTACACATAGCTGGGAAATGCGATTTCCATTCGTCATGAGTGTTGTTATAGTTCTGTTATTTCAACTGAAAATTGTCATTGACGCAGTTGTTTTCTAATGCAGTCAGTAAACGTCATGTGAATTTGTCTTCAACGCAGCTCAGTAATAATTTGAATACAGAACGGGGATATAATTAAGGTAACTGCATGAGAGAAGTATAACGAATCAGTTATGTAGGAATTCCTTATTTTTAAATATTATTGGCATGTATCTGTAAACCGATATTATGAACAAAATTTTCGTAGTTTTATTCTGCGTGCGCAAGACAAAATAAAATTATTGAGAGGCTTTTCATGCCTGAGTTTTCTAAATAATACCAGTAAGTATAAACCCTAGAATCATTTTTCATAATTCTACCACTGTTTCCCAGATGAATATGTTTAGTTTACCAGAGTTTGTCATTTATTTAAGGTACCATCAGTGCATTGTAACTCATAATTCAGGTATCATTTTAAATTAGCATTTGAAGCAGTCTTTTCGCACAGATTTTGGTGTTTATTCATTTTTGAAATGGAATGACATTGGCCATAAACTAACGATTTTTAAGCAAATCACCGTCAACTCCCAGTTGAATCATGAAATATCGATAAGTTGAATTTTGAGGATGATTCTACTCTGTACTAGATATCAGCTGATTTTTCATGCATAACGACCTCGGGATTATTGGATCATTTGCCTTATCAAGCGTTTGCCTACTCCTTGTTTGAAACTCAAATTTATTACTGCATGAGTACTAGTGTTATTAGTGTCTGGATACATCCTAACATCCACACTGGAATGCTGTGGAAAGGTTTTCGGTGTGTGGAAAGTGACCTTTTGGGTATTGTATAGGGGCACAAATGTAAATTAAGAGACCTCAAAAGCCATGATTGTTGTAAATGCTATGCTCCATAATTTAAGGAGGAAGTTAAAAGTATTCTTGTATAAAGCTGCTCATTAATTCGTTTACTTTTTATAAGTATCTATTTTTCTCTTTCATGTAACAACTGGTTTGTTCATGAGAAGATTCTGATGATATTTATAATGAAACCAGTGAGGATGAAAATTAAGAGAATGAATAAATTGCCAATGAAGACATGGTTTCGCAGAATGCAGGAAGAAGCAATGATTTTGGCAGGTATTTCATGGAACTCATTTTATACGGTAATTTATATTTTATTTTTTAAATATATTTTTTCTAACATATAATTCTAGTACTTTTGTTGGGCTTTTTTCGTTTTCGTTTCTTGTTTCCTCAGCTCAATTTTATGCTGGTATAGTTCCTCCTCTCTCTCCACCCTCCTGTTGTACATTTGTATCATCAACATCTACGTCATACCCTGCAAGCCACCCAAAGGATGTGTGGCAGGGGATGTATCTGCGGGTATCAATTTTTTCGCTGTATGCAACCAGCATCGTCTCATCATACAATGACGTTTTTCCCTTCTTTTTGCTGTTAGATTATATTCCAGGAAAGAAATTAATTTCCAATGGTACTTACTAAAAGAAATGATTAAATTCATAAGTTATTGTACCATATCTCTGCTTACTGGTGGTGATTCATCTTCTGCCTCTCCATGTAAAAGATTTTTAAAATTGTTATCAGCAAGTTAATTACCTTGACTACACGAATTGCTACATTAGACGCTGTTTAAAATAATAAGATAGAGCTCTGTGCAGACTTGTAAATAATTAATAAGAAATCAAATTTATTTAATAACATTAGTGGATTCTTGGTAAGGAGTGATTTTATAAGTATCTAACCAATGGAAACATGTTACTTCTCGTGGAGATCTTCAGCCTTATGTAGCAGGACTTCAACCTCACAAAATGATGCTGATACTCTGAAGAACAGGCACCCTGTCATACTTTCAATTAATTATTAAGGTATAATGCTTTCAGTCCACTTTTAGCTATAGCTACTCCTCAGTGGGTTTATCTGACAATTCTTTGCTTGAGGTAGGTACACTGCTCCTCTCACCAACATCAACAGTTACTTCATTTGGTTTCAAATACATTCAATTATCTCCATGATTTGCAGTGCTGAATTGTAACTTATACTGACAGAGGAAGTCACCTATAATGTGACATGATACAGTACTCATTCATTTTACTTACACCCAATCATGTTCAGTTTGGTAAGTCAATTATATTGAGGAAGAAAACTTACATATCCATCATTACCATCATCAAAATCATTTGAGTCCTTGGCAAATTGGCCAGGCAGGAGGTGACGAAACATTAAGTACATGTCAATTGGGACTGCTGATGAGAGAGTAGGTTCTCCTCCTCCAGTGTCTCTCTGATACTTTTGGAGCTGTGAAGACATATGTATGCTTTGAAATACCTGTAAATCGGGCCTTATAATTCAAATGTTGGGATATTGTTTATCATAGTTGCACAACCTTACTAATTCCTTCTTGGGGAGCTAGTTTTATCCTCCTCCATCATTCCTTCATCCTTTGGATGCTTCTGTTGCATCCAAGCATGGCATCAAACTGGGTCTTCAACTTCTCTCATGTCATCTGCTTCTCCTTCATCATTCTCCCATCGCAGTATTTGTTCTCTACATTAGAGGCCCTATGCTGTATTAGAGACAGTAGTGGCTCCTTCTCACGGTGATATCAGCAGAGGGATCTGGCTCTTTTCATCTCCTTAATGCCTAACTCTTGATCCGACTATAACTTCAGACCAATGATATATGTATCAAACGATTTTTTAATATATCAATTGATGAGATAGATATTACGTCGCGGGTTTGGTCACCCTTAATTCATCACTTGGCGGTCATTCATGTAGAAGAGCCATTATCATTCGGCCATATGTGCAATTATAACGGCATCTCAAACAATCAATTAATTCTGTGGTATAGAAAAATTTATCGGCGGCAATAGTATTGCATTCAATTTATGCCATATTTAATGAAATAACGATAAATTCCGCGAATTTTATCAATTTAATCGAAGTTATTACCAAATATTTGGATGAAAAAGATGGAATACATCGCATGGATATTATTGTTGTACAATCTTCCCGTGTGCAGGAAGTGGGTAACAACGTTGCTTCATGAGCTTGAAGACGATCGCTTCAGGTATCGGCATGGTATCGTCGGCTATTGAATTGGATAGTGTTATACTTAGTTAGTAACCGTTAGTCGATTACGTTAAATTATCTATGAATACCATTTTTAGCGCTCATTTGTAGCCGACTCAGTTAGTCGCCTTAATTGCGCATTTTAGCCTTTCAAATTCTCAATCATGTGTCCAATTCATTGCCGCGGACTCTGACTGCATCGTTTGCAAATAAATGATGATTACAATGCATCATATTTTCCCATTGATCCGTAATGTAAAGAAGAAATAAAAGTGGTCCCAACTGACAACTGTGCGGGACTCTCATTTATATTTTTACTTTGTTTATTGATAGTCCTAACATATCTCCGGAAAACCAGAACCTTGGCAAGATTTATTTTCTTTTACGACTTGAAGAAATGGTGAGCTAACTACATTGGAGGTATTTCACGTCAACATTTAAGTCTGTGAAAGATTAGTTCAGCTTGTGTTGGCACTATGCACAGCCCATTAAACATGCACACGTTTTCCCTAAAGTCTCGTTTACTAGCATGCGTTTCATGCGAAGAGTGCACCCAGTTTCACGCCAAACCGCGTGAAAGACGTAAATGACGTCGTCATAAGTGACACCACACGCGCTGACATGTGTCGGCAAATGAATACAGAAGTGGAAAAGGGTGGGCCTCTTGAGTACGAATTTTGGCCAATTCACGGACACGGTGGGACAGCTGCGTATTTCTTTTATAATTAAGAAATATAAATTACGACGCATACGATTGGCGACTACCACTTTAACTATTTTAACCAGGCGTGGGGAGCTATTGCTCCGCTCAATTTGGAGTTTACCTCTCATTACCATTATTCATATTTAAAATTGCTGACAAGAATATTGTTTAGAGTTGAATTCAAAAATTGAGTTGGAAAATTTTGAACCCATTCAACATGGAAACTTTTTCCCCAAGACATCGACTAGAAGCTGATATCGCACAATAATTCCAGCCCGTCCTCCCCCATTGTCCAATCCGTTTTTTCCAATATTCCGGCTCGAAAAATGGGCGTTATATGACAGCGCGGGACCGTTTTTGCGATCTGTTTGGGTTGTTCTCAGAATATTCCTGGGGTAAGAAATTTATGGGGGATTCAGTTTTTAATCATTAAATAAGGAGACAAGACGTGACTAAGGAGAACCATCGGCCGTCGTCATCAAGTTCTTGCCGACCAATTCGTCTTCAATGGGTCAAAGGATAAATAAAAATTGCGAATGCAGAAGATGTAAATCTCCAAGAACAAATTAAAAATTTAACATCAGTGAAGTATTACCCCGTAAAGTTTTGTTCGCTACTCAAGATGATAAGTGGAAAGGTAAGTCATAATAAGTTGGCACTGGAAACTGTTGAAAATAGATAAAAAATATTTCTTCAATAGGAGAAAGTCAATTATCTACTCAGGGGAACTACGCATTGAATGAAAGTGGAAGTATGAGCTGCTACATCTCAGAGATCAATAATCTGCAGGATATGATGGAGTCGGTGAACGGCAACAAATACGCTTTCGTTATATCTATATTGCTCTGTTACATTGGATTCCTTGAAGAGGTATACTTATTCTCCTCATAAACTTCTAAACTGAATTCAAAGGTATTGGAATAAGCAAATACCTGTAGCGTGATTATAAATAGTGTAAAAATAGGTTCTTTTCACTTAATTTCTTATAAATGTGAGTACAATAATGCATTTGGGCTTAAAAATCTAATGATTTGAAACTCTCACTCAAATGCTCTTAAATGTATTTTGTGTGATCACTTTTCAAAATAAAGTGTAGGCAAATAATTGACTAATATTGGTTATATATCTACTCACACTTTAATTGCAGATAAGCTTTACCAGGTCTCAGTAGAGTAAGAAGTAGTGTAATGCTTCGCATGCGACCCACGGCTTGGAAATGAGCACCCGCGAACGCTGGTCCTTTTCACCCGACTGAGTATTCTGTTCTGTGTGTATAATCTTTGATTCTGTTTTTCTAGGGAGTTTTGCAACACCGAAGATGATATAATGTTCAAAAAAGTTATAAAATTTAATAGCTATGGTGTTTATTTCACTTTCAGTAAAGCAAGAAATGAAATCCAAGCAATAGCTACATTCTCACCATCTTTGGAACCTATACAAAATGTTATAAAGATCCAATTTCCCACTTCTCTCTCGTAGAAAGCCTACACACGACAGTGTATCCAAAAATAAATTAAGTGAAAATGTTCTCGTTTCGACTCTACTAGCAGGATGCCACACTCTGAAACTTCCCTCTACCAAAAACTTGCGTCCTCTCTCTTTGCACGTTCGTTCACTGCGATGGTTTTCTACCAAACTATTTGCGTGCTGTCTTTGCACGACCGTACACTGCGACGGTTTTCTCTACAATCCCCTGTTGTTGCCGACGCTTCCACTCCTTAGGTCTATTGTTTATTCTCAAAATTCACAATATGGTGGGTCCCTTATTGTTATGTAAACCATGAGGTGTTAAAAGAAAAAATGGCGAGGCCAGCGTTATGTTACATTGCCCCGTCGAAAGAAAATTTTATTTTATTTTATGTAAATCTAAATAAATTTTGATTCGAAAACCTCTAATTTTAAATTGTCTATTTTTTGTAATATCAATATTGTTGAAGTAGTTATAATTAGTGAAAACGAGAAAACTATAATGATTTGTTGCTATCAAGAAATCGAAAAGCACTTGGCCAATATCTATCCGTGTCCAGGGCAGAGCGATATGGGCGATAACTCTACAATGTGCAATGCTTGAAACTACGTCCAAAATTATTTAAAAGTAATATTCCCTTTATAGTTACATAATAAATAAAATAGAAGTATCAACTGATGTCTTCAAATAAGTCGAGGGACATTGATTTAGATTTTATTTTTGTTGCTCTTCAAACAAAATTATCCATTAGTGGCCAATCACTATATTATTTACGCTACAGTCACTTTACTTACAGTATTCATATATTGCAGGCATTATATAAGTTACATATTTATTTTTTATATGTATGTATGTACTATATTACGTACAAAGTAACATTATCTCATCGGATTTCTGAATTCTTTTAAAAATGCATATGAAACATTTTACAATGAAAACACACCAGCATTACTAATTATTATCGAGTAGCATTATAACTTTACTCTGGTTCCTCTGGTGACCAGAAGGCCGATTTCACGCGAAACCTGACGCTGCCAATGGATGTATGTTTCGTGGGCTTGGCGTCGAAAACAGCTCCGTATCGGCATTTGAGGTAGTTTCTATCCCATGAAACCGTTGAAAACTGCTCGGAAGCTAACATTCCTCTCATGAGCAAGCGTAATTTTTCATAACCTGTTTTTGAGTGGGTCTTCCTTTGACGGCAGCATATAATTTTTCAGTTAAGTAAACGATTTCTCATACATCATTTTTACCATAAAATCTCCCAGCGCATGCAGGTTAAGTATATAATTCTTTCATATCCAATCAACTGTTGAAGCAAGCTCCTTTATATTATGGATCCTAAACGGTTAAAACAACACCACATAATTTTCAATAAAGAACACAATTACGATTAATTACAATTACAATTACAATTAATAGCATTAGCTACCATAAATATCAATCACTCAGTTTTTTATTATTATTTTTATTAATTTATCCTAAAAAACATTTGAAAAATTTTAAATTGTGAATCATATTGGTGTTTATAACAGTCAAATAATTTCAGGAAATAATTAGAACACTTCAGAATGTGTTTAAAAAGACCAATGTTGTTGAAGAAAAGCGAATATTTTGTTTCTGTGAGTGACATATCCAAATAAATTAACGCTATAAAGAATGTATCATGAATAGAAACAGTGAAATATTTTGGCTTGGATAAAAAATTGGAAGTTTTAGTAAAAGAAAGAATCTCTCAAATTAAACATCGAATATAAAATTTAAGAAGCAATTTGTAACGCATAAAAGGCATTTTGATTTTTATCATCTACAATTCCGTAATTATTCAATTTTCCATGTTCATCCATTCCTTGGATGATTTTATTCATCACAAGGCTCAGTAGCACTTCTGCAGATAGTTGAAAGACAGAGAACCTCTTTGGATTGGGGAAGATGCCAAGGCTGATGACAGGAGTGTACCAGTAATCGTATCTTTCCCAAGTATAAGTACATACTCTGAAATGAAGGACAACGCAAAATAGCTATAACTCAGAACGTTTGACGTGAATACATTAATATGGAAATTTAAATATCAAATTTGTCATACGAGAATTTGTTTTGATGGTAAATACTGGTTGAAAAAATACTACTGAATATTCATTGTGACAGTTAATGTTTAAAGATTTGCTTCAGATCTTTTGATATTTTAGTTAGTTTTGAAAATGCCAAAGAGCTATCCATTATTATCTGATATTTTACTCACCCTTTTTTCCAAATGGTACGTTTTCACACGCGTACAACACTACGTAAGTCGTCGCAGCTGCGTATATGTAGTAATTCAGGGACTGGGTAGTCACTGCGAATAAAAAAGTTATTTCGTTTGAGGCAAACATGACTATGAACGGGTAAAACTTATGCTCAAACACAAAAATATGCCTGGTTCAGAACGCTTCATCGCCTGAAGTTACGTGAGGAATAATACTCACAAAAATGGCTGCGTTTATATATTCGCGTTTATTTTTTGTAAAGTAGTGATTCAAAATACATTTCACCCTTAGATGAATCTTTATAAAACACGCATTCTAAAGCGCACTGCAGAAGTTACCTCGACTGTAACATTGTATCATGATATAAACACGGAATGTTAAAGACCCAGAAAAAACAACCACCATCCTCAACTGGACATACGTGTTATACGTAACGCATGATCATTCTGCCGGTTAAGCATTCGAGGAATTAGAGTTACTAATCTATAATATGTACATATAAAGTATAAATGTTGTATTACCATCAAAAAAGTACTCTCCTGAACAGTAATCACTTATCTAAGCAGGTCCGAGTGAAGAAACTAAAATCCCCACATTTTTCAGGAATGCCATGCGAAAATTTCATTTTTGAATTTTATAAAAATTGTCTCTGATAGCGTAAGACTTAATTAAAACTGAAAAGTATCAGTATTCCTTGTTTCAAAATATATAAAATATTTTTTGGTGATTAAAGCTTATGGTAGAATATCTACTATAAAAAAATCGACTGCTATCGCCGGAAAAACTACCCTGTGTTAATAATTATTTTAAATATTGTAGGAGAAAAATTTTCATCAGTGAAAGAATTATATTCTCTAACTTAACAATAGCTTCGTAGACATACTTACGTCCATTATTTATCGCAAATGTCAGATATGTGCTGGAGGTACTCGTCGTTGAGGTGGATCCTCCAACGGTAATAGTTCCAGTATTTGTGAGTGCTAAACCAGTTCTACAGAAAAAGAACAAGTATCATTAATATTCAAAATTATGGTTTCACTTGGTCAGTTTTATTAGTATATTGGTTTTATTTTCCAAATAGAGAGCAGGGAAGGGTACAGAATACACTTTGGGGACGTCATAAAATGAACGCTGTAAAAAATAGTTCGATATATTTCAGAAATGGACTCTTGTGAGATCAAAATAACAATGACAATTTTTTATAAAGCAATTTTATTTACTTTTTGGAGGTTTTTTCGAACTTTTTAAAGCATTGAATTTTTTCGAAAGAAATGGAATTTCCTGGTTTTTTTCAAGAAAACTACATTCTTTTTCCTGAAATCTCGATTAGGCGTGATTTTAAATGATGATTTGCTGCAAGTGTACGGTAAACGACCCTCAGGAACACTTATGTTGAATTATTTTTGTCTACTTCAGTTGATCTGAACCAGTATACCTCAAGGCTTTGCTGTAACATTAGAGTTTGGTGCTTACCTATAAATTATGTATCTGAAACTTTTTAGAGAAAAATAAATGACTGTTTTGAAATAGTAATAATAACCAGTATCTTTCGGAGGATAATGTAAATATTCTTTCAGGTCTAGTGTAACAACTAATTTAAACTTGGGCGTTCAGTTGAAAAACCGAGGGCTCTTCACCATGAGATTTCAATATGCTGCTTTAATATAAAACCTTATTATGCGACTTCCATCGCAGAATTTTTAGGTGGTATTTTCCGTAAAATTAAGAACTATTTTTGTTTTGCTTGCTCCAGTGATAACTAATGTACCTATAATGTATTGGGTATTAGAGTTTTAAAACCATATCGATGTTATTTTAACAACAAAACTGTTGCAGTTAGTGTTTTAAGATCGCCGAAAATAGAAAAAAATGATTACAACTACAATCTTGGGTTTATTAAAATTTATTACTTATATAAATGCATAGTGAAAAAAATTCATCGGAAGAAATATTTTATGAAAATGAAGAGTTTTAGACAAATGTCTAGAAATAGATGCGTGTTTCAAAAGTACTCCAATGATTAGTTTAAACTATTAAGCAATAACACAGCTGGCTCTAAAACCGATCTTATAACATTAATATATATTTTTTTGAATATTCTAACATTTTAAAATATTCTACGTACAAGGTAGGTTTTGCTGTAATTCAGAGAAATTTCTACACTGTCAAGGTCCTTTCTTACTCTAGTATATCTTTTTTTCTCTCCCTCTAGTATATCTCTTTTTGCCTCAGCATACTATCTAGCCTGTTTCATCTCGTCTGCAAAACCTATTCTCTTTCTTCCCCTTCCTCGCCTGCACGATATTCTTCCTTCCATCATAGCCTTGAGCAACCCATTTCCCCTTATAGCTTCTTCCAGTCACCTATCGTGTCTACCTAGGGTTTCATTCAGCGGTTTCCTGTCCTCGCTTGTCTTCCTTTTCGTTCACTGTACGTTCTCTAACCTTCTCCACACTTAAATCTCAAACGCCTGCAGCCTAATCGTGTCCTCCTTTCTGTCTGATGGTCAATTTTCTGCTCCATACAACGCTACGATCCATATCAAGCTCTTCGTTATCCTCTTTTTCTCATTCTTACCCAAGGTTCCCGTCATTTCCTCCCTTTCACTGCTAAACGCTTCCTTAGCTAATACTATTCTCCTCCGTCCATCTTGGCTATTATGCGCGTTTTCTTTAAGCGTGCTTCCCTAGTTATTGAATTGGTATTATTGCTACAGTAGTTTGTTTCCTCCTACTTTTATGATCAGTTTCACTTTCATTGTTCAAGAGAATCTCATTGCTGCTGTTTTCTTTTGATTTATCTTTATTCCGTATTTCCTTAACTGAAATTTTAAAGATTCTGCTAAGGCTTGTAGTTCCTTCAGCTTCGACTAAATAACGCCTAATCGTCCGAGAATTTAACTGATTATTCAGCTGCCCTCCGACTTTGATTCCCTTATCTAGTTCTTCTCATACTTTTCTTACCATTTTCGTAGCAGATATGATAAATAGTAAAGGCGAAAACGGACACCCTTGCTTGAACCCCTGCGGCTTAGCATCGCCAACCCTGATACACTATCAGTCACCTGCGCCCTTTGAGCCATATATAATTAGAATTAGTCTCTGTATCGCCTATCTCTTACCATTTTTCCGAGTATTTCTACTTGCTTCTAGCAATTTACTCTCTCAAACATCTATTTAATTAGTATATATGAATTTACTTTCCACATAGCTTGTGAAAACATCGTAGTTATACTCTATATTTCTCTCTGAGTGTTCTCATCGCAGACATTGCATCCCTAGTTGACCCTCCCATCCGTAACTCAAACTGATCAATGTCCAAGTACTACCTCGCCTATTTTTCAAACCTTTTACTGATTAATCTAATTAAACTTTGTCTGCGTGTTTCATCAAACTAAGTATTTTACTGTCCTCACATTTCGACGCTTTCTTCTTCTCCAGGATAGGAATCAGGATTGTCTTCATGAAGTCATCCGATCATACTCCTTCCTCGTAGATCCTACGAATCGGTTCAAAGAAAGTTTGTCTACCTTCCTTTTCTAAACTTTTTTTTCAACTCTAAAGGTATGTTACGTACTCCCACAGCTTTTCTCCGCTTAATCTCTTTCAATGCTTTCTTCATATAACTGTTGAGCAACTTTGACCCGAGATCATCCTCATATAATTTTTCTTCATCCTTTATGTTGAGGTGAGTTGGTCATATAACTCCTTCACGTATTCTCTGCTCCTATTTTGGATATTTTCTTGCTCGAGTTGTATACTACCTCCTCTGTCCTTAATCCACTGTACTATTTGCCGTCTCTTACCGCCCGATATCAATTTTACTCTTTTTAACGCACCCTCTTCCCTCCCTTCTATCTGAAGCTTTTCCATTTCTGTCACAAACTTTTATACCTTCAAAAGTAATCCATCGTTGAATGAAAAACATCTGACAATAATTTGACTTTTTTGATATATTTATCCTTGTTGAAAAGAGATCATGAAGCTCTTCAGCTAATTCATACCATTTTGTAATTTTTTGGGAATGGGGATTTCTCAGATTGGTTATTTGCATATATGATATTAGGTCATATATTATGAAAAAATGGGCAAAAATTATATTGTAATCACTTAAGACTATCGAAGGCCTCAGCATACGGTAGAATTGAAAAAAATAATCAAAAACTTCCCTTAAGGAGATGTTGCACGAATATAGCATTTGAATGCTTATGAAAAGCTTGGCGATACATCTCTAAATAATGTATCATACTTAGGCCTTACTTTTAGATGGAAATGAATGAAATATATTTCCGCACTTTCCTAAATAGTTTCCTTTAACATCGGCTTATTTTCATGGCTAGGGTTTCCATTTGTATTGGTCAATAACCGAACCATGACTAGTTATAAAGGCATTCAAACACAGGAAAAATGGTATCGAAAATGTTCTTATGATAAAAAGCTTATCTTATGATGTTATGTTATCTTATGATGGTGGGTAGATAATTTAAGGTAATGATATACAGTTTACGTTTATTTCATATGAAGTCATAAAACGAATAACAATTGGGACATACGAGGTCTCGATCTATTTCCGAACTGTGGAGCACCAAGAGAGAATCTTGTCACCGGTCTCTTGAACCCCATCCCTGGGCCCACGGGAAAAGCTTTCAAGAATGATCGAAAAAAGGAAAATCGATAGTAAATTACATAGACTAGGAATGAGTGTTTCCTAAAAATGCACCGGTATTTAACCGATTAGTATTTTTTAGCACTTCGTATAATGGCCTGGCAGTACCGACGCAATGTTATCGGTATACCGGTACTTTTTACTCTAAATTCGTATGAACAAGTGGAAAATTAATGCGATTCTGACCTCGTTACTCCGATATATCCGTATGCTGTAGTAAGTAGTTTAAAACTCGTTATTTTCAAAGAGCATATATTGGTAAAACCAATTCTCAAAAAAGGTGACAGTCTCGACATAAAAAATTAAAGGTCCAAATCCTTATTATCTATGTTCTCAAAAATTCTTGAAAAAACCTGTATAAGTTCGATTGTTAAAATTTATGGTGAAAACAAGCATTTTTAGCGAAAGTTAGTTTGGTTTTTATCTGGTAAAAGCACAGAAGATGCCTTGAAGCATTTCATGTGTAGTGCATGTAATTCTATTAACTCAAATAAAAGTGCTTCTGGCCTCTTTGTTGATATTTCAGAGGCATTTGATATGCTATGTCATAATATCATGTTGTTTTATTCAGGAGTATACGGTAATCCATTCGAGTGGTTAAAAATATGAACAGGTCTCAATGCATTGCAATAAATTGAAGTTACAGTGAATTCTAACGAATTAATTCGGGTGTGGGAGCGGGAGCTCAGCGGGAGGCTGAGGAAGGGTTCTCACCCGAAAGCTTCCGAGAGCAGTGGACACCGGCGTCGCCATGGATCGCCTTTCTGTGAGTGTCCACTGATATACCTATCTATCCATCCCCAACCTCAACGCCTTGTTGCTAGCTTATATATATATATATATATATATATATATATATATATATATATATATATATATATATATATATATATATATATATATAATACACTTAGGATCACTCAAGTGACGAATATATAAACAGTTTGCCAGAGAAAGGCAGACGCTAAACACAGAAAAACTGGTCTGGTCGATGGGCATGGTCGGGCGTAATTCATCTTTAGATAGTTGTATGCTTGATAATTATTTTCGCCCATTTATAGAGTTGTCAAAACGAGTTTTCAAGAAAAATTAATTGTTCGCATTAATGTAGATGTAAATTACTATCAGATACAGTGGAATAATCCTATGTGTACCCTAAGGTGGCTCTTATTGATCGAAAAATTGAGAAGTACATTTCTATTCCTCTAAAAATCATCGTAGTAGATGTTCGTTGACATGACAAAGTGTCGTCACTGTAGATTATTGAGAAACCACACCACATGATACCTACATATTTTTAAACTTAATACGCGTTCCTGGGGCGGAAAAGGCGCTCTTGTAATGTAAAACGCAATGTCAAAGTACATAAGGATCCAAATTCTGTCGGTTTTTTTTGGTTCCTTAAGCGTTTCTGACATATGGTCCTGTGCAGGTGGAAACGAAACGCCCCCCAGGGTGCCACTTATCACCGCTGCACCACTGAGGAATAGCCCATACCACGTTCTACCCCTCCGAGACCCAATCCCTTCTTGCACCGTTCGGGTGTCCCTATTAAAAAAGTATCTATTAAACATATTCACACGTAAACAATTCTCCATAGGTAAATTGTCTTCTTTCACTCTTACTTAATTACCATTCAATTTAAAAATTTTGGAGCGTGGTTGTTGACTTGTGAACACCCCTTTTTATTTTCCTTACAAGCTATACTTGTAGAATAATACGCGAAACTTGGTTCCAGGACCTCTTGGTCATTCTTCAATTTTTAATGCTAAATTTCTGCTGATGGGTAAAGAAATTACAGATTTAGAGTTTAAAAGACGTATTGACGAGTTCAAGGGGAGATGCCCACGAATGGTTTGTGTTTTTGGAGTGGTCAGGAATGGGGAGTGTAATGTGTCTACCATACTTAAGAGCTAAAAATAACTTCGGCATCTTTCAAAAAGTTTCATTTGCCTTAAGGTGATTATTATCAAATGTCACAAAGCAGCCTCAGACTATAGATAAACATTTGTACTCCCATAAAAGAAATTACAAAGATAGAAACGGGACGAGTATCAACTTGAATATCATAAAAATTCCAGATACTTAACTGAAATTCATTGAATTCATAAACCCCGGAGTTCGACTTACTTGGTTCCACATGATGCTAAAAAACATTTTTTTAATCCTCACCCTTTAAAACTTTAAAATATTTCCTAAGAACCCATCCCCTTCGCCCGACCTCACGAGACCAAATTCGCCTAATCTATACTACAACATAGTTTATTCCCCATTCCCATCTTCCACTGGTTTTTCCATAACTCCAATTTCAAAACTGCCGAGAGTCCTCGACCAAATGCTCACCACACATTGCTTTCATGAAATAAGAAGTATTTTTGTTTATACTCCAACACCGAAACTATTTTTCCTCACAAAAGTTACTTCTAAAGCAGTAGTCCCACGCAAAAAGTATTTCAATTTGTAGTCAAGGATGTATACAGCAGTAAAAGTCGACGGCGGTAATAGTCGGTAGAACTCGTCCTATCTTTCCCACGTGCCCAGTAAAAGAGGCTGAATTGTATTTCTCCAGCGGTTATAATTTTGGTTGTGCAGTGAAAATGCATTGGATCCGATTAATTCTTATCGCAAATTAGCAGAATCGCCCGATGAAACTCAACGGGAGAAAATATTATGAAAAACTAATGTAGATTTATCCGTTAAAATAAGAATCAAATTTCCCATATATTATTTTAATGATTTTTACTAAGTGGAAACCGCTCTTTCAGGTGCTTACACTCATTGAGTGAAATACTTTAGTATTGAAGCAGTAAACATAACGTTTCATTGTTAAACTTATGCGATATTTATTTTAAAATAATGTTTTTAAATAAATGAACCTGCAAGCAGTCATAATTATCGATACGTAAATACTACATGAAATCCCTTTGACACGTTAGGAGTCTAGTTGGTTTCACAGACATAAATCACTGCACTTTCTTGCAATGTATATTATTTATATGCAATAAAGATTACTGTCATGTATCAAAGCGCAATGTTCCAAGAGAAATGATTTATCAGGTAATTCATTTGGAGGCAATTGAGATAACAGAATTAGTAAATGATGAACCCAGTGCACCTTGCCTTTTATGCACCTTTATGCCTTTTATGAACCTTTTATGCACCAGAACTGAAATAATGTTCAATAAATATAACAAACTAACTCCTGTGTAATTCGCCGGAAATAGAATATAAAATTCATCCTGAAAAAAATCTTTATTATAAATTTTCTGTTTCCGCACTCTTTTTAAAGTTCCAAACTAGTTTCAATATAATGTGGAATTAGGGAAAAAATATTCTACGTAGTAAGCACTATACTTCGCCTACGAATGATTCCAAATTATGAGAAATAAAGTGAGTTGCTGAATGCAGTAAGTATGTAAAAGTCATTAAATGCATATTGTGAGGGTGGAATACAAAATACCCCCATCAAAATCTCTCTGAAATTTCTAGTATTTAACATTTATATTTATGTAACTCATTCATGGCCTTCAGTCATCCCATGATATATATTTATATTCTATACCTTGATTTTATTTTATTTGAAAAGCAAAATAGGAGACATTTTCACTAATTAATGTGTTATATAGGGTAATTTTTTTGGTGCATAGACCCCTTAAACCTTGAGACATTTTTAAAGAACCAGAAGGCGAAAGTAGTCATGTAATTTTATCACCCTCAATAAAACGGAATTGTTTAAAATTAAAAATGCATTAAGAAATTTGTGTTCCAATAAATGTATCAATGTGGAATGAAATTTTATTCGCAGTATGTCCATATACATGAGGTAGGTTTGTAAAGTGAGACAACTCCGTCAAATCGCCTATTTCTGATGTACCTAAGATAGTGTCTAATAATCTAGGGTAGTCTTGCCAGCTGTAAGGCCACATACATATCTAAAAAATACTTTATGTTAATGGTAACCCAACTAGCTAAAGTAGATTTGTAATAGTGAGTAAATTCCCGGGGCCAATTGATTCCAAAATGTTCGACAAATAAACATCAAGAATATATACATTAGAGTGGGCCTAAAAAAGATTTTCTTTCCGGATGAAATTTTCCATATGCGGGAAAGTTGTGTACTGATATCAGGATCTCGCGTGCAAAATTTTTTCGAAATCGGATAGTATTAACCACTGCCGCCCGAGCTCTAAGGTTTATAATTTTGCGAAAATTCAGGCGGAAATGGGAAACAAACTGTTAAAGATAATAGTCTGTTGCATATACAGGAATATTGGTTAAAATTAACGATAGATACATGTTTTTAAATTATAAAAATGAAACTTGAAGTTTATTTGACGAAATCTATGGCTTATAGGATGCCTAACAATAAACAACAAGTTTAGAGTATAGGCAATCCGCACAACCAAAAAAAGTTTTACCCAATCCGACCGTCATTTCAAATAGATCACTTTTGGGAGTCGTATTTGGGATAAATTAATATTTTTTTCGAATGCAATTCCTTTAGTAATGTCTCATCCTTCATTTGGATATAGATAATACTTAAAAACCAGCGGGAAAATTAATTAAAAAAAAAATAATCTCAATTATGATGAATAATTTTATGCATGTTGAGCTATTAAGACAAAAAAATAAGTTAATCAAGGTAGTATCAAGGTAGTCAAGGTAGTATCCGATTTAGAAAAAAATTTGCTTCGAGATCCTGATATCAGTACAGAACTTTTCCGCATAGGACAAATTTGATCCGGAAAAAAACCTTTTTTCGGCCCACCTAATAAACATCATATATTATGCAACGGAATATAAATTAATGAACGTGTTTCCAATCTTTCAAGCAAAAAGTTTCATACTATATGCTGTTATTTTATATTACATGCATAATAATAGTATGCATTGGTGATTTTTCTTCCAAACGAGTGTGAGTACTCCAATATTAGAATGTCCAGAGATATCGAGGAAAAATCAAGCAAAATTACGAGAAGCTCCATTTTTCTTATTTCATGACTGAGACAAAAGATATATATTTTGCAAAGCAGGTGTTTATTTAAAAAAATTGTGAGGAAACAAAAGCCAAGGTCTGATTGGTAATGAGATGATTGTTCTATGTCTGGTGTTAAAATACCCGAATCTACCCACCCATGTGTTGGCTTCCACTGTTCTCCATAAATGTAGATAGAAAGATGTTCGTGAGAATAATGGCATATTAAACCTATATTTTCTTTATTTTACTCCCCTAACATTAATATCATGACGTGATCTACCGTCGGAAGTCGTAATTCGTCAGAATTGAATAAAGTCGCCATAAAATACGGTTAAGTATTCATCACTTGGTTGGAAGACTCCTGTGGTGGAATCTGGTCTGAGCCAACGCACATAAAGTGAAGTTACAGAAATTATTCTCGCGGATAGTGGATTATTAAGTTGGTTGCATGGATTAACGCTTTGGAACAGATTTTTTGAAACGTTGCATGCGTGTCACTATTAGTAAATTAATTGAATAAACGAGAAAAAATCGCATTCTACCGATTTCGGTACTTGGCAATTAATTGATATTTTAGCTCGGAGCCTTAAAGCAATTGTTATATACTTGGAAATAATTTACTGACATTTGTATATATTTGGCTTTGTAAACGTAAACCAATACGATTAATATTATTATAATGGTTGCTTATGTATGATAAGTTATTCTGCCGAATAAAAATGTGCATTTAGATACTAGTTTCGCCTAAATTGCGAATTCCTCCCCGAAACCACAAATTGTAGTAACAATTTGGTTCAGACAAAATTTAATACACCATTCTTGCATCATGTTTACAACAATATGAGTATTTATTACCACCGTACAGATAGTTAAACTCAACTGAAGGTAGGCCCCAGAATATTTTTTTTGCTATACTTACTAATGTGATGTAATAGTATTTGAAGAGTCATTGTTTTTTCACTGTTAGACTTGTTCATTGCTTGAGAAAAACAACGAAGTTGAAAGTAGATATTTTGAGGAAAATCTACACCATGAAGTCAATGATTACATTCAATTCTGACTTCAAAATGAGAGCAAAGAACGTAATTGGAACAAAAACGAAATATTACTGGAAATCAGGAGACAGAGGATCAGAGGATGTAGGAGTAGGAAGACTCCTCTCAGAGAGCCAACGAAAGTAATTATTAATAAGTATATTTAATATATGTTATGTATTTAGTAAGAAAAATCTTAATGAGTACTTTTCAAATTAAAACTCTGAGTCAAATGCCGTATAAATTCCCCCTTGACAGAACCGGCATTTTCCCGGTGATTGGAGATAATTTATAGCCAGATAGAAAGCTAATCCAAATAACAATATTTTGTCTTGAATGTACAACGAGGAAACAATCGAGGTAGTTGGAAAACAATAGGTACTTACATTTTATGGGAACCGGATATCGTCACTCCATATAAATTGCTAGCAGTTACTTCTGTGATGGTGTATGTGACGCATGTCCATACATGTCGATCAGTTGTCGCCGTACGGGCAATTTCCCTCCATGTACCAGCCAACTTGTAGATTTATTAAAAACAAAGGGAGAGATGAGGTGAACTGATATCATTATATACACCCCTGAAAATTTGTTGACTGAGCATTGTTCATTCCTTATAGCTCTTAAATTATGTGAAACGCTGACAAGTGTAATGCTCTTGCGTCATTGAATGGGATTACCAAGGTCCCACTTACAAGTATTCATTCAAACTTAGTCAAAAAAAGGATGGATCATTGGTTAGGAGAATTTTTATTGACAAAATGGCAATGGAAGTATAGAAAATAAAATTTGAAATGAAAAGGATAAATGGTCTCCGGTTGTCAAATTAAACGATTTTTATTTGAAAAGCAGGACAGAAATTTGCTAAAGGGGACAGGTATATTCTTAGTCATTTAATACTGTTGCTTCTATTCATTTTCATGGTTGTTTATCACACCTTTATTCGCGCTTTACTTTTTTACCAATACTGAATGTGTAGTTAGAATTAATATGTTGGCATTCAAATGGTAGACTGACCTTTTAATTATTTTTAGCATATCCAATCAACATCATTTAAACAATTAAAATGCTACCAGAGAACGTGGCGAGAAAGTTATAGAATGATGTTATTATTCTATATTGAGCACTTCCATAGAGTTCACCGCTTGCTTATGGTACTCTTGCGAAGAAGGCTTAATTTCAGAAATACGCCAAATGCCGTAGAGAGCAGAAAAATTTTATTCAAATTAGTGACGATAAACATAGCAGTATTATAAAATTGTTAAAGGAATAACGCTGAGAAACGTAAAGTGATCTAAGAGAAAAATATAGGTTTTATCAAATATGTTAGTTTGAAGCAGACTCATTTTCCCGGACGTGCAGCAAATTTTTCTAGAAATAAACCATTACGTTAGAAAAGATTTTTTAGAGTATTCTACTAGTTAAAGAAGGTTTGGCTGAATGTCAGAGAATATTCTTCCTTATCTCTACTCCTTCAGGAGCCTTACTTTCTACAGCATATTCTTCTTCGTCTGAGCATACGGTCTACTCTTCCTCATTGCGTCCATGAAACCTATTCTCTTTCTTCTTCTTCCCCGCTTGCCCAACATCCTTCCTTCTATCACACTCTTCAGCAATCCATTGCCCTTTGTAACGCCCTTTAGCCATTTACCCTGCCTATCCCGGATTTCATTCAGTAGTTCACCTTCTTTCCTCACCCACCATCTCAAGCACTTCCTCGTTAGTCTTCCTTTCCGTCCTCCTAACCTTCTCTACCCTTCTCCACACCCCTATCTCAAATTCTGGCAGCCTATTCTTCCCCTCTTTGTGTGTGATATAGGGAAGTATATTGGGCAAGGGGGGAAGGGGAAGAAATTGAATAGGTTTCACGGACGGGATGAAGAAGAGTGAATCGTATGCTGAGGCGAAAAAGGATATACTGGATTGGGATGGGTCCCTGCATGGGTAGAGGACCGGGAGGACATTCTCTGACATTCAGCAAAACCTACGCTAACCGGTAGAATACTTATACTTACTTTGTAATTCATACTCTAAAATTATTTTAAAAGTAAATACATATTTCATTTGCGACTCAAAAATTTTTTATGCATTCGGTTTTTCATCAATCCATTTAATTTTGCCCAAATTAATTAAAGAAAGGATTTAACTAGCCATTCGTTTATTCATTTAATGGTGCGTATTTTTCTTCTAAACTGAAAATTGTAGTAGTGAGACATCGTCATTTAAGAGGCTCTACAAAATCTTATAAATTCTCCTTGTTATTCCATTCATGCCGAAAAATCGTTGAGAGAGGTATTTTACACATAGTCCCTTTTCTGAATGGACTCATAATAATTCACTTAACCCTTTAATCTCAGGTGTGCCGACTTAGGCACATACCTCCAGAATCGTTGTGCCTCAGTAACCATGTAAGTTATTCCACTATAGCCCATTAGGATGTTTTCGGCACGCTCGTATCTAAATTCTAGGCTATTTTGAGAAAAATGTTCTAAAAATGGATGGGCGTACTTTAAATTATCTCCCTTGATTGGGATTTGGAAGGAAACATTTTTTTTCTTAAGTAGAAAAATTGTTTTCCATAAAGGGTTAAGAGTCCTATTTGACCAGGAACATGATAATTGCTGACGTAAAAATGTCTTTACTGTATTGCTCATTTTCCATTTTTTTAATCTATATTGGAAAAGAATCGTAATATGTATTTAAGTACTTACGTTTGTAAGAGTTAATGCAGTGGTGGTGGGTGATTGCAATGTTGGACAAACTCCCGT
This sequence comes from Ceriagrion tenellum, assembly GCA_963169105.1. Taxonomy (NCBI): domain Eukaryota; kingdom Metazoa; phylum Arthropoda; class Insecta; order Odonata; family Coenagrionidae; genus Ceriagrion; species Ceriagrion tenellum. The sequence continues at coordinate 28,522,673 of OY720633.1, read as the reverse complement.
CGAAAAAATTTGTCCTTTCGATGATGCAATGGTAGTTGCCATCAACAGGATAATGCGAAGCAACGAACGAAATTTATAGTTGACTCCCATAATTTCCATCGTTTATTTATTCCTGAAAAATAGTTGTGTTAAGAGAGGATTTTATGCAAAATAAAGTGAATAAACAACTATGACTATAAGAAAATGCAGGAATGTCCTACCCTAACAGAAGCAAAAGCAACCTACACTAGATATTATGCATAATGGAAATATGGCATAATTCACGTGACACGAAGATAAGAGAAAAATTGAGTTTACATCAGAATCAACAGGCATCGTCACGAAGATATTTATGGCATTTGTAATTTAATCTCATGAAAACTGCTACACAAAGCCGTTCAATCAAACAGGTTAATAGGCTGGTAGAAATTAATTTCACCTTCACAAATATACACCTTGATTTATTTTGGCTTGTTTCTGCATTGCAAAAATGGAAAATTTGTCTAAGTAATTACAGATAACAAATGCCATGCATGAAAATCTATAGCAATAAAAATGACTTGGGTAGTTCTTTCCCCATTAAGTCATTATGAGAAGTATCTGATTGTATCTCTTGTAGAAAAATGTCAGTCTATTCTTATAATGGTTTTTTAAGGTAAAATATTTGCCGTTTGTTCAAGGTTTTTTTATGGAGATTTTTGCTAGCAAAAAAAGTGATATCTACTTTCAACCAGTAGATTTAAATTTTATTTTGGGTTCACAATGTCTACGATCAAATGTTCTAGGAATTAAAATACCTTTTACAAACGACACTTCTGGTACTTAAATCACCATCCGTTAAGAAAATAATATTGAGAAGAAAGCAATTCGGTGAATCATGATATTTCACCCACCCTAAGTTATACTCATGTTATGTGCACGAGTATAAGCTAAGCCTTATTTAAACAAGGAATATTAACAATAAATCGTATGAACATAAACCTTCAAATCTTTGCTAGTAAAAAGTATATTACCTTTTTTAAGCAGTATGGTTCCGGATAACCTTCAACGCTGCGGCGCTGCTAGCCGACCGTGCTTTGTGGGCGTCCCAAAATTGTGTCTGCTCTCTAGGATGTTCGTTCCGTTTTATGTTGTGCATTTGTTTTTATTTCAGCAACACCATAGCGTGGGGTATCCCGAAGTTCTTTGCGATGTTAACCTATAAATGCAGTTGATTTGCATTCACTATTTTTTCTTCCTGCTCCCCTCTTCCCGTCAGTTATTATTTATAATTTCACTTATAAAACCGCTTTTAATATGAAAAAAACTTGCCAAACCGCACCTGTGACCAACACCGCTTACGTGAGGGAACATTTGGACGAAAAAAACTTTCCTCAAAACCAGTTACGGCCAAAGGATCGCTGGTCAATGACCATTGTCGATTATCTTGTAACGTCATCACTCGGCGGACGAGATTGAGGCAGCAATCGACGTCAGCCGCTAAGGTCACTCCGTAATTAATTTGGGTCCTTTTCTTCTCCTCACCATATTTGTTTCTTTTTCTTCTCATCACTATAATCTCTACAACCTCCTTTAGTTCCTACATAGACGCTTATATACCATAACTATGCCTAGAAAATGACTACCGTTTGCTTAAACCATGTAATCATAATTAGTGGTTCAACCCATGAACGGTTGGCTGCAGCTCTGTATTCAGTTTCATCTTGTACTTGATGTTTTATTATTATAAAACTTGGTGCTGGGGATTCAACACTGATGCTAGTTTTTACCTAAATCAGACTGGGCTTCATGCTTAAGTGTGTTGTAGAGAATAAGCTGTATTATTTTGCATTAACCCATTAAATCCCAAGCACCTTAATAACTTAAAAATTCCAAATTTTTTGATGAATTAGCAATGGAACAAACTTAAATAAGGGAATTTATCGACTTCTATATTTTTATTGCTTTTAGTTTACCGTTGGTGAAACGTTGCGTATACGCAACATTGGGAGTTCTCCGGTTCAAATGAGTCAAAATCTCTTTTTTTTTCATAACTGTTTTATTTGCTCAAAGCATATTGTTTTTTGCAACACAAATATATAACTTACACAAAGTATTAAATAAAAATTTTTTTATTCGTAAAATTGGGAAAAACAATCCGTATGTAAATGAACATTGCACTTTTGACAAACATAAATAGTTTGGCTGCTACACACTCGGCATCGTCGTCTTGAATTTTTTTCATCACGCACAATTATGTGGCCAACCTTGTCTTTTCTAATAGCGTTTGGCAAACTGTTTTTTCCGAAATGTCCCTTGTTATGGCACTTTTCACTCACTGTAGGTGCACCTTTGCTTTCGTCTTCCTTCTTGAGGAGACATAACACAATTTCAGACCGAAAATCTACCTGGCTGATGGTTGATCCCGTAGCAACTTTATAAATCTTCCAGGCATTTACTAATACACTATCAAGGCCATTTGAAAATAAAGGCCACCACCACTTTTTGCCTCTAATTCTAATTCTATAATTAGCGATTGCATTATCGTGCAGATCGACTCCACCCATTCCCTGGTTGTATTGATTCACTGTGTTGGGCTGAGGAACCATTTCATGTTTTTTTTCTTTGCGATTGTACCTTTTCACATTTACCAATGGGTCCAATGTACCGAAATTTGTCGCTACAGTCACAACTGAATTATCGTACCAACGCACAAAGAATAATTCATTCTTTTTGTCAAACATGTAGTCAAAACAACCTTTCTTTTCTTTCGACAGTTCCTTTAGACTGCGAAGAGGGCAGTTTGCAATCCTGTTTTCCCTCACAGTACCAGTGGCAAAAAATCCCATTTCTGATAAAAGAACCAATAGAGAATGACTTGTGAAAAAATTGTCGAAATACAATAAGTGATTTTTTGGAGTTTCGATAACTTTCGTCAGGCCAACTACTACTCTTTCCCCTAAACTCAAAGAGTTATCAGTTTTTTGTGATGCTCCCCCATAAGGAGAAAATTGAAATAAATACCCTGAGGAAGATGTAATGCACCACAATTTAAAACCAAACCTTACTGGTTTACCTCTAATAAACATTTTAGCAGAATGGCGGCCAAAATAAGGCACCATCTCCTCGTCAATTGATAATTTGTGAGAAAACACACCAAAACGAAGGAATCTTTGGTTTAGTTCGTCAAAGTATGGACGTATCTTAGCAAACTTATCCCCCTTGTCCAAATTGTTGTTATCTGACAGGTGTAAGAACTTTTTAATTTCAACAAAACGGTTCCGGGACATCGTTTGACGCACGATCGGAACGCCCTTATCAACGTCTTTACTCCAGTAATATTTTGTTTGAGGTAAGGTGTGATAGCCACTAAAAAACAGAATGCCAATAAACTTCCTCAAGTCCGTTCTTTTGAAAGAAAAGTTATGCACATTCTTGCTTAAGGCATATTTTAACGAAAATTCTACTATCATATCCAGAAATGCATCGTCAATAAAATACTCAAAAATTTCAATTGGTGTATAGCCACCATAAACAGTTTTTATCTGCTCTACTTTCTCTTTTTCTAAATTGAATGGATATTTGCTATAGTATGGAGCTGATTTTACCCATTCTGTACCAACAGTTTTTTTCTTCCTTGGATGCTCACCAGAAATATTTTTTTTGCTTCGAGCAGAAGAGTCAACGATTGAATTGGTGTGAAGTTCAAATGTTCCTACCACATCTGAGTGAAGGTTTCCTCCGACATCACAGATCACGATTTCGTCATCTTCTATATCCTCCTCATCGGTCAGCTCATCTACATTTGGCGGTAAAATAACTGCGTCAATCTCTGTTGCGTCGATGTCCTCAATTGCAGCTTGAATTTCCTCCGCCGTGCGATATATTAGACCATCACAACTCATTTCTGTAATGTAAAAAACAACTATTAACAAAAACTATTTTTTAAATGTAATACTGCAAGTTTAAACCGTAAAATCATTATGAATTAAAAATGCTGGCATAAGGGTAATAAACTTACTTTTTGATAATCAGCCTTGAAGAATGGGAACCGTATTCAACACTGTTACTTGATGAGGTCTGGCGTAATTGTAGATCAGGTACCTCTGCGCAAGAATGTGTGCAGACTTGACGTTCGGAATTTCAAAATAGTGCTCTTCATAGCTTTTCACAGAGTGGTATACTAAAGGAGTTGCAATCAGGTCACAGCATTATATGTGTTAAAACCTGGTGGGTGGGGTTAGTGGGGTGGAAAGGGATAGGGGTGGACGTCGTTGCGAGGTATGTTAGGGTTCGAACCTGAGAGGGACGGAAAAAGGTCTAGTCCTGCTGGGCAGGGATATCCCAGCGCATATGGCTCTCCGCTCACAGCGGGGAGGCTGGGCAGGGGGTTAGCGAGTAAGGAAATAGGATGGGAGGATTAGTGAAGGCCACATTATCACAATATTTTCTGAGAATTTTACGCACTCTGGTCACTGACGATAGTGAGCAACTTAGGCTGCAAATGTGGGTTCAGGCCATTTGGAGGGAACAATTGTTCAACAGACAACCGCAGATAAAGGAATAGCAGATGGAAAATAACGTTCCCCTTTCTCTATACAGTAATTCCCAGTACTCAAGCTATCCCTTTACCCATTACCAACCATTACCTGAGTCAATTTACCAAGAAATAGTTTTCTTGGAATCCCATTGCTTTCATTGTCACTCATAGCTCTTAAGAAATTTCTCTACAAATTATCTGGGCTATCATTTGAAGCCTGCGTCAGTGACCAGTGCGCATGAAGTTCTCAGAATATACTGCGATAATGTGATCCCTCCAATTTCTGCATTCTTTTTCCTCACTTGCCAACCCCCGCTGTGCGCCGAGACCCATCGGCGCCGGGTTATCCCTGCCCAGCCTAACTCTGCCTTATTCCCTCCCACCCCCTTCCCTTGGAATCCAAATCAACAACACCTCCCAATTACGATTTTGCCTGTCCTAACCCTCATATTCTCATCCACTTGCTTTTAGATACCTTTCAACTGTGGTAAACATATCTTTTTTACCTTAGAATGCCACTTCATCTTTGAACTGGAGACATTTTCAGAAATCATTGTATTTTCTGGATGTCTCTATGGTATAGTTTTAAAACATTCTTTATGTTTTGGTCAAAGTAAATAATCACTATAACATAAGTAAACATTGCATTTACATTGCTTGATACGTGAAGTTAAAAATATCAAATATAATCAACACTCGCTGAAAATTCACCTCCTGCCAACATCCTTGTAAAGACACTACAGCTCCTATGTAGATGTAAATGCAAGACTAAAATATTGTATAACTACCTTTTTTGGTTAAAGTTAAATTTTCGCCATAAAAATGTAACGTATTCTTGAATAACGTTCTATAGTTGAGTCCTGAAAGGAATGCTCGTAACGAAATCCGCCGTTCCTCTAGTTTACTGGAGTCCTCCCAACGTTGCGTGAACGCAACACTTCGTTTATTCTTGAATAATTTCAAAACCGCTATATAAATTTCGCCCAATTTATTGCAGTGGCCTAGAATACAGATGCATAATTGCATATTTAGAAAGATTTACTCACTACGGGCCTAGGATTTTACATAATTGGTAACATAAGAAGGTGTCCTGATATCACTACTTACAAGTACATGTAAAGGTCATTACAAAAACAAAACTATTTGAATGACATCAATGAAAAAAAATCACATTATGTGAAAAAGCATTGAACTACGCATGCAAAAAATTTGAACTGCGTATTATTAACAGATATGGAGAAAAAAATCGCAAAGTATGCGTTGCGATCACGCAACATTGGGAAGAAATGGGTTAATTAAAATCAGTTTCAACAAAAGAGGTCGCATTCAACTATTTTTGTTTTAGTATCCGTAACGCTGACATTATTGAGCACACAGCAGAGTAACCAAGTTTCTGTCATACCATTCGTTATGAACCTAGCAGAGTTTTGCTTTTTAAAATGTATTTAGTACAACATATAGATTCTACGCAAATTGTTGACAATGTATCTTTATAACTTAAAACGCGACCGTTAATACATTGTAAAAAAACAAATACCAAGCCCTCGGCCATGATTATTCAGTTTTTACGTTCAAGTATTGATAATGTTAAAAATAGCGATAATGAGGTGATTATTCGCAATGTATTGTTTAAGAAAGACTCTGCAATCACCACGCCATAAAACCTGAGGGGGAAAAGTGTTACACATGAGCTTGTAAATCCAAAGTTAAACCATAATTCCATAGATTTAATTTTCTCCGCACTAAACATAATGGAGCTAAGTTCGGTCGGTGCTATAACGGCATTATGAGTAAGTATAAGTGAAACGATATTACTAGTCGATCTTCCTTTAAAATACTTTGACGTATAGTATAAACGACCACATGATTTCAACTAGATTTTGTCCAAATTCGTCCAAGTCTGCCACTCTACCCCCGAAGGTGCCACTACATCGACGTTTTCCAGTTTACTGAGGCATCAAGTGCACTACCGGTGGTACTCAGTTGGAATCATTTACATTTACAACGATATATTCCTCATCAAGCCGCCTATAATGTGTTTTAGCAGGGGGTGAGTCATCACTGGCGTGCACTATAAAGCACGAGAAAATTTTACCTTCCGGCACTACACTATAGGTTTACTACCTAGGCCACAGATGCTAATGTTCCAAGGAAATAACTTAAAAAGAAAGCTTAAAAAGACAATGACTCCGGATTTTGTCTTACTTGATTCCACATGATGCTAAAGAAACAATTTTTAAATCCTCGATCCTTAAAAAATTTGAAATTTTTTCTAAGAATCCATCCCCTTCGTCCAACATCACGAGAACAAATTCGCCTTATCTACAATACAACATAGTTTATTCCCTATCCCCCTCTTCCACTGGTTTTTCCTTAGCACCAATTTCAAAACTTCCGAGAGTACTTGAGCAAATGCTCACCACAAATTGCTTTCATGAAATGAGAAATATTTTCGATTATACTCCAAAACCAAAGCTAATTTTACTCACGAAAGTTACTTCTGTAGAAGTAGTCCCGTTTATGTAACGCAATTAGTATTTCAATTTGTAGTCAAAGATGTCTACAGCAGTAACAGTCGTCAGCGGTGATAGTCGGTAGACCTCGTCCTAACTTTCCCACGTGCCCTGGAAAAGAGACTGGATTGTATTTCGCCAGCGGGTATCATTTGGATTGTGTAGTAAAAAAGCATTGGATCTCATTAATACTTATCGCATAACAGTAGAAATGACCGTTGAAACTCAACGGGAGAAAATATTATGAAAAATAATGTAAATTTGTCCGTTAAAATTAGAATCAAATTTCTCATATATTATTTTAATGCTTTTTACTACGTTCAGGTGCTTAATCTCATTGACTGAAATAGTTCAGCATTGAAACAATAAACATAATGTTTAATTGGTACATTTATGCGATATTCATTTTAATTTAAGTGTTTTGACTAAATGAACCTGCAAGCGGTCATAATTATCGATATGTAAATATTTCATGAAATCGCTTTGACAAGTTTGGTTGGAGTCGAGTTGGTTTCACAGACATACACCACTGCATATGTATGCACTGTATTTTATTTTTATTCATTAAAGATAACTATCATGGTCCAAAGCATAATGTTCCAAGAGAAAGGGCTAATTAGGTAATTAATTTGGGTGCTAATGAGATAACAGAATTGGCCAATGTTGAACCCAGTGGAAGCCCTTTTATGCGCTAGAACTGAAATAATGTTCAATAAATATTATACACTTACTCCTGTATAATTCGCCGGAAAAGGTTATATAAATCATTCCAAAAAAGACTTTAATGTAAATTTTGTTTCACACTTTTATTAAAGTTCCAAACTAGTTTCAATAAAGTGTGGAATTAGAGAAATAATATTCTTCGTAGTAAGCGCTAGACTATGAATAGGAATGGTTCCTAATTATGAGAATCAAATTAAGGTGCTGAATGCAGTAAGTATCTAATACTCATTAAATGCACATAGTGAGTATGGAATACAAAATACCCCCATCGAAATCTCTCTGAAATTCCTAGTATTTAACATTTTAATTAATGGAAATCATTCATGGCAAAGGCGAAATTTGCCGTCCATAGCCATCTCTCAGGATGCCAAAGACATATTCTATCGTTGTGATAAGAGGAAAATGGTTAGTTTAGGAATGGAAGACGTAATTTTTATGTGTATACTAAAAGTACTACATAACCGATTCCAAAGATTACATTTACATTCCTTCAGCCACCCCATAATATTTAATTCTATGCTACATCAAGATTGCAATTTATTCAAAAAAGCAGAGTAGGAGACCTATGCACTTATTCATGTGTTTTAGTGGGTCATTATTTGGGCACTGAAGCCCTTTAGGCCTTGAGACATTTTTAAAGAACCCAATAGTGTCTTGTAATTTTATCACCAGCAATAAAGCGGAGTTGTTTGTGACCAAGAAAATGTATCAATTTGGAATGAAATTTTAGTGGCAGTATGTCCATTCACATAAGATAGGTTTTTAAAGTAAGACATCCACGACGAATCGCCTTTTCAATGTACATAAGATAGTGTCTAATATTCCAGGGAAATCTTGCAAGCTCTATGGCCACAACCAAACGAGAAATATACTTTCCCTTAATGGTAACTCAACTAGCTAAATTAGATTCGTCATAGTGAGTAAATGTCCGTGGCCAATTGATTCCAAAATGTTCAACAACTAATCATCAAGAATATATACATCAACTATTATCAAACGAAATGTAAATTAATTTTCAATTCTTTCAAGCAAAACACGTTTCAATTCTTTCAAGCAAAAAGTTTCACACTACATGCTATTATTTTTTTATTAAATGCATTGTAATATTTTGTGTTGATGCTTTCTCTTCCAAATGAGTATTCATCATCATCATCTGCAGTAAAGCCCATGTAGGGTCCTGGCCTTCTTTACAACTTCCTTCAATTCTTCTTTGTCCTCCGCTACTTTTCTCCACCTCCGGACCACCAGCTTCCTCAAAACCTCTTCTACATCTTCACCATCCTCCACTCATCCAAATGAGTATTAGTGCTCCAATAATAGATGAACAGAGATATTGAGGAAAAATTATACATAAAATTACGAGAAGCTCCATTTTTCTTATTTCATGATTGAGACGAAGATGCATATTATGGAAAGCAGTTGTTTCTTTCAAAAATATGTAAGAAAACGAAAGCCAAGTTCTGATTTGTAATGAGATGAGTTGTCTATGTCTGGTATTAAAATACCCGAAGCTACCCACCCTAGTGTTGGCTTGCACTGTACTCCATAGATGTAGATGGAAAGATGTTCGTGAGAATATTGGCATTTTAAACCTATTCTATCTGTATGCTATTTCCCTAATATTGTTATCATGACGTGAACTATCGTTGGATGTTGCAGTTCGTCAGAATTCAACAAAGTCACCATAAAATACCATTAATTAGTCATCACTTGGTATGATGACTTCTGTTGTGGAGCCTGGCCTGAGCCAATCCACATAAAGTGAAGTTACGGTAATTATTCTCGCGGATAGTGGATTATTAAGTTGGTTGCTGTGATTAACGCTTTGGAACAGATTTTTTCCCATCCCCCTACAGTATATCCATTTTCGCCTCTGCATACGATCTACCCTTCTTTATCCCATCCATGTAACCTATTCTCTTTCTTCCTCTTCCCCGCTTGCCCAACATCCTTCCCTCTTAAACCACCCATCGCCCTTTATAACACCCTTCAACCATCTACCGCTTCATATTACACTCTTCACTGGCCTCTTCTTTACATCCTTCCCCAATGTCCCCGTCATCAGCTCCCTTTTCTTACTAAACGCCTCTTTAGCTCGCGCTATTCTCTTCCGTGTCTTTACTACTATGTCCGTTTTCCTCTAGCGTACAATATAAGTAATTAAATTGCTCTAATTGCTCGAGTTTGCGTCCTCCAACCTTAATCACAACCCTAGCTTTCTTTGTCATAAAGAATCTCATAATTTTTTTTTCTTTTGTGTTATCTTCTTTCCGAGTATCCCGCACTGCATTTCTAAAGCATCTACCAAAGCTTGCAACCTCTTCGAAAATCTACTAACCAATGCCTGCTCGTCAACGAATCTAACTGAATTTATCATATCACCTGCTTTGGTTCCAACCTCAAGTTCTTCCCATGCCTGTCTTACCATTTCCTCAGCATTAATTTTGAAAATCACTGGAGACAACGGGCTTCCTTGCCTTACCCCGCGACCTATACTTGCCCACTCACATCTGCGCCTTTTGTGTCAAGTTTCCGATTAGTCTTCTATCTCGCTAACCATTCCCATTTTCCCTAGTATCTCCGTTAGTTTATTCCAATTTACCCTATCAAAAGCTTGCCCACTCACATCTGCGCCTTTTGTGTCAAGTTTCCGATTAGTCTTCTATCTCGCTAACCATTCCCATTTTCCCTAGTATCTCCGTTAGTTTATTCCAATTTACCCTATCAAAAGCTTTTTTCAAAATCTAAGTAAAGCAAACAAAATCGTTTTGATTATACTCTGTTTCTTTTTATTAGTGTCCTCATCACCGCAATCGCAACCCGAGCTGTCTTCCCTTCCGGCACCCAAACTAGTCATCGGCCTAGTAGTTATTAGCCTTAGTCTCCAACCTTCCATTGGTTATTTGTATCAACAATTAAGAAGGAGATTACCGAAACGATACAATTAAAATATCAATGTCTATTCATACAATAAGGGACTATAATAATTTAGATAGATCAGCTATGTGAAACTCCGACTATCTATTTGTAGATTAGACTTTGTACTGGTGCTGAACAACTTACTATCATTATTAACAACTAACCCGTTTGAAACTCATAATAATTTAGCTTCTTGTAGTGCTATTTATTAATCGCATTAATAGTGTTTACTAACCAGTGTTTATATATTTACTAGTTTACTGCATGTTAGATTGTCCGTCTATATAGCATTCTCCTAGTTAATTGTGTGACCGCGTATTGTTCTCCTCAATGCTATTTGGTCTACACCTTACGGCCCGGGGGAAACTGCAAGGTATTGAATTGGTCGTGCGCTGCATGTCTGGTGTGAATCACCCCATGTCGCACACTCGGATCGTGTCTTGCTCTTTACTATGTAAATGCATCGTAGATGCTTTTTATTCCTGTGGCGTCGGGAATGACACTCATAAAGATAGCGCGTGTTGACGAGAACATGGTGGTTCATTTATTTTTTTTCAACAACCAAAAATCCAAGTTGGTTGTCGAGGTTTCTTGTTATTTATTTCTACACTTCACAAAACTTAAAAATCCATTAATAATTAAAAATATAAAGATGATTATACATCAAATGGCAAAATCGATGTGCCGCCACAGCACTCCCCGGCTAGTAACGAAGTCACGAAGTTCCAACCTGGAGTCGGTCAGGGAAGTGTACTCTCCTTCCGAAACGGGTTGTCGAATGAGGGGATGGTTCCAAGAGGGAACCTTTGTTTCCATATGCCCTATATGTTCGTTACGCTTGGAGCAGACTCTGTTTGCGTACTCCATGTCTCTACGGAGAAGTCAGCGGCCACCACGTAGGTTGGCTTTAATTTCAACAACCAAAAATCCAAGTTGGTTGTCAAGGCTTCTTGTTATTTATCTCTACACTTCACACAAATAAAAAAAAGCCTTTTGATGGACACGGTAACGTGTTTCCCCTTTACATCCACCACAAACGTTCTCGGGCTACGGCTGATGACTAGGTAAGGCACGTCCTATGGCATCTGGAGGCAGCCTTTTGGCCCATCGTGGCTTGTGAAAATGTGCTCCGTTGTGGCAAGATCTTTGAAAATGAACGGTAGCTGATCGCCGTGGTGGGTTCCGCCAACTGGTCACAAATTCTGAACCTGTTCCCGAAGATTATTGAAGAAACACCATTTCTGCGGATGTAGCCGTTAGGTCGTCGCGCCAAGCTGCACGCATGCCTAAGAGAACCGTCGAAAGCGTTTACGACCATCGGTCTTCTTGATTATATTTGACGGCTGCCTTGAGCTGCCGATGTACCCGTTCCAAAATTTCATTTGCCGCTGGATGGTAATCAGTTGTCCGGAGGTGGTGTTTACCGGTGGAGCAACTCAGCTCCTTGAATAGCCTCGACTCAAATTGCCTTCCCTGATCTGTGGTGACGCGCAGGGGTGTGCCAAACCGAGAAATCCAGTGCATGTAAAATGCACGAGCCACGGTGGGTGATTCCTGACCCATCAAGGGAATTGCTTCGGGCCAACGTAAGAATCGGTGGACACACATGAGACAGTTACGTATCCCTTCAGAATAGGGTAAGATGATGAGATCCAGGTGAACATGTTCGAACCTCCGTGAAGGTGGAAAGAAGAACCCGAGCGGTGCTGTAACGTAGTGAGTGACTTTGGCTCGTTGACATTCAACGAAACCCCTTACCCAATGCCGTCAGTCGGTGCTGATAGAGGGTCAAATAAACAGCTGCTTGGCGAGTTTCATGATTGCTTTGCCTACTGGGTGCGAAAGTCTATGGATGGCATTGAAAGCAGCATGTCGAAACGGCTTCGTGATGAAGGGGCGGGTGGTCGATGTTGATACATTGCTGAAAACAGTTACGTTCTCATCCGGCATATTAACCAGCTTGAGTTTCAAGCCAGTGCCTTCCCGTAGAAATGCTTTCAGCTCCTCGTCTTCATGCTGTGAGGCAGCCAGAGCGGCAATGTCCAGTAGCGCTAAGACAACCTCCATCCGAGAAAGGGCGTCAGCCACCCCATTTTGCTCGCCTATAACATGCCTAATGTCAGTGGTGAACTGCTATATGTAGTCCAGGTGACGAAATTGACGTGGTGAGAACTTTTCGGGCTTTTGTGGGATGCATAGGTGATCGGTTTGTGCTCCGTGAAGCTGATGAAGTCTCGCGCCTCTACCATGTGTCGAAATTGCTCGACAAAGAGGTAGATGGTGAGAATTTCTCGGTCGTATTTTGCCTCGGCTTCCGTTGGTTTTTTAGAAAAGAATCCCAGAGGCTGCCACTCGCCGTCAACCTGCCGCTGAAGCGTTGCGCCGATCACGATGTCCGAGGCGTCGCTGACGACGGCCAGCGGTGCGCTATCCTTTGGATGTGCGAGGAGTGTGTCAGAAGCGAGGCGTTCGTCGAATGCCGAGATAGCCTCCGGAGTCCAAACCACGGACGCCTTGCCCTTGAGGTTGCCGAAATGGAGCCCGTTGAGCAGAGCTTGGGTCTCCGAGGCCTTGAGTATAAAACGACGATAAAATTTTAGTATACCCAAGAGCTGTCGAAGACCTTTGTTAGTCATCGGCCTTTGTACTCTTGAATGGCGATGACTTTGTCGGCTAACGGACAGGTGCCTTCGCATGAGACGAGGTAACCGAGGAATTTGACTGATGTCCGTCCGCAAACACATTTTGTTGGATTAACAGCAACGGAATATTTCCGGAATCGTTCAAAGATCACCCGCAAGTATCAAAGATGTTCCTCCTCCGATGCTGATGCCACCAGTACATCATCAATGTAACTATAACAAAAGTCCAGCCCCCGAAGAACCTCGTCCATAAACCGTTGAAATGTTTGTACTGCATTTCGCAGCCCAAAGGACATGAAGGGAAATTCAAAAAGTCCAAAAGGAGTGGTTATTGTGGTTATTTCCACGTCCTCAGTGGCAACCGGAATCTGGTTGTAGGCTCGGATCGAATCGATCGTTGAAAAAATCCTTTTACCTTGGAGAATGTAAGCAAAGTCATGGATATTGCGGACTGGGTAGCGATCTGGCACTGGCCGCGCATTAAGGGCGCGACAGTCCCCACATGGCCACCACGGATCGCCCTTGCCTTTAGGGACCAGTTGTAGTGGCGAAGACCAAGAGCTTTTGGAAGGCCGAGCAATGCCTAACCGAATCATAGCCTCGAACTCCTTTTTCGCGACCTTAAGTTTATCGGGCGCTACTCGTCGTGGCTTGATTGCAGCGGTTGGTCCAGCCGTCGTCCGGATGTGATGTCTGATCGCATGTATAATATCCCTCGGTGTTCCTTCCGGCCATGTTATTTCCAGGAATTGGATCATGAGATTGTGGTATGTAGACGATTCGGTCACAGTTTTACTGGACGGAATATAGGACTCGGCCACTTGTCCCCGAGCAGCGAGATGAGTGAGTCCATCCAGAAGACGCTGGTTTCGTACTACCACGAGAAGACCATAATGAACTAGAAAATCGACGCCTATGATGGGCTTCGAAACCTTCGCTACCACGAACCTCCAGATAAAAATTCTGCGAAATCCAAAATCGAGGGAGAGTGTAATTGTACCGTAGGTTGCAATCGGCGTCCCGTTCGGTAATGACAATACGTAGTCAGATTCTTCCCATCGGTCATATACCGAGCTGCCAGGAAGACGCACAAATCTGCTCCTGTGTCGACGAGAAATTTCATTTGGGAGGACCAATTGGTGACGGAAAGGCGGTACGTGTACAGGCAGGAGTCATTATCCGCCATTAACGAATGCCCGTATCGTTTCCCTGGTTAAACGAGCATGGTTTTTCGCACGTACGGGAATCTGCTCCAAAGCGCCAATGATACCAGTAGGTTCCGTTCGCGCCTCGTCGGCTGTGCGATGACTGCCATGTTTCTCGACGAGATGGGCTGTGATCCTGGCTCCGGTTCCGTGAGGGACGTGCGTTAATTGGAGATATTTCTTCTTTTAAACCCGTGATTTCCTGACCGAGCGTTAAGGCAAGTTGGGAAATCTTCAAATTAAGCAGGCCTTAATTTGAAGATTTAAATTTTGTTATGAAGTTAAATTTTGAATGATGGCGTCCTTGGCCGCTGAGGTTTCCGCGATTTGTGAGGGCGCTGGACGGGAAGCCTCGGCGATGTCGTCCGCGTGGGCTGCCAGGGCTTCTAGCTTGCTCTCCTTGATAAACACGAGTGAAACTTGAATGCCCTTTGGTAAGCGACTAAGCCAAAGTGTCTTCATCTAGGATTCCGGTACCGTGGAATCGGCTAAACTTTGCAAGTGCCGCAAAAATTACTAGGGTTTACGATCTTCTATCTCTGCTCGTTCCAAAAGATGTCGAGCTTTCTCCTCCTAAGGGGAGCAGAGGTGTTTGATGAGTTCCTCTCTAAGTGTCAAGTACTTGCCTTCCTGCGGCGGTGACATAATGATATCCTTCATTTCTACAGCATACCTCGATGGTAAGGCTTCCACGACGTAGCCGAACATGGTGCTGTCCGTCCTGATGCTCGCGCTGTCGAAACTACCTTCTACCATCGCGAACCAGAGTACGGGGTCAGTTAAAATAAATTCGGGCACTCTGACGGCGACACGAGAGTCGAATTCCTCTCCGTCGGTCATTGTGCTCTCACAGCAGGTCCTTGGGATCCGAAAGGTCGATCTCGGACGACGCAGATTAGTTCCGTTCCGGCTTGCCGTTGTTGAGCGGTCGCGCGGAATTCGTGGCGGAGCGGTGGACGTGGTGACGACGATTTTCACCCAGGAAGACTAAATACACCTCACGCGTGATTTAGCGTCGATATCAAATTGCGATCACGTCGGGGTCACCACTTGTGGCGTTGGGAATGAGACTCACAGAGAAAACGCGTATTTACGTGAACATGGCGGTGCATTTATTTTTTTCGACAACCAACAATCCAAGTTGTTTCTCGAGGCTTCTTGTTATTTATCTCTACACTTTACACAACTCAAAAATCCATTAATAATTAAAAACAAACATAATCATATATCAAATTGCAAAATCGATGTGCCGCCATATTCAGTTAATATTTGGGAGGAATTATTAGATATAGGCTCATGGATGATACAATTCATTATTTTCCAGACTCCAAGTGAGTTCTAGTCTATTTTGGTAGATATAAATGTTTAAGGTTCAAATTTATTTTATACGGTTTGATCGAAATCTGTCATAGAAATGGATATTTTTTTTTATGTTGAGACGATTCAAAGACAGAAAATTTATTCTATATCTTGTGATAGGAGCTTTGGAGAATGGGAATGGGCCAAAAGTACCGGTGTATTGTATCAACGATCTACACGCAGACACTTAGTCATACATTAGATGAAATTGAAGAATTGGACGACCAAATGTAGTAAGTCCTCCTCGTGGTGGTGTATGAGAACCTGATTAAGAATGGGTAACTGGAACAACGGTGATGGTCGAGGGAAAAGATGAAAGCGGCGTGTGGAAATTCGGACTAGATCTAGGAAAAATGAAAGGCGAGAGACTAGGTGTAGAGTTCTAATATGATAAGAATATGAATGAAGCAAACACTCTCTTCAAGCAACACTGTCAATATTCATGGTATATTCCAAGGATATAGGTAGACGCCTGAGAAAAAGACAGTGCCAGAGCCTTGACTGTGCATATACAAATCTCCTGGCGAAGAAATACGGTGGGAAATGCTTTCCCTGTCACGACACCTGAAGTATTTTCTCTACTCCTCTTTCGGAGTTCTCTCATAGTTGAGAACATCAGGGATATATTTTCACTCTTTCCTCGGGCGTATGAGTCTCGACCCTTTGCCTCAGTGCCAGCCCATATCCTAATTTACAGCTATGAGTACAGATAGCTAACAGATATTTGTTCAAGCAGTGGGCTATGCAAAAACAGTTATTCCTTACTCGGAATATGTAGACTCAGAATTATAATTCTTGCATTTTGCAATACATGTATAAATTCTAAACGGAATTCAACACTTATTTCTAACCAAGTTATTTGTTAATGAGGGCTTAACTATTTATTTCAAATTTTATTCCGTTAAATGTCAGTCAGTTTTTTAGGGACTTACGATTCAGTTGTATAAAATAATAGATAATATGTATCGATTTAGTGAGTATTATGTTGGCTAAATGTATACATTAGAGAATGATTAATTTCACACATTTTTTTTCTGTTAAAATAGTAACCAAAAATCTGTCATGGTGTGAAATTGTTTGGTGACTATTGCTTCTCTGTTAATTAAACAGTCATCACATTCTTCCAATAGTATAAATACTAGCGGGTGACTCCATTTAGTTACTACATGGTTAGTTCCGCTGATGAGTTTAGTTTATTCGGGTTTTTACCGAGATATTCTTTTTTTGGACAACAATTTCGCTTGCGTTACAGCTAGCGTCGTCAGATAATAGTCCTGTACCTGTTCAACGAAACGTTACGCAAGCGAAACTTTTGTCCGTCAACATGAATCAACGTGGTAAAAACCCGAAAAAATGGAACACATCAAATCACCGCGGAAGCCTCCGCACCAAT
Organism: Ceriagrion tenellum; assembly: GCA_963169105.1. Taxonomy (NCBI): domain Eukaryota; kingdom Metazoa; phylum Arthropoda; class Insecta; order Odonata; family Coenagrionidae; genus Ceriagrion; species Ceriagrion tenellum. Next base: position 28,505,421 of record OY720633.1, on the reverse strand, counting down.
AGTTACACTGATCTTTGAAAATATACTTTTAAAACTTTTTCGCTCTTGATTTTTCATCAATAATTACTTATATTCTCCTGGTTGGTTTCGTATCCTTCAGCTCAAGTAGGTCAATTATTTTGGCAGAACATTGGCAATAATTACATATATTGCTACCTTTTATATTTATAAATAAACCCAAATACCTAATTACACTATTTTTAACTTAAGTTTTAACTCTTCTGAATCCGATGAGAAAATAGTAACTTTAGAAAGCTAAATGAATCCAACCTTTAAAGTATACATCTGTAATGCATGCTATAAAATCACTCATGAGGTAAATAAAAATTTCGTTTTTACCTTAAAATTTATCTATTGAGTTTATGCATTTAGTTTTTCATCTATCCACTGAATTTTGCACAAATTAATGAAAGAAAGGTTTTTACTAGCCTTTTTGTCATTCATTTTATGTAGAGTACTTTTCTTCAAAGTTGAAAATTGTCATAGTAAAACATCGCCATTTAAGAGGTTCTATAGAATTTTATGAATTCTCATTGTCATTCCATTCATGCCGACAATCGTTGAGTGAGTTTTTTGACTCATATTTGACTAATATTCTCTTTTCTGAATGAAAAAATAATACTTTTTTGAGTCCTAGTTGAAAGGAACCAAGATATTTGCGGACATAAATATTTCTTTACTATATTACTCATTTCCCTTTTTTATCATCGTTTCCAAAAGTAAATGCAGTGGGGGAGGATGATAGTGATGTTGGACAAACTCCCGTCGAAAGGATCTGTCCTTGGGATGATGTAATGGTGGTAGCCATCTACAGGGTTATTTGAAGCAACGAAGTTTATAGTTGACTCACATAATTTCCATCGTTTATTTATTCCCGAAAATAGTTGTGTTAATAGAGAATTTTATAAAAAATAAAGTAAAGAAACAACGCTCAATGCTCAATTTCAACGATATAATGTTCTAAGAGTTTAAATACCTTTTGCAAACGACACTTCTGGTACTTAAATTACCATCCATAAAGAAAAAAATATTGAGAAGAGACTCATTCAGCGAATTATTTGACATTTCACCCCCCCTAACTTATACTCGTGTTATGTGCACGAGTATAAGCTAAGCCTTCTTTTAACAAGGAAATTATATGAAAAGTCACCTGAATATTAACGATAAAGTGTATGTACATAAATCTTCAAATCTTTGTTAGTAAAAACAGAGGATATTACCTTATTTAAGAGTATGGTTCCGGATATCCTTCAACGCTGCGGAGGTGCTAACCGTCCATGTTTGTCGATGTCCCGAAAACTGTGTGCACTCTATGGCCATCGATACTATTTAAGGTCCCCTCCTTTACAATAACTTCTTCTGAGCATTGGTAGAGTATCCGACTGCCATCTCCATTCGTACGCCCCTCTTTCAAACCCTTAACAAGTGGTATATTTCCCGCATGTAAATGATTTCCGAATATTCTAGATCGGCCTAAGGAACTATTTCCCATCGATGATAGCAGCCTTAGGAAAGGACAATACTCTTCGGGACTCCCCTAAGCAATAAAAGTGCTGTATGACAGAAAGGAGTCCACGACACCGGGGAAGGAGGTTGCGCCGAATACCTGCAAGCTCATGGCGTCACGACCTCCCCCACGCCCTTTCAAAGGTGACGTAATTTTGAGGGTGATATGGCATGGCGTCAGGACCTCTCTCCACCACTTAATCAACATTCTATGTTTTGGAGAGTCTCGTCAAAACCTACCCCCACCCCCTCTCCAAAGTGCCATACCTCGTAGGTTGTCGTCAGAACCTCAAACCCATCGCTAAAGGTACCTTATCTCGGATGGTTACGTCAGAACCTCCAACAACACCCTCGCTAAATTTAACATACCTTGGAAGGGACGTCAGAATCTCCATCTAACCCCTGTCTAAAGTGTATGCTCAGTAGTCTCCAATAAAGCTGAATACTTATAGGAAGACAGACTCTCAAAATTTTATTTTCCTACCGCACACTGCGTTGGAGGTTAACTTCCAGTCCTTATCATACCCATAACCTTCGTTTTTTCCTCCTTTATAACAAGACCAGCTCTTTCAAATTCCTCCTTCATTATCTGAAAGGCTTCTCACAGCCCCAGCTCATTCATGCTGATTAAATCCACGTCATCAACATATGCTAGATACCTTATTGGCTTGTTTAATTATGTGCCACCAGGATTGAACTCTATCTTCCAAACAGCGCTTTCCAATGTCAGGTTGAAAAGGATACATGACAAAGCGTCTCCCCGTATGAGCCCTTAATTAACTCTAAATTACCTTGATAGTATTCCCGACATTTTATTTTGCATATCGTTCCTGCCAGCGTCATCTTAACAATGGGGATGAGCTCGTCCGGTATCCCCAATGAGGAGTGTATCGTATTGGTATGACCGTCCAATCCTGTCACATGCCTGTATGTAGTCAGTTAAGAGCTGTTACTCTGGTATATTTTACTCATAATACTTATCCATTAGATTCTTTATTGTAAAGGTGGTATCGGTAATAGATCTTTTTGGTCGGAATCCACACTGATAATCTCGTAATGTGCTTTCTGTTCTACCAATGTTTCCTTTATTCGTGCCACGAATTTTGTGAGGTTTTTGTAAGTGAAGTTTTGTAGTGAAATGTCCCGATAGTTAGCACATCTAAATTTGTACCTTTCTTGTGGATTGGGCATATGAGTGCACATGTCCATTTTTTAGGCATCTTCTCTTCTAGCCACACTATTATCAATCAATATTTGCCACGTAAACGCTCAGTCACTGCCTGCGCACATCGATGAATTTCGACATTTTTTTGTGAGTGGTCATTATGATGTGATTGGAGTTTCCGAGTCTTGGTTAAACCTTCTATCGCTTCTGAGTATATCAGCCTGGATGATTATATATTGCTACGAAATGATAGACTGTCAAGAAATGGCGGTGGAGTATGCTTGTATGTCAAAAGATGTTTTAATTATAAGATACTTTCTACATTCAATGAAAATCATAAGCCAGAGTTCATTTTCGTTGAAATATCTTGTTCCTATGGGAAAGTTGTAGTGGCAGTAGTATACAGACCACCAAAGGTCGGCTACCTGAGCGACTGTTTCGAGTCTACGCTCGCCGGTCTTCTTCCGTCGTACAACAATATTGTAGTATGTGGGGACTTTAACTCGGATTTGTTAAAGGACACGCACGATAGTAAATACATAAGGGACTTATGTCATCGACTCAATTTGTCACTGGTGCCATTCAATCCGACTCATCACCTCCCTGAATCCAGCACTCTGTTAGACTTATTCATTACGGATGACCTTTGTAAAATTAAGGAGCATAGTCAGTGTCCTGTCCCTTTCCTATCTAATCATGATTTTATTTATGTAAAATTTGTCCTCAAAGTTCCGCAGAGTAAACCAAAGGTAATTACCTATCGCGATTTCAGCAAATTCAATCTATCCAGTTTTCAAGAAGAGTTTGATAATGCAATATGGACGGATTTCATCTCGTCAAATTCTGTTGACAAAAAGGTGTCAATTTTTATGTCAAATTTAAATGAACTATTAGAGAAACATGCTCCTGTAAAAAAGTTTAAACCAAAGCAAAATTTGATCCCATGGATTACCCCTGAAATAACACAAATTATAAACCAAAGGGACGTAACTCGTTGCAAATTCATACGGTGCAAATCCATAAAACTGTTTCAGGAATATAAAACACTAAGAAATGACGCTCAAAGGCTAATGAAAAGGGCTAAGGAAGAGTATTATAACCGGTGTTCCTTAGAAAAGTGGGACTCCAAATCTATATGGAATGAGATTCGGAGATTAGGACTTGTTAAATCTCGAAATGATGACGAAAAACTAAATGTCTCGATGGATGAATTGATTGAATACTTTTCAGGATCGTCCACTAATACGAATCCCAGGTCAACACTTGAATTTCATGCTTGTAATAAGGACGCGATGAACTGCGATGTGTTCAATTTTAACGAATTTGGTAACAAAACTTTTTACTTCCCTAATCTAACCCCACAGTTGATGCTAAAATATTTTCATACCATCAAATCAAATTCAGCCGGAATCGATGGAATCAGCTTAAAAACGCTGAAATTGGTTTTTCCAGCGATATTCCCGGTATTGCTCGATATATACAACTGTTCACTAACGCACTCCATTTTTCCGGTCGCTTGGAAGACTGCTATTATCAAACCCATAAAGAAATCCAGGAATCCAACACAACCGTCACATTATCGCCCAATCTCACTGTTATCTACAATATCGAAACCACTTGAGAGATTTGTTCACAATTCAGTTGTTGATTTCTTATCATTAAATAATTTGCTTGATAAATACCAGTCAGGATTCCGTAAGGAACACAGTACTCAAACCGCCCTTATTAGAGTGACAGAAGACATTCGCCTCTCTATGGACAATAAGAAAATCACCATCCTTGTGCTTTTTGACTTTACCAAGGCCTTTGATTGTGTCGATCACGGTCTTCTACTAATCAAGATGCGCCGACTGGGATTTTCTCTACCAGCAGTGCAATGGTTTCGTTCATATTTATCTCAGAGAACTCAAGCCATAAAAGGAGATGGAGATCAACTTTCTAGTTTGTCAATAGTCCCTTGTGGTGTGCCGCAGGGCTCAATTCTCGGCCCTCTTCTTTTCTCCATATTTATACGTGATCTACCCCTTTCAATTGTTCATTCTAAATATCAGTTCTACGCAGATGACTTACAAATGTACCTCGACTGTCACCCATCTCGCATCGGTAGGGCTATTACAAAAATGAATGAAGACGTTTGCAGCATTTGCAACTGGGCCAATGAAAATTTGTTGAAAATAAATCCTAATAAAACGAAATCCATTATAATCGGCACTGCTCAGTTTGTCAGCAAACTAAATTATGATGTGATCCCGAAAATTAAAGTTGGAAGTACTCAAAAGAAGTAACAAACTTAGGTGTACATATTAATAACACACTTACCTGGAATGAACATGTATCATCTGTCTCAAACAAGATATACAAAACACTAGCGCAGATTAAACAATTCAAATCTTTAATTCCACTGGAGTTACGAATGAAGCTTGTCAATTCTTTGTTAATTCCACACATTGATTATTGCTCACTTGTATTTTCGGACTTAACTGGTGAATTACTAAATAAGTTACAAACTATGTTAAATTCTGGTATAAGATATATATACAATGTGAATATATATGACCATGTGACCCCGTATTATGTTAAGTTAAACTGGCTAAAATTAAAGCATAGAAGGATATACCAACTATCTTTTTTCATGTATAAAATTTTATCTTGTAAAGCACCGGATTATATCTATGAAAATGTAATTGCAAACCTTAGTGATGTATTAAATAGACCTGTTCGAGTCAGAAAACGATTTAAAGTTCCTAAATGTAGAACAACTGTGTACCAATTATCCACTATTAATTCATGTATAAGGGTATGGAATGATATTCCTGACTATATATTGAATGCTAAAAATTTAAACCAATTCAAATTAAAAATGTTTGCATACCTGATTGATGAATGTTATGGTGATTGAGTGTGTACCTCAATCGTTCTCACATTAATTGAGTTTTGTTCTTTCAAAGAATGTAAGTGAAATTCATTAAAAGGCTCTTGTATATTTGCATATATTATACTGACTTGACTTGGTCATTTTCTTTGTAAAATCTGTCATTGTATTTGATTTCATATTATGTTTGTATTGTTCGTGTTGTTCAAGCAAGGTGACTTGTAGATTTTTTTTTCCTTAATACCACAGAGCTTGTTTTTTTTCTGTATCGATTGCATGCTCCATAGGTCCTGTCCTAGAACAATAAATTTGTTTTCTATTTCTATTACAATAATATTTTGGACTGTCTGCGCGAGTCTATCCCCTCCATACTTGAGCAGTTCAGCTGTTATTAAGTCATCTCCTGGAGCTTTATTATTCTCATTAGCTGTAATAGCTTGTTCAGTCTTAAATCTGATGGGTGCTGAGATCATGGGCTCCTCTAATGCTTGGTAGATATTTTCTACATATTCAGCTTCTTCTACTCCAGATTGATTAAGTAAATCTTTAAAATACTCTGCCACATGTCCAGTTCTCTTTTCTTCTCCAATCAACTTACCCTCACTGCTATTATCATAAAATCTCTTCCCTGAAACCATTTCATTTTGCCCCTTATCTTACTATACATTTCTCAAATTTTCCTCTTGGCTGCTATTTCGTCAATTATCCCACCTTCGAGTCTTCCTATACTGTCTTCTTGTGTCTACATACATGGGAAGTAGCTGTTCTAGCACTCACAAATGCTTGTATTGATACTTGTGTCTGTCACTGCAACATTTTTCTTCGGAGTCCTTAAAAATATCATTTAAAAATTGTCTCATCCCCCACTTAAAATAAGAGTAATATGCTATTACGGGTCGCAGGACAACGCCAAACATGCACTGATTATGACAAAACTAAACCAAGCCCTAGAAAATATTCCCACCTCCCTCAGAGGTGGTTAAATACTTACCGTCCTAGCTGGAGATTTCAATGTTACGACAGAAAAACAAGACATATCATCCAGCACGGCCAGAAGAGGAAAACTAGGAAAAAGACTGAAAACCATCCTAGAGAAACATAACCTTGGTGACATTTGGAGCGAAAGAAACCCAAACGAAGGAGAACACACCTTCCACTCTCCTAACTCCTCATCATACCTGGACCGTATGTATATAAACAAAGAAAACCTAGTCCACGTCAGCAATATCAAGACCATCCCCTCGTTCAGCGATCACCATGCCGTAACCACCACCATTTTCACCACAGTCAGAATACAGATGCCACCATACTGGATATTTGACAACCACTTCTACAGCATGCAGAATTCAAAACGCACATGATAGAAATCGTCAAACACCATAGCCAGACAATAACAACCAGAGAAGACATCACGTCATGGGAAGAACTTAAATTAAAAATAAAAGAATACACCATAGCTTATGAAAATCGTCGAGAATACTGCCACATCTCATGTACACCGAGGAAAATTGTAAAATGGATGCAGACAAAATACTTGCCACCAAAGACTGGACTACACTGGTCGAAGCGGACGCACCTGCAGCGATTAAATTAGCGAAATATTCCCAAAAGACGAAACCTGTCTCAATTGGCGCACTTGAAATCGAAGCATCGAGAAAAATCCCACCCAAATTCTCCAACACGTAAAAAAAGTCTATACAGAAGCCTCGAAAAAAAACATCAACCACAAACAGAAGCCTTCACAAGACAACTAGGGGATTGCAAACACCTCGAAGAAGATATCTCGACCGACCTAGAAAGGGATTTGACTGCGGAAGACTCCACGGCGGTTTTAAAAACGCTCCGAAACAACAAATCCCCGGGAATCGACGGACTCACGACAGAATGTTACAAAGAATTCTGGAAAGTTCTAAAGGTTCCCTTCTCCAAAATGGTCCAGCAATCGCTAAAGTCGAACATGCTTCCCAGGATTAGTAGAACTGCAATCATCTCCCTATTACCCAAGGCAGGTAAGAAAAACTTACTAAGAAATTGGAGGCCCATTTCCGTCCTGAACACTGACTATAAAATCATTGCGAAGGCCCTCTCACAAAAACTATTGCATGTTTTAGATCTTTTAATAACAGAGGAACAAACTTAATGTATTCCTTATCAAAAAATAATGGACTATTTGTCAACAATAAGAGACAACCAAAATAGACAACGTACAAAATCACCCGATGGCAATTGTGCTATTGAATCAACGGAAGGCTTTCGATCTCGTCAACCACACGTACTTTTTGAAACCCTAAAACATATGGGCTTTGGATAAAATTTTAAAAATTTCATAAAAACCTTGTATAACCTTGGATGATGAGGTTGGGTAGGTTCCTGCTCCGGTAATTTCGATCGCTTTCCACGCGAGGAGGCGCCAGGGAGCGATTTGCATTCCGGTAACTAGTGATTGGGCTCTCTGAAGGCGGAATGTTGCAATTCTGTCGTCAATATTCACCAATTCGAGACCTCCTTCTTTCACAGGTGCCATCAGTGTTTTATTTTTAATCCAGCTTTTTCAATTTTGCCAGATGAAATTTATGATTAGATACTATATTTTCTTCGTTAATATTAAGTTAGTGTTTTGGAGTGTATGCAACAGTTGTGGGGTAATGAAACGGTTAGAAACTCTTGCTCTTCCCAGGGGCGAGAGAGAGAGTTGGCTCTTCGTGTCCAGGTCTCGATGGTTCCCTGCGTTTTATTTTGAAAGGTCTTCTTCTATCGTCTGTTGTTCCTTTTCGTCGTCGTTGTTTATTGCGACGCCCAGTAAGTTTACCCCTTCAGAGTTCAATTGTATTGGGACAGGAGCGTCCGTCCAATACTTCCAAGGACCAACCCATAGCCCTTTGCTCTTTTCAAGGTTGAGCACGGCACCTGAGGCATTGAAGTAATCCGTGAACTTGCGGAGTATTTCCTTGAAATCATTATTTTCAGTTATTATGACGGTTACGTCATCCGCGTATGCCGAAACGGAGAGAGAGAGATGTTTTGGAAGGGCGAGATCTTTAATCCGTTGATTTTTTTCTTGAGTACTCTTAGTAAAGGGTCTATGGCAATAGAGTAGAGTGGTCCGGAGAGTGGACAGCCTTATCTGATGCCCACTTCTTTTGGTATTGGGCTGGTGAGTGAGTTGGTGACTTTTACGTGGCAGCGTGCACCATTATGCAAGGTTTTTATGAACTTTGTACATTTTTTACCAAAGCCCATTTGTTTTCTTTTCTACCACCAGACAGTTGGAAACGACCAAGCCTCATATCGTTCTCCTAGACCACCGCTCACGCTTCATGTTCGTGATGGAGTTTTTAGCCCCGGCTGAAACGAACATGGAAGCAAAGGAGGCGGAAAAACGGACAAAATATCAAAACCTGCTTTTCAAGCTTCGCCAAATGTACCCAGGACACTCTGTTAAACTGTTAGTCCTCATCATAGCTGTGCTCGGTGGAGTTAAGGGCCCGTAGCTGGAGAGCATCAAGTGCATTCTGTCCTGCGTGGCACAGGTGGAGTCACTAGCAGCTCGCATGTAGAAGGCCTAAATACGGGGCTCCCTCCGTCTACTCCATACGCACGACCCAACCGCAGCGTAGCCACCAATCCGATGGGAGGTCGGACGTGGCAGCGAGAACAGCCAAACCCCTCTCGAGTCCTCGGCCATTATGACGGCAATGAAACCTGATGCTTGCCAAGGACTCAAAGGGGAATTTTGCTATGGTAACTTTCATAATAATAATAAAGAAAGACGTACACATCGTTGACGGGAGCGTCATTCGCCACCTCGAGGGCTATGACAGCTATAAATATCTCGGCGTCCCTCAAAGCCGAATGCAGGAGGATGCAGCACTGAAGGAGAGACTCACTGCCAAGTAAAGACAGACTCTCAGGAAAATCTGGAGTTCTGAGCTGTCTGGCAAGAACAAGGTTCTTTCCACGAACATGTTAGCGGTTCCCACACTATTGTACTCTTTTGGATGCATTAAATGGAATGTCAACGAGTTGCAGAACCTCGACAGGGGAACAGGAAAGATGATGGCCATCAATATCTTGATCCGAAATATTCCGTCGCCAGACTGTATCTCCCTCGTAGTGTAGGTGTTAGAAGTCTGTTGAGCCTGGAGTGTCTCCACAACAGAGTTGTCCTTGGAACAGCATATCGAGTGCTAGAAAGCAGAGATCCCCTGCTCCGTCTCTTAAGAGACCACGAGAGTACCGAAGTAAGAGTGTTTCTCTTCCAAGCGGCCTAGAGGACTTTGATCCAAAATCAGAAGGTAGCGATAACGGCTAGTCCATCTTGTCGTTGAAGGCAGACGTCCTTAGGCACGAAATTAAAAAGGCCGAGCAGAACACCTTGGTCAAGGCTCAGACCGATAAGCCCATGCATGGATGTTTCTGTCGAAACATGGTGAAGCGTGGGCTATCGAAGGAGCTGACGTTTGTCTTCCTCCGCTCCGCTGGTCTAAAGTCAGAGACCGAGGGTTTCATTCTCGCATGCCAGAATGGTGTCATAAACACACTCGTGTACCGCCGTATTATATTCAAGACGGAGGTTGCGGGCACGAGATGCAGGGCGTGCCGAGCCCAGCCGGAACTCTGAGCTTCCTCTCCGGCTGTAACTAGTACGCCAAGTCAGCGTAAATTGCTAGGCACAATGTGGCCCTGCGGGCGTTATATTTCCATCTTCGACACCATTTTGGCATCGACGATACTCCTGTGCTAATCTATGCCTATGGAGATATTGAGTTCGACATGGAGAGCGATAAATGAACCATTTGTTGGAATTACTCATTTTTATCCACCAAGAGTCGAGGTTGGAGTCGACCAAGCCTGATATTTTTCTCCTAAACCATCTCTCACGCTTCATGTTCGTAATAGAGTTTTCGGCCCCTTCTGAAACGAACATGGATGCAAAGGAGGTGGAGAAACGGACGAAATATCAATACCAGCTTTTTGAGCTTCGACAAATGCTAATCTAGGGTCACGGGTTCGAATCCCGCCTGGATGGTTTTTCACCACTCAGGACATGGGTGTTGTTGTTCGTCTCTTGTTACTTGGTAATCACCAGATGTAAAAGGCCTTTTTTGGACTGTGTTCGGGCGTGTGAGTATAAATAAAAAATAAATAAGTAAAATAAACAGCAACAAATCACCATTCCTGTCATTTCACAGTAAGAAAAATCTTCCTTCATGATGCCCCTTACTCTGTATCAATAACAACTCTCTCATCAAACTCCAGTCCCTTAGGTTTGTAACGTACTCACACTCTAACCCTTTGTTTTTTGGAATTTATATTAGTATATTGGTGTTTTCCGTAGTCATTTTGATAGTATTACACACTTTTTTTACTGTTTTATGTTGATTTAGTATATATTTTTAATACTAATTTTTACGAATCTCGCCATCTCAGGGAATTTATTCAGCGCCAAAAGCCATTTTTTATGTGTAACATGCTTTTTGTTTTGACAATGAGAATTTTGCTGCTATATATCCCTTTATGTACAAATTTATTCTAATATTGTTATTATTTCATAAATATTTTTTTACTATTCTCATAATGGTCAGAAACTGTGTGTGCCGCTTAAAATATAAAAAAGTTACCTCCTTAGAAACAAACGTTTATAAGAATCCATGGTACTTTAAAGTACCGACAGCACTCCAGGGCCTAAAAAAAACTTTTTAAATTTTCTTTAGTTTTATCTATTTTTTCAATAATTTACGTTATTTATAATATATCATACATAAAAACATATATCTGTTAAAAATAATCTTTATTCATATCTTTTTCTCAGTGAAATTGCAACAAAACAACAATAAATGTACTCGGCTCTTTATATTCTACATGAAAATTTTACCCGATGGCTACAGGTGGACTTCCATATATGATACAAAAAGGCCTTCATGTCTGATCTTTCAATATTTGAAAAATAGACTGAGCAAAGAACAATTTTAAATTATTTGTCACAATATTTATAACAAATTCCAAGCACGATATTACATGGGCCATTTTCAGCGAGCATGCTCACCACACTAATAATTTTATATGCCATCAAATGACCTCATAGTGTTCACCATAAGTTGTAGGAGCAGAAACAGAAAAGTTACAATGTTTAAGAATGTACAAGCTTACATGGCACATTTTCAGTTAGCATTTTCAGCAAGTTTCGGAAATGTGTTCATTTTAGGAATCTTACATTCTGTGTGGATACAAGAAATAATAATCACCGAAAGCGTTGAACAAATTTTGTAAAACTAAAGTAAAATACATGCATATGTTATCGAAATTATACCACAAATTATAAAGCCCTGTTCTTTAGAGTGAAAATAGAGCTCAAAGTCCTCACAGAGAATAATCAACACTTATTTATTCCTGGTGATACTCACAAAAACAATTTGTTTCTCATTTACGCAAAGAAATACCTTACAAAAAGAGCAACGAGAATGTGGTCGAGACTGAATGCCTTTCAGGGAACACAATTCACACCTTTCCCTGTTTTCTACAAGTTCTGGCCAGTGTCCACCTCTATTCTGAAGCCTTGCCTCCTTCGGAACAGAAAAACCTTTTCTTCTTTTCATTGGCGCAGTCGGAGAATTTCGTTCTTGCTTAGGTCTTCCTCTTTTAGCTGGGCTAGACCTGCAGTTAGCTATCAATCCCACTGCAGCCTTTCTTTTTAAGCCCGAAAGGGATGTCTTCCCATGAAGGTTATTTTGGATTACATATGCATTTACCAATGCCATTTCAAACATAGCAAAGAAAAGCCTATTCCACCACTTTTTTGACTTTCTGTCTCTGTCATAAATTAACCGCAATATATCTGCCTTACCCACGCCTCCCATGTGGGAATTGTAGTCGGCCACAATTTGAGGATCTGGTACCGCTATTCTGGTGCCATCTTTTTAAGTTCGCTGCACAGTTATCATGATAGCTGGAGAGGAGACGCACTGAGCGATTATCCTTCCACTTGAAGTAGGAAATTCCATTGTCTGATGACTTGAAATCAAATTCACCCCTTCTCAGTTTTTAGTCACCTACAAGCATTTAAATTCCTTCGCGATTAGGCCGTACAGTTCCACATGCATAAATTTGCTGTTCTTTTAAGTATTCAACAACTCGATGGATGTAAAATAATTGTCCATCATCACGATGGAGTTTGAGCCTTCCAATGAGGATATCATCTGGTCAATAACACTACTACCTGAACCAAATTTCTTGGTTCCGATGTCGTTTGACGACATGACCTACCTTTGAAAATTCTTCATCTTCTTCTGCGGAAGTGTCCTCATGTGTCGCATCAATTTCCGAGGGAAAATCTAGCAGAGAATGCTGTATTTTGTCCTCGTCACAATTCCTCTCCATCACGCTGAAAACCATAAAATGAAGATTACAAGGAGAAAACACTGAAACTATGCATTTATTGAGACAGAAACTGATACTTTGTCTAATAATGCACTTGCATTCATTTAAAAGTTGCAAAAAGTAAGTAAGAAAAAATATGTAACATATTTGCTGTATCAATGGCACATCATTCAAAACTTGTATTACTGCATTGAGAAAATATTGAAAAACAACCCATTTTCAAGTAGAGAAAATTAGCTTTAAAATCCATCTTAAAATAATGGAAAACAGTATTAAAACAAAGTAGTTACGTTTTTTCATTAGAAAGTATACGATCAAAATAGCACGTATCAGTGACGGAAATCAAAAACTTTCAAGTAATGGCCCACGGATATTTTTATTGTTTACGACCCGGGTTTCAAACTGAAGATGTCATTACATGACGAAACCCGGGTCGTAAACAATAAAAATATCCGTGGGCCATTACTTGAAAGTTTTTGATTCCCGATATGGACAGGTTCCACAAAGTGAAGCCTGAATTTATAAGTTATATTGTATCAGTGGCCTTCTGTATGAAATAATTACAGAAGATAATAAAAAATGATGCGAAACAGCAATAACAATGCAATTACATAACTATAATAAACATGCTTGAAATAATAAGCTATGACATTAATCGTATATGAGTGAAAAAATGCCGACATTTCACCAATATTTCATAAAAAAGTGGATATGCGCCAATATCTTAATTTTTACCGTGTGCTGACGGTACTTATAAGTACCAAGAACATTTGTGCATATCGTTCTAAGCCCAATGCTTACAACGGCTTATTTCTACTATTTTTCTATTACATACACTGTAGTAAACGTAGTACATACACTGATTAGTAAAAATCCAAAATACCTACCTTGTAAACTTTCTGCAAAATAAATATGACTTCGAAGTGTTCAAAATTTTTGAAAACAGTAATGGCTGGTGCTCAGAATCACACTGGAAAAAACCACATGGCAACCAAACAAATTATGTTGACGACTGCTGCTGCCTACAGGAAATTCTAAACACTATGAGAAATGACATACTAAAGTATTGGGCGAAAAATATAATTTAACAGCAGCATAAACTACACTCACACTTACCGGTACTTTTAAGTACCGTTGGTAAATAAAGGGATATATGTAATATATACAGAAGAATTATACTGTACGGAGCCAAGTCGCTCACCGGTCCAATATTACATTATCTAGTAATATTTTAATGTTAAACTCCCTCTTCCATCTGTTTTACCGGTAAATCTTCTCGTTAGTAGTTTCCAACGATGTGACCACTCCTCCTCCTTACTGCGACTCTCCCTGGCGTAATTCCAAAATTTCTAAGAATTGTCGGGAACTAATCATTGTCACGCTTCGGAAGTGCATTCAAACTGCGACTTCAGGCTACTATTGTTTGGGCCATCAAACATACAATAGTTGTGAATTCGAGGAATTTGCGTTTTCTATGGTGTAGCAATGCTGTTGAAATGGTCTCCATAAATATATATAGTTTAGCAGAAGTGGCGCACAGTGAGCTGAGATCGAAAAAAGCTGGCAAACATACAAAAGAGGATTTTTTCCGTCTGGGAGTTGAAATAAGGCAAAGTTATATTTAATCTTCTGTGTAAAACATGCAGAACTCATTGAGCAAGTACTCCTTTTTGAAATATCAACTCTTACACATTGAACGATTTTTGACAAATATTTCGTTTGTACCACTCCATAAACTGACATTAATTCACTAGCATGTGTTCTACCTCAACAGCTTAGAGGAATTCAAGACTTAATTTAAAGACGCATCTTACTCAGTTATCATGGCAATAATTGCATTTTAAGACCTTTTTGCCTTGCTTTTTTATTTTATCCAATATTATAAATAAAGTAGTGGCTAATGACCTCTAACATTTATTGACTCGACCTGAGGAGTCATCCCTAACCTGGTGGTCAGCTGGTCCATATTTTAATGAAAATTTCATTTAGCCGTCTCCAGCTTGTAATACATCTTCCAATTCTATTTTACCCACCTCAATAAATTTCCCATTCCTTCATCCTTGCAATGAGACCGAGCTTGAGAATGTAATCAATAACCTGGGTTCTAAATTTAACTCTGGCATTGAGGAAATATCCAATTTTATTACTGCTGTTTCTTTTTTAATTTATTAGTTCTCCACTTCTTTCTCTAAAAAATATTTCACTCAATCAAGATATCTTTCTCGAACCACTAAAAGAGTGTAAAGTTATTCCTCTTTTCAAAATAGCAATAACAGTGAAAGAAAGTGACAAACTCATATCGATCAATATCTATTAATAATGCGTTTAGTAAATATTTGAAATGTTTTCTAAAAGAGACAACTTTATTGATTCTCACCACATACTATTATCTTCTCAGCACGATTTATGGCAATCTTGTTGAACCACTAGTGCTTGCTATCAAATGCTGATCAAATCATAACTGCCCATGATAATAAGCATGAAGTAATTGCAATGTTCTTTTACTTTTCTATAGCGTTCGAACCTGTTAACCATCACATTGTGCTGAAGAAACTATACCCTATTGGTATTAGAGGAGTCTCCTATAAATTGGATTGTCCTATTTTACAAACGGAACTCAGCAGGTAGTTATTACCAACCAAGGCCTTAAATATGCCTCCTCTGCTAAATTAATCGCCCAAGGTGTACCTCAGGGCTCCGTTTATGGACTATATCTTTTTTTTTAAACCTAAAACCTTTACCTAAAAAACATTTACCTAAAATATTTACCTGAATTTGTTTCTAATACCTTTGGAATTAACCCCGTACTGTATGCCGATGACATTAATTTTATTGTCACCTCTCCTAGTTTTCTAATTCTTCATAAAAATGGTATGATGGTCAGTGAGTATCTCAATAACTGATGTCAAAATAACTCCCTTAAGCTTAATTGTTGAGGAATTGCATGTTCAAAAATGTTCAACAATATTCACCAATCTCAGAAGGTCATATCTCTTGACATTTGTAGTATGAATATTCCTCAAGTTATTAGTGGTTGAATGAATGAATGGTGTGTTACCTAAAAAATTCAACATTTATTTTAAGGGTCGATGGAAACAGTTTAAACTTGTAAAAAATTGTAATTTCAAAATAATCTTCGGAATCATGAATTTATATTATGATATTCATTAAACTTAAATTGTAGGAACCCAATTTTCAATAAATATCATGAGTAAAATTATTAACTTAGAGAAATTTTTATGCAAATTGCTAATACTTTACTAATAATAGTATTAGTCAACTATTATTATCTTTATTATCATGAAAGCCTGTGCATCTATAATAAGACTCTACTTGCTAATAGTGTCAACTGATTTACAGGAAATGCGTGAAGTAAAGGCTTAAATTCTTTATTTATAATTGCAACATAATGAATCCTTCACATAATTTGTGCAATACTTGGTTTATAAAAATTTAGAACAGATTTTTTTTGCTGGCAATAATTCTCGCTTCACCTAAATACATGTTATGGAATGGACTGCTCCAAGTGTACTCCACTATGGCTGACTATCTCGATTGCCTAATCTTGATTTCTCTGTGGTGTTCGGCACTTCAGAGCTCGGGAAGTTTGTCCTGCGAACCACGTTCTCAATTTGCGTTTCCTTTATATTTTTATCATTCTGAGCCTGAAGATAAATGGTCTTTGTTTCGGTAGAGTGGAAGGGATATTTTGGTAATGCAGATGTTCTGGGCACTACGTTCGTTTTTCTGATGACTCTAGATATCTCCTCCATATGTATGAGTTTTACACTTTCCCGGCGAATAATATTTGTGTAATTCTCTCGGGCTCGCCACCGGGTAAGAAATTCATAGGCAGTCGACGTTTCGGGTTCCGACACGTTACCCATGGTTCGGCTACCTATGAATTTCTTACCCGGTGGCGAGCCCGAGGGAATTACACAAATCTTCTCCATAGTTCCCGTAGCATAGCGTAAGTCGACGTAGGCTGCTGGTGTACGTCTTTCCGTCTCTTGCGAGGTCATTCTCAAAGTCATAACAACTAGGGTGGTCTTTAGAATCAACTTCTGGTGGCCGCCGTTCCTCTTAAATCATCGTCATTGATCGTTTAATCCTAAGATTGGTTGGGACTTCCGTCCCACATGATGGTACTGCAGCCCTTCATCCTTCCCTGTCTAATGCTTGTTCCCTTACTTCCTGGTATATCTTCCTATGTACTTTCCTATTCATGTGATCCATGAACTATTCCCTTGGTCTTCCTCTGGGGATGTTCCCTCTATTTTACCTTCAATTATGTTCCTCACAAACCCATTTTGTCTCTACGTGTGTCCGTTCCTACTTGTTTTTGTTTTCTGTATGGTTTTCCATATGGTCCTTTCCTCCTCCTTTCTTCTGTATATATAACAATTTCTCATGTTTTCTGTCCATTTTACCTTCAGTATCCCCCTCCAGCATCAGGTTTCAAAGGCTTCCAGTCTATTCTGGTCAGCTTTTTAATGGACCATGCTTCCGACCCATAGAGTGCTACGCCCCACACGAAGGTTTTCACATACTGTTTCCTGGTTTGTAGTCCTATATGCCTTGAGTTAGAAGTTATTTTTTCCCAGGAACTCCTTCTTACCTTGGGCTATTCTTCGCTTGATGTCCGTTGTACTTCTGCCGTCCCACATGATGGCACTTCCGTTAGAGTAGTTGAAGGAATGCAACTGCTTATTTCTCTCTTCTCAGGATGACTTCTGAATTCATCTTCTTTCTTTCGTGTAGTAGGATTTTTGTCTTCTTCTTACTTATTTTCATGTTGTATTCTAATAGAACTTGGTCCATGACGTTTAGTGACCATTGAACATTGACGCGATGACTGCAATGTCATCTGTGAAGTGGAGCATGTTTATTTCTTCTCCGTTTATCTTTATTCCACTCAGTCCAGTTTCTTGCGCTTGTCGTATGGCCTCCCCCTAGTACATGCTGAACAGTGCTGGTGAGAGGTTGCATCCTTGTCAAATTCGTTTGTAAATTTCAGCTTCTATCTGGCTTCCGTCTCTCATTCGTATTGTGACGACTTGCTTCCTGTGTAGTTAGTACATAATTCCATTCTGAGTTTTTCCAGCAGTCTAAACATCTTGTTCCACTCAGCGCTGTAGAAGGCTTTCTTCAGGTCCATGAATGTGACATGCATAAGTTTGTTAACTTTTATTATTTTCTCCTCGATTACTCTCAGGCATAGTTTGTCTTCTCTGGTAACCCTGTTCTTCCAAAATCCAAACTGGTTTTCCAAGAGGCAGTCTTCAATTATCATTTCCATTCTTTGGCCTATTATTCGTGTATTTTTTACGTATATTACACTAGACTCACGGTTTGGTGGTCCTTACATCTGTCAGTAGGGCGGGTCGATTTTTTTAACTTTCTTTTTCCAAAAATAAGGGGGGCCAAAAAGTTGTGCTTTGGTTAGCTATTCACAATTATATTAACAAAAAATGGCAATTACTTTGGTTTGCTTGGGAAAAAGCTACTTCAAATTCGTGGTATTTTCAATTTTCAAGTAAAATTCGCAGCAAACTGTCACAGTCCTGCACAAGATAGAAGAAAACTGGAAAAAGACCTATCACTTGGCAAAGGAAAACTGACAGTGAGACTTTCATAGCAACGTTAGACAAGCTCTTTGACATCCTCAATTTCAAGTGTGAGATTAAGCTATGTTCAGAATTTGAGGGTCCTTGTCCAGCTGGTGCTGATTGTAAACATGAAGTGCACATATCCCGCTCTTGTTCTAAGGATATGAAGTTCTCTGTCAAAGAATTAGTGTTTATTAAGAGTCTAAGAGAGAAGGTTGAATCTTTTGGACAGTATCAAATTGGATTACCAGATTATCCTGAGCACGGAAGACAAACTAAAAAGCAGAAGAGGAAAGAAGATAATTTAAGAAGAATTTCTGAATATATGCAGAAAAGGAAGGAAGAGTTAACATTACAACCAAATGAAGTACTTTTCTCCGACGAAAATGAAGAGCCAACTGATATTTGGATTAAAGTATCTGAAGATCCTTTGCAGTTTCTATGTGATGATTCTGATGTACCTTCTACGTCAAGTACAAGTCATTACAATACATTACAATTGTGCAATTTTGCATTGCAAAGTATTAGGTATGGTGTCGGTCTACGTCCTACAGCTGCCATTAAAACAGCTGCATTTTTGGATGCTGGATTAATTACTGAAGGAGACAGGAGGCTTGTGGTTGATCATAATAAAGTTAAAAGGGCACAAGAAAAAGTCATGAAATCATTTGATGAAGAATTTCATGCTCGATGCCGGATAGGCAATATTCAATGTATCTTCTTTGATGGACGCAAAGATTGCACAGAAGTTTTGTTTAGAGCAGATAACTCAAGTCATCAGTTTCCAAGAATTGTGAAAGAAGAGGACTATACTGTGTGCAGTGATCCACGTGGAAGGTATCTGTGCCATTATACTCCAGAAAAATACATAACGAAAAGGAAACCGTCTGAAGTTATTTCTAACCATTTTGTGGATTTCTTAAAGAAAAACAGTATTGATAATAGTTTGCAGGCTATCGGTGGTGACTCAACGAATGTTAACACTGGTTGGGAAGGAGGAGTCGTGGATTGGGTTGAGGCAAAGCTGAATCGTAGACTGTTATGCTTGATTTGTGCTCTTCATACTAATGAGCTACCTTTGCGGCGCTAGATCACAGATTTGAGTGTAAAAACCTTGTCTAACAACAAGTGGAGTGGTACAATTGGCAACGTGCATGATACTGCAACAGAACTTAAAACCAATGCCTCATTTGTCAGAATATCCTTACCAGAGCCATTGGTTCCATTGAATGACACTGTTGTCAAAGATCTCTCTACAGATCACGCTTATGGCTACAGAATAATTCAGGCCATAAGGACAGGTGTACTTCCAACTGATCTGGCATTATTAGAAATTGGTCCTGTAAGCCACTCTCGGTGGTTAACAACTGCAAATAGGACTTGTCGCATATGGGTTACAAAACACGACCCTAAAGGCAACAACTTGAAGGCGAAATTTCCAACAGCTAACCTGTATTGCCAAGTTCTCGGATGTGAGATAATCCACTCGGAGGAAGGAAATATTGTTTAAACATTTTTATTTAAAATTGTCAATGATCATTTTTTGTGGGTTCAATTTTCACCTTCGCATTACTAACACGCTTGAATCATCCCATTGCCACTCCTCAGGGTCAAGTGAATTCTGTAAGATATTTAATTTATGCTAAATATATGTCATTGAATTGTTGAATGAAAGGAAATTGTCTGTGTTTTGTGTGGTATTAGTGCCCCGATGAAACCGTTCCTTCGACCAATTCCCTACCCTCATCTTCCGCCAAGCCGTCATTCGCCCCAGCTCAACTCGAGATCTCTTCACACAGGTACGAACTGCAATCGGGGATTCCCCCAGCACTCAAAATATTAAATATTCTTTTGGTAGGTCATCCGTTGTGGCAATTGGTCAGAGGTGTGACTTACCATATGGATGGTTCTTGCAGCCTTCAGCCGGGTGACCGACGTTGAACCATTATAATATGTATTACCTCGTTGAATGCACCTAAGTTAAGTTTACGCCAAGGGAGTATGCACACCTTAACAGCACACGGTAAGATATTGGGAGAACATGCCAATTGGGTGCCAAATAATAGAGAGTAGAGGCAAATGGTAGAGAGAAAATGCTAAAACTTCTAGAAGAAAAATATTCTGTAATGACAAAAGATGCAAGAGGGATTGAGAAAATTATAACTAGAATAAAAATTTATTGAAATATATGATAAAAAGCAAATCAGAGAAAGCAAAGAGAAGATATTCAATGGAAAATTCGTCACTCGGAAAAAATTCACCGACTTTCTTTAAAGAAAGTTATTAATTATAAAAACAAGTACTAGCATAGCAAATGCCTACAGATCAAAATACCGAAAACTATAGTAATTCAGCCGCAAAGTGGTGCTGTTCCGTTTGGACAGCGTAATACGGGAAGATTTCCCATCAAAACATTGAAAGCCAGACATTCGATCTTCTTCCCTATATGAATGTATAGACGACGAGTAAAACCGTAAACATACCAAATTTAAATGGGTCATGATACCTAATTATCCTTGTTCCAAGACTCAGAATCTAAAATTTCTGGCCGGAGCCCGACTGAACCGTAGTATTTCGCCAAATGGTATAAAGGCCGAGCATTTGCATAAACATTCTTTATGTCATTTCACAGAAAACAATTATTTCTACTGTTGTGTAGATTAAAAATAGATTCTGATCCCTAGTTTACAAGAAATCAAGGGTCAAAATTTACTTATTTCCAGCGGAATCCCGACTTCCAGTTAGTATTTCCATCACACGGTATAGAAATGGGGCATTTGCACAAAATTTCGTTATGACAGTGTGTGAATTGAAACTATATCTGCTGTAATCCGAAACATCAATACCATTAAATATCTAGTTCACCAGTAATGTTGCCTCAAAATCTGATATTACACCGCGGAATCAGGTTTCGCCGGCATAGCGACCTCAATGAAGTATTTCCATCTCACGGTAGGAAAATCGCGCATTTGCATTATGTTTCTCTATGTTAATGCATAACATATAAGTAGTACTACAAGAAGACTGAATATCATTGGGCCCTGATACCTAGTTCACCTAGAATCTAGCCTCAGAATGAGAAATTTCCGGCCGGAACTCGACTGAACCGTAGTATTTCCAACACACGGTAAAAGAGACGGGCGCTTTGCACTTACTTTCTTCATGTCGTTCAAAAAGTATCTCTATTGGCATGTCTATTTATAATCGACTCTGATACCTATTTTACTAGATATCAAGGGTCAAAATTAATTTATTTCCAGCGGAACCCCGACTTCCAGGTAGTATTTATATCTCACCGTGTAGAAGCCGGGCATTTTCACTATATTTCTTCATGGCAGTATGTGTATTGACATTTTATCTACTGTAATCCGAATTGTCAATACCCTAGGATAACTAGTTCACTAGTAATATTGCCTCAAATCAGATATTGCACCGCGGACTCAGGTTCGTCGGCTTAGCGACCTCAATGAAGTATTTCCATCAAACGGTATAGAAGTCGCGCATTTGCACTATGTTCCTCTACGTCATATAATATACTGTATACCATAAAGGTAGTACCATTTGAAAAACGAATTTAAATTTACCAAGATACCAATTTAACTTAGACTTTAGCCTCAGAATCAGAAATTTGTGGTTGGAACTCGACTGAACCGTAGTATTTCCAACACACGGAAAAAGGCCGGATATTTGCACTATTTTTCTTCAAGTTATTTGACAGAAAAGAAGTATTTCTACTGGAATCTTGATTTACAATAGACTCTGATTCCTAGTTTACTAGAAATCAAGGGTCAAAAATTACTTATTTCCAGTAGAAGTCCGACTTCCAGGTAGTATTTTCATCACACCTTATAGAAGTCGGGGATTTGCACTATATTTCTTTATGTCAGTGTGTGAACTGACACCATATCTGCTTTATCCAAAATTTCAATATTCTACAACACCTAGTTCACTAATAATTTTGTCTTAAAGGCAGATTTTGCACCGCGGAATAAGGTTTCGCCGTCATAGCGACATCAATGACGTATTTTCATCACATGGTATAAAAGCCGTCCATTTGAAGTTGGTTTCTCTTCGTTAATGCATAGCATAAATGTAGTACAATAAGCACACCAAATTTAAATGTGCTATGATACCTATTTCAGCTAGATAAATTCCCCCAGAATCAGAAATTTCTGGCCGGAACCCGAATGAACCGTAGTATTTCCAACTCACGGTAAAGGAGCCAGATATTTGCATTTACTTTCTTTATGTCATTCAACAGAAAAATTGTTTTTATTCGGCCTTCTTGATTAATAATTGACTTCGCTACCTGGTAACTAGAAATCAAGGGTCAAAAATTACTTAATACCATCGGAACCCCGCCTTTCAGGTAGTGTTTCCATCACACGGTATAGAAGTCTTTGCCTATATTTCTTTATGGCAGTATGTGAGTTGACATCATATGTACAGTAATTGGAAATGTCAATACCCTAGGATAAATCCACAGAAAATCTTTTTTAGAAATCAAGGGTCAAAATTAACTTATTTCCAGCGGAACCCGGACTTCCTGGTAGTATTTCCTTGCCACGGTATAAAAGTTAGGTCATTTACACGATATTTTTTAAATTCAGAATGTGAATTGTCATTATATCTATTATAATCCAAGATGTCAATACACTAGGATACCTATTTTACTAGTAATTTTGTCCTTAAGGCAGATATTGCACCGCGAAATTAGGTTTCGACGGCATAGCGACATCAATGAAGTATTTCCATCACATGGTATGGAAGCTGCGCCTTTGCAATATCATTCTCTACGTCAATGCATAGCATAACAATAGTACAATAAGCACACCAAATAAAGTGAGCCATGATACCTAGTTAGCCTAGATTATAGCCTCAGAAACAGAAATTTCCCGCAGAAACCCGACTGAACTGTAGTATTTCCATCACACGGTACGGAAGTCGGGCATCTGTACTTACTTTCATTATGTCGTTCGACAGAAGATGAGAATTTAACTGACATGTCTGATGATAATAGACTCCTTTCCCTAGTTTACTAGAAATAAAGGGTCAAAAATCACTAATTTACAGCGGAACTCCGACTTCCAGGTTCTATTTCCATCACACGGTATAGAAGTCGGGCATTTGCACTATATTTTTTCATAGCAGTATGTGCATTGACATTTTATCTACTGTAATCCGAAATGTCAATACCCTATGATAACTAGTTCACTAGAAATTTTCCTCAAATCAGATATTGCACCGCGGACTCAGGTTCGTCGGCTTAGCGACCTCAATGAAGTATTTCCATCACACGGTATGGAAGCCGCGCATTTTCACTACGTTCCTAATCGTCAATGAATACCATAAAGGAAGTACCATTTGAAAAACGAATATCAATTTTCTAAGATACCAATTTCACTTTGATTTTAGCCTCAGAATCAGAAATTTGTGGTCGGAACTCGGCTGAACCGTAGTATTTCCAACACACCGAAAAAAAGCCGGATATTTGAACTTTTTTCTTAATGTTATTTGACAGAAAAGAAGTATTTCTACTGGCATCTCGATTTACAATAGACTCTGATTCCTAGTTTACTAGAAATCAAGGGTCAATAATTACTTTTTTTAGCGGAGCCTCGACTTCCAGGTGGTATTTCGATCACACGGTATTGAAGTCTGAGATTCGCAGTCTATTTTTTTACAGTCAGTATGTGAACTGATACTATATCTAGTTCACCAGTAGTGTTGCCTCAAAATCTGATTTTGCACTGTCGAATCAGGTTTCGCAGGCATAACGACCTCAATAAAGTATATCCATCACACGGTATGGAAGCCGCGCATTTTCACAATGTTTCTCTCGGTCAATACATAGCATTAAGGAAGTACAATAAGCATACTAAATTTCAATGGGCCATAATACCTATTTTACCCAGATTTCAGCTTCAGAATCAAACATTTACCGCCGACACCCGACTGAACCGCACGGTATAGAAGCCGGGCATTTGCACTTACTTTCTTTAGTATATTTGACAGTAAAGAAGTGTTTTTACCGTCATGTCAATTAATAATAGACTCTCATATATAGTTAACTAGAAGTCAAGTTCCAAATTTAATTATTTCCATCGGAACCCCGACTTCCAGGTAGTATTTCCATCACACGGTTTTAAATTCAGGCATTTTCACTATATTTCACTATGTCAGTATGTGAGTTGACACTATATCTACTTTAACATGAAAAATCAATACACTGTGATACCTATTTCACTAGTAATTTAGTCTCCAAGTCAGATATTGCACCGTTGTCTCAGACTTCGTCGGCATAGTGACATCAATGAAGTATTTTCATCATACATAATAGAAGCCGCGCATTTGCACTATGTTTCTTTAAGTCAATGCATAGCATTAAGGTAGTACAATAAGCACACCATACTTAAATGGGCAATGGTACCTAGTTCTCCAAGGTTTAAGCCTCAGAATCAGAAATTCTGGCCGAAACCCGACTGAACCGTAGTATTTCCAACTCACGGTAAAAAAATCCGGACATTTGTCTTTAACTTCTTCATGTCATTCGACAGGAAAGAAGTATTTCTACTGGCTTGTTGATTTATAATAGACTGTGATACCTAGTTTACTAGAAATCAAGGGTCACAAATTACTTATTTCTAGCGGAACCTATACTTCCAGGTTGTAATTCCATCACACGGGATGGAAGTCGGGCATTTCCACTTTATCTTTTTTATGGCAGTATGTGAGTTGACACCATATGTACTGTTATCGGAAATGTCAATACCCTGGGATACCAATTTTACTAGTAATTTTTCCTCAAAATCAGATGTTACACCGCGGTATCAATGAAGTATCAAGTATCAAGTATCAAGTCTTCAGAAATGGTAAATAAATTGATATAATGCCAAAAAATGGAAAGTGAAGATGACATTGAGATATAAGTTGCAAAACAACGAGTTTTTTAGCCATTTATGTCTCATTTAGTATTCAATCGCATAATTACTGAAATCTCCGTCAGCAGCTTCTATTGTTGAACGCCACCTTTGTTTTCTGATAGTTGATCTTCATTCCGCATTTTTCAAAATGTTTAATGTATCCGAATTACCTCGGTCTGAATGTTTAAAGACAAAGGCAACAACGGGCAATTTTGCCTAACCACAAATACATATGACTGGGCGGGCATTTATAGGTCACGGGGTAAGTATTGGTAGAAACATAAAAACATTAATGCGTTAAATACGTAATGTGGATAATTCATGGCTCAATAAATAGTAATTCATAGCTCAATAAATGAGTTTTTCTTTAATAAAAACGCGTAAAAGTTTCATCATTGGTCGGTCATTCCTAGGATTGATTGACTGCATCCCTGCATCCTTCCCTATCTAATATTATTCATAAATCCACTGTGTCACAGGTTGTGACGAATCCATCTTGTTCTTCTTTTCTTTATGGTGGTCCATACGGCCCTATCCTCCTCTACTCTTCTGTACAATTCTACGTACCTTATTTTGTCTGTGGTAATAGTATAAGGGCACCAAATTGAGCATGGTGCGTTATTTATTTTCTTAGGCAGTACGTTGAGGGAATTCCAATTTTTAAATGTTTTGAATTCATTATCATTTGAAGGAGATTTGTTTTGAAAAAGCAGACACTCAATAATAAAAGAGAGTGAATGTCGGTACATCATTTTTATGTACTGAGTGCATTATTTTTTCACAGTATGCCGTACGTTCAGTACATTCAAAGACTCTTTTATAAAGAGAGATTGATTTACCTACATTCCGTTCATCATAGCCATTCTTTGAAGTGCCTTTTTCCATCCGATAATTCGCTAATTTAATATTTCTTTTGCTCTAATTTAATTTTGACAAAAGTATTTTTCAGGTAATCCATACCGACTTAATTTAGTTAATATCTATCCAAATGAATGGGAAAGACCTCACCTCAATATTATAATTTATTTTACTGGAAAAGACCTCTCACCATCAACAAATATCCGATTATCGATTCCAGTGAATACTATAGGCATTGATTTCCATTGAATTATTTGGAAAACATTTGGCTGCTTCCATTACATTTCAGATGCGCTATTGACAGCTCAAAAAAGTTTTATGTAATCTCTTTTGATTCCCGATATAATTAAGATTTTATCTGGAGAGATTGTTATGCGAGAAGCAATCTCGCATCTCATCCAGGTCGATTTGATGATTTCTTACAAAGGTAAATATGGGTTGATACATGGAAATATAATTAAATGGAAAGAGAAACGAAGAACTTGAAAGATAAAAACATGATGAGTGTTATACGTTTTTGATAATTGACGAAAAAACGTCTATTTTAACACTATTTCCTTTTTTTCAACTGTAATATTTAGGTAATTGATGCATATAATATATTTGCATTTCTAATTCTACGCAAACGCTTCAGTTTGTTCTTACACAACCGACGCGTTGCGACGTGCAAACGTGTAAAAAACAGAAGTTTTAATAAACTGGCAAATGGTTACAATAACTATAAACGAGGTTTATTAAAAAATGAAATCTAGTTATTTCTACGTAAAAAATGGGAACGGTAGGAAATCATGTGTGCTCATTGAATGAATTTCCTTTGCTACAGCCCACATTCGACCAGTGCAGTATTGATGGGTTCCACACTGGATTATTTGGTCGACACAATTTAAACTCGAAGAAAAACAAAGGTGCTGCAAGTGTTATGCCTTTGATGAATCGCTCTGGACCATAAGCTGACCAGCTCGTAATAAGCACCACGACTCCCTTGACGCCGGTTTTCCATTGGCGTTGCCCAACTGAGCTATCACGACACCTCCCGCAAGAATATCCAACAACATAATCTTTGCGTGACTTTGCTGACAACATTTTCTCTTGAAAAAAGGCGCACGGATGGCGCCAGGCACTCGCTCATTTTGTAAATCTTTGGAATTCATGCGTCGCAACGCAGCATCCCGTATGGCGCACATATAATTTTTTCGTAAGCACTGATGCGATACAATGTGGACTCAAAGCATAGACACATAAAGACCCTAGTCTAATACTAACAACATACGTCTGCTTGTAAAATAAATAAAACTACACTGTCTATTATATCCCATTATTTCCCATATTTTTTACAATTAACTCAAAGTAATACATCGGGTGGCACGAGGAAATGCCCCATGGCCGACTAAAACGGCTCAGCCCTCTCACTCACCTTGCTCCGCCTCCACTCATATAAAAGAGCAAAAAATTATTGCCTTTTTATACTTAACAGATCTTGAAATCCTGTCTTTACAAAAGTTTTATATAATTAACATTATGAGAGTATGCTGGTAATTTTATTTGTCTTTTGTGTTTTGGAAACGAGTATTTGTGTGAAATCTTGATCATACTGGTACGTATAGTATTCGATGGCTAAGCAAAGAACTATCGATTGTGATGTCTGACAGCGTATATTATAATTTTTCCATTGACCCCCGTTGATCCCTATACCTTGATCAACGCGCAGCACTAAATGTGAATGAAACAATTTAATAAAAAAGCCATTAATTTTGGAAGTATTGAAACATTTTATAATGTTGCTCCAATTTAAAAACGAAAACAAAGTTTTACTATAACTTTAGGAAATTCTATGTGTATTATTGCACTTCTTGAGTTTGTAAGATTAATGTCTTTTTCTTAATGCTGCAAACTTTTAAAAGCTTGTTTCTCTAAGTTAATATAGTACAAGATCTTAACATGCATTATTAAGGTAGATCGTGTAAATGGTCTGAAGGTGAACCAAAAACTTTATTTACAGTTATAAAAATCGCGGTTTTGAATAATTTCTTAGTATGAAAAAGAAAGTTTGTACGTTATTCTATCTATAATGGATACCAAACCCAATAGTCGACTATTTGATGTGCATATATGTAAAACTTGAACTCTCAGTTCAAGTCAAATAAACGACAATGCATCGCCATTTTGCGGTAAATGTTCTTCGGACATGATTTCTATGATTTCGAATTTTAACAGTTTCGTTATCTTGCTTTTCGTCCTCTATTGAAACCAGTCACCGTTTGGAATATTAATTGAATGAAGCATTTTGCATTCCAGAATCTAAAACTAATGATCATAAAAATATAATTTTTAAGATTAAATACAAGATGTTCATAGTATCAACGTATTTAAAGGATAACGTCACTGTCTTATTCATGTTGCAACTTTGCTCGTTGGATCTCATAAAAGTTATGAATGAAAGAAATCATTTACTTCAGCCAGTGCCATCGCCAAATAATTTGATTCCTAATTCTGCAGGTTCAATATCCCCAGAAACTATAATTGTCCAATTTTTTTGCAAAAATGAATGAAGGAAATTGTAAAAATATTTTGTCGTCTTATATCAACGCTCGAACTTGTATATTATTGAAAATTTTGATTAATAACTTTATAGAATTGAATTTATACTGTATTTTATTCTGATAATTTTGGTACAATTTCATTTTTTGTCAACTGGTAGTTTCATCTACATAATAACAAAAAATCATATTATTAAGAGTCATAAATGATTGAGATAACAAATAAATAACCGATAAAGACAGTAAATTAATTTATGACACACTTATTTAAGATTAAATATTTTATTGTAAAAAATACACTCATGATATTTGTAACTTAAATTAAAAGGACAGTCGGTACTTTCGTGTTAATAAAAAAAATTACAGTAAACAATCGCTTTGATAAGTAAATGCAAGAGCAGCTGCTGGGAATCCATTTTGTGAAAGTATCTGCAGCGCCGCTATGACAGATGCATCCGGAACATTCGTTTTTGTCAGAAGAAGTGCATTCTCTGAAAGGAGTACGTTGGAAGATGTGAGGAAAAAGTTTTGAAAAAGCATATACAATATAATATTTATTTCAAATAAGTACCTGCAATACAAATCAAGTATTCACTCACCTATTTTTCCAAATGCACCAACATTTGAACATGCATACAGTACCAAAGTCGTAGGCGTGGCAGCAACGTCATATCCAAGGATGTAGTAATCTAATCTTTTGGTGGTAACTGTAAGGAAAGAGTATATTTATTTCATGGCCAAGGAATAGAAAAACAAGTTTTCTTGTTTCCACTGTTATAAATTTATTTAACATTAAATTATTGTGCCATTTCACCGTAATGTTAAGAAAAAGCTAAAAACAATTAAGTAATTATTCGCAACTTTGCACTGTTGCTTGATTCTGTCGTAAAATTTTGATTAAAATTGGTATTAAAAAACATTCTTCTGACGGATTCAAATACATGTACATATGGTCCTACTCTGTTCTATGTATAAATATTTATTTTTGAACTAACAAATAACATTAATTACGACCGAAATATATTTCACGCTGGGAAGTTTCTTCATCACAAGTCAATTCATTCACTTGAGTAGTGTACTAGCTGATTAGTAGGTTTTAAGACAGTTATTATCCTAGTGTCCCACAATTCCTAATTGTAATAAATTAAACCTATCCTAATTAAAAATTAAACTTATCCAGATGTCAATCTCATCGATCCTTTTTCCCTCCCATAGATGATCCACCATTAGATCCCGCTTAAATTCTACATATCATCTCCCTCTTCTTATTTTGTTCAGAATTCCTATCCTCTTCCTTCCCCTTCCCCTTCCCCGCTTTCCCCGGTGTTCCTCCCTCAAACACTCTCTTCAATATTCTTTCTCTTTTACAAACTTTTTACAAACATATTTCCTGCCGACTCTTACTACTGGCTTCCTCTCCTCTCCAACCATCTTCAACGCCACATCGTTTGTCTTTCTTGCCACCCAGTTTACCCGATCCATTCTTCTCCACACCCACATATCAAACGTCTCAAGTCAACATACCTCCTCTTTCCACATACCTCAAGTCTCCAACACATAGAGCACCACGCTATATAGTATTAGAGGTTATACCAACCTTTTCATTTGGACTCTATTCCGAAATGCCTCCTGAATGAATTCCTCATCCGTGACAATGTTTCGTCGGCTAGGGCAATTCTGAATCTTATGTCCGTGTCGTACAACCTATTCTCCCAAATACTTACCCGGTGCATGAACTTCTCGAGGTCCTCTATTTTTGCCCTCCCACCATAATATTTGGCCTTCCAATTTCTAGGGTATCTAATACTTTCTATATTGTTTTCCTTATCCCATACCTTTCTCACCGCATATATAACGCATTCATTATTGCTTGTAACCCTTGGCTACCTGGCGAGCCAATGCTCATTCATCTCAAAAACCTCGCTGAATTTATCAGATACCCGGATACTTTTATTCCTACCTCTATCCTCACCTATTCCTCCTCTACTATTTACTAAAAATAGACGTTTAAAATCCAAGGATATTGTGGGCGTCCATGCCTCCCCTCCCATCCAATCACGAGCTATGCGGAGTCTCCATCGGCCAAAGTAACCGGCGTAGTCTGTCATAGATACTGATTACAAATGAGATACCTGACTCTCCATTTGACTCCAAATTTCTTTTGCACTCTTATTAATTTCACCTAAGCATCCACATAAAAAGCTTTTTCGAAAAACCTTTAAGCCAAGTAAAACACCCCGCCCATATTTTAGGCTTCTTTCTACCAGCGTCCTCATCACTTACGGTTCCGTCCCTCCGTCTGTCCCTCTCGTATGCTCGAACTGGTGGTTGCTAAGACTAGCCATGCTACATGGTCATTCATTTATAATGTTATTGATTGCTTTGGCTACGTGTAATATTCTATATTCTATAGTCATCACAAATTTTCACCATGCTCCTCTACGTTATCGGAATCACGATACCCTTCGTGAAGTCTTCCGGCATTATTCCAAACTTATAAAATACTACTAAAAAGTGCAACTAGTTTCCCACATCCGTACTTTTAAACTCAGTCCGTATAGAAATTACCCCTATCACCTAAATTATTTTCATGTCTGATAGTGCTCATAGGTTTCCACTACCAAAGTTACCGGGTCCGATGCATTGTCTTTCGATGTCAATATTTTAAGTCTAACATACTTGGCCTATTTTCCTTACCATGATACTCTACAACATATTCCGTCCACTTCTTTAGAGTATTTTTTATTCCCACGATCAAATTTCCGTTCTTTTCAGTATCGCTGCACTTTCAGAGGCAATATTGAAGTAGTATTTTCAATTTTCTTTGCGTAACTATCACCAAAACATGCTGGAGCATTGTATATTTAGGTATTGCATAATGCAGTAGCTTAGTTTCTGCTTAAAATTAATGCTTAAGTTTGAAAAATATATTGACTATTAGGTAATACTACTTTTCTAGGAGCTACCTGTCAACGGTACTTCTTATTTTAAATAGTCATTCTTTAATTATCTATTTTTAAAATTTTATTTGTGCTAGTTTGAATCAAATTAGTTTTTTTCTAGTATGTCGTTTTCTTATCAGATATTTAGGAGTCCTAGAAAACATTTAATCAATCTCTCGTACAATTTTATGTCATTATTCTCGAGAAACTTTCAGGAATACCAACTTCTCTCTCTATTACAAGATTGCACACTTATGGATAGTCATGGATTCTTTCCGCCAAATAATTTGAAAAGTTGTTTTTTAATGCCATTTGATTCTTTAATTTCTTTGATTAGTCTCATTTATTCCGAAAGCTATATCTGAGCGCTTTTTTCCATAAGATGATGCCTTTCACCCTTTCTCTTTTACCTTTTAACGATTGAGCGTGTCTTAACTTGACGGCTGTACTAGCTGGAAAATTTCATTTTCAGAATGTAAAATCAATTTTTTACTTTGAATGTGGTCGGTATGTTTTTGGCAAAAAGAAGAAAAAGATCAAGGAGGGAAAACAATATCAGGAGTGAATGCAATGTGTTAAACCAGCCGGGACTAATCTCCAATTTAGCGTTTGCCAAAGTAATGATATCTTTATTGTGAAAGGTATGATGCCAAGACCAATCGTAAAACGGTAAGCGAGTGTCTGAAATATATAAAACTCACGTATTTCATGGGAAGTGCACATGCATAAAGGAAGTTTTAATTACTAGACAATTGGGATTTTTTTCATTTAGACATGTGGAAAAATGACCCAAGGAATGATTAGTGGAGAGGAAGACAAACAAACAAGTGCCAGAGATGACGGAATTTTTGAGAGAGATTTGGATAAGCCATATAAGTTTAAGAAGAGGATGCGTTTCGTAAAAAGAGCACGAAATAGAGGGTGTTAAAAGACATACAATGTAACTTAAATACGGGAGTGGAAAAGAAAAGTACAAATGAGGGAACACCCACGCGGAGATAGCAGTACTTAACAGATAATGTCGCTCAGTGGCGGGAAAGCATTATGCATGGGGTAGAAAACGTTAGAGGTCACATTGGAACGAGGGTGTTGTGCTCTATGCTCAATAATTGCTAAAGAAATCAATGGAAAATCGCTTTGTGGATTCTTCATGAAGTGGAGGTATTACAATCTATATGGTTTCCTGAAAATTTAAAATGAGCAAGATGCCTCGCATTATTTTCATGGATATAGAAGCATTATGAGTATTTTTACCAATTCATATGGAGTACTTTGATATATTTCACATAATTCATAATGAAAAGGTAAACCTTGGTTAATTCCACAATAATTTATTAAAACCGACCCAGGTTTCAGCAACTAAGTGCCATTTTCATGATAGAAAGGAGTGCCATTTCAATTGCTGAAACCTGGGTCGGTTTTAATAAATTAGTGTGAAATTAACCAAGGTTTACCTTTTCATTATGAATATTAAAAACTTCCATAAAGTAACGCCTGAAACTTTTTCGTTTATTTCACATAATATAAGCTCTTATGTGCTACTTTTTAACATAACTAAATATGGTGCTCCACAAAACTAAACGTCAAAACTGGCTAACACAAAATCATTGTTTAATGAAATAATAATCTAATTTTAGGAATAAATACTTAAGCCTTTTTCTGGGTAATGAGTACCTCTTTATATTATATCGACTTTAAACAACTTTTTTATATTTTCCGAAATTCATCGTAAATATCGTTAACTGTAAGTTGCAGTAAATTTGTTTGGTTTTCACACTAGATCTTGAAGTTCATTAGAAGCATAATTTTGACTGCAAAAGTGGCCATCGTCTTTAGAGTGTGACAAAACTATACATTGGGTATGAATGGATGCTCTAATACTATGGTGGTGCTAGCCATCGAAACGACGCGTCAACACTGATAGATCCTTGTCGTAGGGGGAAACTGAAAAAGGCTATAAGCGATATTTTTACCTAGATAACCACAGAAGTGTATTAATCTAAAATTTGGTGTTATTAAGTCGCTAATGTCATTATTTACCTAGTCAGATAAATTAATATAGAATAGAATATAAAAAGAATCACGTAAGTAAATTACGTCTCATTTGACCAGACTGCCATGTATTTTCAATCGAAGGTACTTACGCCCATCAGTGAGAGTGAAGGTTAGGTACGTTCCGGCAGCAGTGTTTGCTCCGTTGGGGGCCACCACATTTATTGTTCCAGCAATTCTCAGCGGAGAGTTAGTTCTGAAAAAAATATTCATTCATGTAGAAAGTGTATTTTTATAACATTGAGTAGAATATTTAAGAAAAATGAATAGATTAGTACAAATATTAGTTATTAAAATTAAGCACAACCAGCGATGAAGGGTAATTCTGGATGAAGCGTTTTAAAGAGTAGCATATCAAGTAAGTTCAACAAATGCTTTTAAATTGTTATTTGGTTTTTGAATATGGAGACATAGAGTAACCTTATCTGACAATGGACGATTATTTCTGGCAAAAGAGCGTCTCTATTAAATTAAGGTCTTAATTTTTCTAATGAATGTTGATTCTCCATAATTTATTATAGGGCTTCAACAAATGAAATGGAATCCATATTGAAAAGATGCTTCGCACTTTTCCGCAATTATATTATAAGCATATCGCTTTTGGAGCTGGCTGCATCGTCTAGCACAATCGTTTATATATCGCAGCATCTTTTCAATATGGATTTAAATAGAAGAGTATTAACGAAGTGACGCCTGAAGTTGTCAAGTTTAAACGGATAAATAACATTGACCCATTTTATCGCAAACATTAAAATTCTTAAAATAAATCATAGTTTTTACTAATGATTAATTCAAATAGTCTGAAGAAATAGATGGTGATATCGGATACATTTTAATGGCGTTAAATTAAGCTCCGACGAAATGTTGCGTACACGAAACGCTGGGAGTTATCCGGTAAAGTAAAGTAAAGAAAACCATTTTCCAAATACAGTATTTATTCCCAGCAGGTATTTGAAAAGAAACATGAAAGTGTAAAAATAGACATCATTTAACTCAGAACATGTCGAAAAAGTCAGAATGTAAAAAATTTGGCATATGTATATTGTTGGACTGCTACAAAATTTACATCTGCGCCGCGAATTTTTTTCATCACGAATGATAACATACTCTACTTTATCTTTTCTTACAGCATCAGGCAAACTTTTTTTGCCCAGATGTCCTAGATCACAATTATGATTACGCGACATTACGATATTGTTTTCTTCATATGCTACTTCTCCTCTGAGGAGAGACAGTACTATTTTTTACTTAAAGTCAATCTAGCTGATGGTTGCTCCGATACCAGTCTGTAGATTTTCCATGCACTTACCATAGTACTATCTAGTCTATTGGTAAATAAGGACCACCACCAATTTTTGCCTCAAATTCTAGTTCTGTAATTTTCAATGTCATTTTCATGGAAATCAGCTCCGACAATTTCCGTGATTGTACTAATTGCAGCAGAGTGCAACTTCTTATCTTTACGTTTATACCATTTTACATGTACTAATGGATCCACAGTACAAGCATTATTTGTGAAAGTAACAACGAAATTATCGTTCAATCAAAGGACAAATATTTCGTTTGTTGTGTCCTACATACAGTAATAGGTCACTTTCTCCTCTTTTGCCAGTCCCTTTGCGTTTCGAAGAGGGCGTTTGTTGGTTCAATTTTCTCGTACAGTTCCAGGGGCAAAGAATCTAAGATCTGAGAATATGACGAGCAAGGAATGACTGGTGAAAATGTTGTCAAAAACATAGCGAGTGGTGTCCTGGGTTTTGAACGGTGCACGGAAAATTGATGACTACTCTTTCTCCTAAACTCAAAGTATTGTTGTCTTCCTGAGATGCTCCTCCATATGCATTTAACTTGTATAAATACCCTGTTGACGACGTTATGCACCACAATTTAAGTCCAAACTTTACAGGTATACCTCAAATAAACATTTGTATTGAGTGGTGCCCGAAGTATAGTTATAGACTTAGACAGTGATTGAATGTTTCTTTAAGAATATCTAGGAAACGTTAAAGATATTAAACGGATATAATCTGGCCTTAGTCCTCTTCAAAGAGTAATGCGGTTGTCAAATAATAACTGAACATGGCTCTCTTTCAGAGACAGAGAGCAACACGAAGGTGGCACTCTATGGCAAGAAGAACTTTTCGTCTTCAGAAATCGACGCCGTGAATAACATCCTGTGGAAAAAGTTTGATTCCACCTATCAAAACCTCACCTAAATATTCTCCTCTTTTTTTGGGTATCAAACGACCTTGGCAGACTAAGGAAAGCACGGTTAAAATGCCTAAGATGGGAAATTTATAATATACTAACTCCACTGTAGCTTGGAAGAAATCCGTGATTTTTTTCATGATAATAAGGCAACCTATCCTGATTCCACTCTTTATTTTCTTTCACCTACCTAGGTATTGCCATATCAATCCGTTGTCAAGGTGAAATTTGCGTTGAAAATGGGATGATATGCCGCTCGCCTACATCTTGAGCGACAATATTATCCTCCACGTCCAACCGGAAGGGGAGTAGGTGTACATGTACCGACGTACCCGACAGAGTTGTCCTTCCCAAACGTTGGTTTTAGCCGGTTCAGCAAACGTTTTTTCGATATTCGAATTTTCGATAAACTACATACTAAGTGACATTTGACGTTAAGTTTGGCATTTTAATCTTTTATTTTTGTCAAAACAACGCCTAGCTACGACGCAAGTGCAACGACTTGCGCATGTATTGATGCGTACGTCAAATAACACAGAATTCAACATCAGCGCCACAAACAAAAGTATAAATTATTCTCAGATGGTCAATTATTCATGAACTTCTCAGAAGCTTTTTACGGTCAATTATTCATAAACTTTTTTTTTTCTTTTTTGAAAATATTGGGGTGAAATTTTGGGGATATGGTACCAACAACATCGAGAGGGCGATGGGCTTCTCGATTTTGATCACCGCTGATCTCGTGACCGGGAACAATGACCTTGTGAAACCGACAGCTCCGTGACTTGTCTTGACAAACCCTCGATGGCTAGGTACATCTTATCATCCGTCAAATTGTTGTTGGGAGAAACGGCATGGACGGCCATATGAGGAGTTGACACCTCGATGGTCTTGTCAGCGAGCTCCGACAGCCTGTCTACAGGTAACTTCGCCTGGGCAGTCAGGATTCCTTGGACGTGCAGGGTCAATCGCCCCAGCCACAGTTGCCTGAAGAGGTTATTCGGAAGAGCGGTCGTTCCGGCGAGGAAGCGAAGATGCCGTAAGAATTGGGAAGGCTTGCGATCACCGAGGTCCTCGTCCGACAGTAACTGGCGAACGCGCCCCTCCTCAGAAGCTGACAGACGTTATATAAGCTTCGATCGTAGAGTCGAATAAGGATTCTGAGGCGGAGGATTCGTGTTTATGTCCTTAACCTCACAGGCCACGCGAGAATCTAAATGAGAGGCAACGCAATGAAATATCGTTACCTCGCTCGTGATCTCCGACGGCACGAACTGAGATTCCGCCTGTTAAAACCAAAGACTCGGTTACTCGGGCCAAAATGGTGGTAGTTTCACGGCGACGCGACGAACCGCAGGCAGGTTCTGCTCGGTGTCTGTATGGCTGCGTCTTGAATCAGACTCATTTAGTTGCTGATGGAGCTAGGCGTTTTCTTCACGTAAGTGTTGAAGCTCGACGTCGCGCAACAAAACCATTTTCAGCAAATGTTGACTATTTATTCTTCTTGTCGGGGTCACCAATGTGGAGATGGGTAAGTGAGGAGATCTCCACGTTTATCAAATCAATTTATTAGAGCCTTTATCAATGTCCATTACAATCTCAGTCCTCTGACGTAGTTACATAAACATCAAAAATCAGCAAGGCAATCCTCCTCCTTGGCAACAACATAGAAAATGATGGTACCATTTACGGTCGACTCAAAAATGTCGTCAAAAAAATTTCCTAGAACCCGATCGCAGCGCCGCCTACCATTTCTGAATCTAAACCATTCAGGGACCCACTCAAACATACATAAAAAAATTCATTAAAACCGATCCAGTCCCTTAGGAGGATATCAGTGACGTACACGCGTACAGAAGAATTATATATATAAAGATATAGGCTATTTTCAAACCAGAGGATGAACAAAGCAGATGATGAGTACAATATCAAGTATATTCTTCGTAACACACATATCAGCTCTGACTTTAAGTGACTTATATGGTGTTTCATGTGATCTCTTAGTCAACTTGAATTGATTAAAATGCTCAATTCGAATGTACCAATTACAGGTAGTTACATTACCATTAATACATTTAATACATCTATAATAAACACGGTTTGGATCTGGGTTTGGGTATTTTTGGATTGGAAATGACATGTTTATTTTTATTACTC
Organism: Ceriagrion tenellum; assembly: GCA_963169105.1. Lineage (NCBI taxonomy): Eukaryota > Metazoa > Arthropoda > Insecta > Odonata > Coenagrionidae > Ceriagrion > Ceriagrion tenellum. The sequence continues at coordinate 28,467,215 of OY720633.1, read as the reverse complement.
AATAGCATTCTGCTACGTATAAGCCAGAATTTTAGTTTACTTAAATTATATTGCATTTAGCTATGTAATCAATTCACATTTTAGCGGAATAACACAATGCTGTATCATTAGCGACTGAAGTCAATTTCCCATGAGAGCTTCCAGTATACAAATTATTCACATTTATTATAAATAATATGTGCAGGAATATTGAACCCTGTGGAACTTCACTGGTTCATATTCGTCAGCTGACTGAAACAATTCTGAATTCGCACGCACTGATACCTCCAAAGATTGCTTCCAGACCAATCGTGCGAAATACTCACAATGTAAGCTTTCTCAAAACGTCGTAATAATACATGATGGCTAACCACATCAAAGGCTTAGGTTATGTCTAAAAGTACCCCAGGAACCTTGTTTAAATTTTTTGTACCTTAAAATACCCTAGAGAAAAATTCTTTCAGGGCATCCTAGTTGTATTTACCCCTATGAAATCCTAAGGGATAATTACGAAAAGGAGTTGAATCTGTACATTATCTCACAAGATACAAGAGTCATTAGCGGCCTGTTTCTAATTTTTTAGCAATATATTTTGAAAATACAAGCAATATTTATATTGGCCAATTACTATGTCAATCCATCCGATCAATATTATCGATACAAGAAAAACATTAGGAGTTTTGTGCTGGTCAGGAAATATTCCAGTTTGCATTCTTTGATTCACAATGAATGTAAATTCCTTTCATAAAAACTTTCAACATTTATAAAATCTAGATATTGTCACTCACCTCTTTGACTATAAATGAGGCGATATTATCATTTCCCGTTAATTATTTAGGCTTTAACTGTGATATTATTTCGTCAACTTCCCTTTCATCAGGAGGAGAAAAGAATAAAGTTAATAGGGGAGACCGGGGCACGTTTACGCACGGGGCATGTTTACGCAAGGTACTTTCCACAAAATTTGTAACAGTTAGAGCGCCACCAGTCATGACAGTATTGTGCTGCTACCTACCCCTCGCATTCGCAAAACTTTGGGCGCCATACCAGCTTTCGTTTTTGCGCAAAGAAGATTCTTCTGTTTTTTCTCAAGGTAAGTAAATTTTGATGTATGACTTTCGAAGCATGTAGTGAGTTAACCTTTTATATTTAAAGGCAGATATATATATGTTTATAAACAATATTTTATCTTTATTTAAGCCTGTGTTCAATTGAACTGAAAGTTCTAAGGTTATAAATGCTAGTGTAAAAATAATTTCAAATGTGGTGGTGGGGCACGTTTACGCATTCTCTTCGGGGCACATTTACGCACTGCGTAAATGTGTCCCAGCTGTATATATTCATTTCGTGCCAATTGATTATCGAGATAGGTCCTTAAATGAGTGTCCTAGGCCTTCTACTTCAACACAGGGTACTTTCCGACCCCTGAACAAATAAGGCCTTTTGAAAAAAAGACCATGGCTTGACACCAAAAAAAAGGAAAAAGAAAAAGGAAGTCTGCCATCCTTATCGATACACCAATCAAAGAATCCCTCAGAAAAGAGCAGGAAGAAACAAAAGCTAAAAAAAACTAAGAAGGAAAAAAATTGCTTTGTGTGTCTAATGCTTTTAAAACAAAGGCAACAAAACCAAAAATAAAGTAACTAAGACAAACGGCAAGATCCTACCAATACAAATAAAACAACCAATCAATGATGACTCAGAAGATGAGGATTGTGTCTGTATTTATTGCGTGCAATGATACAAATGTAGCAAAAATAGGCAAGAATGGGTGCAGTGCATGCGATGCAAATGATGGGCCCACGAGGATTGCGCCACAGGGAACAGTTTGTTTTTTGTGTGCATAAACTGCAACAGTGATGATGAAGATGCCGAATAAGTTGCGTAATGCTTTAATTTGTTGTTATTCTAAAAATAGTTCTATGTACCACTAATGAAGTTTTTGTCAAATTTATCTACATTCAAGCGTTATTTATTAGTAATGTAATTTAATCCCAGCTGTTTACTAGTGCGTAAACGTGCCCCAGTGGATGCGTAAATGTGCCCCGTACCCGGGGTACGTTTACGCACCCGACATGAGAGTGAATTAGTTTAATTTTCACAGTTATATATGAGATATTGTAAAAAATATTTTTGAAACATTATAGCCCGATAACTGGTCTATAACGTTAAAAAATGTATACTTTAAAAGAGCAGACAAAAAAAATGTGAAAAATAATATAAAAAAATCCGCGTAAACGTGCCCCGGTCTCCCCTATATATGACGTCTAAAAAACTCGTAATGATGATCATGTGCAACACAAAGACTTTCAGATGGTTTTATATTTAAAGTAGCTGAATTTTCCGGCGTTGCTCGGGATCATACTTCCTTTAAAACTCTATGTAAGAGGTGAGGGGTTAGTAAGTAGTTGTGATAACAGACTAGAGAGTAAGTAATTGTTTTATTAAATTAATATTTTTTCCTGCAGAGAATCTATTCAATTATGACATAATAGCAGGTAAACAATGTGACTATATCTCAAATGAACAATAATAATTTTAAGTCAAATGACTCAAAATTTGACAGAATGCTGAAAAATAACGTAGTAAAATAATAACAATGAAGTTAGTAAAACTTGTTTAATATTTAGTAGAGAGACAATTTTTGAAACCCTTTACTGTAATCATAATTCCTGCACAGCCAGGCTAAAAGAATATTATAGCATAGTACATAATTCGAGCACTTACTTGTTGAGTAGTTATTCAGAATTTCATTTTCAATTATTAAGATTTGATTTTATGTTAATCACCATCAAAATGAACTTGTAGCCCGAAGTGCATTTGTATATAATCAAGAAATATTATGTTAATTTTATTTAGGAATCATTAATAGTGGTTGCGATGTAAATTTTTGTTTGTTTATTTGGTTGTTAAGAAAAATATGTAAAATAAAATCGATTGAAAAAATGAGAAACTTCATTTTTTGATGATACTACTAATCTTAGTAGTATCATGCTTTTGGGTTACTGATAAAATGAATTTCAACTCTCTATCTTTAGTTGAAGTTGTTTTAGAAAGCAAAATAATTTACTGCTGCACAAATTCCAATGCTTATCATTCTTATTCGGTTTAACTAAGCAATATGAATTCCAACAGAAATTTAGACCGAAATCTGGTTGTCAAGCGAATATGGTATTGTTGTTTTCACAGAAAATATGCTGCTAAAAAAGTTATTTTCAGTCAATTACGAAGTGAGAAAAATAATTAATTGAAAGAATTAAAAACTTTATTCATTCAGACATTAATAAAAAAATTCAACTCTCAATCTTGAGCGGAAGTACTTTAAAAAAGAAAAAATGAAACCTCTGCACAAAACTCAATATATACCGTGAACCACCAAAGGGCCTCTTTTTGGGGCCTTTAACGTCCCTGAGAGCTTATTAAAGTAGCCTACAACAATTTTCTCCTGCCTTAAACTATTATTTCAGCACGATAGGATTAAAACTGTTGATTTGTATTTAAGACAGACAAACAGACAAACATTCTAATATATATATATAGAAGAGGATCGTTAAGATCCTGAACGACTTTCGGATTTTCAACCTCAGTTTTCGCTAGATAATTCGTAAAAAATGTTACTTACATTTTCTTCCTTGCTCCAATACTGACGGTGTACCTCGCGTTTGCCGTAATTACTGCAATGGTGTAAGTAGGGCACCTCCAGGAATGCGCATAGGGCGACTTGCTACGGGCATACTCCCTCCACGTGCCTATTAACTGCAAATATATCAAGTTTCAAATGTTATTCAGTTAAGATAGGTTCATTAAATAACAATAAGTTTCATATGATATTGGAGTAAGGCATATTGTGACAGTATAAAGGTTACATAATTGTTTTCTTTTTATGTCATTCTATTGAGCAAAAGCTTATGTACCAAAGTAGATAATTATAGAATAATAAGTCCTAAGACTATTCAAGAAAGAGTCCTTAAAATTAATTTTTTTCGCATTATGCTTATTTTATATCATTCTAAGGTCGGAATTCGAATCTATAGTACGTAGCGGTAAGTCGAGAAGTCGTTGAGGGTTTTGCACGGGGCTAAAGTTATGTCATTTTACTCTCCACTGGGTTCATATAAATTCAGGTTATTCATTAAACTACTCTTTACATTAGTTCCTTGAAACGTTATGTATTTACCTGATGACCGTGTCAGAATTGCAAATACAACAATGTTTTCTCATGGGAAAGAGTGGTATAATGAATAGGAAATATTTCCTAATTTGAGATATTTTTGTAAAAGGTTAATGCACCATATTAAGACAATAAGATTATAGGCTCAAATGAAATGGTTATTTACATCCTGAAGTATGACGTGTACGGAATGCATTATCAAAATAGGCTTATTAAATGAACTTGTGCCAATGAAAGTGATTGGGGTAATGTTTAAACATAAACGAACAGATCATGAACTAGTTAAAAAATAGCTTGAAAAGTAAATTGCCGTGTGGTTACTCACATAATGGGTATTTTATTTCTAGTGAAACACTTCATAATCCAGTTAAATTCAATTCAATTCAATCTCCTTGTCTTCCGTGTTTAAAAGGGAGTGGCGAAGTTATGTGAAGTGACGTTTCAATACTGCTGTTTTTGACATTGTTAGCAATAAAGCCACCATGACGCACAGAAACTGAGGAAAAGTATGAAAAAAATTATAATACTTCCTTATAATGGTTTCAAGGATATTGAATTATGGCTGCGTAATGGCCTAATCTATATAAACTTCTGATAAAGCTTCATATTAAAGTGCCAAAAGCAACGTAAATTCTTGAAGATAGTTAAAAATATTGAGTGTAAATGACGCAAAAAGTGAAAACATGGTGAATGGGACAAATACTTTTCCATATTACGGGCGGAAGGTAGGTGGAGTTTGGAAGAAAGTACGTTCTTACTTTAGCAGATAATAGATATCCTAGAATTTGACGAATAACGAATCTTGAATTTTGGAGATGTAATAAAAAGGAAACCCTAGGAGCACTGTAAGCGCTAGATAATTTCCAAATAGATAGTCACACGTTCAAATGGGACGAATGTGTACGGAACATGATAATAGGGAATTCCCTACGGGAAAGCCCTGATGTAAAATGCATAGACCAGGTAAAACAGGACGTGAAACAAAAGAATAAGATGTACAGGATGGAATGGGAGGCATAAGTCAACCAATCTTGGACTTGAACGATTGATGATGACAGTAGGATGTTAGATGAGATGCAATGCCACATGCATATTCATTTACGTGAATCCTTTCAACAATTTTTCCACTGACCACTATCTGACCCACAAGCCATTGTCAGGACCTCTGCATGTCCCCTTGGACACTTGGCTGACCCCTGATATATATTCCACTGCGAGAGAAACCTCATGGACATGTGGCGCTAAATGAATTTTTACCGAAAATAAGTAACATAATGAGCCAGAAATTATATAATTTAAAATGGTTCATTTTTAATCGGGTTGAGCTCCTGCATACAAAGAGAAATAATTATCTACAAAATAAAGCATGTATGCTATAGAAGCAGTTACAAATTACACAGCTATAAAATTATTTTTTTTGTATTAATACGCGCACCAATTAAAAAAGAAGCGTTACATTTTATGGGAGCCAATTTAGAGCAGAAGAGAGGAGAATGACCACTGTAATAAATGCTAAAATTTATTAACTTGATTGATGAGCATGATCCATAGTTGCCCACTGAAAGTAATAGAAGGAAAGAGTTTTGCGTAGAAATTCAAATAAATGGGTTGGATAAAACTCCACATAACTTACTTTAAAACTTTGCCTAATGGTATCCTTATGAAACTCTCATCCAAGCTGTCAGAAAGGCCTGTGGCTCTGGGGCCATAAAATTCTTGAACGGGTGATTGTTTATTCACTGGTTATGAGTATTTTCGATTTTTAGGGGAACCTCAATGATTGCACTTTATGCCCGTAGTAATTTAGATTTTTACTCTTGAACACTCACACTATTCATTACAATCTGTTCACTTTTACATTTTTTGAAAAATTTGGAATAATAAAAGTATCATTGGTAAAAATGACTTTCGCTTCTCGTGCTATGGTTATTATAGGAAATTGAGGTTTACTTACTTGTGCCAGGGGCAGGGGAGCAGGTAAAATGGTTGACTGTAGAGTTGGGCAGGTTCCTAAGCTGAATTTTTGCCCGGAACACGTTGCCACGAATGCAGCAAGCAATAATGAAATAATTGAATATCTTGAAATCATCGTTGTTGATACTCTGATAGAGTTTTTCAGGAAAATCGCCTGTTACCAAAAATAAATTTAAAAATGTTAACAACAAAACAAGTTATTCGAAAATGTTTTTCAATGGAAATAATTTATTACACTCTCGTCAGTTAAAGACGTGAAATTGCTCATTTCTTCTTCAGACACCAGTGATATCACAAAAAAGACCATTGAAACTCTTTATTATCCAAAATTCATCGGTTAGGTCATTAATTTTATTGCCAGCCTGCGGGTTAATCAGGGCACAACCCCTCAGAAACGGAAGAGTCTTCAGCCAATATTGCGAATATTTACAAATGGAATTGCCTTGTACTCAAAACATTCATTTTTCTTTCATCAACAAAGTTTTTCAAGTGAGTGAAGTACGCAGTTATAATGTCGTTCACCTGAACTGAGATTTGAACCGAGGCCTTTTGATATCACGTCAAGTGTTCCAACCAGTTGAGCAACGCTGGTGTCTCCTCCGTTTGCGTAGTTCAATTGTATGAATCGAGTGATTGCTAGCGAATGGCCACATCTGTTAGTGCGTGGCTAATTCCGTAGTTCCGCGAATTTTTGTTACGCATGGAGTGGAAATGTGGAATTATGCGAGTAATGTCAGAGAGTAGAATCTCACGAGAAGTAACAGAGGAAATCAAAAATTTTCAATATTTTGGAAGTTACTGATTTACATTATGGTTGGAAAGTGCAAAATTCACAGCTTTCTTGGTGTTCCAGAAGCGATAAAATAAGAGAGAGAGGCGTATGCTGCACTCCTGCTGCCTATTTTTGAGAGATGTTGCACTCAGGGATCAAGTTTGACGTTATAAGTCAAAACCGGATCATTTCAGATAAATAAACATGAACTAACGATGTGAATGTCCGTTTTTTTCAAGAATATTTGTTCCTTTAGACACTTGGTTCATTTACCCTTAGTTAATGAGCCATTCGGGGAATGTGGAGTAAGATTTGAGACTTTCCCGGCGTGATATGTTTAGTATATCTATTCGGGAAGTCCTGTGGGTGAGAGACTATGAGTGCCGGCGTTCTGATGGCCGAGTTGTTCATCGTCTTCAGGCCCTGTGACGATGGTCGACGAGAATAAATCAAGACTCGGCCATAGAAACGTTGACATTCATGGAGTCTCTTACCCGGTGGACTTCCCGAATAGACCTACTAAAGAGATTCGGAGATTTACGGTTTCCTATTTTTATCAGTGTAAACAAATACTAATATTTATTTAGCTCTCCCACATAAGTATTTAGATAAAGTAAGAAGTAATTATAAAGACAATTGACATATTATGTTACTATTTCCTGTAGAAATTAAATGCGTTGAAAATACCAGTTATCTCTTTTGAGGGTGTCGATACTTTTGTGATTGGTGGGGGGGGGGGTATTGAAGTGAGATGGAAAGTCGATAAATCGGAGACTTACCGCTATGGTGACCGATAAACTTCAACTTCCTTCCAGAGGGAATGTCTGCGATGAACACTCTGCCAGTATAGGAGTTCTTCTCTCTCATATATATAGCCCATCATACAAAAAAAAATTAATGGTTTGGTCAAAAGGCAATCCCCATCCTCTAACACCTTCCCCCTCTTTTCTTCTCCTTTTCCAGATTCCTTTCCCCCCTCTACCGGACCACTTTTGTGAGAGCGTCTGAAATCAAACGAGTCACGCAAAGGACACTCTTCGTTCTTCGCCCTTAAGCGTAACGTGGTGCTCACCGGGGGAGAGAAGGGGCAAAGATTGCTCGTGACAAGATCTGACGTCAGGGTCGAAGTTTTTTCCATTAGCTATAGGTAATATAGCAGTAGATTTCTCGTGCAATGGATTTCCTAAAACACAACGATGTTTTACCCCTCTTTCGTATCAAATTTAACTTTGATCGCGGATATACGCGGTATTATTACTTATAGTTAATAAAATCCAAATAAATGCAATTAAATTGTTACAACTTCATAATTTTTTATCATTTCATATGCATGTAACAACTCAATGCATGCTATATACTTGCGCAAACATATGTAACAATCAAAAAATGTTAAGCTGACCCATATCGACAGAAGAAGTAGGATCTGATGCTTTCCCGGCGTATAAGATTCTCAAATAGGTATTAATTTAGTTTATGCTTATACTTATAATAAATAAATACATAATTTACGATAGGCTACGTTATGAAATTCCCAAAATAAATTCTGAGATATTCCTTAGGAAATATTTGCTAACGAAAATGCTATCTATATCTTATCCGTAAATAATACACCTCATATATAGATATGGGTCCTCTCCCTTGATTAAAGAGTTTCCTAGGGTTTCCGTTCGGGTGAGTGGGTTTATTACAGTCAACGTTTTGACACTCGACTCGACGTTTTTTCCCAGGGTAAATGAAGTTATTTATGGTATCTGGAAAGATAATTTACCGATTACCTTAGAGATTACTAGATACTTTCCCTTTAATAAAGGTCATAAATATTAAATCGTTCGTTTAAAATGAATTAATGAGCTTGCGTAGTATGTGTATTTAACGTAATAATTTAACAGCTTTATAAAAAATGACACAGAATAATGATTAATCCAAAATTATTGATTGATTGTCCAATGGCAAAGTTTTAGGACTCAACTCTTATAATTAAAAAAATTATTGCAGTTTTAATATTCCTATAAAAACGGTATCCATTGAATACTTCAAAACTGTCATTGATCCTATTTCACTGTATTGAACTTCTCTTTTCGTATTCGACGATATAAGCGCCAAGTTCATCTTTTCACGGATGTTCATTGATATATGCGTTGCTTTCCATTCAGCTTCGGTTTCATAGGCTGAAATATGTTGCTAGAGACGTTAATCGTATATTCGTAAATGATTTAATAATTTGAAAGTTTTTGAAGAATGAATTTGTTATTGTCCATTTGCAAATTAATGGTTGATAATGCGGCTTGATTGACCGGGAATGATTGGTTTTTAATTAGAAGGAGTCGAAGAAAAATATTTCATGAGGTAGAATCAATAATCGGTACGGAGAGTTGGCGATTATGGGTGCTATTGAAGTTATTCTGCCAAGGTATTATATCTAGGTACGGAGCCGACTTAACAGTCTGGTGGCGGACTATTAATAGAATTCAAATCAAATACGGACAGCTTCGTATAAATATTCAACGACAATGGAAACAAGAGCGTTTGGTACAACAGCAAGGAACTGAAAAAAGAAGCATGCACTTTTGCTGGTATTACAGACCGCCCGATTCTAACAAAAAGAAAGTTGAAAACGATGCGTACGAACCAAAGAATAAATATTATTATTATTCTCTAGATAGAGCAATAAGTAATTGTGAAACTTAACCAGTATTTACAGTAAATCAGGAATCCGAAGCAGGACCGATTCATTAATCAATGCGTCCTTAGGAATGCAATCAGGAGCCCTGCGATCGTTATCCAAGTCTATGTCCTCGAAGGCAAAAGTAATCACCGTGGGATTTTTGTAACTTTAAATACAATGATTAAGTCCATATTCATCTGAAACGAAAAATTTACTTATACAAAACTGGTTTTCTTAAAATTCGGAGAGGAAATGAGGCAATATCTATTCTTGGAATTCGTAGCTAGGGCTATAGACGGATACACAGTGGCTGCAAGGAGATATTTCGTGGAAAATCTATGTCAAGAAACTGATCGTTTTTTCATTAATACCTATGTATGTGAGTATATTCTGGAACAATAATAATGTAGGACAGGAACTCAAGAGGTCGTGAAGCTAACATAATATATTATAAACGACGGAGATTCATTCTAGAGTAAACTTTACTAGTCAATGATAAAAAAATGTTTAGTGCTAAAGTAAGGTTAAAGATAAAAAGTAAAGGAAATCATCAGATGAAAACCTTAATTAATTTGGGTCTTACGCTAGGGAAATTTAGGTAAGCTTTCGGCCTTAGCGCATGATGGCAAAATTGGCAAAGTACTTCTAATATAGAAATTGCGTTTTAATTTAACTAATAAGTTGATATTTTATGCACTAAGGGCGACGCTTGCAAACTAATGGGTGGCATATCTATGAGGGTGCGATGTTATGATAAAATAATTGCGCCCCATTAAATTATCTAACCAGTACCAATTTTCTATGGAGATGCGTGCACGCATGCTTTTGGAGTTGGGCTCATGCGTCGCTTCATTTCTAGAATTTATACTTTATTAGTCATTATCCAAAAGTGTTGTACCACAACTTTAAAAAATATGCTATTCCGCTCCAATATTTAAAAAAATAAACAAAGAAGACCATGAGAACTAGAGACCTGTGCAGTTTACATTACAATCATGCAAGATTATCGAGCAGTTAATTGTCATTCACACGGTGATCTTCATGGGTGATGAAAACGTCTTTCACTGCATTCAATGCGGCTTTCGGAAGGATAAACCGCGTGAAATCTACCTTTTACTAATCCTCCATGATATGTGAAAATCATGTGAAGTGACTAAATTATTAGTGAGCGCGTTATTACTGGTTCTAAAGAAAATTTTAGACGAGGTTCCTCACCAAAAATTAATATTCATTATACAATACTGTAAATCGATAATATAGCTAATTGAATGCGTGATTTTATAACTAACTACAAGTGGAAGAAGTCATGTACGGTGTAGGTTCCCAAATGGTTAGAGCTACATTTTTTGTTCCTCAAGGAACCAAGGAACCATTTTTTGATCCTCAAGCGTTATCACCTTCATCTTATTCTCTCATGCAATTTATATAAACGACATGAAGTGTAGAGAAAGTGTCAGAATTAGATTTCTTGCAGACGGTTCCGTCATCCACCGAGGGATGTCCGTGAATGCTGACTTAGAAGCTCTCTCATCGCTAAGCGTTATGTATATAGCAATTTCTGCGATTCAACTCTTGCTTATTTCATCCATTGAAGTATATTGGCCGCAGAGATACCTTCATTTGTTGTTCATTTAGTCGTTATGGCTGATAGAAGGAGGATGGAGGTAAGGGCTTAGTTCTTTCGTACCAAAATGACCCCGAAGTCGTCGAATTTGATCATTTGAAATAAAAAAGATTGCATTTGTACAAGGATTTATTGTCCATCGTGCTTAATGTTGTAAATTTCCACTGAGCTATGCCTAACTCCATCACTCTGACTCTCTCTCCGCACCGCAACAACGTTATCCCGTGATCTATTGTGTGGGTGTTCAACGTTTATTTACATTATCAGATAAAATGGACATTGGCGGATGCAACAACTTGTTGCAACATTAAAAATCACTACCTCATGGAATGTGCCAATCCAATACCTAACATAGTCATTGGACCAAAAAGTGGTCAACATTTCCCCTCAGGATTCTCGGGATGGATGGAATTTATTTAGGAGACGAATCGGTTTCCCGTTTGCGCTTAATCTGCCGAGGGGGATGATTTCGGGAAATATAATCTGGTGGTTGGGGATTGACGTCACGTTGACCCGTCTCTTCTTCATAACTGACTTTTTCTCTGGTCCCACGACGCACAACCATGACAAGAGAATATTCCTATTCTTAGAGCGCCCCACTGAAGGCTATTTCAAATTTATTTTGTTTTTTTTGGTGATAATCGATGCTTACTTAATATATGTCTTGTTAATAATCATTGACTTTGAATTAAATATAGTGTTGTTGATAATATAATGAATGGGGAGAATTATCCACAGTGTAAACCCTTTCCGCGGAGACAATTTACCATTTGTCCCTTCTGAAACGGATGCAACAAGCGTACTTGAGAAATGTAAAGATATATCAGGCTCTTGAAATTAGGCCTTGAAGGAGAGTCAAAGGTAATGTTCATTAATAAAACTGTGTGAGAAATTTAAAAATTATGAAAAACTAGTGAAGAAATAAGCGATTTTATGGTACGGAAACGAAGCGGAGGACTGCAGTAATACTCCTGTGGATGCTGATGAGCAGAATTTTTCATTAATTTTGTAATTTGGCAATTCAATTTCTAATATAACGGAATTGTATGTACATCATTGTTCGTGAAATGTAAAATTAGACACTGCTCGACAAGATAAAGAGTGTTCTGAGAAGAAAATAGGCGAGAGTGAACTGGTGGCGCGCCCAGCCCTCCGTCTTCAACCTATGGAATAATTTTCGGCGGGGAGCGTTAGGGTTCAAACGTCCTCTCTGGTCTCAATGCTAATAGGGTGATAGGATGGGATCCCGAAATTGGGTATGAAAATTTTACTTTTATGTCTTCCGTCAGAGTAGATTCACTCAGCTTACGTAGGATTTATCTTATTATATCCAAGAAATTTTTATGTCTGCTCCGTGGAGCGTATTTGGTTAACTCGCAATAGAATTGTAAATACAAGCATTTTTATTCTGTTTCAACATTTAATCATTCCGTCGATATTTTTCAAGGAGAGTCATTAGATTTACTATTTATTCTAGTTCCTGGCGCAGAATATTATTCATCGTTTTAAATGTATATCAAGAAAACATTAGAGGTTAAAATGCATAAATTTTGCAAACTGTAGCAAATTCAAACTGTTGCAATGGATTGCCTGGTCTCTTACCTAATCCAAACAGATACAAAAAAGGAATATCCAGGAACCACAAAGCGCATTTATTAAATGTTACCTCTTGAACATTAGAACTTTCGGCATAGAAATGGTTCTCAGCATAAATTCCATTTTCCAGCTGCCATGATCACCGAGTACGTGGAAATCCTAACATTTTGGGGATGGGGAATGTGTCAAAATATATTTTTCCACGAAGAAATTGAGCTGTTCATCTTTTTCTGGTTGTTTTTTCATTGAAGGCTTTGAATTTTCATCAGTAAATAGTTGCATTTGAAATAATATTTTATAAAGTTGACTTAAGAAAATCATTCGTATACTTGTAAGGCACACTGTCAATATTAGCTAGAGTTTAACAAATAGGTTTCTAACAATGTCATTAGGAATTACTTTTTCATTTAGTTTTAAATTTTTCTTCTCTGAAGATGCAAATGGTCGATGAAGTCCTGCACATGATGTTATCGATACTATAACCTTAATGCTAGCTTAAGTTTGATGTCAAATGCAAACTACGTGTTTTATTCATCTCTTTAGGTAACATAAATATATTTTTACCCTGCCTCCTCAGTAATCTCAATACCCTCTGCAATCGATAATTCTTACGTAACCAACTTGCAGCTTGATGTCTAACACAAAGGTCAAACTCTTAAATTTACGTTAACTAAAATAGGTAAGGCTCACGTCATCTTGCGATTGTCGGCGGCCATTCATTAAAAACAGGTTCATATGCACTGCACTTCTCTACCTGTACTACAGTCACCTTATGTTCATTCCAGGAACTGAAGCAAAAACTTCTATATCAACAAATTAAATTGTAAATTGTTATTCAGCCCAGTTCAGGAACTTCATTTTCGACCGAAGTGAATCTTACTCAAATTACTGTTCTAATCATACTTCTTTATTTCACTTGTAATACGATTCATTGTATAGCGCATGAAATTTCAAATAGCAAAGAATGGTAGAAAAAAGTTTTGAAGGTTAAATAGAGTATAAATGAAGGACAGGAGTTAATGGAGGATGGGAGATCCAGCACTAATTAAATTTCAGCGAGTTTTGGGGGCAAAGAACTTCAGAGGAGGAAGAGTGTGAGAGTAGGATAAGGCGGGGTGGGAGGATGCTGACGTCAATGACGCCGCCACGTGTTGCCACGATCTTATGACGTACCGCGCGTAGCGCAGGTGAAAAGATTTATAACATCTGTTACGATAGTAACTTTGCTAGCCTGCAGTCACATATTGTCCTACGGTCAAATGGGGCCACGCCTCCTCTGGGATTGAGGGAATTCAAGGTCGTCAAGGTAGGAATACATGTATTCCGGATTGGAGGAATAGATGTGGAAAGTTATGCGGGAGTAAAATAGAAAGGTCTCAAGGAGAAAATCTTCTACTTGGCGGCGTTTGCTGCGGGCGCTTCGCAGAAGACAGGAAACGAAGCGGTGGAACCAGCTGAATATGTAACAGCTAAATATTTCTAGGAACGAAAATGATTATAATACTGGAATGTGATTGACTTGATAATGTTGATTGTTCATCTCCGGGCGCGTGGGTTCTTGTTAATTGTTTTAGAAATCCACTCTTTTTCTCTTGCCTCTAACTCTTCACTATTTTTTTCTCATTATAAGAACAGAACAGACCTATTCTTCCAAATTCTTCTGAGCTTCGAGATGATTTGATACTTTGGGTGAAGCGTAATTGAAAAAGTTTTATTGGCTGTTAATTTCACGATAAACAGTGTACCATAATTACCAAATACAATTACTCACACTAAAATGATGTTGAATTATTATTTGAAACAAAGATAGAGATTGCGTCCAAATTGTGAGAGATATTGTTGTAAAATTGCTATACTTTCATATGAATTACAGCTTGATCTTGCGATTGAGCGTGACAACGCTGATGATACTCAGTTTTTCTTGGGTAAAATATCGGTCCCATGGTGCCATGTGTATCCCCGTTCAAAAAGCTAAAATTTTTAAACAAATATTTCATTTTACTATAATGGTGCTAAAATCTTTAGAAAATATTTGCGTTAAAATATCAAATATACGATTTTTCCCATAAGAATAGCCTTGGAGCTGACATTATGGCACACTACGTGTTAAAAAAGCTCTTATTTGTCGTAAAACAAGAAAAATCCGAGGGCGGTAAACATTCTGCCCCGTGGCCGCAGGAAAGAGTCCTAAAAGCGCACGCTCTGGAGGGTTAAGGATTATTGATCTCTTTGTTTGTGTAATTCTCTCGGGCTCTCCACCGGGTAAGAAATTTATAGGCAGCCGACGTTTCGTGTTCCGACTCGTTACCCATTACCTAGGCTACTGATGCGATCTTTTAATTTGGCGCTAGGAGGGGCGGAATTGGTCGAGCCCCGATTGTTGTGGTGGAGGACCGTTGAACAGCGGGGACATCGCTCTGGCGTTCTGAATTATTTTTAGAATTCTATTCCAAGAGCTGCTGAACGTGTAACCAGTATCTCGGTTGAGATTCTTCCTCTCCAACTTGATCTCTATCGTCTCTTTAGTTAAGCAATCCCAAAATTGGCTGGATCGCCATAGAACAGTCGTGTCATCCTAAATGATCTTATGGTCCCGAATGAGACTATGCTCAACTACTGCTGATTTTACCGGTTGACCAAGCCGAAAATGCCTACGGAGTTCCTTCAGACGAGTGGATATAGTTCACCCAGTCTCTCCCACGTAGACTTCACCACATTCGCATGGGATTTTTTATACCCCCGAAGTCATGAGGCGGTCTCTTAAATTGGCCAACGGTCTATGGATGCAATCGATATTGTACCTCTTCAGAACCCTCGAAGTTTTCCCGGATATGGTATAGGGCAAAAAGACCCTGGCCGTCGGTTTAGGCCGGTAAAACCGATTTCCGATTCGAAATCCGATTTTCGTGAATTTTCACAGGACTTTCTGAAGGCCATCGAAATATGCCGCTCTCCGTATCCATTTTTCCGGAAAAAAAGCGTATTAAATGAATATGTTTTCCGATAATAGCCTTCGTGAGGATTTATTCGTCATCAATTAAATGACACGCAGAAATGTTAGGTATGTCTTCTGTTGTAACCCGGATATTGATGGTCGAGTTTCCCTCTCTTCAAGATGGAAACAGCTGGAATTCCTATTTTCTTAAGCATGCAGTTACTAGATTTCTCTTTTGTATGCTATTCGATAGATCTCAGAATATCCAAAGAGAAACGGTCTCGGAAGTATATACCTTTCACTTCCCTTGACGTCAGTCGTCACCAAGCCGAAAATATCCGTCTTCAGTTTTCCAATATATTCGCACGGAGGGATGGTCAGCGGAGCAGTTAGAAACTATCAAACACTAAGGCCCAGTCAGTCAGTTGGGCCATTTCGGTTATAATACGGCTAAGGCATGTAGCCGATAGGACGAGTCGAGGCGTGAGCCATCCGGCCCGTGCACCAGTCGCCATAGCGCCATCTATCCGTGCATCTACCCTCAACTTCTCTCCTTCCCGAGACGTGGAAATATTCTTGTTTGACTAATCGAGACGCTTATTTTTGGTTTCTTTCACGAAATGATCAAATGCTTGATTTAAATAAACATTCACTGTCACTTAATAATCTCTCTGTGATATTTTGATCCTCCACATCAAGGGCAAGAATCCACAATAATTAAACCTGTGTTCGAGTCCCGTCGCGCATAGGGGGGCCCGTTCAAAACACTTCAATGTGATGGCAATCAGAAGACATACGAGAGTGCTTCTCTACATGAGACTGATATCTGTTCTCCATATTATAGCTCAACAGTCAGTACTGTGCATTTTCAATCAATTTACGTTTGTATTATTGTCTTATGTCATATATTTGGAAGAGAAAAAATGTGTTTCCTTACTTCTTATTTTATTGTACCTTAACTGGAATAATGGTAATGAAAAAACCAACTATTACATTCATCGTTCATACTATATGGTAAATGAGACATGTAAAACATGAAAACGTATCGGAATAGGTAAAATGTTTTCAATATTTTCTAATTCCCTCACATGGTCGCCAAAATAAAATGCAAAGTTACTAAGTGGAATCAAATAGCCATGTCTGAGGAGGGAACACAGATTACTCAATTCAATGTTACTACTTATCCGTTGTTGTACTACTACTACTACTTGTTGCACTACTACTACTACTATCCGTACTACTTACTGTTGCGAGGGACACAACCTTGAAAGGCAGTCGGGCTGGGAGGGCAGGGGTCGTATTGCTAGGGAGTTCGAACGTCCGGCGGATTTTCCCCCAGTTGGAGAAGAGGGCAAGGAGAGACGGAGCGGACCAACGGGTCACCTCCTGGTGTATACCAGGGGGATTCGTGCCCAATTCTATGGCGGCGGTAAAAGCAGCGGTGAAGGGCACGGGCTGCTCTAGACTGCGGGTGGTGGCACATGTAGGCACCAATGATGCTTCCGAGCGCGGAGCCAATGAGATTTTAGATTCCTTTAGGGATCTAAACTCGGAGGTGGAACGCGTTCGGAGGGGCACTGGTGTCGATATGCGGCTATCCATCTGCAGCATTGTTCCTCGGACCGACTGCGGTTCTCGAGTTTGGGACAGGATTGCCTGGATCAACAAGAGGCTGTGGGAATTCTGTGTGAGCATTGGGGCAGAATTCGTTGATCTTCGGCCGGTGCTTAGATCGTGCCGGGCTCCCCTCAACTCGTCTGGGGTGCATTACTCCAAAGAGGCGTCTGAACGGGTGGCTCGTAGGATTTATGAGCACTGCAGGTATTTTTTAGACTAGAGGGTAGGTCATCTAGTGGGATTCGTAAAAAATTAATCAAACGTAGCCTCCGAGGAAATCAACTTTGCGAAAACCTCCACATCAAAGTAAACTTAGGCGCGGTTATGCCGGAAAATAGCGGAAATATTTCCAAATCGCGTAATCCGGAGAAAAATATTAAATCAGGTGTAATTAGGACTTCCAGTGTAAATCGTCAACCTAATACACGTAAGCTTGAAAAAGGACCAACCGACTCTCACCTTACGAAATACGACATTAACTTTGTCGTAGTTAATTGCCGTAGCGTAAAAAACAAGCGCGCAGAAATCGAGCATTTATTTCAGGACGCAGATGTAGTCTTAGGAACAGAGAGCTGGCTTGTGGAGGATATAAGCGACAGCGAAGTTTTCCCGCCAGGATATAAAATCTACAGACGCGATCGACGCGATAGAACAGGTGGCGGAGTTTTTCTAGCGGTTAAATCACATTTATATAGCACCGGTCACGAAATAACCGACAATGTAATAGAAAGCGTATGGTGTACAATTAAACAACAAAACAATAGGAGAATACATGTTTGCTCTTTTTATAGACCTCCAAACTCCGAAGTAGATACTATTTACCAATTAGAAAATCAAATATCCGCATTTACTTTGAGAGATAGTAAAAGTGTAATAATTATTGGGGGAGATTTTAATCTCCCATGTATAAATTGGGATTCTTACACGGTAAAACCGATTTCGAGGAATAGATAAATCAGTGAGATCTTACTCAACGTACTCTCAAATCACTCGCTATCCCAAGTAGTCGACAAGCCTACGAGAGGTAATAAAATATTAGACCTTTTAGCAGTAAGCCATCCTAAGTTGATAAAACATATCAATGTTCTCGACGGTATAAGTGATCACAGAGCAATTCTTGCAACCTTAAAGACAGAAGTGGAGTCAGCCGAAAAACCAAAACGCAATATTTATTTATTTGATAAATGTAACTTCTTTAAATTTGGCGAGATGCTTAATGATTCATACACGGACTACGTAGCTAAAACAGAGGATAAAAGCACCGATGTGTCATGGAAATACTTTTTAGAAATCTTACGCCAAGGAATGAATGAACACATTCCGCAAAAACTGAAAAGTGATAGCAAAGAACCTCGTTGGTACAATAACGATGTTAGGAGAGACCTTAGGAAACAGAGAAAACTGTACAACATGTTCAAAAAAACCATTACGTTTGATGAAAAATCGAAGGAACTAGAAGCAAAAGAGAGTTACCTTGCGCAACGCTCAAAAACCAAGAAAACTTTGCGTGCTGCACTGCGAAATTTCAAGAAAAAAATACTTGGAAAATTACTCGAAGAAAATCCTAAATCTTTTTGGTCATATGCGAGAGAACTTCAGGGAAAATCTTCTACCGTAGATTCGTTATTTGATAAAGATGGTAAACTTGTCACAGAAAATATTGATAAAGCTAATGTGTTAAACTCCCACTTTGAAAGTGTTTACACTACAGACGACACTGCGTGTTATTTAGACATTCCATACATTGAGGAACCGATGAAAGAAATAACAATTCAGCGCGATGGGATAACTAAACAGCTACAATCGATAAAAAGTAATAAATCTCCGGGTCCGGAGGGAATACCCGCGCGCGTCCTCAAGGAGTTAGCACCACAGATCGCACCGTTCTTAGAGATAATATTCAATAAGTCATTATCTGAAGGAAAGATACCAATGGACTGGAAAACTGCAAACGTTACACCGATATTTAAAAAGGGAAACAGGCATGACCCAGGAAACTATCGACCAATATCATTAACATCGATTACAGGCAAGATTCTCGAACATATCGTTGTTAGCAACATCATGACTTTTCTGGACAGTCGAAACCTCCTGCATAATTGTCAGCATGGGTTCCGGAAAGGTAGATCATGCGAAACACAGCTCGCGCTCTTTCTTGACGACGTTCTCAAATCTGGTGAATCGAAAAAACAAGTTGACGCACTATTTCTAGACTTTAAGAAAGCTTTCGACACGGTACCTCACAGAAAACTATTATACAAATTACAGTCATGCGGGTTAAACGAACAAGTAGTAAACTGGATACGTGACTTTCTGAGTGATCGTAAGCAAAAAGTAGTTCTTGACGGAATTAGCTCTGATATAGTTAAAGTGACATCAGGTGTCCCGCAAGGAAGCGTTATTGGCCCACTTTTGTTCATTATATATATAAACGACCTTTGCTCCCGAATTAGCAGTAAAATACGTTTATTTGCCGACGACGCTGTCATATACCGCGAAATTAGTGATCAATCTGACTTTGAAATTCTGTCATCGGACTTAAACAACGTTCATGCGTGGAGCAAAGAGTGGGGACTAGAACTTAATCTGAGCAAATGCACGGCGGTGCATTTCTTGCGTAGGTCGTCCAACTATCCCCATGTATATGTTGTGGATGGCGTTAGCATAAATGCGACAGATGAAGTGAAATACCTGGGAGTTACGATAACTTCGAACCTATCGTGGGGGACACATATAAGAAATATTTGTGGCAGAGCCCTGAAGAAGTTAGGATTTGTCAAGCGTGTTGTGGGAAGATTATCGGATGATAAAGTGAAAGAGAGGTGCTATTTCGCACTCGTCCGGCCACACCTTGAATATGCAGCGAGCATATGGGATCCGGCGGAGAAAGACCTAGTCCATGAACTTGATAAAATACAAAGGAAAGCTGCGCGATTCGTGAAAAACTGCTACGGCCGTACAGAAAGCGTTACACAGATTTTGAAAGATTTAGGGTGGGAGCCGCTAGAGACTCGGAGGCTACGCGCTAGGCTTAGATTGCTTGAGCAATTGAGAATGAATATCTTTCAGAGCGACACGGAGAACATCATATTAGAACCACATTATATTTCCAGGTCCGACCGAATCGATAAATTAAGGGAGATATTTTGCCGAACGGATAGGTATGGGAATTCGTTTTTCCCCCGAACAATTAAGGACTTTAATAAATGCTAGGCGGAACTTTGATTTTTTTTTGTTTTGTTGACGGCTGGTGTCCTAACACCCCCCGCCACACGCCTTTTGAGGCGGCTTGCGGGGTAGTATGTAGATGTAGATGTAGATGTAGATGTAGATCCGATTCTGCGTACGAAATATCGAGGACAAATAGATGATTTCACACTCAAGGTTGAGTATGAAATGAAAGACACTGAAGATTGATTATTTTCCCAAGCTTGTATTTCCCTGAATATGATTCACCGCGTCTGACTTCGCGTTTTAATAACACTTTGTGGTGTTGAATGAGCTGCACTTAATTAGTCATTTTATGGAGAGGGATGAAACAGCTTCGAAGAATGTCTTCTGAAGTTCGGCCAGTTACCGTAGTGCCACAAAGTTTATGCTCGATTCACAAGGCAGAATATTCGGAAAACTAATAATTATTTTGATCAATACTTTGTCATCGATTCATTTTACTACGTCAAGGTCGTTTACTAATTATCCTTAGATCTTAATTGGGGAGCAACAGGATCCAATTGATAAATGACACTCTACAAAAGAGTACAGCTGTTATCTTCCTTTTTATTACACGAGCCGGTCAGTATTTTAATTCAGATTTTCGTAAGATATAACAATTACACGGAAGAGAGAATTCATTATGTTGAAAATTTAAAAAATTAAAAATATCTTAGGTTTGAGGATGACAATAAGGATTAAAACACTGAAAATTAAAATGCAGGTAGCCAGATGAAAACGTTTTCAAATTATGCGTAAGCTTTCAGTAAATATGCTAGGGTTATTAACATAGTAATCTCTTCACTGGATTAAGGCGGCGGTGGCCCAGTACCTCCAGCAGAGTCACCCTAAAATGAATGAGCTAGTAATGAATATATATCTTTTGGATAAAATACATCATTGATTTACTTTTATTTTCTAGATAGTGCTTAACATTTTCAGTGGCAAGCAACAATGTTGACACATAGCCAATTGCGTTTAGTGCATTGTCTCACGGACTGGAAGGAAATATGCTATTGCTGAAATCTGAGACAAATTTTTACTTTTGGAGTTGGCAATGTAACTTTTAAGTGAAAGAAATCGTTCAGCCAAATGAATTGAATCGATTTTTTTATACAAATGTCAATTTCCAGTATATGCTTCCCCTAGACAGGGCATGAGTAATGGTCTCACCTAAGTCCTTTGTACTTAGTACTGATTCGACATTTGAAAGTTCGGCATGATTAATTTTGTAAGTTTTTCTGGCCATGATTTTTATTTTCCAAAACTTCATAATAACGCACTTTTTTCGATCTAATTCTAATAGATAAGTATTGCACCATTCGTTTATCTACATTAGGTCTTTTTTTAACGCAATTCTGTCAGACTCGGTGTTCATACCCCTGTACAATACTGCGTCGTCTGTTTATGACAAATTTTCAGTGTTATGACAGTGGTGATGCTAATTATTTACAACAGGAAAAATAAGGGACCAATGAATCTTCCATTTGGGTACAATCGATGCTACTTTAATTTTAATATTTCAAATAATTGTCTTCGAAAGAAGTACAAGCTCACCAAACACTCTCTTCTCTTTTCTAATTCTTTGTAGTAGAAATGACACATTACATGGACAAAATAATATTTAGAACAGGTAGATTAGCAGTTGATATTTTCCCTGCGTAAAGGGAATCTCGAGAAACGGTTAAACTGTAAGATATTTATAATGCTATCTGGTGGGCCTGTACGTAAATGTGAAAATGTATTTCTTTTCTGACGGAATACGTAAAATGTGAATTTTTTTGACAGAATAATAGGGGAAAATGTGTTTGAGATATGAGGACAAATGTTTAGCAGAAAAAAATACTTTTGGTTGAGAATATGAATTGATAGAAGACATTATTATTGAGTGTGACCTGTGAAACAATTATCATTTCAGTCGATTGAAATACGATTTCTTTCAATATATGGTGAAATATTTTTTGCAAAGTGGAACAACTCTTCTTGAATAATGTGTTTTAGCCTACTCCATTTTTACGAAATTTTTGAATTGATGTTGGATTCATAGTTTAACAGAATGTTCTGACGAAAAGGAGCCAACGTCATACACCTAAAATGATAATTACAACATTTTTAAGATTGAAACAGCGTTAGTGAAAGTGCACTAATTATTTAGAGCAGAGGGGAAACATATTTCAATGAATAGGAAGACGTAATTAGAAGATGACTAAATTTCTAAACGCCATGACTCAATTTCGTTCAGTGACAGCCGTGGCCAAATGAGATTTGGAATGAAATAAAATAAAATAATTTGAGTATAAATCTCTCGCTTTGAACTTGTTAGTAGGCTATAAAGTAGATTTGATCAAGGCATATGGTCAGGGGACTCACCGCTTTGGGGAACGCTAGAATTCCACACACTTCTCACTCCGACGTCAAGAAGAGCTTAAAATCGGGAGAGGAATTTTGGCCCTTTATGCAGGTCCATCATGGTGAAAGTTGATCCCCCATTGTCTCTCTTTTACCCATCCTTTCCAGTCTACTACGTAACACCGCTTTCATAGAAAAATCCTGCTTCGATCTCAATGATATTAACCTGCTCTGACATGATGTTAAAAAGTGGTGCCCTCGAGCGCTCTGCTGAGTTCATCATGGATGCATTATCTCTCTCTTGGATTTTTGTTCATATTAGGTGACTGTGTGAAAGCAGTTTCTGTTGTCCCCGTATTAGTATAACGAAACGGAGAGTTAAGGGAAAGAATGGCGGAAATCTCATTCAAAGCTGTAATACCAAATGAAAGGAAGAAGGAAAGGAAGAATTGGTATTCGTAAGAATAATAATCATCTTCATTTACAGTAGGACGAATTCCAAAAATCTTCGAATACCCATAAAAGTATTTTTTTTTTAGAAGAAAATTTTAGGTTTAGTAGTAGAATTTTAGAACTCTGATTAGGGTCTGCTGAGAAGGGGATATAAGGATGGTTGGTAGAGATAGAATAATACTAAACCTCCTCATGCTCCTCCAGGAACCTTTACCAAAAAAAGAAGCTCGAAAGGAAAGGGACCAGCTGATGCAATATTCAAAACCATAAACGATCTGAATCTTCAACCAGAGTTCATGGTTGGACAAGGATACGATGGCGCAGGGGCGATGAGTGGGCATATGAATGGAGCTCAGGCACTTATAAGGGAAAAGTATTATAAAGCTTTGTATGTACATTGCAGCTCACACTGCATAAATCTCTACATTTTTGAAAGGTGCTCTGTCCAGGGAGCGCGAAATTTATGGGAACAATTACTTTATTATTATAGCCTGTCTCACAAGGAGACATCGCGTAATTGAGGACGAAGACAAGACAAATGCTATCATGAAGTGGAGTAAAAATGCCGGAAATTGGTTGTCTTTCCGCCCCATGTTCCCGGGTTCGTGACAATATTACTAGTAAACAATTTCGTCCCAACGAAATACTTACGATTTCGCACCTTTCGCCACAAGGCCATTCAATGGAGACCCTCCGGCATTCGCACTCTATAAAGAGTTCTGCGACCGCCACCTACACAATTAGGATGGACCCCTTTCCGTCACGGAAAGTGATGTGAAGCACGCTTTCTCTGGCAAGAAGAATTTCGCGGCTCCAGGTATGGATACCGTGAATAGCTTCTAGTGGAAGAAGTTCACTTCTACCTACAAATATCTGGCTAGAATCTTCACGTCCCTCATCACAGGGAGAGAACCATTTCCACCTTGGCTGACTAAGGGACGCACGGTTCTCATTCCGAAAAAGGGAGACTTGTCCAATCTGAAGAACTATCGCCCTATAACCTGTCAAAACACTGTATACAAGGCGTTCACCACGATCTTGAGCGACCTTATCTTCCGGCAGATCCAGCCTGTGTGGGAGGAGGTGTACGAACAAAGAGGGTGCAAACGAGGAATAGCGGGATGCAAGGACAACCTGCTCATTGACAGGTGCATATGTCAGGATGCCGCCCGACATAAGCGAAACCTATCAATGGCCTGAGTGGACTATCGCAAGGCTTTCGACACCACTTCGCATGAGCTTCTCATCGCCCAGCTGAAGTTGATGAAAGTCCACCCAGAGGTTATGTCATGCATCTAACGCCTGTTACCACTCTGGAGAACGAGCTTCGTCTTGACATCGGAATACCTCTGCGTCCCTCAGCGCCAAATGCAGGAGGCAGCAGCAGTGAAGGAAAGGCTCACCGCCAAGTACAGACAGACTCTCAAAAAATCTGGAGTTCTGAGCTGTCTAGCAAGAACAAGGTTCTTGCCACGAACAGGTTCGTGGTTCCGACACTGCTGTATACCTTCGGATGCATAAAATTGAATGTCAACGATTTGGAAAACCTCGACCGGGGAACGAGTAAGATGCTGACCATCTATAGAAGTCTTCATCCAAAATCTTCCGTCGCCAGATTATATCTCCCTCACAGTGTAGGCGGTAGAGGTCTGTTGAGCCTGGAGTGTCTACATAACAGAGTATTCTTGGGTACAGTTTTGCCGTGTGTTCAATAGCACGGACCCCCTGCTCACTCTCGTAAGGGAGCACGAAGGTGCCGGGGTGGAGGCGTTCCTCTTTCAGGCGGCGAATAGGGCAGCGGACTACCGAAACATGGAAAAACATGGGCTATCGAAGGAGATGACGTTTGCCTTCCTTCGTTTCGCGGGTCTCAGGTCCGAAACAGAGGGTTTCGTTCTCGCGTGCCAGGATGGTGTCACCAACACTCTTGTGTACCGCCGAATGATATTCAAGGCGGAGGTGGCGGACACGAGATGCAGAGGGTGCCGAGCCAAGCCGGAGACTTTGAGTCACCTCTCCGGCCGCAGTTATTACGCGCAGTCAGCGTATTTAGCTCGGCACAACGCAGCTCTGCGGGTGTTGTATTTCCACCTCCGACATCATTACGGCATCGACGAAGTACATGCGCTGCCCTATGCCCCTGGAGATATTAAGTCCGTCGTGGAGAACGACAAAATAAAAATCTGGTGGATTTACTCATTCCCCAAAACCAGGCAGTTGGAGACGAAGAAGCCTGACATCGTTCTCTTCGACCGCCTATCGCGTTCCATGTTCGTAATTGAGTTTTTGGCTCCGGCCGATACGAACTTGGACTCGAAAGAGGCGGATAAACGGACGATATATTAAGACCTGCTGCTCGAACTTCGGCAGATGTTCCCGGGGCACTCTGTAAACGTAGTAGTCCTAGTCATAGGTGTGCTCGGTGGAATCAAGGGCTCGCTGATACAGTGTATCAAGTGTATTCCTGCTTGCGTGGCACAGGCGGAATCACTTGCAGCCCGCATGCAGAAGGCCGTCTTCTTGTGGCGCTCCGTCTGCTTCGTGCGCACGACCCGAACGCAGCGTAGCTACTGATCCGATGGGTTAATCGGAAGTGGCTACGAACTCTGCACCGCCCCTCTTGAGTTCTTGGCAATTATTACGGCAATGAAACCCGATGCTTGCCGAGGACTCGGAACGGAAAAGTTACCAAAGTTAAATAAAAAAAAATAATAATAATAATAATACATCATGGCATAAGCGTGTATAATAAAAATATTTTTTTTCCCACAAATTCAAACTTTCTTTAACAAACAACTTGATTCTGGTATCAAAAATAACAACTACTAGATGGCGTTAGTTCAGATACAGTTTAAGTCAATCTGGTGTACCCCAGGGAAGTGCCATTGGTCTCTTATTATTCCTTTTGTATATTAATAATATCACCACCGCTTTTACGAGTTAAATTCGTCTTTTCGCGGACAAAGCAGCATTTAACACGGCTATTGGCACAGAGTCTGATAGAATTACATTGATGAAAGACCTAGAAGCTATAAGCGGATGGTGCGACTTTTGGCAGCTAGAATTAAGGATTAATGATTGCTTTATTATGAATTTTTGGAGGAAGATTAGCTTAACCAACGAGACGTATACAATTTAATAAGCCGAAATAATAAATGTAGAGTCGGCATCAATTTATTGGTATTTCAAGATAAAACACCAAGGAAAAATACATATTTTATAACTTCTACTTTCTTAAATTAAATCCCATAGATTGAATTTGAAAATATGTGGAAGTTTCAGAGCTTATTCTTCGTGATTTATTGAGAGGTGCGCTAAATGGTAGTAATCCCCGCAAAAGCTTCAAGTCAAGGAAATCTTTGGCATCACCTTAATGCTTTTAAATAGACAGATTAGTTTGGCTTAAGCGAAGCGTAACTCATTTAGGGAGAGCCATTGAGAAAAGCATTGTACGAAAAATAATCACAATGTGTCAAATGCAATCCTCCAATGGAGCAAAGATGAAATATTATGTCCAAAAAACTAAGAATCAAAAGCACTTACCCTCAGAATATCTAATTTTTTAAATTTATTGGGTACTCAAGAATAACTTCCATAAGGTGACGTTGTTAAGTGTCAATATTACCACAAGTCATTTTACGTATTAGGTTAAAATTTACATTAAAGTAACTTCTTTTTTTCCTTTGCAGTAATCACCAAGTCCTTAAATTATTATATAGTAGGATTGGACAGTGGCACGAACCCAAATTATATAGTTCTCTATGCTTGCCAAAATTTGGTCTACGGTCTAAAATTAGGTGAGTCGGGTACTAACCGATAAAATTGAATCAATACTAAATCATAATTTTATTCATATTATTCCAAAAGTTATTATGTGATACTATAGGAAAATCTAATTAGTTTGATTCTACTTACAGAGAGTGTCATTCTTCTCACGCGAAGCGGCATCACGGATGCCAACATCGTGGCAGCTATCCAACTCATAACTCAACTTGGCTTCCCGCCTAAATCATTAGCCTTCAAATTCCAGGCTGACTGTTTGGTACCTAGTCAACTATCTATGATTATAATTTTACTAGTACATAGAAATATTTAATTTTAGTATTTACGAAAAATTAGCTTAGGAAATCATAATCCTCGCTCTTTAGATGGAAAATGTGTCTTGAAATATCGGATTTTGATATAAATCGGAAATGTGGCACGGCTTATGTATTCTGATGGCCTTCAACAGCAGAAATGTTAGGGAAAGGTGTTTGACCTTTGTTTAGGCATCCATTTCAGAAGTATAGAAAGGTAGGATTTGAATGAAAAGTTCCCATTCATCATTTGAACCTTAGTAGGCCTTGACTTGTAGCTAAAATCTTTTGAGTATCGCAGTATTCACGGACGAAAGCAAAAATATTCATCTAAAATTAGACGAATGAGAGATTACAAACGCAAATTTCAGCTTTCGTATACAAATACAAATTTTTATCTACTTTTATTGCATTAGTGGTACTCCGGTGGAATTCCCGCTTGGAAATATCATTAATTACATTAGGCATATTAATTAGTCCTTAGACTATTGACGGACATGACAAGATGAAAATATTGACGTGTGTTTAAATCTTGTTAAACTCTTTGATAGCTTATATATCACGAAATTTCATGATATTTAATAATAATCTCTTCCTTGGAGGGATATATACATCGGTTGGCTACGACTCACAGCGCTTTCGACTTGCGACTTTTTTAACAAAGTCATGATTTAAGTTTCCATACAGCCACCGACAGAATTTCTTTGAGAAAAGACAAGTTTCTTTAAAGATATGCTTCTTTAATATATTCGCCAATTGATATCATAGTCATCAATGTGATTCGTAAAAAAATTACCTTTCCAAAGATTTATTTATATTTTTGCGTCACATATACTAATCGACGGTGTTAATAGAGACAGTAGTAAAATAGGTAAAGACACTTTTGACTACATGGAATATGATTGATTTTTTCAATGTGGTTAATGTGTAGCATTCAGAGCACGAATGTGATTTATTTTGAAGAATAAATGATGCTCTGGCGAGTTGGATTGGTTAGAGTCATCGATACTTAGTCCATGCTGGTTCAGGGATAGTCAGTGTCTCTCTGGCGACAAGCCTGTCGTACTTTGAATCCAACGACTGTTACTCTGATGACGATGGACGAGTTGTCCGCTGAAACGTCTGTACTTTTTACCTATTTTATCTGGATGAATTCTCGAGAACAAATCATACCATAATATTAGCATTTCTCATAACTCTCTAATTAATATTTGCGACATGATTTAAAAAAATACTCTTGGTTAGCCATTGATTAACATTTGTAAAGAAAGTTGCTGCGATCAAGGCAGCCGGAGCAAGAGATATGACCTTCGGAAGAAAACTGGGATGAGCTAAGGAAAAGTGTCCTTTACCCAATTTTTTCTCAACCTCTTTTAAAAAAACGCCTTTCGGATGATAAGATATGGCTGATAAAACGTATGATGTCGTTATTTTTTTACATTTAAATCATGAAAAAATTGTCATGGATTGATTTGATCGGTAATGCATATTTGGTCAAAAGAGAGACTTGTAATGAGTTATGAAATAGTTGTGAAGAAAATGTCCATCATTTCTATCCCAAAGTCAAAATTTTTCGGAGGGTGCTTTATTCCTCATAAAATTTTATGTAAGTACATTTTGCCGACGAAATATAATTCAATGCATTTTTGAAAACTTTTAGGCAGAAGTATCAATAGCTTAATTATTTACGCTTGCCTGAGAGTTATTAACATGATCTGTGTCAGTGTGACTTTAGTAGTCCTCCTACCATGATGTTCCGAAGGTAAGAACAAGAATGGAGAGTGGAGGCATATAGACTGATATCTCGTTGGTGCTCACTGATTTTCTGATACTATGGAGGAATATGGTGCACTCTGTTCTATTTTCTGGCTTTGCCCGTATATTGTAAGTTCGGATGAAACATCATCCCACTGAATTATGAAACTTTGATTTTCTGAGAAATTTCCACAAATATTTGTTTGACTAAGATAAATTGCTGCAATGGGATGAAATATCCCCAAATTGTTTTAACAATGGATTACAATTTGTGTAATTTATCCGGAATTTTGACGCTTTTTTATCTTTGTTAAAATATATCGTGCCCAAAATTTTCTTGTTATTTTTCTGTTCTGTGTTTTCAGTTTAGATGCTGAATTGTAAATGATTGTTGCTGTTTAAAATTGGAAATCGGTGCATGGAAGCCTTTGAGTGTTGTGCTTTGATGTGGCTGATCAAGAAAGATCAAGAAAGTGCCCTCGTAATGACTGCTTAAAGAAAGCAACGCTTAGCTACGTGCACATATTTTGAGAGTAGTAGAATCTAAATAAATCATTGGAAAGGTAATTTTTTCTTACGAATCACATGGACGAATAAGATATCAATTGGCTACAAGGTTTAAGAAGTATAGCTTTAAAGAGTCCTGTCTTGGCTTTAGGAAAAACTGTCAGTGGCTGTATGCAAATTTGAATCATGAGTCAAGAGTCAAAAGCGCAAAGTGTCGTAGTTTACCGCTGTATATTTCCCTTGCTGTGGCATTTAGTTATCGGTGGCGCTTACGTACTTCAGCCTCACCTCAGTGAACCTGCTTCAAGAGCTAGAGTGATGACAATTACATATCACCGAGCTTACTTGCCTAAATTTGAGTTCGGCTCCCGTTAGACAGAATAGCCTGATGTACTGCCATCTATTGATTTTCTAATAAAACATCTCCGATTATTCGCTCTTGGTGAAAAAATTACCTGAGTGAATAATACTAAATATGGTCCACATGGTCAAGTAACCGCTAAGGTCTGATCAAATTAACTTTGCGTTACATGAGAAGTTGGGTGAGTGGAACTATTATTTTTCTGAATTCAAACTCAAAAAATTATAATTACCGTATCATCTATATATAAGTCAACACATTATTGCAACTATTTTCCTAGAAAATGCTAATAAACTGAAGACTATTATTTCATATGCTTGTAAAAGTAAAAATCCAGAAAATTTACACGAGAAATAATTTTTTCTATTTACTACATCCGTTTTATCATCGAGGTTTCTGAAAATGTTACACTCATTTATTTTCATAAAAAAGTCTTTTTTCTTCCTTGAACTCTTTTGAGGCCAATCTTTCTTTCCTTACAGCATTTTTTAACACTTAAAAAGTAGTGGTGTCAAAATTCGGATTACTCATCTTCTCGATAAATACTGGACAGATTACTCTTAAAATTAGGATGAATCAAGAGCATATTTACGCTTAATATGTGAAATGGGGTGTTATAGGCTATATGCTAAAGCCCCCGTGGCTACCAATAAGCAACGGAAGTAGTGCAGAGGATTATTTACATTTTTTATTATATGAAATCAAGATAAGGGATTTAAACTTCTGTGTATTGAAGTAAATTTATGAAATTTATATTTGTATAAAAATAATTGATTCTATTCATTTGACTGAACGATTTCTTTCACTAATAATTACGTTGCCAACTCCAAAAGTAAAAATTGGTCTCATATTTCAACACATATTTCCGTCCAGTCAATAAGGGCTGGACTAAAAGGAATTGGCTATGTCTCTACATGGTTGCCTGCCACTGAAAAAACTGACTCTCTTTCCATTGAGCGGGGTTTTTAGTTTGGGGAATAGAAAAAAGTCACACAAAGCCAGGTCTTGTGAGTAGGGTGGGTAAGAAAGGTAAGGAAGGGTCTTGTTTTTGGCTAAAACCCCACGAGTTCTGAGAGACAAATGAGCCAACGCGTTGCCGTGGAAAAAAATTACTCGCCGCTCCTCCGAATTTCGGTCCGTTTTCGACTGATTCTCTCTCTTAGGCATGTCATAACCCCCAGGTAGTACTCATTGTTGACTGCCTGGCTTTTAGGTAAGTACTCGTGATGCAAAATCTCCTTTTCATCGAAAAAACAGTCAACGTTACATTTATGTTCCAGCAAACTTGTCGAGCTTTTTTGACGCGGGGAGATGTTTCATCAATCCATTGTGGAGACGCACTCTTTAATCAAAGTCATATCCATAAAAACCATTACCCATCATCTGTTATGATCCTGCAGAAGAAGGTTTCATCCCCTTCAGCATGATCGAACAGTTCCTGACAGACTTGAAATCGAAGCTGTTTCTGGTCTGCTGTCATCAGGCGAGGCACGAATTTGGTGGCGACTCGTTACATCCTCAATTCTTGGTAAGGATTTCAAATCACGAACCAATCGAGATGCAGCAATCTTCTGCAAGTTTTCTGACAGTCAAACGTTGATTTCCACGAACGACATCGTTCACTTCCTCGATCAGTCGACGTTGATGGTCTTCCGGAAAGCTCGTCGTCTTCCACTGATTTCCACCCCTTTTTGAACCGGATAAACCACTCATAACACGCGGTACGTTTCATAGCATCATAACCATAAGCCTTGGTAATCAATTTAAAAATTTTCGTGAAGAATTTGCAGTTTCACGAAGAATTTCACAGAACAACGCTGCTCCTTCAAAGAGCTCATTTCCGCGGATCCATTTTTCGCCGCACT
The DNA here is from genome assembly GCA_963169105.1 of Ceriagrion tenellum. Taxonomy (NCBI): domain Eukaryota; kingdom Metazoa; phylum Arthropoda; class Insecta; order Odonata; family Coenagrionidae; genus Ceriagrion; species Ceriagrion tenellum. The sequence continues at coordinate 28,435,306 of OY720633.1, read as the reverse complement.
GCACGAACACCCTTTAACATAAACGGCCGTAACTAGGCAACAAGACAATATATCAACAATGTGGTTATATGCGTTTATTTTTTGAGTTTTTGCGGGCAAAACGCCTCTATGTGGATTACAAAATAACCATCTAGAGGTGCGCTATTCAAAAAGTTCGGGAACTTTTTGAACAGACCTCGTATGACTGTCGAGATATTGGGTCTTCACCGAATATGACCAACATCTTTTTCTATTTTGAAACATTTTAGACTGCAAAATAGAACATAACCGCATTGAGTCCAATGAATTTGGCAATCTGGATTAATGGGGTATTAACTGAAATCTTTTAGTCAGAATCATGCAGTTGCTTCAGTGTCCGTTGCACGGTAATGACTTCAAATTTTCCCACTGTTAAGATCTATCGTTGGAGGAGAAGGTATAATAAATATTTTTCTATCAGATATTAGAAAATAGTGCATATGTTGCTCTTTCACTGTACTGTATATGTCACAGATATTATTGTTACTGCAGTACCACATGCAGCGAATTACCAATTGAGTAAGATTTAATTATATTGGTAGCTTGTTATCGAGACAGCTTTCACCGTCTGTACGTTATTGCTACTTTAAATATGTTCTCCTCTATGACTGTAAAAATTAAAATAAATGAAATAGAGCTTAGTTCATTAATTAAAATAAATTATTTTCAGGTTCTGCGAGTGTTATTACTTATTGGACTGCTTTCACTGCAGTTTTTCTGACTAATTGATTAAATAGTGCAACAAATGAGGATTTATAGACTGTTATACATTAGGCAGGGCGAATTTTTTTTGTTGATTCACATGTACGCCATGACCAAGCCAGAGTATGATTTCGCGGGCGGGGAGGTGAGATGAAGTTATATCTTGAATGTGAACCAAGTGTTTGAAAGTATCGAGCAAATTCTTATAGAATGGGAAATGTGTTTTAGTGGTCTATGTTCAAGCGTTTCACTTGTACATTCAGGAAAAACTATACAAATATTTCCTCTTGAAGTTGCATGCTTGTTTGTTTAAATAGTGCTTAAAATAAATATATTTCATGTTCTTGGTTTAAAATGGCATAATTTCTTCTTTTAGAGCCAATAAAAAAATATTTCGGGGAGGTCGTCTAGCCTCCTGGATAGGTTACTGTAATGTTCTCCTAGGTCACATATTGCAATGAAATCACATTTTATGAAAATGTATTCAATAAGAATTTTGCTATAGTAAAAGAATTAGTGAAGGCCTTATATAGGACAAGAAAAAAAAGTGTATTAATCGTCATAAATTAAATGACACAGAGACATGTTTGGTATGTCTTCAAACGTGATGGCAATCAGAAGACGTACGAAAGTGCTTCTCTACATGAGACTGATATCCGCTCTCCATATTATAACTCAACATTGCGTACTGTGCAATTTCAATCAATTTACGTTTTTATTATCGCCTTATGTCGTATATTTGGAAGAGAAAAAATGTGTTTCTTTGCTTCTTATTAAATTGTACCTTAACTGGAATAATGGTAATGGAAAAACCATCTAATAAATTCATCGTTCATACTATATGGTAAATGAGACATGTAAAACATGAGAACTTATCGCAATAGGTTAAATATTTTCAATGTTTTCTAATTTCCTCACATGGTCACCAAAATAAATTGCAAGGATACTATGTGAAATGAAATAGCCATGTTTGATAAGGAAACACAGATTACTCACTACTATATTACTACTTATTTGATTCTATCCAAGTCACTAAGTCTAAGCTAATAGTCACTAAGGACTAATTGAACGACATGTTATTTAAAGTCATTTCTTCATTACGGAACTTCTGGGATATAATGTAGAGTAATGATAATATGTCTCTAATGCAAACAAAATTTTCCTTGATCAATTCATGCAATCGCTACAACAAATGAGAATGAACGTAAATGGCACCTAACTTATTCACAATGTTGTGCAATGTACACGTAAGCAAAAGATATGGCATCTTACTTTAATGGCTATAAATATTAAGAATGTGGTAACAACTTACTTTTGCTTTTTTCCTCCAATCACCAGAGAGAATTTAGTATTCGCCGTTAATGTGGTAATGGTGTAGAAAACACAACTCCAGCCATGCTTATGAAATGATTTGATGCGGGCATATTCCCTCCATGTGCCAGGTAACTGGAAATATAGAAGAAGCATTCGATTATAAACTGGGTCATTGCGAAAATGAATATCAGAAATCGACAATTATTTCCTCATAATATTTTTTTAATCTTCATGATGCGGCAGACTTTGAGATGTTATATTTCGGCATTGTTTTTCATTCATTAAATTCTTTCTTCCATTTCATTTAGTGTATCATTCCATTATTTTATGCAGGAATTGCACAAACAACACTTAATTTCTTGTCATTTTAGTCATTTTGTACACATGAAGGGCCTCGGGTTCTCAAGTATGTTGAAGAAAGAGGAAACTAGAAAAATTCATAAAAAATGCTGGCTAAATAGATTTCTACTCAATGTGACTTAACGTTAATTATATTCCAATAGCGGTAAAATTTGCGGTACTTTGACTCCCGGCTCCCCTCCCCCAACTTAGTTTTCAAAACCCCGAGGCCAACTTCAGCTTGTCAAAGGTTCTTTTAGGCGTGGCTGACCTTATATATCAAAAAAGCAAGAGATATATAAGAAGGTGAGGCTAGCCATAGCATAATAACTTAAAAGGTATATAAGAAGGCGTATCCCGCAGAATATCACAAAAATTCATTTCGACTGCCTACAAAATGTTCTTTGTTTGATATCTTCTAGTTTCCTAGAATCTAACAAATGATGGGCTACCTCATGCGAAAACTGAAATAATTGTCTTTCACGCGGTACTTTGCTCGTATTTTTGGCTAATAGCCAGTAGTTTTGCTAAGCAAACACCATCATAAATGATTCACAAAATGCCTGCTTCCGGATTAGTATATCGGAATTTATATTTAAAATTTGTAACTACAATGTTCTATGTGGGATTCAACTCGTTTGCATGGGTATGCCGACTAACTTGTGGCATCCTATTCTATTCCTATTTACTTTACTAAGATCTTTGCTCAATGAAATGGAGAGATATACCGTGAAAAATGGCGTCGTGGCTGATTCAAATTTAGAGAAATATAGCTGCAGCTCTACTCATAAAGAGTGGATGAAAAGTTTCCCGTTTTGTCTCTCAAACTCAAAACAAACCCTGCTTTGGATAAAGAGACATCCCATACTGTTAAGAACTTGGGGCTCTAACGTCCAGAGTGAGAACAATAACCTTTTTACCTCTTTATTCAAGAATCTTAGAAAATATTTGACATCGTGTTAAAAATCTAAGGGGTTTTTAAGCATAAAGCCAATGCGCCCAGAGAATCGTAAAGAATAAAGTATTGAAACAGTCAGGTATGGGTTTATAAAAGAATATTTTAGCGTCCTCTTCATCATTTTGTTTGAAATGTTACAGAAAGCCAGATATTTTCTTAGTATTGGCAAATATAACTGACGAAGGTCCTTAGTATCATGCTGAAAACATATTTATACACGATATCCTTAAGAAGAAGGCCATGAAATAGTTATTTTTCCGAGCACAATGACATGCTATCTCCAGGCAACTGTTATACATAAACTGCCGTTCATCTTATGTTGCTCTTAAATGGTGCCATTCTCGCCAATAACGATGCTGCACATTACTCTTTTTGATATAAATGTCCAACGACCAACGGAAGAACCAAGCAATATTATTTGTTAATAAGTTAGACTCCCAAATAAAGTCTTGTAGGATTATCACGCGATGTCATCAGAACGATAGTTAAAAATGCCTTTTCAAACACGTTTAGTTGTGTTACAATTATTTCATTGATAGTCTTATTTGATTTCTTGATGTACACCCACCTTAAAGGACCTTCGTGAAAAAACGGGCTTACAGGTCTCCACTCAAAAGATAAATTTTGCTCTCTAGCTACCATAAATTTATTTGTCAAAGCACGTAGAATTCTCATTTGACTATGGAGCTACCCAGCTGTTTAATCAACATTCATTTTTACTATTTCGCTGATATAGTTGCGAGTCAAGATCTTTTCATGTGGATTTGCAGTTTATCGACTTAGTGGTTTCTTTTCGCTCCTGTAATTTTGCAGAGGCAGTAGGCGAGAAAATGCTATCATCTTTAATTTCTGCGTATTTTCAGTCCTTTCCTCGGTTGCCCTCGCGCAGTCACCCTTTTAATATTTCGAAACTTCGTTATTTGTCCTCTGACCTTGCGGAATCAACGACATCTCGGGAGTAAGAAGTCGACATTTAGTACAGTTATTACTGTGACCATTATGCATTTTGAGAACTACTGCCGTTAGTAATATACTCTTTCTAAAGAAAAGAAGGTAGCAACAGTTAATTTATTAATGTCATTTCAGCATAAAACGATTTGGTTCGGAAAATGTAGGTAACCAAGTGACTTGGGTTATTTCTAAATGCAATGTAGCGAAACTCATCACAGGATGACAATATAGACCTTAGTACGAAATACATTCATAGTTTGGAAATGTTTTGCTGAAGCCTAAAACCTTTCTTAGGAGAAATGTCGTTTTTAGAGTTCGATAAAATTTCATTTATACGCTGAAATTATTATGTTCAAATTAAGATTCTTTACTTGCGCCAAAGTCAGCCCAGCAGGAGTAACGGTTGATGTAAGTGTTGCTGGACAGGTCCCAAAGGTGAACTTTTGGCCAGAACACACTACGATGAGTAGGACGAGTGACCATGAAATGATGCAATATCGTGAAAACTTCATCTTCAGGCCTCCACAGCTGAAAAATAAAATGAATAATATTAATGAAAAGAAAATCATGAAACATAATCGGCAGGTAACCTCGCCTAATCCAACATATCATTTACAGCTTCACTCCTGTTTTTCTTTTTAATTCCTCGACATCGCGTGTTACTTGCCGGAACAATAGAAATGAATGCTGATTTCAGCACAGGGTTAATATTGTGCAAAAAATCTATTTTTCTCATAATGAGGATTAGTAGAGGAGAATTTGGTATTCTGGTTGCATCAAGCATGCCATTTATTACAGATGTACGGATTTCTAAGGCTGTTTAGAGGGATAAATTGAGATTGTGAATCGCGGGCTTCAGGAGAAGATTCAGGAAATGAGAGTAAGGAAAATTGATCACAAAAATTATATAAATTAACAAAAATAAAATCGAAATTAAAAGTTTTTTTAGTAAAGGTAATTATTGGAAAATAATTTTGGCCTGATGGGAGGTGCAGGAAATCTAAATGGACATTGAGAAAAAATTCATCCGGAAGCCAAAATTGGGAATGAAATTAGGATGTTTAAACCTTTATTCGGGTGATAATATTTTTCTTAAAAAAGTTCTGTCAGAATGACTATCGGCCAGTCAGTTACTTTTTATGTATAAAACACTGCGAGTGTCTAACAAGTCAATGGCAAGGACGAGAATTTTTTAACCGTATTAATTTAGGTGGAAATCAATTTTTAAATACAATGTCTAACACTAATTTTTAAATAATTCTTTTTCGATCGCTCAACATTTTGCGTTGGAAATTTGTGCAATCGATGTATTCATTACCAGGTTAGGATTAATGTTGTAATTTTTCAATCATTTCATTTATCTTACCTATCTAGTTTCACCATATTCGATGATTATATCAAACCATCGAAAACGGGTACGTTAGAAGAAATATTTTTGCAAAATTTTCATAAGAAAAATTTCTTTAACCTCGTGATAATACAACAATTACCCGTGTGATATGAATGCGAGAAAAAATAATTATCTGGTGTCTCATATCGATTACAGTGCCAAAAATCTTATTGGTGAAGTGGTTTCAACAGAATGTAAGACTTACCGCTTCAGAGAGCGCCTTTTCTGGGTTAACGCTTCTTCTCGAGTGGATGACTGGTGAAGAACTTTGAAAGAGAGTCGAGAACTTTTCATCTTTTATATGCGTGCTTCAGGCATGGTACGTGGCCATTCCTCCCTCTTCCTCTCTCTCCTTCTGTCTTCTTTTTTTACAATCTCTCTTTCCTTAATCTGCTTCCCAGTCTCCAGAAACGATAATTATTTCGGACAGCTTGATGCTAACAGATGATGTTAAAAACCTGCTTTTTCACGCCATCGAGTTTTATTAGCTGGTGGTATGTTATACATATAAGCCTACATGGTACGTTTTGTGGACATTTCGTTACTAATGTGTACATGTGGGAGTATATTGATTTACTGTAACATATTTCTGAATAAAATACTATGCTACCAAGGGTTGGCTCATATATAATACCCACTATATAACTTCATCCTTGAGAAATTTTCCCTCCGTTATTTTTAGTCTAGACAAGTCATTCAGTTTGTCAATGACTGCGTCTCAATTTGCAGAATTTTTGCACGTCCATTGGTGACATTACGTTTGCTCAAGTGAGGAATGATTGGGTCATCATTTTTGGGCACCATTTGGGGCGAGTGATCTTATAGGAAGAATGAATTATGTTCCTACTTTTTCTACTTGGAAGAATAGAGTTCAATCCGAGGGATTCATTCCAATTGGATGGATTTATTTCATTTGGAGAAAAACGAGGTGTTCCATTACATTAATAGCACTTTTCTCACGCTGTTTCATTTATTTAAAGTGGATTAGAAAGAGTACATAACTTATGTTATTTATACTTGAATAATCTGATCCACTGAACACTGAATTAATATTTTAAATTTTGAAGAAGTTTAGCACCATAACAGATCCCAAATAATTCCCGAAAAAAATAATCGTGTACTCATGAAAATACACATAAGGGCTCACATATTTCCATTTCACGGTATATCTTTTAGCTTTTGAATATCCGTTCCGTAAAATAGCTTGACTTCGATGAAAAACTATTTTCCTGATCTTGCTAACTTTTTCTCATGCCCAACGATGCTGTAAATGCATCAATTTAGTCACCTCACCCCTGAGAGTATTTATTTAATGGAAGTGATAAAAAACATATCCCTTAGCTGAGGAATTTGATCCTTCATTTCCGACTGGCCAACTTTCGACGCGCCGTTATGAGCAGAATATGTTCAAATGAGACGCAGAGTAGGCCAACATACGACGAAAGAGCGCATTTGAATTACCAACCATTCAACTGACAGAAAGCGGGCATGGATCGGTCAAGGCCAACTCGAGAAGCGGATGTCAGATAGTCGAAAACCGATGAAGGGCGAGGAACATCAACGGGAAAGTTGTCGTATCCTTATATTACTTACTCATCAATGTCCATTACTTTTTTCAATCAGACCACCTCGACGCATCATGCGGTAAACAAGAGGAAACATAAAATTACAGAGGAAAAGCTAACAAGAGGTGAGTTGAGTTTGAATACTACATATAAATGGTTGGAGAATACATTCATTTTTGTTATGAATCGGCAAAATAAAGGATTCAAATTTTTTGTGACTTGAAGAGGAGAGGAATGGAAGGTTTTAAGTTGGCAAAATTTTCATTTTTTCAAAATTGGCATTTTGCAGCATTACTTTTCCAGTTTCAAAGTATGAATGTAAACAAATGCCTAAGTCCACATTTTCGTGTACTGTCGCTTAAGATATTCAGCTTTCAACTGTGATGTGTCACAACTACTCGCATGCAACAGATAGTTGCAAATTTTTTCAGAAAATTCGCGTAAATAAGACCGTTAATCTTTACATAGTTTAACAAACCCAAACAGGAGGCCAAAGTGCCACTCAAATTGGGCTGAGTTGATGGGATTTCCATTACTGAAGTTGCTTGGGACTAATTAAAATGATGAGGTATCTTAATTTCCTTTCCATTTATAACTCCTTGACGAAATCGGATCTCGCAAAAATAACAACTGTGCAAGTCAGAGTAAATATTTTTCCTGCATGTCACTTATTTTTCTATGAGCGCATGCATAATTGAAAGTCTTACTGAAAACAATGTGCCGAAAAGAGGGATTTTCACATAAGATTGAGGATATATTTTTCTACTGGTGGCACAAATATTGAAAACATGAGACATTGAATATTTCGTGGCCGAACATGCGAGGTCGTTTAACTTCTAAGGAAACAAATGATGTGTTGTGACATTGAGCTTTGACATTGAAAGTGGAAGGCTGTAATTAGGGAGGGTGGTAAATGTTTAGCAGTCCGTAGAACATCGTAGGAGTTGGTGAATTCCTTTTTATTTTTCGGAGAACCGGACAAGATAGAAATACATGGTATTGAAAACCAGTGTTTGGTAGAACAGGTTACGTGAGATAACTGACCAAAGAGATTAAAAATCAGTTAGATATGGAATGAGAAAATATTTGCTCATTATTCGGAGAAGGGATAAGTGGCATGGCTGCAAAAAGAAGCTGTATGATGTTTCATTTAGTCCTCTGAGGTACAAAACCCTGGACGGAATTCTCAGACTAAGATTTAAGATGGGGACGTTGTGTCGTCAGAGGGGCTGACCCGGTTCTAATCCGGAAATGCCAACACTGCTGATGAATTATGTAACCAGTCCATACTTGTTTATGGATTAATTATGTGTTTATATCGGAATTTAGAGTATATAAAAATTGAAAACAATAACAAGTCAGGGCTAAATATCAACTGATATGCCTTCCTGTCATCGGAGGAACTGCGACAAAGAGGCCAATTTTTATTAGTGTAATTCTCTCGGGCTCGCCACCGGGTAAGAAATTTATAGTCAGCGGACGTTTCGGGTTCCTACTTTTTTTTAACCCATTTTCACGGCTACGTTCCTTCTTTTTCCTGATAACCTAAATATGACTAAAGAAGATACAAATGGCTTAAGATAGATGGCCAAAAACTATTTCATAGCGTTTTATGCTTTGTAAATGGCTTTCATAAATGCAATATGAAATTCTATGCTCAAATAGGAATTGATTACAACGACAGTAATGCAATCCTTATACTCTTGAAGATCCATGCTACCACGGTGGAAATGAAAGATAAAGTAAAAGAAAAAGCTTAAATAAACCAATGAGTTGCATAAAGATGCAAATTTTTCAAAATAATGAAAGTAGCTGTCAAAGAAGCACAAGAATTTGGAATTCATCACGAATGGAGAGGGAATCAGTAAGCTTTATTTCCCCCGATGAACTCGCATTCATAACAGAGAAGTTACAACTACTGCATTCTCGTGCATAACTGCTGGAGTAATACAGGATGTAATATGGAGATTTACAGGAAGAAATTAAATATCAAATAAAAGAGATGTGCTTTCTTCACTTCTAAAGGTTATCCTTGTTGTTGCAGCCACGACTTCCAACAATCTCTTTTTTCAGCCTTCCTCTTCATTTCATTGTACGAGGTTCATTCCATTTCCATCGCCAATACTTTTAGGTATGAAGTTCTCGGTCGTCCTCTCTGTCTTTTGCCTAGAATTTTTCCTTCCATAGTATTTTGTATGAAGTATCTCCAGGTTCTTTTCATGTGTATCGCCTCCTCATCTGTACCTCATAGCATGTGTTAGTAATTACAAACTCTTAAGTGATGTGCTTAAGAAAGCGAAATCCTTTGGATTGGCATGGATTTGAAGGAACTCAATGAATAGCAATCAGATAATTACCCACTCCGCTAAACATTCATAATAAATAGTGACTGCTATGTTGAATGAAAATAGGAATAGACAATGATTAAATTAAAAAAAGATAAATGTGCCAAATTTCGTCAATTATGAAGTACGTCTTTGTATTTATGCTCATGGAACCATTTAAATTTGATCTAACATACAGTGCTGGTTAATAATTTGATTTACTTTGAAAGCTGATGATGAATTTTAAATAAAGATACTAAACATAATTGTTCACAAATAATTTACAGCAAATTATTACGTAAATAGCAAAGTAGCAATTTGATTTGCAAGACTTCTCATTCAAAGTGAAATTTTGGGTTTGTGTCCAGATCACGACTAGATCGACCAAAATATACGGAATCAAATTTAAAAAGTAAATCCAAATGCAATTTCTAAAAATGCTCAAGTATGAAACATACTAATGACATCTCATTTCATACTATTCGTCAGAAAAATATATTTGTAATGCAACAGCAGAATAACTACATGCAAATAAAGTTAGGTTGTCCACTTCTATGCACTTCAACTACCAATGAAGAAGCAGTACCCTACCTCAAAATGTTCATATGGACTGTTGAACTACATGACTGAAGAGGCTGAGATAAGCTGAATGATGCTGAAAATGAAATTGACGAACGAGATCTGAAACATTGGAGTGCACAGGCGAATAGAGGAGGAGAATAACATGTTTAGCATACAAGAAAGACAAGGACCAGATGAATGAACCAAACTTTGAGATAACGAATTTGTAGAGAATGTTATAGAAGGAAAATCTCCACGAATAATACCGTAGCCTAATTGAATGACCTAACTGAAATGGGATTTGATACAGATGAGTTACTTGAAAATGAATGAATTAGCAGGCGATGGGCTAGAATGGAAGGCTGCTGACAACCAATCCTATGATTTGCTACTAATTAATCGATAACTTGACTCATTGGAAATACTCCTCATGCTTGCCACTTCCAAAGAAACTTAACTGTTTTGATGGTCGTCGTTACGGAACGTGTTATGGCCTCATTTATGGTATCGCTTTAATAGTCGGAGGTTTTTTTACCACGCTCCAAGTCGTTGGTGACGGAAGATTTTTATTGACTGACATTTAAAAAAAACTCATGAGGCTGCTTTGACAAGTTGTCTTTCCGCTAGCAAAGAAGTAAAAGGCAATTTTATTTATTAGTAACGACTCACCACAGTAAATTCAAAGATGAAGAAATACCTATCATATTTCGTGTATATCCTTTGTCTAAATTGTAACTGTCATCAAATGAAGCGGTGTGTGTCCTTAGTAATATCGTAATTTTGATCTTCATGGCCCCTTCTTTCTCTGCTAAGACAAAATGAAAGGTTAATTACTCATTCTTCACATTAAACATTCGTTACTCATGTACGTTCATAGCCAATTGGCTTTGCTTAATGCAATTAAAAGTTAAATGCAATGCAATTTGACTCCAACTGACGTAATTATGTCATTGTGACAGTGCTTGTGACAGTAAGAGGTATATCATTTTATGTTTTATAAAAATTCAGATCTTATATTTTTAGTAAATTAATTATTTGGCATGTTAAGAATGTAATTAGGGCTGATAACGAGTCTGATAGTGAGTGCAGCATAGGATAATGCATTAACATGGACTGTGACTTGGTTGAGGGAGTGGGTGTGTGGGGAGCCATTGGCGATAAGGAAAAAAAGTGAGAAAGTGCTCGGCACGGTGGGTTAGGAGAGGAAAATGATAAAAAAATAGATAAAGGTAATAAAGGGCAATTTGAACACTTTATCAGCGATAAACGAACACCGTTAACAGTGATAGAGAGCTGGTTTGTGGGTAAATAGGCAAGGGAAAGAGAAAGTAGAGTGCATCAATTGAATGAGGTGAGGTGCACCGAGTTGAAGAATGTTCTATTATATTTTGATAAAGCCCTTCGGGTGGTTTTATCTTTCAAATATTCCTTCCTAAATCGTGTTTAGAATTCCCTGAAGCTGCAGAATTTGACCGAGTAGTATATCTCTGCGCTTTGTCACGTCCTTCTACATATTCAGTTCTTCTCCCACCTTTGAAGTTCTTCTTCATCGGTCACTCTAACAGTTTACCGTATCGTGATTGGCTTCCGTGACATCATTCAATACGCTATGAAAACAGTTTGTATCCATGATTCTTTAACGGGAAAACTCAAAATAATTCAATGATGGTATTACCAACGATTCAATTCGTGGTATTACCAACGAGGTTCTTTACTATCTAGTTTGAATTTGTGTGGAATAAATTTATCAATTCTTTCACTTATCATTTCCAAAAAATATCTCCATGATAATTCGCTGCTCTCGTCCTTCATTGTGGCTAAGAATTTCGTAAATGAGGCTTCTAGCATCTCTCCAAATGTTATGTAATCGCATTTTTTAAATAAACAGACTTTACGTTTGGGTTTTATAGTGAAATCTACTGTTTTTGTCAAAGTCGTAAAAATTACTTTATGATCACTTAATGAATTCGAGGATATCGACGTGTTTAATAATTGTAGGGTGACTAACAGCTAAAAGATTTAATGTGTTATCACCTATTATAGGTTCGTTTACAAACTGAGTAAGAGAGTAGTGTGAAAGTATATTAAGTAAAGCCTCACTTATATCACGCTTCCTTGAACTTATTTCAAAGCTATTGGTTTTCCAATTTATTGCCGGGAGGTTGAAATCTCCACCGATAATTATTACGCTGAAATGTACCCTGAAGAGGCGACAGCCTAGAACGGGGACCACACCATTGTTTTTGTTATTTGTTATACTTGTATTTGTTTCGGTGTGGAAATAAACATATTTTGACTTGACTTGTCTGAAGCCTTACTTTGACGAAGTCACGATGGACTTGTTTCAACATGTGCTGGCATCTACTTATTTTCTGTACAAAGGAAAACTTGTATGAATAAACGAAAGGAGTGCCAATGGGATCACCATTGTCTTCAGCGATGTCGAATTTCTTCACGGAAGAATTCGAAGAGAAAGCCATAAGGACAGCTTCACTATAACCAAAACATTTCTTCAGGTACGTGGATCATACCTTCATCGTCTGGCCTCATGAGAATGACAACTTAGACAACTTCCTCGCACATATAAATAATCAACATCCTAATATCAAGCTCACTATGGAGAAAGAAGAGTAAGGCCGCCTACCATTTTTAGACATAATAATCCACCGTATGGAGAATGGCTCACTAGGACACCGACCTATACCTGAACGCCGAGAGTCACCATCAATCCTCGCAGAAAAGAGCTGTTCTTATAACACTCCTCCACCGTGCCAGATCAATAGCAGATAAAGAAAACCTTCTCGAAGAGCTCCTCGATCTACAGAAACAATTCCACCGAAACGGATTCTCTCGGATCGAAGTAAACCTAGCCTTAAGAAATGTTCCCGAAGTCATGCCTGAAGAGAGCCGTCGAGGAACCATTTGTCAAGGCATGTATTCCATGTGTGTCTACACTATCGGGGAAATATCTATAATTCTTGGAAAACATAGAATACAGACTACCCACAAACCCTACAGGAAATTTTTTAACGACCTCGTATTAGTAAAAGATCCACTGGGAATGAAAACTCCGGCCACATATCGTATTCCCTGTGAGTGTGTAGAAGCTTATGTGGTTGAGACTGGACGGACTGTGGGGACGAGGCGGAAGGAACACGAACGATGCATCCGTCTGAAACATGAAACAACCCGACAAGTCGGCCATAGCTGAACACAGCCTCATTCACGCCTACAAAGTCAACTTCAACAAGACTACTATATTGTGCCGGGCTAATGGATATTGGGACCGTTTGGTGAAAGAAGCCGTCGAAATCCGACTAGAGAAGAAAAAGCTCAACAGAAAGAGCGGTTTCCACCTCAGAACACTTGAAAACCAGTACTGAAGTCCATAGAGGCAACGCGGACCAATCAGAGGAAAGCGCGGGAAAACAGCTTCGCACCTGCCCTTACCTAACACTATATATATACAGGGACACTTCCTCCTCCCTCCCCCCAGTGATTCCCAGTGATGTTGACTATTTATTATCTATTTATTGTTAACAGAGACATATATTCCATGTTAAAAAATTTCATAGTTTAACCACGTTATTAACGGATCCCCAGTGATTTCTTTATTACCAGAGACATATATATATATATTATATATTATTTATTGCAGAGACTTATTCAGTGTTGACTTTTGAATTTCTAAGATTTGTTATTTCTTTGTGTTGTTTTGTTTTATATTGTTAAGTTTGTGGCATGGCGGTGGTTTTAGCGGGTTTCCCACCGTCCTAGGGCGAATGCCAGGCCAATATCTTCCCGCACCTGTAAAAGTATTCCAGTGACTTCCCTGAAGAAGCGACAGCCTAGAACGGGGTCCACACCATTGTTTTTGTTATTTGTTATACTTGTATTTGTATCGGTGTGGAAATAAACATATTTTGACTTGACTTGACTTGAAGCCGGTTGGAGTGAGCAACGCTCCCCGGTACGGCCTCAAAAGTATGCGCCTTCGGCGCTGTGAAGATGAGCCTTCCAACCATCGGCATCTCACTTCCCTGACGACGGCTGCAGAGTAAGCAGCCGAAACGTCGGTCATGGACATTCCAACTCAGATCGAATCCTAGAATCCTTTATACATTCTTTCCACTGGAAAACCTGAAATCTTTCATTACGCCTTTGTTGTCTCTCGAGGTAAAAGAATATATGTGAGTTTCTAATTTGCACAAAATACCTATTTTGGAATCTAGTGGTCTGTAAAATGAATATGTATAGATATTTCTATTGCTTTTTTGCTTAATAGTACACCATACCTTCTCAATTTCATTGTCGTCAAATTTGTGTTATGAACTATCCAAATGCGATTTAACTGCTAAAAAAACTCCGCTGCCAGTCCTATCTGGTCCATCCCGTCTAAAGATGTTATAACCTGTACAAATGTATTCAAAGGAAAACGTGTTATATAATTATTCTATTCAAATTAGAGCTTTACTCTCATGATCGTGTTACATTTATGAATGAAGGGAATCATTTACTTCAGCTAGTGCCATAGCCGAATAATTTGATTCCTAGTTCTGCAGGTTCAATATCCCCAGAAACTATCATAATTCAATTCATTCTGCAAAATGAATGAAGGAAAATGTATAAAATTATTGTCTTCTTATATCAACGCTCGACTTTCTATATTTTTGAAACTGTTGAATAATTATTTTATAAAATTGAATTTATACTGTATTTTATTCTGATAATTTTGGTACAATTTCATTTTTTATCAAATGGTAGTTTCATCTACATGATAACATAAAATCATATTATTTGGAGTAATAAATGATTGAGATAATAAATAAATAACCGATGGAGACAGTATAATTAATTTATGACACACTTATTTAAGATTAAATATTTTATTGTAAAAAATACACTCATGATATTTATAACTTAAATTAAAAGGGCAATCAATACTTTGATGTTGATAAAAAAATTACAGTAAACAATCGCTTTGATAAGTAAATGCAAGAGCAGCTGCTGGGAATCCATTTTGTGAAAGTATCTGCAGCGCCGCTACAACGGATGCATCCGGAACATTCGTTTTTGTGAGAAGAAGTGCATTCTCTGAAAGGAGTACGTTGGAAAATATGAGGAAAAAGTTTTGAAAAAGCATATACAATATCATATTTAATACAAATAAGTACCTGCAATACAAATCAAGTATTCACTCACCTATTTTTCCAAATGCACCCACATTTGAACATGCATACAGTACCAAAGTCGTAGGCGTGGCAGCAACGTCATATCCAAGGATGTAGTAATCTAATGTCTTGGTGGTAACTGTAAGGAAAGAGTATATTTATTACATGGCCAAGGAATAAGAAGACAAGATTACATATTTCCACCGTTATAAATTTATTTAACATTAAATTATTGAACCATATCACCGTAATGTTAAGCAAAAAGCTAAAAACAATTAAGTAATCATTCGCAACTTTGCACTGTTGGTTGATTCTGTCGTAAAATTTTGATTAAAATTGGTACCAAAAAACATTCTTCTGACGGATTCAAATACATGTACATATGGTCCTACTCTGTTCAGTGTATGAATATTAATTTTGAACTAACAAATAACATTAATGACGACCGAAATATATTTAACGCTGGGAATTTTATTCATCACAGATCTATTCATTCACTTAAGTAGTATACTAGCTGATTAGTAGGTTTTAAGACAGATATTATCCTAATGTCCCACAATTCCTAATTGTAATAAATTTAACCTATCCTAATTAAAAATTAAACTTATCCAAATTTCAATCTCATCGATCGTTTTTCCCTCCCATAGATGACCCACCATAAGATCCCGCTTAAATTCTACATATCATCTCCTTCTACTTACTACTTGTTCAGAATTCCTATCCCCTTCCTTCCCCTTCCCCGATTTCTCCAGTGTTCCTCCCTCAAACACTCTTTTCAATATTTTTTCTATTTTAAATACGTCTTACACACATATTTCCTGCCGACTCGAACCACCAGCTTCCTCTCCTCTCCAACCATCTAAAACGCCACCTCGTTTGTCTTTCTTGCCACCCAGCTTACCCTCTCCATCCTTCTCCACACCCACATATTAAAAGTCTCAAGTCAACATACCTCCTCTTTTCTCACACCTCAGTCTCCGACACATAGAGCACCACGCTCAATAGTATTAGAGGTTATACCAACCATTTCATTTGGACTCTATTTCAAACATTAATTCTCACATCCGTGAAACTGTTTCTTCGGCTTGGGCAATTCTGAATCTTATGTCCGTATCGTACAACCTATTCTCCCAAATACTTGCCCGGTGCGTGAACTTCTCGACGTATTCTATTTTTGCCCTCCCACCCTAATATTCGGCCTTCCTATTTCTAGGGAATTTCTAGCTTTCTATAATTTTTTCTATATTCCATACCTTTCTCACCGCATCTTTAACGCATTCATCATTGCTTGTAACCCTTGGCTGCCTTGCAATCCAATGCTCCAGAGAAAAACAACACCTCCTGACAAAGCTGCAAATGAATGGCTACAGCCGAAAAATCATTGAAAACATATCACGCGATGAAAACGGCAAACGTGACGCTGCCATGCATACTTCTATGGATGAAAAACAGAAGGCTAAGGCCTAAGTTATTTTACCTTACGTAGCCGGGACTTTGTAAAAAATAGCAAGACTTCTCGCCAATCACGACCTCTTGACCAGATTCCGAAGCGACAAGAAGACCTCTAACCTCTTTCGAAATGAATAAGATCGTCTCCCATCGGATATTTACGATAGAGTGTACGAAATAACATGCAGCTATGGAAAATCATACATGGAGGAAACAGCTAGATCCCTGAAATCCAGGTTAGAAGAACATCTAAGAGCCACCGAAAAGAAAAATTTTCGCCTTTCCGCAGTTGCAGAGCACGCATTTTTGTAACCTGGCCACGTAATTAATTTTAACGGGTATAAGATCATCACCAGAGAAAATAAGTATTTTTCTCGGATAATAAGGTAAGCTATCTAAATACAGAGAACTTTAATAGAAAAGACGGCTATCCGCTAGCTGTTACGTTTAAACGGCTCTTCCATCAATCGAGTTCGAATTCCTGTCCGGCCAATGTGCGCGCGCCGGACTAATACCGTGAAGGAAATGATCTGCATTTCATTTAGGACCTGACGAAGCCAGCTGGAAGGCAGGCGAAACTGTTTTCCCCCAAAACTGGATCGACGGGGCAAAAACCCAAAGAGGAAACTGTCTTATGAATATGCTTTGGTCCCACGATCGAATTTCCATTCTACCTAGTGTCGTCGCACTGACAGAGGAAATATTTGTGCGGTATTTTCATTTCTCCTTGCGTAACGATTGCCAAAATATGCTGGAGCATTATATTTATAACTATCGCTTAATGCAGCAGCTTAGTCTTTGTTTTAAATTCATGCTTTAATTTGAATAATCTATTAAATATTGGGTAATACTACTTATCTAGGAGCTACCTATCAATAGTACTTCTAATTTTAAATAGTCATTCTTTAATTATATATTTTTTTCCATTTAATTTGTGTTAGTTTAAATCAAATTAGTTTTTTCCAGTAAGTCTGTCGTTTTCTTATCAGTTATTCAGGAGTCCCATGAAATATTTAACCAATCTCTTGTACAATTATATGTCATTATTCTTGAGCCACTTTCTCAGGATTACCAACTTCCCATATGATACAAGATTGTACATTCATGGATTTTCATCAATCTATTCAGCGGAATATTTTGAAAATAATTCGTTTTTTATGCCATTTGATGCTTTTCATTCTTTAATTAGTCTCATTCATTGCTTCAGCTATATCTGAGCACTTTTTTTCATAAGATGATGTATTTCAGCCTTGCTACCGTTTAACAATTGAGCATGCCTTTACGTCACAGCTGAACGTGCTGGAGACTTTCCTTTGCAGAATGGAAAATATATATTTTTACTTTGAATATGGTCGGTATGTTTTTGGCAAAAAGGAGGAAAAGACCAAGGAGGGAAAACAATGTGAGGAGTAGATGCATTGAGTTTAATTAGTTGGGGACCAATTTCCAAAATAGTCAGTTTGCCGGAGTAATCAATTCTTTATTAAAAGAGTCCATGTGAAAGGTATGAGGCAAAGACCAATGATAGCAAGTTACACGAGTTTTAGAAATATATAAAACTCACATATTTCATGGGAAGTGCATATGCATAAAGGGGGTCATAAGTGTTAGTTGGGATTTTTTTTTCATTTATAAATGTGGAAAAATGACCCAGGAATGATTGGTGGAGAGGAAGACAAACAAACAAATGCCGGAGATGACGGAATTTTGTGGAGAGATTTGGAGAAGCCAGAGTTTAGTTGGGTAATGTGTTGTGTAAAATAGCACGGAATATAAGGTGTTAAAATGCATACAATGTAATCTAAACACGAGAGTGGAAAAGAAAAGTACAAATGAGGGAACACCCACGCGGAGATAGAAGGTCTTAACAGATAATGTCGCTCATTGGCGGGAAAGCATTATGCATGGGGTAGAAAACGTTAGAGGTCATCTTTAAACGAGGGTGTCGTTAATCGCTGAAGTAATCAATAGAGAATCGCTTTGTGGATTTTTTATGAAGCGGCGGCTTTACAATCTATATGGTTTCCTGAACATTTAAAATGAGCAAGATGCCTCGCATTATTTTCATGGATATAGAAGCATTCCGCATCTTTTTACGAATCATTATGCAGTATTTTATAGTAATTCACATCATATAAGCTCTAATAAGGTACTTATTAACACTACAAAGTATTGCGCTCCACAAAATCAAACGTCAAAACTGGCTAACACAAAATCAGTTTTGAAAGAAAATAATAATAAAATTTTAGTTATAAAAACTTAAATTTTTTCTGGATAATGAGTTCCTCTTTATATTTGTAATGTATTATGTTAAAATTCTGTATTAATCAATCTGATTGGGTGTGCCTTGCAATGCTGACCAATTGGCTTGCGATATTTTCGTTACCAATTCCGTTTGAATCATGAATTGTCGAGAATTGTTGAGTCTGTTTTCCCAACCGCGCAAAAAATGGTGATGAGCAGAGGACACTAACTTCAGATACATAGTTCTGGTATTGCACAATTGATAAGGACTCATTTCGAGCTGCAGGATACTTTAACAAGTCTTAATACCTTTCTGTAATATTCCCGACCGGAATTTCTGAGATAGTATCGTCAAGTGGGTGACACTTCAATATTTTATCGACGAGTTTTAACATCTTTTATATAGAGAAGGAAATGATGTTTGCCGAAATTCATCGTAAATAAATATTAACTGTAAGTTGTAAAAATTTTTTCGGTTTTCGAACTAGATCTTGGAGTTCAAAAGAAGCATCACTTTGACTGCAAACGTGTTCATCGTCTATAGGGTGTGAAAATACCATACTTTGGAAATGAATGGATATTCTAATACTATGGTGGTGCTAACCATCGAAAAGACGCGTCAGCACTGATAGACCCTAGTCCTAGGGGGAAAACTGAAAAAGGCTATAAGCGATTTTTTTTGCCTAGGTAACCACAGAAACGTCCTCATCTAAAATTTGGTGCTATTACGTCTCTGATATCATGATTTATCTAGTCAGATAAAATAAAATATAGAATGGAGTAGAATAAAAAAAAGAAAGAATCACGGAAGGAAATTACATCTCATTTGACCAGATTGCCATATATCTTCAATGGAAGGTACTTACGTCCATCAGTGAGAGTGAAGGTTAGGTACGTTCCAGCAGCAGTGTTTGCTCCGTTGGGGGCCACCACATTTATTGTTCCAGCAATTTTCAGTGGAGAGCTAGTTCTGAAAAAAATATTCATTCATGTAGAAAGTGTATTTTTTAACATCGAATAGAATATATAAGAAATGAATAGATTAGTAGATACATTAGTTATTCATGTTCCTTTGCGTTTCGAAGAGGGCGTTTGTTGGTTCAATTTTCTCGTACAGTTCCAGGGGCAAAGAATCTAAGATCTGAGAATATGACGAGCAAGAAATGACTGGTGAAAATGTTGTCAAAAAAATAACGAGTGGTGTCCTGGGCTTTGAACGATTCACGGAAAATTGATGACTACTCTTTCTCCTAAACTCAAAGTATCGTTGTCTTCCTCAGATACTCCTCCATATACATTGAACTTGTATAAATACCCTGTTGACGACGTTATGCACCACAATTTAAATCCAAACTTTACAGGTATACCTCGAATAAACATTTGTATTGAGTGGTGCCCGAAGTACAGTCATAGACTTAGACAGTGATTGAATGTTTCTTTAAGGATGTCTAGGAAACGTCAAAGACATTCAATGGATAAAATCTGGCTTTAGTCCTCTTCAAAGAGTAATGTGGTTGTCACATAAATACTGAGCATGGCTCTTTTTCGTGTTGCTCTCTGTCTTGGAACAAGACAGAGAGCAACACGAAAGTGGCTCTCTATGGCAAGAAGAACTTTTCGTCTTCAGAAAACGACGCCGTGAATAACATCCTGTGGAAAAAGTTTGACTCCACCTATCAAAACCTCACCAGAATATTCTCCTCTTTTTTTGGGTATCAAGAGACCTTGGCAGACTAAGGAAAGTACGGTTAAAATGCCTAAGATGGGATATTTATAATATACTAACTCCGCCGTAGCTTGGAGGAAATTCCGTGATTTTTTTTCATGATAAAAAGGCAACCTATCCTGATTCTACTCATTATTTTCTTTCGCCTACCTTGGCGTTGGTAAATCAATCCATTGTCATGGTGAAATTTGCATTGAAAATGGGATGATATGCCGCTTGCCTTCATCTTGAGCGACAATATTATCCACCTCGTCCAACTGGAGGGGGAGTAGATGTACGAGCAGAGGGGTTCAAAGTAAGGAATCGTGGGATGCAAGGACAACCTACTCATCAATTGCCATCCAGAGTAAACCGAACCAATCAATGGCCTATATTCTCATGGACCATTTCTCGCGCATCATGTTCGTAATTGAGTTTTCGGCTCCAGCTGAAGCAAACGTGGATGTAAAGTGGGTGGAGAAACGGACGAGGTATCCAGACCTGCTTTTTGAGCTTCGGGAGTTGTACCCTGGACGTTCTGGTTGTTCACATCATATATCTGATCGTGGGAGTTAAGTGTTCACTGCTAGAGAGCATCAAGTGTATGTAGCGGCACAGGTGGAATCACTTGTAGCTCAGATGCAGAAGGCCGTCACCCTGGGATCTTTCCGTCTACTCAGATCGCATGACCCGACGGTAACGTAGCCACCCATCCGATGGGCGCCAGGCGGTGCTGTGCAACGACCCTCCTATCGAGTCCTCGGCCAGAATTAAATCAACGACGCCTGATGCTTATCGGGGACTCGAATGGTGATTTTACAAAAATTACGATTAAAAATTATAATCAATTTATTTTTGTTAAAGCATACTAGAGCAGACTTTGAATAGATCATTTGTTATTAAATTATGAGGAATATATGCACCCCTGAAGAAAATATTGTTGTTTTGGTGTCACCGACTCTTTCAAAACGTATTATGGCAATGGGAAGGAATGATGGTACCGTAAAAAATAAATTTCAAGTTTATAGATGTGTTACTAAGTATCAATTGTCTTTAAACCACTTGTACATTGGAATGAAATATTACTGAATACAAACTGTGAATAAAGTTTTCTTGAATTAATTAAGCGATATCATTTCTACTCTGGGTACATATGCTGTTCAATTATTTCTATCAGAGTAAAAATTCTATGCTTTTTTATTTTGTTACCAATTCCATAAAAATCATTTAAGCCTCCATTAATATTTTTGTTTTGAAATATCAGGTGGTAGAGTGCAAAATATTTTAGAGCCCAAGTATTTTATCGTTGTGTATGTAATTCTATTTTAATTCCAAGCAAAAATAATTTCTTATCGTTTCGAAACAAGTATTATCTAGGCCTTATTTATTCGTCACCATTGGAAAATAAAATTCTTAGTAATTAAAGAAAAAACAAATTTATCATCGGAAGATTAGTAAGCGTTTTAAAAATTGGAAACAAACTCGTAGTGCTTGTCACCCGCATAATTATGCCTCACCTCACCTTGTCACCTCACAACTTTATCTGAGCTCTAAACAAATGTTTAACACATTTAAAATTGACTCCACCCCAATAAATAATACAATACTGGAATCTTAACTTTACTTAGGCATAAATAACTTTTTTTCGAAACAGATGATGAACAAAAATGATGCTAAGTACGTTATCAAGTTTATTCCTCGTAACACATAATTCAGCTCTGACTTGAAATGACTCATATGTTGTTTCCATGTGACCTCTTGGTCAATATGTATTCCTAAGTATTTTAATTGATTAAAATGCTCATTTATTATGCACCAATTGCAGGATGTGACTTTGTCATTAATGAATTTAATACATCTATGTATATCATTACCGTTTGGATTCATGTTTGGATATTTTTCGATTGGATATTAAATTTCCAATCTTAAATTTCCATTTCCAATACAGTCAATTTCTCATGAAAGCTTCCAGTATACAAATTCTACATATTTATTAACAATTGTATGTACCGGAATATTGAACCCTGTGGAACTCCACTGGTGATATTTATCAGCTGACTGAAACAAATTTGAAATCGCACGAACTGATACCTGCAGCAAAGAGTGTTTCCTAACCAATCGTGCAAAATACTCCCTATACAAGCTTTCTAAAATCGTCATTATTAAACTTTGCGTTCAGTTATTAATTTTTCCCTTGATTTTAGAAAATTACACAGTTACTATATCAATCCATTTGATCATCATTTTCAAAACAGGAATAACAATCGGAGGTTTCAGCTGGACAGAAAATATCCCAGTTTGCATGCTTCGATTCACAATGACAATCAAAGTTCGCGTTCTGCATTTGTCCTGGTCGGACGTGTTTTCCTGACCATCTGAGTTCTCCTAAAGTCAGGTGAATATGAGTGTGTTTTGCTCCGAATGTGGCTTGGCAGTCAAACGGAACTCAGGAAATCTCTCTTGTGGCGTATGTAGTGAAACCTACCATACATCGTGCATTTCTGTCACCGAAGCTTATCTCAAGATTCTTGAAGAACTTCATAAGTCTTAGACCTGTGAATCCTGCCTCTCTAAAATGCGATCTAATCAACGTGACACCACTCCAATCAGACCTCCTCCACTGTTGGCTCCATTAGTAAGGAGCTTCTTGCAGGAATGATGAGGATACAAGATGATCAACGCGACTTAAAAACCTCCATTGCCTCCCTCCAGGCCTCAATCACTGATCACACTACCACTATGGAGAAGTTCACAGGATTAACTAGTGCGATTAGTAATCAGATGGATGACCTAAATAGTGAAAATGAATCTTTACGTAATCGTGTTTCGGCACTTGAATTACACCTACGGCGAGCAGAACAAGTGCTTGTAAAAAATGTGATTGAAATTCATGGTGTTCCCTTTACTGAAGGGGAGTATGTTGATGCTCTCGTGTGCCATAAAGGTAGAGCTCTTGGTGTTCAGCTTGAGGCAATTGATATTGACTACGCCTTTAGACCCAAATCCCGTCCATCTTCCAATGGTGTTTCCAGGCCCTCCCCGATTATTGTACGATTCGTTAGAAGTGGACTTGCTAACCAAATGGTTCATTCCCGCCGAGTTAAAGGGAGCCTATCTACCCGTGACATCGAATTCACCACCTCTGTGGCTCAGCCTATCTATATCAACGAGTCACTGACTAATTCCAACAAGCAACTCTAAGCAATGGCTCGGAAGCTTAAATCATAGGGTAAAATAAAATATCTCTGGATAAGGAATGAAGAAATTCTGGCTGGTGAACGTGATGGGGTGAAGTTTTCTCTATTGTCAGAATAAGACGTCCTTCGCTAAGGATAGGAATTGTCAAACTGTTCACATATTTCTGTCCATCCCTGTAACACGCATGTCGATGGCTTACGTGTCTGTCATGTTCATTGCCAGTCTTTGTTTAAGCATATGGATGAGTTTCGTTTGTTTTTTACTCATAATACCTTTAATGAAATATGTCTATCTAAAACGTGGCTCTAGCCAAATATTAGTGATGATATGGTTGTTTTACCAAACTATAGTTTAATCAGGCTTGATCGAATTGGTAAAATTGATGGAGGTGTTGGAGACTATGTTCACCATAACCTTCAAGTATTTATGCTCTGTTCTTCTACTGCGCTATATTGCTCCAAACCTGAATTTATTATATTTGAAGTGTTCAGTGCTATTATACCATAGGTATTGATCTCTGTTGATTATGCTCATCGAAGACTGGATCTATTTCTGAATTTGAATAGGATTTTGCACGTTTCTCTCCAACTTACTAAAACATTTTTATGTACGGTGATTTCAACTCTGAAAGGCTTAGAACTAGTTATGAAAGCTCATACCAACATAATTTCTCCTTCTGTAATAATTTGCATATTGTGCTATTTAATGCCACTCATTATACAGCCAAATGCCATACGCTATTAGATCTATGTTTTGTTGATGATCCTGAGAAAATCATTTCCTATTTCCAAACCCCTGTTCCTTTCCTTTCAGCCCATGATTTGAAAACCATAACCTACCTCTTTAAATTTCCGCATATGCTATTATCTACTTTCTCGTTTCGGAATGTGAAAAGCTTTGATGTTGTCAAGTTCCATGCGGAACTTTCCTCCTGTAATTGCAATGAAGTTTTCAACTCAAACTGTATTGATAAAAAGCTACAATGCTTTAATTCTAATATTCTAAATAGTATTAACAAGGTTGTTCCTTTAAGGTCTTGTACTTCCAAGCGTCCCAAATCCCCGTGGTTCAGCTCCGATCTAAGAAATTAATATTTAAAAGGAATCGACTACGCCGGTCATTCATTCGGACAAGGGAGCGTAATGTATTTCAATTATTCAAGGAACTCCGTTAACTTAGTTAAAGCACGGGTTTTAGAGGCCAAGCGCATTCACTACTCAAATATTTTCTCCGGTAAAAGAGACCCAACTCAAACCTGTCAAGAATTAAGGAATCTTGGTCTCATTCGACCACGTGTAAATTCGCTTCCGGTACGCATTTATGTCGATCAACTTAATGATTATTTCATTTCGGCCTCCCATTATCCGAATGAACGCCTCATCTCCACTTCCACTCCTGAAGATAATCATTTTGTGCCCTTAAATGATGACGGTTTCTATTTCCAATTCATAACTCCCGAAATGTTATCCAAATATATGGCCCGTTCTCAATCTCACTCATCCGGGGTTGATGAAATTCCAAATTGCTTTATTCGTAAATTGCATGAAGAGCTTATATCAGTATTGCTTGAAATATTCAACTTTTCTTTGCTCAACTCACTTTTCCCTACCTTATGGAAAAATGTACTCGTGAGACCAATTAACAAAGTCAAAAAGCCCTCTTCCCCCGCAGACTTCCGTCCTATCTCCATTCTCTGTGCCTTATCCAAAACTTTAGAGAAAGTAATACATCACCAAGTGACTAATTACCTTTCCTCAAAGGGAACACTAGACCCCTTTCAATCTGGCTTTTGTTAAGATTTCAGCACACAGTCCGCATTACTGAAAGTCACGGATGACATTCGTAGTGCAATGGATAATAGGATGGTAACCATTATGGTCCTTTTTGATTTTAGTAAAGCCATTGACCGTGTTAACCGTGAGCGTCTGTTGCAAAAATTAAAAAACCTCAATTTTTCTTGTTCTGTTTTGAATTGGTTCTACTCATATCTTAATAACAGAACCCAGGCAGTACTAGGTGAAAACAACAACATATCGTCTTGGCGGACTGTGCCATGCGGAGTGCCTCAAGGGTCAGTACTTGGCCCTCTTTTATTCAGCCTTTATATTCTTGACATAGCAAAGACCCTCAGACACTGCGAATATATACTTTATGCAGATTAATTTTCATGATAACTTAAATGAATTGCCCGCTGCGATCTCTCTGGTCAATGAAGATGTTTTAGCCATCTGTGATTGGGCCCATGAAAATTTATTGATCTTAAACTCTTCCGAAACACAGGCAATCATATTTGGTAACTCTAAAATTTTTAGCTAAATTAATTTTTCGCTTCTCCTCTACATTAAAGTGAGGGACTCCGACATTGGATTTAGTAACACTGTTAGAAACCTTGGCATTACGTTAACTAATAACCTCTCGTGGAATCATCAAATAAATGAAATCTCAAATAAGGTCAACCAAACTTTACATCAGCTAAAATTACACAAATCTCTTCTTCCCATTTCTACCCGTAAAATGCTTGTCTCAACGCTTATATTTCCCTCATTTGATTATTGCGCTATTGGAATTAGAAAATATGCTTTAGCGGCTCTTAGATTCTATTCTGCAATAAATATCCAGTCTATCTCTTTTCCATGTTCAAATCCAAATCAGTCTCTGTTCTTAAAACTACTAGAATTGACCCCTCCTGCCTCTTACGTCCCCGTACCTTGGACTAATACATACCTAAAATCATTTCTCATATCTGGTTCTAAACTCTAGAATTCCTTACCATTATCCATAAAAAAATCTTCCCCGCTGTCTGTTTTGAAGGAAAAACTTTTTACTTATTATCATAAGCAGCATCTATGCCATTAATAGAAATATTTAACCTGTTATAGATTAATATATTTCAGAGTGATCGGAGAAATTATTGTATTTATTATCTCTTTGTGATTATTATTACATTTTCCTTTGTTATATATTATATTTGCCATTGTTTTTATTGTTAATTATCTGTAATTGTGAATTTTTTTTCATCACTGTGAAATGTTGGCCAGGTGTACATATTTTTGTGTGAATTTTTGCTCAAAGCAAAATTTTATATGCATTTTCAATTTTTTGCTCTTATGGGGGAACCTAGAGCTCAATTAAACCTATTCTAATTCTAATTCTAATTCTAAAGAATGCAAAATCCTTTCATAAGGTATTTCTTAAAATTCATAAAATACAGCTATTGTCACTCACCACTTTGACTAAAAATGAGGTGATATTATAATTTTCCATTCATTATTTAGGCCTCAACTGTGATATTATTTTGTAAACTTTCGTTTCATGAGGAGGAGAAAAGAATAAAGGTTCTCGTATATGAAGTCTAAAAATCTCACAATGATGATCATGTGCAACACAATGACTTTGAGACGGTACTATATTTAAATGATCGTTGAATTCCTCAGCGACTTTCGGATTTTCAACATTAGTTTAAGCTAGATAGTTCGTAAAAAATGTTACTTACATTTTCTTTCTGGCTCCAATGTTGACGGTGTACCTCGCGTTTGCCGTAACTACTGCAATTGTGTACGTAGGGCACCTCCAGGAATGCGCATAGGGCGACTTGCTACGGGCATACTCCCTCCACGTGCCTATTAACTGCAAATATATCAAGTTTCAGAAGTTAGTCATTTAAGATAGATTCAATTAATAGCCATAAGTTTCATATAGTATAGTAGTAAGGCATTTGCATATTGTGACAGTATAAAGGTTAGATAATTGTTTTCTTTTTATGGCATTCCTCGAAAGGTTATGCATTTACCTGATGACCGAGACAAAATTGCGAATACAATAATGTTTTCTCATTGGAAAGAGTGGCATAATGAATAGGAAATATTTCCTTATTTGAGATATTTTTATAAAGGGTTAATGCACCATATTTATGCATTAAATTTATAGGATCTGATGAAATGGTAATTTACATCCTGAAGTATGACGTGTACGGAATGCATTATCAAAATAGGCTTATTATTGAACTTGTGCCAATGAAAGTGATTGGGGTAAAGTTTAAACATAAAAGAACGGATCATGAACTAGTTAAAAAGCTTGAAAAATAAATTGCCATGTGATTACTCACATAGTAATATTTTATTTCATTTTGCGTAAAACTCGTCATAATCCAGTTAAATTCAATTCAGTTCAATCTCCACGTATTCTGTTAAAAAGGGAGTTGCGAAGTTATGCGACGTCACGTTTAATTATTGCTTATCTGTTTTGTTTACATTTCTAGCAACAAAGTCACTGTGACGCACAAAAACTGGGTACAAATATGAAAAAATGATAATAATTTCATATGATGGTTTCAAGGTCATTGAATTATGGCTGCGTAATAGCCTAATCTATAAAAACTTCAGATGAAGCTTCGTATTAAAGTGCATAAAACAACGTAAATTCATGGATTAATTAAGATAGTTTACGAAATGTGAAGATAGTAAAAAATATTGAGTGTAAATGACGCAAAAAGTGAAAACATGGTGAAGGGGATAAATAATTTTCCATATTACACACGGAAGGTAGGTGCAGTTTGGAAGAAAGCACGTTCTTATTTTAGAAGATAATAGATATCCTAAAATTTGACGAATAACGAATCTGGAATTTCGGAGAAGTGATAAAAAGGAAACCCTAGTGGAGCACTGTGAGGGCTAGATTATTTCTAAGTAGATAGTCACACGTTCAAATGGGACGAATTTGCACGGAACATGATAACAGGGAATTCCCTACGAGAAAGCCCTGATGTGAAATGCATAGACCAGGTAAAACAGGACGAGAAACAAAAGAATAAGATATACAGGATAGAATGGGAGGCTTTAGTCAACCAATCTTGGACTAGAACGGTTGATGATGACAGTAGGATGTTAGATGAGATGCAATGCCACATGCATATTCACTTACGTGAATCCTTTCAACAATGTTTCCAATGACCACTATCTGACCCACAAGCCATTGTCATGACCTCTATATGTCCCCTAGGTCACTTGGGGGACCTCTGATATATATTCCACTGCGCAAGAAACCTCATGGGCATGTAACATTGAATGAATTTTTACAAAAATGAGTGACACAATGAGCCATAAATGTTATTATTTAAATCATATTTGATGTTTTGAGCTATTGCGTTGGGCCGTAGTGCGGCAATTGGGTGCTAACGCTCGGCTAACGTACTGTCAATAATATTGAGCCGCAAGACAATATAGCTTCATCATTTAATGAAAAATGTAACCTCTTGAACAAAGCAGTGAATAGATAGCCTTATATCAAAATGACCCCTCTGGATTTAATAAGTAGAAAGAAAATGTGCATAAAATATTATTGAATCAATAAATTCCTCTGCTAAATAATTAACAGTAAAAAAATATGCAAGAGCTGGGACAACATAGTCAAAATTAATGGATTATCAAAAACAAAAATTTATCAAAATGACCCGTCCAGTACTTGAGTGTTAAGTGGAAATACTTAGATTAAAAAAAAACAACTAGCGCATGGTTTGTGAATGTGAAAAAAAAATCGTTGATGAAAATGTTACTTTTGAGATCACAAAAGATCTTGACGTAGACTGGAGCAAAATGGAGAGTTTCGTAACACTGGAATGGGAGAAATGGTGGACCAGGCAGAATTTGACAGATGGTAGGAAAAAGGAAAGTAAGTAGAAAATAAGCGATATAGAAAATACGGGAAATATAGAACACAAAATTAAAACACTTCAGCCAGCATGAGCCATAGTTGCCCGATGAATGTAGTAGAAGGAAAGAGTTTTGCGTAGAAATTCAAATAAGTGGGCTGGATAAACCCCATATAACTTACTTTAAAACTTCGTACTAATGGTAACCTTATGGAACTCTCATCCAAGCTGTCCAAAAGGCCTATGGATCTGGGGCCATAAAAGTTCCTGAACGGATGATTGGTTATTCTCTGGTTATGAGTATTTTTAATTTTTAGGGGAACCTCAATGATTGCACTTTATGCCCGTAGTAATTTAGATTTTCACTCTTGAACACTCACACCATTCATTGCTATCTGTTAACTTTTACATTTTATGAAAATTTGGAATATTAAAAGTACTTTTGGAAAAAAATGACTTTCGCTTCTCGTGCTATGGTTATTAAAGGAAATTGAGGTTTACTTACTTGTGCCAGGGGCAGGGGAGCAGGTAAAATGGTTGATTGTAGAGTTGGGCAGGTTCCTAAGCTGAATTTTTGCCCGGAACACGTTGCTACGAATGCAGCAAGCAATAATTGAATAATAGAATATCTTGAAATCATCGTTGTTGAAACTATTCTTTTTCAGGGTAATCTCCTGTTATAAAAATGAATTGAAAAATGTTAATAACAAAAATTATTTGCAAATATATTTCTATGGCAATAATTTATTACCCTCTCCTCAGTTAAAGTCGTGAAATTGCTCATTTCTTCTTTAGGCACCAGTGGTAACACAAAAAAGACCAATGTAACCCTTTATTATCCGGAATTCATCGGTTAGGTCAATAAACCGTCCTGCGAATTAATCAGGGCATAACCCCTCAGAAACGGAAAATCGTTTTGTCAATAATGCGAATATCTACTAATTGAATTGTCTTGTTCCCAAAACGTTCATTTTTCTCTCACCATCGGAGTCTTTCAAGTGAGTGAAGATCGCCTTTATAATGTCGTCCACCTGAACTGAGATTTGAACCGAGACCTCTTGATATCACGTCAGGTGTTCCGACCAGTTAAAGAACGCCGGCGTCTCCTCCATTTGCGTAGTTCAATTGTATGAATCGTGTGATTGCTAGCGAATGTCCACGTCCGGAGGTCATCTGGTGCCGATTTGCGGCTGTCCATTTGTAGTGTTGTTCCGCGGACCAACCGCGGTCACCATTTCTGGAGCAGAATTTACTGCCTGAACAGGAGGCTGTGGGAATTCTGTGTAGGCATTGGAACATAATTCGTAGATCTTCCACCGGTGCTCGGATTGTGCCGTGCTCCCCTCAACCGTTCTGGTGTGCATAACTCCGCCCGGGCGTCATAACGGGTGGCTCATAGGATTTTTGAGCATTGTAAGTATTTTTTAGACTAGAGCGTAGGTCAATCAGTGGGATTCAACGGTATAGATTCGATAACAGCCTCCGAGTAAATCCGGGTAACGTAGGTCTTCTTTACCGAATAAACTTAGAGAAATCACAAATAAATAAATGTTACTTCCAAGGCGAAAATAATTTCAGCACGAGCTCTCAAGATACCTCCGAAACTTAAAAAAAAACTCGCTTCTCAGTGGTTATAGAGAACATCAATAAGATAGCACACAGTATTACCAAAAACCTTGAACCGACATTCATCAAGTAAAACACGATATAAATTTAGCAATATTATATTTGCGTAGCGTAAAGCACAAACGTACCGAAGTTGAGCATATATTTTAAAACACAGATATAGTAATTGGAACAGAGAGCAGGATTGCAGAGGATATTAACGATAGTGAAGTTTTTCCAACAAGAATCTCTAGACGTGATCGACCAGATAGGATTGGCGGTGTATTATTTATAGCAGTTGAATCGTATTTCAATAGTACCGCACACATATTAGACGGCGATGAATTAGAGAGCGTTTGGTAAACCAATAAGCAACAAAACCAAAGAAATATGCATGTATGCTTATTTTACTGGCCACTAGATTAAAAAAATCGACGTTTTGTACAAATAAAATGCTCAATTAACATCATTAACCTCGGCATATAACAAAAGCGTAATAATTATCGGTGGGGATTATAACCTCCCAGCAATAAATTGGAAAACCAATAGCGTTGAACCAAGTGTAAGGAAGCGTGGTATAAAGGAGGCCTTACTTAGTACACTTTCAAACCACTCTCACTTAAATGGTAAACCAACCTACGAGAGGTAATAAAATATTAGACCTTTTAGATGTTAGTCACCCTACAATGATTAAACACGTCGATATCCTCGAAGGCATAAGTGATCATGAATTTTTACGACTTTGAAAACAACAGTAGATTCCACAGTAAAACCCAAACATAAAGCCTACTTTTTCGAAAAATGCGATTACGTAAAATTCGGATAGACGTTAGAATCTTCACTCTCAAAATTTGTAGTCACAATGAAGAACAATAGTGCCGAAGTATCATGGAGATATTTTTGGGAAATACTACATAAAGGAATCGATGAATTATATTCTATACAAATTCAAACGGGAGAGTAAAGAACCTCGTTGGTATAACCACGAAATAAGACGGGAGCTCAGAAGACAAAGGCAACTACACAATCTATATACAAATTCTATTAAGGATAGTAATAGAACAAAGGAGCTTGTGGCGAAAGAAATATGCGTTGCTCAACGCTCAAAAACGAAGAAAATAATGCGCGATACTCTACAAAACTTCAAAAAAAAATCCTAGGTGAATTACCATATGAAAACCCCCAGTCATTCTGGTCTTACGCGAGAGAGCTCCAGGGCTAATCTTCCACAGTAGGGTCCTTACTGGATACAAACGACAAAGGGGTCACCAACAGTATTGACAAAGCCGATTTATTAAACCACTACTTCGAAAGTGTATTCACTAAGGATGACACAATTCACAATTCAGACATTCCTGACTTGAACGAGCCGATGGCTAACATAACATTTCAACGTAATGGAATAATTAAACAACTGCGTTCGGTCAAAAGTAACAAGTCCCCTGGCCCAGAAGAAATACCTGCACGCTTGCTCAAGGAGTTAGCGCCACAGATTGCACCATTCTTAGAAATTATATTTTACTAACCATTATCCGAAGGCAAGGTTCCTATATCACTGATATCTCTTTTATGCAAGATTCTCGAACATATTGTCGTTAGTAATATGACATTCCTGGATAATCGTAACTTCTTACATAGCAGTCAGCACGGCTTTTGCAAGGGCCGGTCCTGCGAAACACAGCTTGCGCTCTTCCTCCATGATATTCTAAAATCAGGTGAATCAATATTCCTTGATTTCAAGAAGGCATTCGACAAGGTTCCTCATGAAACTCATATATGAATTACAATCATGC
This sequence comes from Ceriagrion tenellum, assembly GCA_963169105.1. NCBI lineage: Eukaryota > Metazoa > Arthropoda > Insecta > Odonata > Coenagrionidae > Ceriagrion > Ceriagrion tenellum. The sequence goes on along the minus strand of OY720633.1, from coordinate 28,402,372 downwards.
GGAGTTAATAGGAAAATAGTGAATTGGATAAGTGACTTTCTCAGAGATCGAAAAGTAGTTATTGATGGTTTTAGCTCTGATATGATAGTAGTCACATCCGGTGTTTTTCAAGGAAGTGTGATTGGCCCTCTTTCATTCATTATTTCTATTAATGTTATATAAGTTATATAGTTAGCAGTAAAATAAGATTATTTGCAGACGATACAGTTATATACCGTGAAATTAGAGAAGACGCGGACTTTGAAGCTCTATCATCGGACCTTAACAACGTTCATTTGTGGTGCCAGGAGTGGGGGTCAGAATTAAATATCAACAAATGTACCACAGTTCACTTCCTGCGAAAGTCATCACAAAATACTATTCCTATACTGTGGGTGGAGTTATCATAAAGTCTTCAGATACAGTAAAATATCTTGGAATTACCGTAACTTATGATGTATCGTGGGGATTGCACATAAAGAACATATGTGGCGCAGCAAAAAAGAAACTTGGTTTTGTTAAACGTATAATCGGAAGGTCCTCGAATGAAAAAGTCAAAGACAGATACTATTTCGCTTTGGTTAGGTCACATCTCGAATGCGCCGCGAGCATTTGGGACCCTTGTCAAATAGATGTAATAAAAAGCATTAATAAAATACAAAGGAAAGCAGCGGGCTTCGTTAAAAACTGCTACGTACGTACATATAGAGTCTCACAACTTTTAAAGGAACTAAGGTGGGAGCCCCTAGAGACTCGGAGACTACACGCTAGGCTTAGGTTGCTTGATACATTCAGAACTGATATTTTTCAGAGCGACATAGAGAATATTATTATGACTCCTCACTGCATCTCTAGGTCTGACAGATGCGATAAAATAAGAGAGATACCCTGTCGAACAGATAGGTATAAAAACTTGTTCTTTCTGCTAACAATAAGTGATCACATTAAAAACTCAGCTCCACTAAATACACTCCTATAATATATGTCACCATTCCATCTCCAAAAACTTACACTCTTACACGGCTGGTGACCTAACACCCCCTGCCACACGCCCATGTGGTGGTTCGCAGGGTACTATGTAAATGTAGATGTACATGTTAGTTAGTGCGTGGCTTATTCCGTAGTTCCTCGAATTTTGGTTACGCATGGAGTGGAACAGTGGAGTTATTCGAGTAATGTCAGTTAGTAGGACCTCATGAGAAGTAACAGAGGAAATCAAATATTTTCAATTTATCTGAAGTCACTGATTTACATGATAATTGGAAAGTGCAAAATGCACAATTTTCTAGGATTGACAGAAGCGATAAAATAAGAGAGATACGCCCATGCTGCGGCTCGCAAGGTAGTATATAGATGTAGAATGCAAGACATCGATTTTGTTTCCATTCAGAAAATATCGCTTTCGTAAAGTAATAAAACGTTCGTAAAGGTGTAGAGTGTGGAGAGGATTATAAAATTTGGCATAATTCATGTCAGTGATATGTCTTCCGGACAGACAATACATTTTTAAGAGATATTGTATTCAGTGATCAAGTTTGACATAATAACTCAAATTCGGCTAATTTCGGATAAATAAACATGTACTATCGATATAAATGCTGATTTTCTTCAAGAAAAAATGTTTCATAAGATATTTGCTTAATTTATCCTTAGTTAATGAGAGATTCGGGGCATGTGAAGTAAGATTTGAGGCTTTCCCGGCGTGATATGTTTAGCAGTTCTATTCGGGGATTTACGGTTTCCAATTACCATCAGTGTAAACAAATATTAATATTTATTTAGCTCTCCCACATATGTATTTACGCAAAGTTGGAAGCAATTTTAAAAGTGGATTGAAAATTATGTTACTATTTCCTGTAGAAATTGATTACAGTGAAAATTCCAATTAACTCTCTTGAGGGTGTTGAATGTATTGCAGTGAGGTGGAAAGTCGGCTAATGAGATACTTACTGCTGAGGTGACCGATTGACTTCCAACTTCCTTCCACAGGGAATGTCTGCGATGAACACTCTGCCAGTATAGGAGTTTCTCTCTCTCATATATATAGCCCATCATGTAAAAAAAAAGTTTGGTGTTCGGTCTAAAGTTCTCCACATCCTCTCAGACCTTCCCCTTCCTTTTCTTCCCCTTTCCCAGATTCCTTTCCCCCTCTTCCCGACCACTTTTATGAGAGAGTGTGAAATCTAACGCGTCACGCGAAGGACACTCTTCGTTCTTCGCCCTTATGCGTAACGTGGAGTTCACCGGGTGATCGAAGGAACGTATATTGTTCGTGACAAGTACTGACGCCAGGGTCAAAGTCTTTTCCATTAGCAGTGGATTTCTCGTGCAATGGAGTTCCTAAAACACGACGGAATTTCCCCCTCTATTGCATCAAATTTAGCTTTGATTGTGGATACACGTGGTATTATTACTTACAGTTAAAAAAATCCAAATAAATGCAATACAATTGCTACAATTTCCTAATTTTGATTGTTTTCTAGGCATGTATCAACTCAATTAAAACTATATGTTCGCGGATATACTCAACGTTATCTGGCGAGATGTTGTGGAACATAATTTCTGAATAATGAAAGAAATTTCGTCATGTCCACTTAGTTACTAACTAAATTGGTTACTAAGTGGACATTACGATTTTTTTTCATAATTCATTTATATATTTGCGTAAGCATAGGTATCAATTAAAAAGTTTTAAGCTGAGCCATATCGGTAGAAGAAGTCAGATCTGGTGCCTTCCATATAAGTGAGTGAGTGACTTCCTTCCATGAGCTTCTCATATGTGTTAATACAATTTATGTTTATATTTAAATTAAATGAAAAATAAATACATAATTTACTATAGGTTATGTTATAAAATCGCAGAAAAAATTCTGAGAGATTCCTTTTGGAAAAATTTGCGTTAAAATGCGATCTATGCCTTATCCGTAAATAATAACCTCATACATGGATCTCATGGATCTTCTCCCTTGATTGAAGAGTTTCCTCCGGTTTCCGTCTGGGTGAGTGGGTTCATGATAGTCAACGTTTTGACACTCGACTCGGCGAGTGTTCCCAGGGAAGAGGTAAATCAAGTTTTTAATGGCATCGGGAAAGATATTTTAAAGATTACCTTACAGATTACTAAATATATTCCCTTCAATAAAGCTCGTACATATTAGCTAGATCCTTTGGTATGTATTAATGCATATGCATAGTATGTGCATTTAACGTAACAATTTAATATCTTTATAAAAATAACACAGAATAATGATTAACTCAAAATTTTTAATTGCTTGTCAAATGGAAAAGTTTTAGGACCAAACACTTTAATTTAAAAAATTATTGCAGTTTTAACATTCCTATAAAAACGGTATCCATTGAATACTTCAAAACTGTCATTGCTCCCATCTCACTGTAACGAACTTCTCTTTTCGCATTCATCGAGACAAGCGCCAAGTTTATCTTTATATGGATGTCATTGAAATATGCGTAGCTTTCCATTTAGCTTCTGTTTCTTAGGCTGAAATCGATACGGAGAGCTGGCGATTATTGGTGATATTGAAGTTTTTCTGCCAGGATATGATGTGTGAAAATCATATGTAGTGACTAAAATATTTGTGGGCGCGTTATTACAGGTTCTAAATAAAATGTTAGACGAGGTTCCTCCCAAAATACTCATATTCAATTTACAATACTGTGGGGAAATACGATAAAAAAGCCTATAGGGGTAAACGCGCGAGGTTTTGAGGCGATGGGTTTCACGCACGCGGAGACCCTGACCTGATGACGAATCTCCTGCAGACCATACGGCGTTTACCCGGAAGAGGAAGCCAGTTGGGCACCCCATGCCATTTCTGTGGGTAACGGGCCCCAGTGGCTTTGAACAGGATGTGTCGCAAGCATCCGCGCCAGCGGAGCTGTCGGATACCAGTCCAATGATGCAAAGTAATCTTTGCAAACACTGGGACTAGGAGAGGGTGGAGCCCATCGCTGGCCCGGCTCCGGCGATCCACCCTTTTGGTGTCGGCCTCCTAGTGGCTGCATCTTGGCTAGTTGGGACTAGGTAGGATGTCTCGGGCCTGTAATGCGTGCATGGGCCTTACCATTCGGCCCATCCCCGCCGTCCGGATGCGAGTGGGCAGGCGCCTGAGATGTCGGACCCTCGCTTCGGCGGGGGCACTAGTATCCGAGCCTAGCCCTCTCTTCTGCCCTGTGGTGCTACTGGCCTGGGCCTGCATTCGGATGGTCATTTCTAACAAATACAAACAAAATGAAGTGATCTACGGAGTGGGTTCTCAAATGGTTAGAGTTACATTTGTTGTTCCTCAGGGGAGCGTTCTCACATTTTTATTATTCTCTCATGTAATTAATATAAACGACATTATGTGTAGAATAAATGTCTGAGTTAGATTTATTGCAGACGATTCCGTCATCCACAGAGGAATGCTGTAAAGCTCTCTCATTGCTAAGCATAATGTATATAGCAATTTGTGCTATTCAACTCCTGTTTATTTCACCCATTGAAGTGTTTTGGCAGCAGAGATACCTTCATTTGTCGTTCATTTAGTCGTTATGGCTGATGGCAGGATGGAGGTAAGGGCTTAGGTCTTTGGTACCAAAAAATGACCCCGAATTCGTCGAATTTGACCATTTGAAATAAAGAAGAGTGCATTTGCACAAGGATTTTTTTTCCATCGTGCTTAACGTTGTAAATTTCCGCTAACTCCATCACTCTGACTCTCTCCTCGCACCGCGACAGCGTTATCCCGTGATCTCTTGTGTGGGTGATCAGCGTTTATTTACATTACCAAAGAAAACGGATATTGGCGGAAGCAAAAACTTATTGCTGCATTAAAAATTACCACATCATGGGATGTGTCAATCCAATACCTAGAGGTGTACGAGTTAGATCTTAACCAAGTCATTGGACCAAAATGTGCTCAAAATTTCCTCTCAGGATTGATGGGATGTATTCAGGAAACGAATCGGTTTCCCGTTTGTAGCCAACCTGACGAGGGGGATGACGGGAAATATAATCTGGTGGTTGGGAATTGACGTCACGTTGACCCGTCTCATCCTCTTAACTGAGTTTTTCTTTGGTCCTACGACGCACAACCATGCCAAGAGAATATTAAAATTCTTAGAGTGCCCAACTGAAGGCTATTTCAAATTTGTTTTTTTTTGTGATAGCTGAAGCTTACTAAATAAATGTCTTACTACCAATCATTGGCTATGCATTGACTATATTGTTCTTGAGAACCTAATGAATGGGGAGAATTACTACTGCGTAAGCCCTTTGCATGGAGACATTTTTCCATCCGAAACTCCTGAAACAGATATAACAAGCAAACCTGAGAAATGATAAGACCTAAAAGACTCTTGAAATCAGGCCTTAAAGGAGAATAAAAGACATTGTTCATAAATAAAACTGTAAGGGGAGTTGAAAATTTAAAAAACTTGTGAAGGAATAAGCGATTTTATGTTACGGGAAAGAAGCGGAGGACTGCAGTAATACTGCCTGTGGATGTTGATGAGCAGAAGTAGTCATTAATTTCGTAATTTGACAATACAATTTCTAAAGTAACGGGATTGTACGTACAACATTGCTCGTAAAATATAAAATTTAATACCAATTGACGAGATAAAGAGTCTCCTAAGAAGAAAATAGACGAGAGTAAACTGGTGGCGCGCCCAGCCCTCCGCCTTCAACCATTGGAATAATTTACCCGCCCGGAGCGTTAGGGTTCAAAAGTCCTCTCTGGTCTCACTGATAATATGGTGATGGAATGGGATTCCGAAGCCGGACATGAACATTAAAGAACATACGTTTTTGTCTTCCTTCGGAAAAGATATATTCATCTAACGTAGGATTTATCCTATTATATCCGAGACATTTTTATGCCTGTTTCGAGGAGCGTATTTGGATGACTCGCAAGATAAATGTAAATGCAAGCATTTTTATTTTGTTTCCACCTTTAATCTTTCCATCGCAATTTTCAAGGAGAATAATTGAAATGTATCCTAGTTCCTGGTATACAATATTTTTCATTGGTTTGAATGTATATCGGGAAAACATCAGAGGATAATATGCGTAAATTTTGCAAACTGTAGCAAATTCAAATCGTTGCAATGGATTGCTTCGTCTTTTGCTTTTCCAAACGGATACTACAAAGGAATTTCCATTAACTACTCGCGCATTAATTAAAATGTTACATTTCGGACATTAAACCTTTCGGCATAAAAGTTGTTCTTAGCAGAAATTCCATTTCTCAGCTGCCATGCCCACCGTGCGCATGGAAATCCTAATATTTGGGGGTTGGGGAATGTTTCAAAATATATTTTTTTCCTCTTAGAAATTGTCCTGTTCATTTTTTTTTTATTATTTTTCATTGAAGGCTTTGAATTTTTGTCGGTAAAGGATTGCATTTGAAATAATATTTTTTTAAATTGACTTACGAAAATTATTCGTATATTTGCCTTACAGTTGAAATTCATTGGAAACTTATTCCTAGTGACCATATTAGATACCTATTTGTTTTACTCTAGCTAATATTGACAGTTAGAGTAAAACAAATAGGTATCTAATATGGTCACTAGGAATAAGTTTCCAATGAATTTCAACTGTAAGGCACACTGTCAATATTAGCTAGAGTAAAACAAATAGGTATCTAATATGGTCACTAGGAATAAGTTTCCAATGAATTTCAACTGTTTCTTTACTGAGGATGCAAATGGTCCACTAAGTTCCGCGCCATAATGTTATCGAAACTATAACCTTAATGCTAGCTTAAGTTTGATGTCAAATGCAAACTAAGAGTTTTTTACATCTCTTTGGGTTACATGAATATATTTTCGGTATGTCGGTAAATATGAAAACCATAGTTAATACCTTCTGCAATCGATAATCTTTACGGCAACCAACCTACAGCTTGATGCTGTATAAAAAGGCCGAACTCTCAGATTTAAGTTAAAGAAAGGCTCACGTCATCTTGCGATTATAGGTGGCCATTCATTGAAAAAATGTACATTTACACTATCTGTACTACAGTCACTGTATGTTTATTGTATGAATTGAAGCAAGAACCTCTATACCGTCAAATTAATTGAATGAATTGTTTTTACAGCCAAAATGGGACCTGTTATTTCAAATGAATCGCAACTTGTTCAAATTAATATTCTAATGGCACTTCTTTATACATGCTCAAATCATGACCCATTGTATAACGCATAGATCTCAAATAGCATTAATGGAAGATGATTGTGCAGCTACTTTATAAGAGGTAAAATGAACGGCGGGACGGAATGAGGAACGGGAAGTCCAGCACCCATTAAATTTCAGTTAGGGTTTTGGGGGCAAAGAACTATAGATGAGGTTGAGTGTGAGAGGAAGAAAGGCGGGGTGGGAGGATGCTGACGTCAATAACGCCGCCACGTGTTGCAATCGTCTTTTGATGTACCGCTCGTAGCGCATGGGAAAAGATTGATATCATCTGTCACGATAGTTGCTTTGCTATCCTGCCGTCACATGTTGTTCTACGGTCAAATGGGTCCGCTCCACCTCTGGGACTGAAGGAATTCAAGGTCGTCAAGGTAGGAATATATGTATTCCGGATTAGAGGAATAGAAAGGAAAAGAAATGTCGTGGATCCTCGAGGAGAAAATCTTCTACTTGGCGGTGTTTGTTGCGGGCGCTTCGCAGAAGACAGGAAACGAAGCGATGGAACCAGCTGAATAATTTACAGCAGATAATTTCTAGAGAATAAAATTTTTATAATGCTGGAATGGAATTGACTTGATAATGTTGATTTATTCATCAGCGGGTGCGTGGGTTCTTGTTGATTTTTTAAAAATCCACTCTTTTTCTCTTTCCTCTAACTCTTCACTATTTTTCTCTCATTGTAAGAACAGAACAGGCCTATTCTTCTGAGCTTGGAGATGATTGATACTTTAGGTGAAGCTTTATTAAAAAAGTTTATGGGTTGGTATATTCAATATTAATAGGGTGCCATAATTATCAACTACAATTACTCACACTAAATTGATGTTGATTTTTATCTGAAACTAAAATAGTGATTTCGTTCAAACGATGAGAAATATTGTTGTAAAATTGCTTTACTTTCATATGAATGCTGTAACCTGACCTTGCAATTGTGCATGACATAATTGATGATACTCAGTTTTTCTAGGATGAAATATCGGTCCCATGGTGCCATGAGTATTACCGGTTATAAAACTAAAATGTTTTAACAAATATTTCATTTTACTATAATATGGGACTAAAATCTTCATAAAATCATTGCGTTAAAATATAAAATATACTCTTTTCCCCATAAGAATAGACTAGGAGCTGTCGTAGTGACAGATTACGTATTTCCACTAAAAGGAGGGGATGGATCATTTTGACCCATAACGAGTGTTCAAAATGAAATTTAATTACTTGTTTCTGAACGGATTTTTTTAAATTTTGGGACTTGTATTTGGGACGTGTATTTTTACTTTTATTTTACTAATATAGAAAGAAAATTTCTCATTTGTTGTTGCTTAAGTTTTTAAAAGATTATATATCTAGAGGGATGGTATTGAGTCATTTTGACCCATAAATTCTCTTTTTATTGGATTCAAGTCCTCTCTTCATTTTCTACTCCTATTGATCAATTATGTTTTAGCCTCTGTTATACCAGCTTTTGTGAGAAGTAGTGCGCTCTCTGAAAGTAAATAAATAACATATAAAAGATAGTTACCAAGCTTATTGGCACATTTATTAAAATTTAAATTTTAAGAAATTTAATTTTCAAAGTCTCCATCTTTTGAAAAATTTAAGTATTTTAGTTTTTTTGGTATCATTCGAATTTTGAAACTTCTTACCTACTTTACCCTGACCTAAATTTTGGCAAGCATACAGAGCCAAGTATGTTGGCGTAGAGCCATTATTCAATGCAATGATGTAGTAGTTTAATGTCGTGGTAAAAACTATAGCGAAAAACAATTATTAACTTTTTACAGGAAAAAATTCTTAAAGTTAATTTTATTTGAATGTAGTATCGTGGCATTTTGTTCCAATTAAGATAACTGAGAGATGGTTTTCCCAAATTCTCTGCTGCATATAATTTTTAGATCTTTCATTGAGGCAAGGGCGGATTATCATTAAGCGTTACACCCGAGTAAAATTTGGATTTAAATTAGTGCAGCTAAATTAGATGTTGCACAAAAACTAATGCCTACTAGTTGATGGGAAAGAGAAGATTTGTCAATAATAAATATAAAAATGGAATTTTTAAAGAGACTTTTTATCTTACAAGAGTCACTGTTTTAAAAGATTGTATGAAGAATGCTGTAAGGGCAATAATATGGGAAATATACAGGTTTTATCATTTGCTTAGACAATTTTTTATTGATGATGTAGGTTGTCACCACAACGATTGGAAGATTTTAACACGAAAATGAGCTCAGATAAATGTTTGTTAAGCTAGGGCCAACCAATAGTTTTGTATTATTTAATTACGGCTAACTTGTTATAGGTGTTACTCGTATAGGTGGAACGTCTGCCAATCAAAGGTACAAGTAGAAGGTGCGCTTATTGCAGAACAAAAAAGTGAAAGGATGTTCGATCCTATGAAAAAAATATAAAGTAGCTTTTTTTTGCTACCGGACGATTCTGTTGGCCCGTATGTCCCAGGAATCCCGATAGGCTGCTGAGCCTGTCATCAGGTGAAAAACCCACCCAGGCGGGACTCGAACCCTCGGTTTAGCAGGCGAGGACATTACCCCGCCGCCACCGGGGCTGGTATCTAGAATGTGTCTGTATAGAATTGTGTCTGGAATGCTTCGATTTTTTCTATCGTGCTTGATTTTATAATTTTTTTTGACTTCATGAGAACAAATTAATTTGTTTCCATGTTTTCATTACGTACGTGTTTGAATAAAGCTTTGTCTTGACAGTAATTACTGATTTTATTAGTCTAAGATTTTCAAAGTATTATGATTAATTCTAGATTTTTTATAAATAAAACTTTGATTAGCATTACATTATGTTTTTTTAAAACATGTATATTTTTATTACCTACGATGTGGCTTCAGGTGGCTCCAAAATACAAATAATACATCCGACGTGAGAAGTATAATGGTAATTCAATAGATCAGTCATATAGGGTAATTAACTCAACTTCAAGCGCAAGAAATCAAGAATCTTTGCTCCATTGTGAGCTATAATTCAATATCTTTTTGGTTTTATTGATAATAAGTTGCAATTATAAGCATGCCGCGGATTAAAGAGTGCGTAATAATTTAGAAAAAACGGCTTGCCTTCCCAGCGGGATGTCTCTGCCCAATGCCAGGCATGCCTATTGCTATGAATCAGGCTTTCTAAGATTCAAAATCTAAAGGAAAATACACTTCCTAAGAACAAAAGGGACTGGCACTACATCATCCCTTCAATGGTATTATACTTACATTGAGGTATATTATTGCACTGAGAAAGCGTTCCCTATCTACACGAACGGGGAACTGGGAAATTTATGGTACCCGTATTGTACTTGGGGCACACTGAAACCACGGTTGAATTCAATTTTATCTAACAATAAAAGGAAAATTGCTATTTCTGTTGTTCATCATGATGATATTCCACGGTATCTCGGCTGAAACTTTGTTTTTATTTAGATATTTTGATGAGCAGGATCGGGAATTCTCTAGGCTTCTCAAATATTTCCTTTCTCTGTGATCGATAACAAAAAGTAGTTATTAATGGTTTTAGCTCTGATGTGGTTGGAGTCACACTGGTGTTTCTGGACTGGTGTGACTGGACGCGTGACAGGCCCTTTTTTATTCACTTTTAGCTGAAGATAACCCGCTATGCTAGGTTTTTTTTGGTAAATCTGTGCGGTTTTCTCTATATAAGTCGACGTCTATAGTTTGCACAATCATCATCACCCGTTGGCGTTTCACCCAAGAATGGTCTCTTTCCTTTCCGTCCGCCTCCGTCCTCCCTTCCCTCTTAGTCCTTAGTTCTCCTCTGAGAAAGGTAATGGCTTCGTCATCAAAATATTAGGAGCATTCGTGCTATTTGTTTGCCTCTCTGTATTTTCATTTATACATATATATATATATATATATATATATATATATATATATATATATATATATATATATATATATATATATATACATAAAATATAGCTTTGTCACAGGGTGACAGAAAACACAGAACACATAAAAAAGAACACTGTGGGTCGCCCGCACCTTCATCAGTGATGGAATGAGGAGGAAGACTTTTAAAGAAGGAGTGGTGAGCGGAAGGAGCAGATAGGAAATGAGGGGGGAGACGGGGGAGGGGAGGAGTGAAAGACCAAATTGGGAAGAATGGATAATAAACAAAGTAGCTAAATGTGTGGGAAAAATAATGGGAACGGTTGAGTAACGGAAAGATTACTTTCCCCCCACATTTTGGACATTCGTCCGGAATTTTTTTAATTTCGGCCACGGTGCGATGGGCGGCATATTTATGAGAGCATGATGGTGTATAAAAAAATTGCGCTCCATTAAATGTAACCAGTCCTAAATAATTGTGGAGATGTGTGCTCGCATGCTTCTGGAGTTGGGCTCAAGCGTCGCTTCATTTCTAGAAGTCAGACTTAATTAGTCGGCTTCTTATTATTTTCTTATCTCATTTATGTAAACTATTTTAGTTTAGAGTAAGTGGAAGATTGCGTGCAAGAAAATATATTGCGTGCAAAAGATTCCGTCATCCAGCAAGGAATTTCCGCGAATGCTGACTTAGAAGACGTCTCATTGCTAAGCATCAAAGAAAAAATTGGTGCGATTCAACTTTTATTTCATTCATCGAAGTTCGTTGACCGCAGGGACACCTTCTTTTGTCGTTCACTTAGTGGCTAATAATAGGAGGGGGAGGAAGGGCGTTCCAAAGGGGTTCTGGTCTGTGGTACCAAGGATGATCTAAAATGTCCCTGAATTCGTCGACTTTGATCATATGCATTAAAAAATAGTGCATTTGCACAAGGTTTTTTTTGCCATCATGCTTAACGTTGTAAATTTCCGCAAAGCAACGCCTAACTCCATCACTCTAACTCTCTCGTCGTACCTCAACAACACTATCTCGTGATCTCTTGTGTGGAAGCTGAACGTTCATTCACATTATCTAAGATAACAAACATTGGCGAAAGCAAAAACTTATAGCTGCATTAAAAATTACCACCTCATGAAATGTGGTTATGAATCAATACCTAAAGGTGTACGAGTTAGATCTTAACATAGTCAATGGACCAAAAAGTGTTCAAACGCTCCCCTCAGGATGGATAGAGAGTATTCATGTCAGCATGTGAATTAATTTCCTTTTTGTTGCCAATCTACTGAGGGGAATCATATCAGAAAATAAAATCAGGTAGTTGAGGATTGCCTTTAGTATTGCCCCCGTTGTCTCTTTTTAATAACTGTCTTTTTTCTTTGGTCCTACGAAGGACAACCATGCCGAGAGAATTTTCAATTTTTTTTAGCGCCTGATGCTATTTCTATTGGTGATGGCTATTTCAAACTTATTTTGTTTTCTTCTTTTGGGAAAGTTGATGCTTACTTAATATATTACCGATCATTGGCTATGCATAAAGGATAGTGTCGAATCTCCAGTTTTTCGTCGTGTCAGTGTCGTTCATGAGAATCTAATTAATGGAGAGAACTACCAATGCGTAACTCCTTTCCGTAGAGATGTAATTCCATGAGAACATTACAAAACGGATGAAACAAGGATACACGAGAAATTTTTAAACAAGTCAGCCTCATGACATCAGGCCTTGAAGGAGAGTCAAAGGTAATGTTCATAAATAAAACTGTAAGGGGATTTAAAAATTAAAAAGACTAACGAAAGAATAAGCGATTACATGATTCGAAAAAGAAGCAGAGGACTGCAGTAATACTGCCTGTAGATGTTGATGAGCAGAATTTGTCATTAATTTCGTAATTTGGCAATCAAATTTCTAAAGTAACGGAATTGGACGTACAACATGGTTCGTGAAATATAAAATTAAACACCGCTCGACGCGATTAAGAGTCTCCTGAGAAGAAAATGGACGAGGGTTAACTGGTGGCGAGTCCAGCCCTCAGCTTTCAAGCATTGGAATTATTTTACCGGCCCGGAGCGTTAGGGTCCTCTTCGGTCTCACTGATTATGGGATGAAGGTATGGGATCCCGAAACCGGATATAAACATTAAATGTGTATGTCTTCCTTTGAAAAAATGTATTCAACTTATGTAGGATTTATCCGATTACATCCGAGATATTTTTATGCCTTTCCCAAGGACCGCAATTCTGTAACTCGCAAGAGAATAGTAATTGCAAGCATTTTTATTCACTTTCACCCTTTTATCGTTCCGTCAACATTTTCAAGAGAGTCTAAATTTATTATATATCCTAGTTCCTGATAAAAACTAATGTTTATTATTTTAAATGCATGCTAGAGGATCATACACCTAAATATTTCGTAATTGTTGCACATTCAAATCATTGCAATTGATAGCTTTGTCTCTTGCCTTTTCAGACGGATACTACAAAGGAATTTCCAGGAACCTCAAAGCACATTAATTAAAATGATACCTTTCGGATATTAGACCTGTCGACATTGAAGTAGTTCTCCACAGAAATACTTTTTCCCGTGCCCACCGAGTACGAAATTATTCCAAAAAGCAACGAAAATAATTAGAATCCAGACAAAAATATTGATCAACGTGGATTCCAACTTAAGATTTTCATAGTATGAGATAAGTGTTCTAATCAACGCAAAATCAGGTGCCTCATCGAGATCATCCAGATTCACTTTTGTTTATAAACGGCATGCTATAAATAATGAATGAAAAATAATTCACTACAGTAAAACTAGAGCTCATTTAACCAAATTACGAAATGTCCCCAGCAGCATATAGCATTCTGCTCAGCATAAAAAAATATGGCATTCAAAAAGGCGTAGCAAGGTACGTAGTCTCTCCTTGTAAATTTAAGTCTCACGTCATCTTACGATTATCGGTAGCCATTCATTGAAAACAGGGTCATATGTACCGTTGTCTTCCTCCACCTGTACCACAGTCACTTTTATTATTCCATGAACTGAAGCAAAAAATTCAACTTGAACAAATATATATAATGAATATTTTTTCAACCCAGATTAGGAGCTTTAATTTCGACTGAAGTGCTTCCTATTCAAATCACTGTTCTAATCACCCTTATTTATTTCCCTTGTAGTATCACTGCTTGTATTACGCATGAAGTATCAAATAGCAAGAATGGAAGACAAATATTCTGAAGGTTTAAGAGACTAGAAATGAAGGGCAGGTGTGAATGGGGAATGGAAGGTCAAGCACTAATTTAATTTCAGCGGGGTGAGGGTTTGGGGGCAAGAAACTACAGGGGAGGAAGAGTGTGGAAGAAATATAGGCGGGTTGGGAGGATGCTGACATCAATGACGCCACCACGTGTTGTCATTTTCTTTGACATTCCAATCGGAGCGCAGGGATATTATTAACCTTATTTATAGATGGATATTAATATGATAGAATTGAGAAAAACATTCTTAATTACTCGCTAAATAAGACAGCTGAATAACCAAATCTAACGGATATGATGAAACTTATTTGTTCGTTGTTGCATTAAGTGCGAAAATAACATTCAATATCACGAAGTTTCCGGCGGCTCAAAAATTTCATAATAGGAGAACTAACTCCAGGATTCGTCAAGATAACTCTCTAACGGCATGTTTGCGACTCAAAACTTTCTCGTTTCTTTTTAGCTCTTAATAGGCTCCAAATGGTACATGAACGGTGTTGTTGCACGCCGATATAAATCCATCGTCAAAGTTTAACTTAAAAGCGAAGATGCCAACCCAAAGTTAAGAACTACCGTAGAAGAAAAACAACCATTGTAAATTTTCAAGACTGAAAGGCTTATATATTTTGCCACGAAATGTGAATTTGAGCCCTCCCGCCATGCTAAATGTTTTAGGAGAAGCGAGATTTATTTTTTTAAATTTTTTTAGCAATTTTTTTTATCAAAGGTATAATAATATTGTGCGTAGTTACTTATGTCTTTCAAACTAGTAATTGTGCTCTTTTAAGTGTAAATTGCCCAGAGATGTCAAGGAAAATCAGCAAAAAGTTTGCAAAAAGGTCGATTGCGAACAAATGTGGCTTATCAGTTATACTTAGACCTCACCGTTATGAATACAGCAGCATTTGTAATACAATAGGCTTCCGTACCGTGATAAGCCAATGTAATTTTCCAGATATCAACGCGATAGGAATGAAAGGGATAATAAACGAGAGATAAGGAAGATAAATTGAATATGACCTTTCTAAAAATAGGAGTGGGAAAAGCACAAAAAATGACGGATCTGATAAGAACATGAAGTCACAGTTTCTGAAATTTTGTTATTCATTTTACTATGCATGATACAAACTTTTTCCACGAAGAACAGCCTGAAAAGGATTCGCAGTAGCAGAGGTCGCAGATGTCTTCTAGAAGGGAGCGTAGAAAGTTTTTAAACGATAATCATTACCATGGTCAATGAATACAAATTTCTGTGCTTTGAGAATTTTCATGGGCGATTATTATTACGTGTCTACCGGAACCTACTCACTCTAAGATGACGTGCAAGCGGAGAAAATTCTATGCACCTCGCAATGCAAACTACAAATCTATGACATCATCAGCATGGCTATTGCAGCCCCGTCGTTTCTGGGCTTTTTGACAGCCCTAAAATTGAAATTTTTCTTCATCATTTAATCTAAATTAAAAATAACCGTTTGATGAGCCTTTTTTACCATCTTTACCTTCACCTCATATACTGCGGTATTGATGTCTGCAAGGTCCAGGCTTTTACCCACGATGGAGCTCCTCATTTGACCAGTTATATATATATTTTTTATTTTTTCTATTTTTAAGAACCACTTCTTTAGTTGAAGGTTGCTTCAAAACAAATGGTTTTTCACCTCCGTCTAATTCAAATAAAACTTTATATCATGATAAGTGTAACTCATTAAAATATGTTAAGTCAAATTGCATAAATCTACCTAACAAAGATGAAAAATATTGGTCTTATAATGGAAACATTTTCCAAACTAACCAGAATTCTCATTTCAGTAGACAGTTCCCCTAGCGAATACACACGTAAATGTTATCCGTAAAATTAATACGTAGTATGGTCCGTGAAATCTCTATCAACCGATTTCAAAGCTGTTTGCTCCAACGGTTCATCATCTCGTGCTCACCTTCTGTGGCATGCCCTTTGAATAGCACCAGTCGCTGGGTTTCATTTCCCTAAATTTTGTGTACAGTTGTATCCTTGGGGAGAGTTTTCTAATTTGGATTAACCAAAGAGAGGACTTTCTTAGCCTTAGGTGATCCTATTACACTCTTTGCAGAATATGTGATATCTAGAAAAAATTTACTGAAGGTTGATTCTCACAGGATAGACTGGGGTCGCGTAAGCCCGCCAATCAATAGGACGCGCCTTGAGAGACGAATGAGAGGAAGAAACGTCACTGGTACAATTTCCTGGGTGAATATAATGAATTTAAATAGTAGAAGTCTTCAAACCTTCGGTTTTCGTTCCCGTTGACCTTCCCGACGTATTTGATTCGTAATATGCTCATACATCCAACAAAGCGCAAACTTGATTCAGCTTCGATCACGCGAATTAATTTCTTTTTGTTAATAATTATGTATACGTTTATTCACTATGCTTGTTTCACTCACTAATTAAGATTAAAAGCTATTCATACCTTGCGAGTTATGAACTCACAAGATATAAAAACCATCTATAACTAATAAATTGTGGATTCAATAACGCATAACTCCACTGAGAAGACAGAAAAATAATGAAGTTATAACTCATTGGTGGTATGCAACTTGTGACTGAGTAAACTTCATTGAATTTTAAAATGGTTTTTGACACATTTAGCACTTTTCCATGAATTTCGTGCTATAATATATTTTGTTTTTCCGATCGGAATATCAAACCAAAGCAACCATTTATAAGCTTTACAGCTCAGCAACGAGAACTCTGTTCGTTTTTTCATCGACGATCATTTATTGAGATTGAATATATTTCTATAACTAGGAAAATTATTTGAAACTAGGAAACTAGGAAGGAAGAAACTAGGAAAACTCTGTTCGTTTTTTCATCGACGATCATTTATTGAGATTGAATATATTTCTGTAACTAGGAAAATTATTATCAGCCACATGTAAATATTAAAAATATTTGATTTTTTTACAATCCGGATAATAATGAATCAGCACGCAATTACTTCGGAAATTTAAAATTAAGTAAAAATGTTGTGAATCCAAAAGCCAACAGAGCCTGAATAGTCACTATGAAATTACTCACTCCCGTTTTCGCGAGAAGTGCCTTCTTTGAAAAAATATAACCTCCAAATTTAAAACTACATTCTCAATCAAAATTTAGTGTCATAGAGAAATAGGAATAAATTTTATTGTCATCACTTAAAAAAGTTGTTAAAGTTGTACTCACCTAGTTTCCCTGAGAGGTGATGAAAGCAGGCATAATACACAAAATTTTTTCTGCAATGTTGAATGCAATTATATAATACTCATGCACCTGGGTAACAGCAATAAAGAAGAATCATACATATTTATTTTGAAAGGAATGAAATAATGATCTGTGCTGCAAAGTAAACATTCTAAGATAGTTGCTTTCATAAACCGTATGAAAAACATTCAACACCATGATACATTAAAACACTTGACTTCTGTAGTTATAATGTATCGTGTTGAAGCGATTGAATTAAATTATTTCATAACATTTTGCACTTATTTTATTATTCTCAATTCTCATTCAGTCTCTCGTACATTCATTCGAAAAACCACACAACAATCTCTCTCTCTAATACGTACAGTGGCGGAAGAAATTAACGCAAAATTTTTCGCGCGCCAGAATGCGGCATTTTTGGGAACTTCTAGGAGCAGTACACACTCGAAAGACTGGCAACACTGAGGAATACATCGTCTACCGCAAATATTTTAAATCCGCAATGGAACTCACATTTGCTGGAGCGTGAAACTTAGTCATCAATCGCCTCATTTTCGAACTTTCTTCTCATATTATTCGCACATTCAGTCGCGGTGTATCGCTGTGTGTATTTCAGCATAGTTCTTACGTCGAATGATATCATTTATACAGAAAGACTGATCATAAAAAAATATTCACTATCCCACCCAATTCGGTATATATGCTGAAATCTTCATCTTCTACCACCAAGGGATATTTATTGTGGTCGACTTTCCGAGGATCTTTTTGAATGACGTGTACTGTGTCTTTTTCACAGAAATGATATAAATCGAGATTTATCCGCACCAAATGTCGATACAAAAAAGATTTAATTAAAATAAGTATAGTCTACGTGATGAAATTTTTCACTATTTTCCATTTGTAGATTGACGAAGTTCCTTAGACGGATATTTATTAAATTCAAAACGGATATTAATTAATGAATCGTTCTTGACCCAATATAAATCCGTTTTTAGTTCGTCAGAATGGGATTAAACTATGAAAACACACGTAAATATATATAACTCAAAAAATAAAAATAAATGTGCTCGCATCGATACCGAATAATCTAGGCATATTTTCCCGATATTTCTTTCATTTTATCACAGGAAGCTTGGTGATGAGCTGTCCTCTGTTAAGCTTTATCTAGTAACTGCAGGATATACGAATAAACATTCCGAAAAGTTTACCGAAATTAGGTGCAGTTATGGATAAACAACTCTATTACGTCTGACTGCATAATATCTTACACGCTTAGCTATAAATTCACCGCACATTTAAAATTAACAGAAAAGCCTGTTAAAAGACTTCAGTTTGAAGTAAAATGTCGTTAATGAAATAAATTAATAGGTAACGGTTAATGTTGTAGCTGTAAGATGTATTTGGCTAGCTAAAGAGTGGTCCGTGTTCGATTTTTAATGAACACAAATGAGTTTTTATATACATTTTCTCATATTGGCGATATGACTGAATGTAATGTGTAGCTGCAATGACGGGCAGATAATATGATATTTTTTAAATACAAAAGAGATAAAATTTGCCTAATAAAAATCAATTTACTTGACCAGAAATTGAATGAAAAACTCAACAATGTCTCGACCAGGGGTGGGGTCACGGTTCTTTTCTTTTTATGGTCGTCATCGTCATCCAAAAGGCAAGCCGCATTGGTAAGGCAATGCTCAACGTCCTTGGAGCGCACTCCACTGCTATGTAGCACCCGATCTTTCTTGATGACGATCACGTTTTCGAAATCATGAGCGTACTCGAACAATATTATCATGAAGAACCATGATAGTGATTCAGGTTTGCAACCCAGTAACAACTACTGAACTTTCTTATGTTAAGGTGAATTTAAGATGATATTCCGTATCCTTGCGGTGAATTTATTTGCGTCCGTATGCGTATACTGTGAACTAAGTTACTTTTGAAATGAGTGGTGGTATTGTATACGAACGTTTAAAATAACTATAAGGATAGGAAAAAGCATACTAATCTCCCGGGAATACAAACAGAAAGAAGTAGTTCTCGGATTACACCTCATCAGCCCAGACCATTCCAATCAAACGCCATTAGTTCCCCTCATGCATTGGTTTGGAGGCCAACTACCATAAGTCTGAGTTAAAGCAAAGAGCAATCTTGGAGGACTTTTGAGGATCCCTAGAGGTTCCCCTGCGTCGATACAAAGCTCCACCAATACTAATGCATTCAAAATTGGAATGTATGAAGGCCGCATTATATTGATTTGGGAAATAGTATGCCTTTAATAAGAGTTTACTTTCCCCTTGTGTTGCGGGCGATACCTTTTCTGCCATAGATAATATTTCGGACGCCAGTCATTTAACTCACAGGAAAGAAGTGGTATTTGACTTCTCTTACGCCCTTTACAATATTTGACTGGTGATTCCGATTTTTTCGAAGCGCGACGAGCCTTTTCTTTCTGGCGCAGCGAGAATTTGAAACCTGTGCTTTATTCACAACAACAAACCACCCCGACCATCACCATCCGGAACTTGGCTAAGGTTTACTGATGACTGCTTCATGGAGACGAGCGTCGATAGACGAACAAGCAGAGCGGACAGCGCAAGCAGAGATATTGTTCAAAGTTTTAGCGGCCTCTCCCTAAATTCTTGGGGGAAAAAAGATCTTATTAGCCTTTAAGTATGCCTCATTTTTCTCCCAGGTGGAGGAATCGGATAGTAGGTTTGTAAAAGGCAAAAACATCCGTCGAAAAATTACCCGAAGAGGTGTTGCGCCTTCGACTTTCACCCACTGAACTTTTATTTGGTGTTTAAAAGTAAAAAAACCTATTTCTCACTACTATCAAACGAAAATCATTAAATTTATGTCCGCTATAATAATAACTATGTTTATTCAAATGTTTATCAATATTAATTTTTCGTCCGCAACTAGGAATACTTGCGAGTTCACAAATGTCAAATTTTTAGGAGATGGTTCAAAACAAATCATGTAACATAGATGGAGCGGGCTGCACGGAGCGCAGAGTTTATTATGAGGATAATGCGAGAAACAAACGTTTTTCGACCCCCTCAAACGAAACAACCCAAAATTAAGATGCAATGAGGAAAATCGTGGAGGAAGAATGGGAAATGAAGCCAGTAAGAGGATACCAAAATGTGGACAACTCCATGTCACAAAGACTTGGTCAGGAAATCGAGAATGGAGGGGGATGGATTGATTATAAGGCTAATAAACATCCATTCTTTATGTAAATATCAGCATATTTCTTGATGATCAATTGCTGTGATCATGTGCACACATAACTCAAATTTAGAGAATTACGCATACATTTTACCCTTTTCCACTCGTTCTAAATAAAGCATTATAGTGTCCCTTTTCAACATCCGTTAAAATACATTACTACTAAGAGATGAAATTTATGACCCTGTAAAAAGTCTTTTAATATCTTCATGTGGCGGTACTCACAACTTTAACTTCCATTGAAGCAATAATATGAAGACACATTTGAAGAGAAATAGATTCTTTAGGGACGTAGCAATCGTATAATCTTTGATGGTGCACATTCCTATTTTGTACTCCATTGACTACTCTTCGGATTTATGAGGAGTATACAAATGACCATAGGGAAAATATGTAATTACTGCTTAGTCGCTACATGGAAAAAGATTATTTTTAGTATTTTATCACTTTCATAGGGGGAAATACGCGATGCATTTTTGTCGGAGTATTACTTACGCGTGGGTATAAAAATGCTCCTCATAAAATTTAACTGCGTAATTTTAGCCAAACATTTTTCACTGCGAATATGTCAAAATGTATATAAGTGATTCATTAATTTAACTTATCCTCTAATATTATCCTCCATCCTATAAGTTGAACTGTTGAACTACACGGCTAATATATTGTTCATAGCAAACCTAGAAAACAATGCTGGGAAAGCTTCAAAAACAGTTTTAAAGATATTTTGAAGAGAATTCCACACTTGTTTGGTCTCTCACTCAAATAAGTAATCGGTATTTACAAGTTCGGCAGTTAGAAACAAACTCTAATTCCTAATAAAAATAATTGCCCTCTTTACTAAATCATTTCAAAATAATTTAAAGGTGAAAGGTGACCCCAGGCATCAGGTAAGATCACTAAATCGAGTAACTGACACAATCAGAGATCCGGTCTGTTCCCTCCTTCATGAATAGCTTTTCATTGAGTGGTAAATTGGGAAATGAGTGGATATGAGCACCATACGACAGACAGGACGTAGAAATCAAGTGGGGCCGAGTACCCGAGAATGGGAAGTAAACATCTCATTCGACGACCAAGGTGACCGCTCTGATTCTTTTACAAATCCCGAATATGCGTAAAATCACGCACTCATGGTTGAGGTCAATATCCATTCCCTGGGCCTTCCTCGGATTCCTGCGAAGTTTCGGCTGCAATAAAGTCACATCACGTAGATTAATTATAAAGGCACTAAAAGAGGCCACGCCAAGATTTGAACCCCAGGCATTCTTAACCGCAGACGAACGCTCTCCCTCTAGGCTACTTCATCGATCAAGAGAAAACAGCGGCCAGTGGTTCTTACTATACAACGTAAAATGGGAACTCTAATGTTTCCTTAAAAACTGGACCAAATAAAATGCTCTGGATTTTTAAAAGTAGTTTTCAGAAAGTAAATGCTATTACGTTTGGAGGAATTAAGAAATTTAAGTGTTTGGGATGACCTGAATGCACAAGGGCGGAAACTTGCGTAGGGTTTTAAGGTATTGGAAATGCTCGTAAAGAAAACTTTTCTCCTCATGGAAACCATTCTATTCTACCAGATTTCCCATACTTTAACTTGAAATTCACAGGATATTACGCCAAAATGTTAATTATAATGCATCATATTTCTCGGAAGTAGTTTGAGGCCTATTAAAACGATGTTCATCCACAGCTATTCCCTGCACGCGGAAATACATTTTATTGTTAGAGAATTTGATCTGGAGGAAAAAAAAATTTTGTCCCAACAAATTATGCTTTCATCGTATTGTTTCTTAAGTTTCAACCAAGAAATTTGTAAAGGTAAACGGTAAAAATATGGTAAGCATCTCTATATAATCAACTACGAATTCGGAACCTCGACTGAGTGCGGGTCGAAGCAAGCTCATCACGTTTATAACTCCCAGACGATCTCGCGAACGTAAATGTTATTAGTATGACTATTTACATGACGGGTAAAATCGATATCAATTCATAGAGAGTTTGAATATTCCCGGTTTCCATATGCTGTCTCAATGTTGTCAAGTTGTCGAAGGAAAAGCGATTTCAATTAGTTCCCGTGTACGCCGCATTCAGACGCCAATGAGTTTTGCGTTAATTTTTTCCGCCACTGTACATAGCAACCAATTATGTGTGTTTTATTCCATGTTTACGATATTACGTCAATATCCCCCCCTAAAACACACATAATCTTTACAAATACCCAAAATTAACATCACCAGATAAATTTAAAGTGAACATAAATAACAGACAAATGCAAATCCATCACTTAGAGCAATCCGGTCAGCATAATCTCCTAGCGTCATCTGAGGTTGTAGCGTGTCCTCTCGACATCCGACGAGTTGGGTTTAACCATCTCCTCCATCGAATTGCCGCTCCCAACACCTCTTGTTCTCAGTGCCCGCTTCACCCTCTTCAGATCCGCTGCATGGACCTTCACTGGAGGAACAGTTTTAAGAGAGTATACCCCTTGGCCTAACCGTTGATCCACTTCAAACGGTCCAACCCACTTTTGAGCTAGACCCGCGTGGTATCCCTCCGCCTTGTTGCTCAGTGCATGATTTCGCCGCAAGACTACTGATTCGAAGATGCTCTCTTCTTGTACGTCCAGATCTTCTGCTTGTTTTAATATCCGTCTTCTTGCCGTTTCACGTCTCTTGTCAACTTCCTTCTGGTGCTCTTCCCGCCATTCTTAGGAATGACCTACATGGTCTCCTTCTAGAGACGGTGCTGGGATCTGCCAGTCGCCCGGTCTGTTGAGATGACGCCCAAGGAACAATTCGGCTGGTGAATACCCCGTGATGCGATTCACCCTTTGACGCAAAGCGAATAGTGACTGGGGTAAGTATTGATCCCAAGTTTTATGTTGCTTTTCCAGTAGATGGACTCGCAGAACCCGCTTCAAGTCCTGGTTTCGTCGCTCCGTTGGATTTGCTCGGGGGTTGTAGGTAGGTGTGGTCCAGTGTTCGACGCCCCAATCTGACAGCGTCTGTTGCCATAACGCGACGTAAACTGGCTACCGTTCTCTGACAGCAAGAAACGTGGATACCCGTAGCGACTGAAAATCTCAGTCCGAAGTAATGTCAAGATTCGTCCCGTCGTAGCCTCTGGAATGGCGAATGCTTCCACCCATCTTGTGAATCGGTCGGTCACTACCAGGATGTTGGTTTTGTCACGTGATGTTCTGGGATATGGTCCCATTATGTCAAGCGCTACCACCTCCCATGGTTGGCGTGGTCTCCTCCCACGCATACTAGTGTTGGCCTTCTGGTTTGATGGTTTAGTGTAGGCGCAGATGGAGCATGCCTGGATGTAACTTGCAATGTCCCGTCTCATGAAAACCCAGAAAAACCGCCGACGAATCGAATTATAGGTTTCTGCCGTCCCCGAATGGCCTGCCTCTGCGCCGTCATGGAATCTCTCCAGAATCTGGTCGCTGTTAGCCCTGGGAACAACTATTACATTTGGTGAGTTTGAGATATGGGAGGAGTACATAAGCAGATTATTCTCAATTCGAATACCTTTATAACACATCTTAAATTCATTGGGCACACCCTGACTGCTATTGGTACCCCTTGTGATCCATTCTCGCATCTTCCTGCAGTTTTCATCGTTTTCTTGCCACTTTCTAATTTTATCGATGTCTATTTCACCTTTAATATTCATCAAAACAGGGCCTTCAGTTTCAGTAATTGTTTGGGAAGGAATCTCTCTCTCCAGCATTTCGACTTTCCCAGGCATTGCATCACAATTCGGATCTCTTGAGAGACTATCAGCTGCTTGATTCCTTTCTCCGCTAACATGGCGTACTTCAAAATCAAAATCTGCAAGCAATAAGGCCCAGCGCATCAGTTTTGATTTGGTACCAGACACACTATTGAGCCACTGTAGGGAAGAATTATCCGTATATAGTCGGAACTTCCTTCCTTCTAAGTATCCACGGAATTTTCCGACTGCCTATACAACTGCTAACGCCTCCTTCTCCGCGGTACAGTACCTTTTTTCGGTCGGCAAAAGTTTTCGGCTTGCGTACTCGATGATATCTTTTCCATTCTTTTCCTTCTCGTGAAATAATACTGCCCCAAGCCCTAGTTCGCTGGCATCGGTCTGTAGGCAGAGTGTACGCCTAGGATCTAGGTATGCTAACCTGGGGGCACCACAGATGGCCTTTTTGATTTGCCTGAAAGCGTTCTCTTCCTTTTCAGTCCACTTGAAATGTTGACTCCCATTTAATAGATCTGTCAGTGGCGTTGCCGTTGTTTCAAAGTTTGGCACAAAACTACTATACCATCCACACACCCACAAAAACTGTCTTACTTGACGTTTTGTACGAGGCCTCTCCATCTCCTCTATAGCTTTGTTCTTCTCCAGCTGCTGTCCCAACCCTTGAACTGTTAAAATATGTCCCAAGTATTCTACTTCCGGTGACATAAAATGACATTTCTTCAGCTGACAAGTCAATCCGTGCATCTTTAACCTTTCCAAAACTCTAGCCAAATGTTGTAGATGCTCCGTCAAGTTTGAGCTGTAGACAAGGATATCATCCAAATATACCTGGCAAAATTCCCCAATATAACCGGATAAGACTTCATCCATAAGTCGCACAAACGTTGATGGTGCATTCTTTAACCCAAATGGCATGACTTTGAATTGATAAAGACCTCGAGGAGTTGTGAATGCCGTCATGGGTCGGGAATCTTCTTCCACTTCGACTTGCCAATACCCAGAATTTAAATCCAAAGTGCTAAAGACCTTGGCGCCATTGACTTGTTTCAGCAAGTTCCTAAGGTCTGGCATAGGGTATGCGTCTGTGACGGTTCTTCCGTTCAGTTTCCGAAACTCCACGCACAGCCGATACTCTTCATTTTTCTTTTTTGGAAGTACTGTTGGAGAAGCCCACCCAGATGTTGATGGTTCAATTAGCCCTTGGTTTTCCATCTCTTGAATCTTGCTGATTACAAAATTCTTTTTGTCCGGATTAATTGGATAGGGCCTTTGCTTTATGGGTGTCTCATCCCTGCATGTTATTTTGTGTTTGACTGTAGTATTGTGCCCTATTTTTCCAGTTATTACCTCCGGGAACCCTCTTAGTAGCGTTATTAGTTTTTCCTCCTCCTCCTTTTCCGATGGACCAAAATTGATGTCGGCTGGTATTTCGTTTACATGTGGAGAGGTTGTATGGCCCCTACTCTTCATCCACCCCAACCTGACACGGTGGTCTTTCCCAATGAATAACTCATTTACTGTATAATCAATAATAACTCCATACCTCGATAAGAAATCATTGCCCAAAATTAGATCCGGAATCAAATCTTCGATAATATATACATGTAATTCAATATTCATTTTTGAACACTTGGCTTTCAATACAGTTTGGCCGTTGACATTGTAATATATGTCTTTCGCTGCTCCCCGTACATTCGTCAAATTGTCCGGCTTAGTTGGTGTGAGCAGCTTTGCAATATATGTATTCACAAAAGAATGACTGGCTTGTGTGTCCAATAGAGCAGTGAATTGCTTACTCTGAATCTCAATGGCAATGGCTGGACGGAGATAGTCGAATCACCAGTGATTTGCCCTATGCTGCGAGTCTTGTGCCAGGTTTGGTCACGCCTGTGGTTGGTGGCCGACTTTTGGAGGTAAGTGTGGTTCCTGTTACCATATTCCTCAATCCAAGGATGGACCGGATTTAGTTTTCCTCCGAATTCGGGCACCTATCTTTCAAGTGCCCAAACTTCCCGCAAGTGTAACACTTCCTCGTCGTTCCCTCCTCCGAACCACCTTTCCCTTTGGCGTTGACTTCCTCTTCCAACTGTTGCAAAATTTCTCTCAAATCTTCAAATCTTGTGGGACGGGTTACCTTTACTAACGGTCTAATTTTATCATGTAGTAATTCTATTATGAAAGGGACAGATTCATCATGATTTTGTAATGGGTAAACTCTCTTGAACAACTGTTGTTTTTTAATTATAAATGCACTAGCTCTCATGCTTGAAGGTTGACTTTCCGTGAGAAGTTTTCTATTTATGGCAGCCTTCATTGTCTCTGAATCAAATCTCCACAATATCTCTTTTTGAAAATCCACCCAATCAAAATTTAATCCTTTGACGTGATTAAACCAGGTTGCCGCTGAACCTCTTAGCTGAAGAGATACAATGTGCACATAGACCTCCTCTGGTAGATTCGTTCTGTTCAACATGGCCACACAAGTGTCAATGAATAACTTTGGGCATTCTTCCAACCTTCCATGGAACTCCAGTAAACAGTCTCTGATTACTTTCGGATCAATGGGTAAACACTCAAGTGGTGTTACTTTTCCATCATTTCGAGATTCCAGCTTTGTATTATCAATCACTTCCTGTAGTTTTATGCCAAGCCTCAGTTCAATCGTAGCTATTTTGCTTGAGAGTTCCCCTCCAAGTTTATCCATTTCACTTTTAGTTAATTTTAGTCCTTCTTCAATAGTAATAACTTTATTATCAATTTCCTGAATTTTGGCTAAACATCTGGCCTCGAGCTTTTCCAGAAATTCCTCATTTTTCTCTATTTTACTGGTAAGAACCTTAAGTTCGGCCGACTGGAATTTTATTTCCTTCGTAATACTTGACATCTGCGTCAGTAATTCAGATAATATATCCGTACTCACCGCCGTCAAGGAATCCCCCATCCGCTGTTTGCTGGCTTCTTCGATCTCTACAAAGAAATCTGCCGGATAATTTCCTTCTCTCCTCTATTCTTCTTCCAATCTCAACCTCAAGTCCGGTTTTGTTCCCGTTGTAGGCCGATTCTTGTCACGGTCGCCAATTTATCGTGTCGAAGCGATTGAATTAAATTATTTCATAACACTTTGCACTTATTTTATTTTTCTCATTTCTCATTCAGTCTCTCGTACATTCATCCGAAAAACCACACAACAATCTCTCTCTCTAATACGTACATAGCAACCCCTTATGTGTGTTTTATTCCATGTTTACGATATTACGTCAAATGTTAGCATTAATACATATTAAATCTTCAACGAGAGTTTTCTCATTGAACGACATTGATCAACCCTTTAAGAGAATTTTGAAAATCATAGTATCGAAGTGATAATATGCTCGGACTGAAATCAGGTTCAGTTTTAAATTAACACGAATTGTTGTCTCACTTGGGTGTTGACAATCTGAGCCGTCAGTGATATCAGCCTCTGCGAGGTAATGAAGCTTAAAGCGCAGATATGGTTGGCAATCTTATGGTACATTCTTATAGGGCGAAAAGTACCCGTTAAAATTCAACGGGTTGAACGTATTACACAAGGAAACCTGACTGACAAAGCTTGAAAAATACTGTTAGCGTAATCATTCGAGGACCTCGTAATTCATCTTGTACCTTGTGTTCGTTGTATTAGAGACACTGAAACCAGGGTATTTATGTGTATCGTTTACTACGTAAGTGTTCTCTCATATGCATGTAGTGCCTCTATGAGAGCTAATTTGAGGAGAAACATTGAAGAGTATATTTGTTGTAAGTATTCATAAAGTTTATCAATTACCCCCCGCAGTAATCTATCATGGGACCCTTGAGATTTCATGCCTTTCTTATTTAGATTTTATTTCTATGTGCTATCATGGTTAGCGTTATATTTAAATACTAGAGGCGCAAATATCCTTTGTAAATCAAATCTCTGGTTTTCAAGGATATATGCTTTTGTTGATTTCAAAGAAAAATGTAAGAGTTTTTAGCTAAAACATGATTTTCAGACAAATACGAAGGGAAAAAGAAAACCGATTTATAGAATTAGAAATTTCCTTCATTTTGCCATCCGATAAATAAACCCTAGCTCTCTATCTTGAGTAAAAATACTGTTAAAAGAAAAAAATGAAACTACTACACCGAGGCCAATGCTTAGCAAGGACCACCAGGGCCCTATAGGTGTGTCTTCGAGGGCCCTAATGGCTTTTTAAAATAGCCTTTTTTATGACCAAATATATTTTCAACCCATATGCCAAATTTCATCTCAATCGGTCCAGCAGGTTTTGTGTGATGGAGCAACAGACAGACAAACAGACACCATTACATTTTTATCTATTATTAGTATTAGATTTTTACATATTAGCTCGATTTAGTTTTGTTCCTGTAATTCACTCTCTAGTTGTTCCTCTCGCATTTGGGGTCTGCAGATTCTCATAGTGATGGCAGAGACACTTTCCTGTTGCAGCAGCACATTCATGCAGGTTCATTCGAAAATTTTCTAGCCTCACAGTTACGGTAAATGTATTCCATTTCACCAATGGTTATATTTGTATGTTAATGACAATCCACTTCTTGTAATTGAACCGTGATTGCTGCGAATCGGCTTCCGCCCTTCATCTTGAATTAAGAATTGTCGTAGGATTATGTTCCATTTGAGTAGAGCGTAGCCGTGCAGTTTCGCGATTCCTGAGTTCATCGTTCCTCTCTCGTTGCCTATCGTCATTTTCTTGTCTGTCTGATTTCTGTGCATAGCTGCCATTCTGTCAGAGAGTGTCTCCTCGTTTTGCTGAGTAGTTACGCTATTTCTCGATGTACTCGATGTCTTGGCCACAGAAGGCCTTCTACCTATTGAAACCTTTCTTTTTCGAGCCATGTTTGGATATCGTTGTGCAAAGTAAAGCTTGTTCGTGGACCATGGAAACGGCTATTTTGAATAATCGATTCAAGTGATCAAAACTATCGATAGAAATCAAAATACATCTCGTATAACGTATTTATTATGGACTCTATGGATTCTTCCATGAATATGTATTATGGATTCGGATGTTTGGCATTGTTGCCTAGGCTACGTGTTGCCTAAATTTCCACTTTTAGTTCACCCAGTCCTTGGCGCCACTTCGATTTAAGTCTTTTCTGTTGTTATTGTAAATAGACGTAGTTAATTGTTGATAACGTGAGACTGTGGTGAATATTCAATAACAATCGAGGAGATATGAATCAATTGATGCTAAGAATATATCTTGCTATTTTTGCTATCAAAACTTTACTTATTAAATGCTAGAGAGGAAATATCTATTACAGGAAATCAGTAAGAGGTTAATGAAACGTTCATCGTGTGCCGACTATGTTGTTTGTCAGAATCCGATTATAATTGGAATGCATTAACCCTGATTTGCCTAAATAAAGAATTCAGAATGCCTTGTATGAACAGAACTTGCTTCGTACCAGGCGGAAAAACAGGGTATGCGTCTACGAGGATCCAAAATAGGAGACTTGGAGTGAAAAATAAGAATCTGTTCATGGCGGCGGTAAGTGCATTCCTTTTACCTACGCTGCAATGATGGCCATTGGAAATACTCATGAAGTCACCTCGCATCATTGTTAAATTTCCATGTAGCCATATTCACGCAGTGCTTAGAAGTTGTGCATTTGTGTGATTAAATTTGGAGAGGTTAAATATACCTGTAGACCGGACGATATTAAAAAAGTGTATAATTCCGTCCCGCATGTAGCAGTACATTTTTTATCCACTACATTATGATTACTTGTAAGTAAAAACCAATTTTCGAATAATTTGCGAAAATAATAACTTACGAAATTTGAAATTCATGGCAAAACCGGTAAGGCGTGTTTAATTACAATCTGTGGACTGTATTTACATTTGAACTTCCGTCTTTCATCACTTTCCAAAAATTTATTTGTTTACGAAATTGTAGACAACAGTTTTTGGCAAAGAGATCCTAATCCATAACATACATTTATGGATTCATCTATCTTATTTGATACGTTCTGGGACTATATTCACCATTTATTCATAGGTTGATTTGCTACAACAATGCTATCGGTCATCAAGGGGACTGCGTACCATAAAACGCTGAATTTTCAGAAATTTCATGATTATTTTTTTCAAAATTAAAAGTTAATCAGTTAATAAACAAATATCGACTGCAGTATTGAGAATGGTCATTTATTTTTCTTTCTAATGGTCTTTTTTGCTACTTGTTATAATTATTATTACCAATTTAAATATTTAAAAAAAGTTTTGTATGCCAGAAAAACGAACTTTACATGTATTCTTATGGAAAGGCATTTACTCGTCTGGATTCGAACATGAGACCATTAGGTAAACAAAACGTAGACATAAACCTTTTGAGTAACATAAATAATTAAGTTACAAAGTTTTACATCATTCCGTGCCGTGTTTTGGCAGTTATAAGTGACCGAAAATTTACGCTTTCTTTATTATACATGGTGTTTCAGGAGGAAAGTTTGAAACTTCTGAAGGAGATAGGGGAGGTGATTTTAAGCATTTTTGATCATAGCTACATGGAGTTGCACCCCCTTAGTTACCGAGCTATGGCAACGTAAACATTTTTTCAGAAGTATTCAGCAATCACAATGAAAATATCCGATTTCAATAACTAGTATCAATCGAGGAGATTTGAAACTTTGCACAGTGGTGCGCAAGATATGTATTTTTCTTGTCCTGCTATCATAAATGCTAACGGTATCTTATATTCAAGATGGCTCTCAAATATTCGTTGAAATTTATTTCCTCAAAAACAAATAATGTACGATAGTGCTCTTATAGGATTGTTTCAAAAGTGGTACAAGTATATTAGTTGCGCTGTGTAAAAAGTAATGTGAAAAATAATTTGTTATTGCACTGTGTTAATCTTGGTTTAACGGCAGCAAGATTTTCCAATTACTAAGTTTTCGATTTCTGATTTAACATTTATTTACAGCTTATTACATTTTCATCGAGAGTTACAATTTCTTATAAAAACGACATCAATATATGTGTAGAAGTTTATTGCATACTTTAACTCCAACCAAAAAAACAAGTTTAAAGCCAGGAGCTTTATTGCACCAGACAATTACTTTGGAAATTATAGGAAAGAGAGGCTACTGGAAATCCAGCATTTGACAGAATTTTTAAAGCTGCGATGATATTGGCGTCAGTGATGCCGGCTTTAGTGAGAAGGATTGCGCTCTCTGAAACAAAAGTTCGAGAAACACTTTGAAATCGTGTTGATGAATTCTCAGATATTGTCATTGTCATGATAAACAAATGTCAACACCATGCTATTTGTACTCATAGTTCACTTACCAATTTTTCCGAGGGCAAGATTTGAGCAGGCGTAGAGAACCAAATAAGTGGGTCCCGTGCCACTGTCTAGTCCAATTATATAATAATTTAATGCCTTGGTGTTAACTGCAAAAAAGAGTAACTTGGTTGTATATTTTAAAATATAAGCAAATTAATTTTTATCACAGCATTTTCTCTGGACAAAAAGACGATAACGCTTAATATAAGGAAATATTGTTGTGAATTGTGTTGCGTGGAACGACATCTTATAAGTGCCGAACTTTTGTGTTGCATTGCTAAGTGTTACTAAATGTACCCAAGCACACTCCAATGTAATTGGTGGTTACCCATACGTTACCAAATATAACCCCGTCTAATGATTTCCCGACGAAATTCCAACATGAAAAGAATACTTTTTCATGAGGGTTCTAGTCACCCTCACTCGAGGTTCCTTAACAAGTATTAAGTGTAACAGAAGCTAAGTTACTTATTCAGGCTATTTTAATGGCTTCGTTATGATAGGAAAAAGTCAACAACCTGTTCTTTATGATTTGAGTCAACTCTTTTCACAAATGGATGGTATTGTAAATTAGTTATAGTGAAAATACCATTCCATATTGCCTGGTAAATGGCATGCACAGTTTATTGATCCGTAGCTATTACAAAGGATCAACAATATTTACCCTACGGAGGAATTCTAAAATGAACCAATATCTCCAAATATTTCCAACTAATATTCGTGGTCTTTTAGCTTGAACATTAATCAGTGTCTTATACTAGGTAACCTAGAAAGATCTTAGGGAAAAAATATAACAAAACCGATGCAAAAATAAAGGCAACTTACATATATTTCGAAGTCGTTCCTGTAAAAGCTCATAAATATTCCTTAGTTCAAATGACCGTGAAAATAATACCTGGTGCTCAGTGGCGTAGATTCCGTCTCAATTATTATGCTAATGAATTATATTGATTTGGCAGAGAAAGAGATTACAATTATGGCAAATGTTTTTAGCAATTAGCAAAATATGGCAAAAACAATTTTTATCGATCGAATTGTTTGAATAAAGGCCTAAACTATGGAAACGGACGTGATTTCCTTTTCCGAATGGCATTGGACGTGTTGACATATTGACTGCATTTCTGACATCTGCGCTTTTATCTTCAACTCCCCACTCCAATTCTTCCAGAACATTAAAAAAAATTTTCTAAGGTAAATGAATTTGTGTCATTCGTCCATACCAATTGAACTAAAATAAATATAACTTCATTTGGATTGGTTGATTACATATTTTAGGATATATAGTGAAGCTGTAGAAGATTTTTCGTGACTAATGAGTGAATGAGCATTTATTAGTTGATATGAAGGCAAAGTAATATATGAGAAAGGCACTACGACACTATGGTTCTCAAATATTTCGATGAATAAATATGTGACAAATATATATTATGGTTATTCCTATAAAATATGGTTGGATATATGAAGTTGCGAAGACAGTTGTATGCCGATGATACCTTGCGATCAGAGTAACCAGAGGGACAACAGATTCTTCTGAATGGTAGAGGCGTGCAATTTCCGATCAACTCCCGCTCAACCCGCATTGCCGCGTACCTCTTTTTTATGTACCTGTTCTATCCATTCACCCTTTCACTCTCATAAATTTGAAAACAAATCGAAAAATTAATATAGCGATAAGTTATGTAAGGCGGGAAGGGGTAATTATTTCAGCCACCTTCTTCCACAAAAAATATCAGCTCCAATCGTTTCACGACGATAACCTCTACTCAAAACTTTGTTTCGACCTGGTTATTTGCAACCTTTAGCCAAAACAATGCCCCAGTTTGGGCTTCAGTGGTTTATGATTCTCTTCAGTAGGTGTAGATAAAGCTAATCGTCTCTTTCGGTGTATCAACACCAGTTTAATGGTGCAAGTCAATTGAACTAAAATAAATATAATGAAAGGGAAGAGGTCAATGGAGAGTCGTCAATCGAATAGCTTAGGTAACAGTATCAATTAATAATAAGTATGCCATATTTCCGCTTAATATTGAGAAAAAAGTGTTTAGTCTTAGAAATGAAAATAACTAATTTTTTTTGTATCTACCGGCTTTTCTTATCCTTCTACATAAGCAAGATATCGCAAGATGATTTTTTAAGAAAATATTTTGAACAGTTCATTTATAACCTTAGAAATTGGATAATATGAGCATAAATACATGCAGGAAAGAACAAGCCTAAGGCGCAAATTAGACCCCTTTTTATGTCTGTCTCGATGCAGCCCGCCTCTTTTAAATATTTTCATGGCTAGTGTAAGATGTTTGTTGCAATGGCTCCGTAACTAACGAGTTTCGACCCAATCAATATTGATGACACAAAAATAGTTAAAATCAACTTACTCTACTTCCTCTAGAAGTTACGCACTTTTCTTAGGAATCACCCTGTACATAAGTACAAAACGCTTCCAAAAATTCCTCACGACTCGATTTTTATTAACATAACACCAACTTTTAGTAATTCATTGCAATTTTTTTTCATTTCGAACATGTAAAAAACCTCAACAAGACCATTACATTTGTTGCTCCAAATTCAGTCACACTAACGGTGATACACGCATCCACCGGGTAAAGATATCTAGATGTAATGGCTCACCGCGGGGTTTCTACTAGCAGATATCACGTACATCATAGTCTACTAGTTTCCAGAGGCGCGCAAATGCTGAAAGATAAATCGTGGAGACAAATGTCAAACATATACAGAAATGAGCGTCATCTAGGGAGTAGAAATTGTAGTGTGCACCAGTTCTCTTTCCCTGACTGATACCAAAATCTTGGTATATCACGAGTGGCATAAACGTGCAATAAATTTGGCTTCAATGAAGTTCTTGTGACTGGTTTACGGTAAAAGTATGAGAGACACAGTTATTTAAATGGTGAGCAAAGAAAAATTTCGGAACACTAAAAGGATGCTAATCACAAGAAAAAGGTCCAGGAATACATACAAAACAAATTGGAAATAATAAAAACCAATGAAATACAACAGTGAACAAGAAAATCTACCAGGAAGTAAGGGAACTGGAATAGGATACGAAAGGATGGATGTACACATTCAACCAAACTTGGTATTGGACGATCAATTGTAAGCGGTAATATGGAGAAAAATCCGATCAAGGGATTGGGGTAATCTAAAGGGAAGAGGTCAATGAGATTCCATCCAACGGGCTGATTTTGCAACTTCATGCGCTCTGAACGTAGAACTAATTTGAGGATCAATTTTCCTCTAAAAATTTTGTTTATTTTTGAGATTTTCACTCAGGTCATCCGGATGGAATATCATTATGTCTGAATTTAATTATGGCTAGCGTGGAAGAAAGGATGTCAGAATTCCGTTATTCTTGATACTGAGAACAGAGGAGAATAAGACGATGGTCCTGACTAAGAGAGAGAGAGTGGAGCAGGCTACGATGAGGGATGGTGGCCATTTGTACAGAGTGCTGAGGTACACATTGCACGGGCTAATGAAGAAAATGATGCATACTCCACAAAGAGGATGGAAATTATGATTAGCGGCATATAATGGTGGAGGTTTGCTGGTAGGATAATTACGGATTTTTTAAAATTATAGGGTAATGATGGTACAAAATTATTTTTATTTTTTGGCTCATATTCTTTTGAATTTTTGCATAGATTTGAAGGCACTAGTGAGAGTGTAAGATAGGTTTGAACAGCGATATAAGCTACGAGAGGTGAAGTTTACCTCCATGAGTGTGACAAAGCTTTGCAAAGCGCCTTTGAGAGACTGAAAAATGGTTTAAAATTATACATTATAAATTATTTTATATATAATTTTTCTCAGGGTAGAGAGACTGATAAGAATCATTCAAAATTTTCTCTAGCTAAAATTGACGTTATTTTTCAAAGATTGAAGAATTTTTGAGGGTATCGAATAAATTGCTAATGGTGCAGTATCGGACAGAGAGGAAACACTTTTGAGATCATTTGGCTTAGAAGAATACCAGCTGATATAAGTTTTTGCTGGTGTAAATGAACTGAGCTGACAAACTGATGATGGGTAAAAGTAATATTAGGAAAGAGAAAATAGAAGAAATGTGAGCATTAAAATTTAGTGTAATGCGTTAAGCTAAAATGCTGTTATTTAGAGGTATATATCATATGTAGAGACCAAGAAAGAAAAATTCATCCATGTTTTCATAAAACCCAGAGAACTTATGGCATAGGAACGGAATACTTCAAAATATACTGAGGGACAATTACATATTTCAGGAGCTACATTATGTTCGAATGTGAAAATACCAACAAAGATAAGTACAATTGAGTCACTTTTTATCATAATCAATAAGGTATACCACATTTATTTGTACATAAGCAATATATCGAGACAATTTTAATTAGTAATAATCGAAGTCTTATAAATGTGTAATACAATACAAATAACTTTGCTGGTATTGCGTTTCAACTACGTGCAAACTGCTGCTTTAAATGGTAAAACACTCCGTATCAAGACACAATAACCATAAAAAATGGCGAAAGTTTCATTACTAATATTACCATAATTACTTACTTCCATCTGTGAGAGTAAAAGTGAGGAAACTTGTCGCAGAAGTGGTCGGCCCGGTAGTCGCACCGGCATCAATTGTTCCAGAAACCCTCACCCCTGCATTCGTTCTGAAATACATATTATTACAAAGTGTCAAATTAAGCGTTAAATAAAAATTGCTCTCATAGAAGATGAATCAAATTTTTAGAAATTTTTTATATCCAGAATTTATTTCTCACGCATAATCGATTGATGATGTTCTTTTTTCTATGACAAACACTCTTGATTAACATGAAATTTCATGAGTCTTTTGTTTAATCATGTTGAGTCAACGTTTTATACCGAGTACTTATCATATGCATTTTGTTAAAATACTGCTTAACTATTACTCATTATTTGTACCATCTCCACTGAAAATCAAGTAGCATTAGCTGGATGCAGTTTGTTTGAAGGAGGTATCATTTAAAAAAACTGACGTTCATCACATTCTGTGAGAGAAACCGTGGGAGAGTCATCAGGCAATTTACATTACCATGGTAGGGGATGGTGACTCATGGAAAACGAAGAGAATAGAACTTTAGCTATTGAATTGTTTTGATTTTTCCAGGTATATTTGTATGGAAATATTACTTTGATTAAAGTAAATATTGTTATTACTGGTGACTTCGAATAATTTGCTTAAGCACAATATTCTTTGGAAATTAACTTCTCTCTATTTGTCTGTATCGGTCTCCTATTATCACTTCTTTTTGCTTGATTGAGCAATAAGCGAGGCGGTATAAAAAGACCGTTTACCGCCAAAATAGACGAGGGAATAAATGTAATGTTGCCGAAATTTATATCCTATAGCTGAATGGAATATTTGATCGATCATTTTGCAAGTAATTCAATGATGTAAAAGAAAGCATGAGATGTTTTTAATCAAGTGAATATGCGTAAAAAGTTTCCTCCGAATGCGTAAGTTTTAATTAAATATTCACTTTCCTCAATTTATCATTATGTAAAGTAAGAAATCGAATACAATAATTGATTTTTAGGGACACAAAAATTATTGGAATACATATGTCGATGGTTTTTAACAAATTTACTTTTAGAAGTAATTACGACGTAATCATTTCTTGACTGAAAAAAAAACTTAGCTTGATATACATCATAACTTGGTCTCCTCATCACTCACCAATGTACGTCTTCTTTAGTATCAATCAGTATCAATCTATTTGATGATTCCAAAAGTCTTATTTTTGTTTATGGGAGACAAAGACGGAGATGTGAATTAAAATGAGCATATACCCTAACAAGTGACTTACACACAGTTTAAATTACCCGAAATGGTTTGTCAATTACCGCCATTCCTTCATATAATTCCCAATTGTGTATACTGAACTTATAAATTTAGAAGTAAACCATCTAGAATTTATTATGTTTACTTCCTTTTCCGCATGTAAGTGAGGTAGTATTATGAGCCTGTGTAATTTATCTGCCCTATAAGTGTTTCATTTCCTACATAAAAAGCCTTTGAAACAAGTCCCATTTATTATTGTAAAATATTATTTTACTTACACTACTTTTATTATTATTATAATTTTTGCTGTAGTTAAGATATTTTTGATGTCATATTCTTTGAAAATTCCTAACTTCCATCCTTTACTTTCTGTTTTTATGAAAATGCTAGAGTATGTAGCCATTTTTAGGAAACTAGGACTGACACAATGAGACTAATTTCTAGAAAACGGTATAAATATGAATGTAACATGGAAATTTCCCACATAAATTCAATGTTCATACTTATTAAAGTGACATTGAAAATATGTGGATGCGAAGTGTTGAGCCAATAAATGTTTTAGTCAGCATTCAAGTTCATTTTATCCATCCTAATTATGATAAGCTTTTCCGTAGTTTGTTCATATTCGGCGTATTTATGATAATATATAAATAATCCGCCACACTGTATGTCTAGCCATAAATATATGACTGATTCATTATCTATTGCCCCAAAACTACATGAGTATAACAGTAAAAAAATATACTTACATTTTAAACGAGTTACTTACATTTTCTTTTTCCCTCCTATGCTGACCGCGTACCTAGAATTCGCCACCAGTTGAGTAATAGTGTAAGTGATACACGTCCATCCATGGGTATGGATGGATTTACTTCGAGCATATTCCCTCCAAGTGGCGACCAACTAAAAAAATTGACGAAGCACTTTTGAGCATGTAATCGATATATTTTACTTCTTAAAATGTGTTTTCCTTGAATGATGAAATGTTTTCATGACACAAAATCTATGCCAACATACCTTCACTTTACCAAACCTTGTGCTGTGCTCGCTTTCTACCCTTGATGCCTCACATCACATAGTGCTCATAATCAAATTATTCGAAATAATATTTTGTGTGGCGATATTTTGAAAGAAACATGTTATAGTCGTACTGAACTAAAATGAATAACCTGCTCTAGTGCCAATTAAATTGAAGAAGAATAAATGATGAAAAAGAAAGAGCTGGTGAAAATGTTATTTGTTAAAAACTCGAGGTTTTACCAGCTAAACTGAAAACTAAAGGAAAACCTGCTTCTTGGAATTATTCTGATGGAAGGAGCCTCTCGAAATATTTAGAAGAGTGCAAATCTACAAATCAAGGAACACTAATGAGTCCTACATTGAGAAAATCAGGCAAAAGTAAAGGGAAAAAGCAAATATGAAAATAGAAGTTATGAAAATCGGTTGACGAACTGAGGTAAAGAAGATGAAGACTCGTAATTGCCTTTACCGAGATTTTATGTTATCTAGTGCTCCAAGTAATTTATCATACAACTTTAAAATAAACTCTCCAAACAAATGAGGATAGAATGAGAAAATGCCCAATAATGAAATATTAATATCAGGAAATGATAAATATAATAGTTTGTCACCTTCATATTCTATAATATGTTAATAAAGACATTAAACTGTTTCTATATAACAGTTGAGGCACCTCCTAAGAGTTATGCGGTAGTATAAAATCATGCTTTAAGTAGAAAGTTATTATTTTAGAAGAAAGTTATTATTTTGTTACATTTTAAAGTAAGGTGTATTCGCAAATCTTAAAAAATTAATAACTTCAAGATTAATTTTCCCACGATTGAATACTTAATGGATGCAAATATTGCATTGCTTATTTTAATAAAAAATTTATCGATTTAGTTTCACTTATTATGTACTTACTTGTGCCAGTGTAAGTCCGGCCGGTGTTGTGGTTGAGGCTAATGTTGTAGGGCAGTTACCTAAGCTTAATTGTTGTCCAGAACACGATGAAACAAACAGAGCGATTGATAATGAAATGATTCCGAATTTATTGATCTTCATTATCAGCGGTTTTTTTCCGGCAGCCACCAGATGGGAAATCTCGGTAGTCTAGCTGCTGAGAAGAATTATTACGTAAAGATATTATTGCATAATACTAGCAGCACAAGCCAATTCCAATGCTTATTGATTTATCTGTTTACATTTATATGTCTTTCAAATTATAAATACAATCAAAATATCAGTAAAGTATATGAGGCAAATATGATTGATATAAATATTTGGAATATGTAGAAATGGCTTACTGAGATAAGATACGAGTGAGGAGCTAATGAAAAAAGTCGAATCATGACTTCACTTGGTGACGAATCGAATTTTTCTTAACCGTACAAATAGAGCTATCATGAACGTAAAAAAAATATATGCTGGTAATATCCATCACTTAATAATTTGTTGTGAATTGGTCAACTCATCACTGTAGAGATTTTATTAGTGCTTAATTATAAAAAATGTTGCACAAATATGCATTTAAAAGAGTGGTGGGTATAGCAAAGGCGGGGTTGTAATGAGAGACTAGTCGTTCAACCGACTTCAAATCTGATAGGAGGTCCATCATTCATAACGTTGTGCTCCTGTGTAGTACATTGGATTAAGGGATGGAATGGTGTGGAAAAGATTTTCAATGATTGCCGAATTGAAGGATTGTAAAAGCAGTTTGAATTGGAAAACCTTACATGCACATTCAAATCCTATACTCCTCTCCGTAGAGCAACTCTCGTAACGTGAAGTCTTACAATTGAAGTGTTAGAAGACGATTAGATGGCAACTTCTTAAATGTATTCTAAGTAAGACTTATCTATGAGTAGAGGAGCTTGTACGAGCTCTATCTGGTATAAACATCCGTGAGGAGGACTCAAATCGAATGGAGGCGAATTTTATATCATAATCCTAAGTGTTGAATCTCCATCAAAGTGACTATAAAATAGTTGGAGCGAGAGAAGGCCGCAGTGGCTTTCAAACATGCTAGAGCTTCTTCCGGAGTAGAGTTGGTCAAAGTTAATTTACAGCAGCTTCTTCTCTATTTAGGGCGTCTTTAGGTCAGGAGTCATGTCGGTCCAAATTTGGCCGGAATATATCGGCAGGATGTTGGCGCTAAAACACCTTCTCGAGTCGGTCCTGCGTTTTTATCGATTGAGTGGTTGAAGAGTCTTTTCCATGTCGTGGCCAGCAAGTACCCGTCCTCCGTGTTGCTGTGCTCCGGGTTTTCATTATTTCAATCGCCTCTTGTATTACTCTGAAAAAATATTTCCTTTCCTTAACGATCACCTTGGTGTTTTATGAGCAAATTCTGATCCCCGGTTCAGATCAAGTATACTTTGCGATGGCTGAGAGTCGGAAATCCTTCTTCTTTATAGCTCTCTCGAGCTCTTTCATTCTTTATTTCACCATCCAGTCTGTCTGGCCGATATACTCTTTATCATAGGAGCACTCATCTTCGTAAACTACGTCATGCCATTGTGGTGAGAGGCGTTCTTTAGGTTTTGATAAGATGTCCCCTGTCTCTCCAACTGCCATGGTCCTGGTTTTAACCTTATGCTTTTTCCGAATCCTGTCTATTCTTACAGATATGCCTACTACGTATGGTATAAAAGTAATGGATTCTGGTTTCTCCTGTCCAAATTTTGTTTCAAATGTTAGTATCCTTCCTTGAGTCGCCTCTCTTTCTCGAAGGTCCTTATCAGGACTAATCTTCAATGGTAGCTATTCTTCCTCAAGGCTGCCATCAGGTGTTCCTTCTCCTCGAGCAATTAATCCAAGTCCAAGATGGTGAGGGCATGGTGTATGAAATATGGTTTGCTGATGGAATAGCCTCCCAGCAATTATGCCATTAAAATGTCTCACGGAGTA
This sequence comes from Ceriagrion tenellum, assembly GCA_963169105.1. Taxonomy (NCBI): domain Eukaryota; kingdom Metazoa; phylum Arthropoda; class Insecta; order Odonata; family Coenagrionidae; genus Ceriagrion; species Ceriagrion tenellum. The sequence goes on along the minus strand of OY720633.1, from coordinate 28,360,832 downwards.
AATACTAAATACAGTAATATTTCAGGGAAATAAAATGCCTAAATCAATGGTGTACGCATCGAATTTGTGGAATTAAAACATGTTGAAAGACACTAATTGAGTAGTTTCTATGCCAGACTAAAGGTATGTGGACTACTCCATTTCTCGGCCAAGTCAGTTTTTAGCACTATACACGTCGCACTAACTTTATACGCAAAATTCTTGAACTTTTTATTAAGATTAAATCCATATATTCTCTGTCTGTCTGTGGACAGTCTGCCAAAATCTATTCCCATAAGGAAATACACGTATTGAGGTGTATTGGCCTATTATCTCGGGGATTTTTTCTTTCGGATTTAAAAATGAGAACTACAAGTCATTCAAAGTTGAGACGAACGTAAGACATAATAAAGATTTATGTAATTTCAAGCACAATCTGTTTCCGCTTGAATTAGTGAAATGCTGGAAGAATTTTCGTAAAATTCTGCAAATTACGTTTTTCGGAAATACTTGCATATGTACACGAATTGTACAATGTATTATTTTTTAAATTTTAAACTTTAATTTTTTAGCATAATATCCGATTTGACATTTTCAGTTTTATCTTAAATATTTAATGACAAATTTATGGTCTGATTAGCACTTTATGGCCATTCAAGTGTAGTACAGCACCTGACTCGAGGCAAAATTTTATATCTGTAATCATCCTAGGATGGATCAAAATATATGATCAATTATGCGTAAAATATATGTTTATACACTCATAAACACTCTGAAATGCCATCCTATCTCCAGAGGCAACAGGACAGGTAAAGGATGATGTGGTTCGTGGGACCAAAATTGTGTTTGGAAATTGTTACAGGACAATATAACACAACAGCTTATACTAAAATGTATTGTTACCGAAAAACAAAAGGAAAAATAAAGGAAATACGTAAAAAGAACTTTCAGGAAGTAAGGGAACTAGAATTGAATAGGACAGATTGGAGCACTGCAGTCAACCAATCTTGAGGTTGAACTACTAATGAATGACTGTTGCCGAAACTTACAGGCAATATGAAAGCGATTCTTTTTTTAAATCCATGAAAAAGCTGCACACATTTATCGCTGTTTCGTATGGCAGAGGCAAGTCAGGAGCAAGTGACAAGTCTTAATACAGTTTATGGAATGAAAGCTGGGTTGTGAATTCTTGTAAGAAAGTCTTGTCAAAATATAAATTCTGCGATATTTCACGATTTTTTCTATTTGATGAGAAATCAGCTCGTTGTCAGACTGGCAAATTTGTTCTCTTCACAGTACTATTGTATATTTTTGTCGACCACAATATTACTTTTAACAGGCCAAAGACTTACATTATTGTTGACATAAAGCTGCTTCGTTGTAAAACCAGATGTCTATTGGCTCAGTTCATGACAAACCCGATAAATGGGAACAAACTCTTTTCACTGGCTGTAGACGGAGAGAGTAAGTACCTGGTGAATGGTTTTTATTTCACTTATAAAAACCTCATTTGTTCTGAGAATGGTCGTTTTTGCCGAACACGTCATGATGAAACTATTGAAGCCTAACCTTAAAAAAAGGTGGCAGCTTAGACACAGGTATTTTATTTATCTTCAATAACGCTTGCAAAGCAACTAAAGGGTGCTGATGTCACGTTGCTGGGAACTTTGAGCTGAATAAGAGAAGTTCCTAAAGAAGTAATATACGAGAGAAAAATGGCATCCAACAATTTTTTAGAAATGAAGATGATGGCAATGTGCTTGCTGTTTCAAGACCATAAAATAAGAACAAGGTTACTCTTAGCTCCTTCAATACCGTTGTGGATTTCACTAACAACGAGAAAACAGAACATAAAACTGACAAAAAACAATAAAACAATGTCAATCAGATTGGTAATGGAGACAGAAAGGCCAAAATGGGGCACTTGTGTTCGGCTATCAAGTTATTTCGTTCATAGTTTGTAGTTCAACTATCAAGAGCAACTTGACTGTGAGTCAGCCTGAGCATAAGATTTCTTCACACACATCAGCAACGTGGTGATATCTAATTCAATCGGATAAATAGGCTTAAGGCTGTTTTTAATCCATAAATTACTACTCCCATTATAATTTCATGATTTAGAACACCATAGCTTGCATAGTCGTTTTAGACTAACTGTAATATATTAGACCATGCAACTGTTGAATCTTTTCCTAGAGCTGACACACGGCAATGAATCGTTTTATATTAAATGTGTTACATAATCCTTGCAAGATTGCTCTAGTTGCATGTGAAAATATTGGGATTTTTTCGCATGTAAATCATTTTCAAGATAAAAAATTTCCAATAACTTTCATCTAGGTCAAGCTTGATTTTAAATTCTAGTTGATAGTGTCTTATTCCTTTCACTGCTTTTAAATTATGATATGACGAAGCGTATTTTACGAAAAAAATTCTCGAAAATGTCGCTTTATTTTGATTAATAACCTATAAATCTTAAAATATTTGTTGCGAAGAAGGGAAGGTTTTAGGAAAACTTATGAGTTCTGAAGGCATTATACACTCTTAGCAATATATTTTGAGAGGAACTCGGGGGAAAAATACTTGCACGAAGAATACAAGAAAAATAATCATACAACTTTTCACTCTTAGTTTCGGCTACAACCTCACATTTTGAGCAATTTTGAAGCTTTCGCAATCGGCTTATTTATTTTCGTGTTTGAAAATGAAGAGGTTTTTATCAGAAAAAAAAGTCACCACAACTTAAAACGCCTCATCTTACGTCGTTATTACGAAGCCGCGGTTGTAAAATTTGTGAGTCAATGATTTTATCGTCTCATTTGCCATGTTTTTTTACCACAAATGTGGCCCTAAATTCAGCCCAATTCATAGAAACAATAAAGTCTAACATAGCACGGCCTCAGAAGACGCGGTGCTCTGAATCAGTTTTTTTCACAATCGCATGCGATCGAAGTTACACTGGAGGAAAGACGTGTTTGATAATGTCGCTTTCACATTTCTCCCGTTCTCAAGAACCGCTCAGTTTAATATCGCCAGTTCCTTTCCGTGCTCATTCAGAATGTTAGTTAAAGCCGCATCTGGATTGGCTACAATGAATGGAATCCATTTCTATACATTTTAAATGCTAACAATGTTATGGTTTTTTACTAAGTTCAAGCATAATCGGCTTATAAACTAATAATAAAGCAAAATTAATTATTATGTGTTTTGATGGAGTAGTGGAACCCCCAATTTTACTTTTCATATTTGTTTAGAATGAGCAATTATACGAGAGGCGATGACTTCAGGGAATCTGACCTCGCGCGATATGACGATTTCGATAGAGGATTTAAGTATTTTGCCATTTTGTCTTATATCCAGATACTCAAAAAAGCCCTTTGTTTCACACTTACAATTTTTATGGCAAAATATTTTCCGTATTGTCAGTTATTATTTTTAGGTGCCATATAATAAGAGGGGATGATGGGTGAATAGAGAGTGTACTGCTATGCAATGCTCGGGTGGAATTATTTTTACGATATCCGCATAATAATTCAGAAAAATTTTCGATGACCAGGTCAACATTTACGCCAGCAGTGGTAATGATTCATTCCGGGGTGGCGTATTTAAAGACATGTGCCAGTGGAACCACATAAAAAACTCCCCCCGTGAAGCCTCAAAAAAGTCACCCATTATCTCTAAAAGATACACAAAGTAATTTTAATACGAATGCGTAATATAAAAGGAATTAATTTTCACTTTAAATAACTTATATTTTTATCTAATGACCTCACACTGCTGATAGTTTTGTAAATAAAAAAGAATCAAATTGGATCCTTAAAGAGTGAGATATCTATGCACATTGAAATTCTATGAGCATCATATATCAAATGAATGATATCTTTCTTGTTCTCTTTGCTCTCGAAAGTATTGATATTATGCTGTGAAAATATTATTTCAGCGTCATTTTGTCTTTATTTTAAAATACTGTTGTTTGGCTTTAGTTCACGGTAAAAATTATAACTTCTAGTGATTTATACAAAATATACCAATGAGTTTATTTTTGTTTCACACAATAATTGATAGGACAAAGGAGCGCAAAATCATTTTTTATTAAATAAAAGAACTAAATTTGAAATTTGGCATTATTAACTGGACTGAAAAAAAAAGAAATAGATCGAGGTTTCAATGATATTTTTTATTCGACGCATCACTAAATGTTAATATTTTCCTATTTATGAAATGAAAGTTAAAAACCAAACAGAACTAATTTCAAAAATGGTAAACGGTAAGGGGCGTGGTCCGAAATCATACCATTGCATCTAAATATTTCGTTGTTTAATCTATAGCGGATATTGCTTTTGCGGTGTGACCTTGAGCCAAATTAGCTTAATACAAATTCCCAATGCAACAGCGCAAATACCTGTTGAGAATTTGAAGTTTAAAATGCCTGTTCTGTAACTGCTGTGCAGGCCATTGCATGCCGATATATTTGTATTTGACCCTATAATATCCATCGCCACCAAAGTGAATGGAATATATAGCCCTAAGCGTTTAGTAATCATGATGTTTAATGGTTAAAATTTCATTTGAAGTTATCTCCTATTGACTTAAATAAAACGAATCTTTAAGATATTATCAAAAACTTCTTTACATAATTAACTGAAAGGAGTCAAGAAATTCCAGGAAAGTAGCCAGTATGCTGGAAAGACTTTCCCTAGAAAGTAATTGAAAGAGGTTAACCATGGTGGAATACTTTAGTGGTCCGTTTTTGGGAATTTTTAAAAATTAATGCATACAACTTGTTAGAATTTAACGTAAGGAGCTTTAAAATTTACTATGTCTAGCAACTTCTAAGATCACACAAATACAAAGCAAGCAGCCATTTCCTAATCGCGTCTCGGAAATAGATCTTTGACGTACACATTCCTATGAAAACAAATCTCTCTGGCTCAAGCTACAAGATTTACTCTCAAGAGAAGGAATAAACTAGTGAGGACTCACCGATTAATACACAACTCCTCACCGATCAGTAATATCTTCTCTGCAGGAAGATAAGAAGAGGACTCAGTAGTGCAGAAAAAGTTTCTCCTTTTATAAGAGTGCGTTGCAAATAATGACGTCATAAATACCCTATCGGTAATTAAAGACGGCAATGCATGGTGTAAGCTCGGACATAACTTGTTTCTCGACTTTGGATTTCGCCGAAAACTTGATGGAATAATCGTGTACAAGAGGCTATGCCGATTATATGTCCAGACCAAAATTGGCAACCATGCTCTCATGTTAGTGAAATTTGGCTGTGGAATTTATGGAGTAACGGTCAATGTGTGACCACAGTTAATGGCATTGGATTTATTTCAGGATACGACGGTGCTATAAAGCTTTTACCGAGGTTTTTTAGGTTACCACTTCAATTTTCTGGTTAAGAACACAATTTAAAGCTCATTTTATTAATCAATTATTAACGATTTCTTGGAGCAATAACTTTTTATATGTCATGCCAGGAATAATAATTCCCACTGCTTTAATTTCTTAATTTGCTAAAAGAAAGTATCCATAAAAGCATTGCCGAGAAATTAATTTTATTTCTCTCTTGGGTCAATCGATCATGATTTTATATCTTAAAATACCTTTCTTTTATTTACATCCGAAAAGAGATTTCATGTCATGTGAGTAGTTCATGTTAAAGCATTGCATTTAAAAGCAAAATCTAATCCGATTGTCTTAGTGAAGTGCTTCTAATTTTTGATATTCAAAAATACGTGTATAATATGGATGTATAAAATATAATTATTCTGTGACGTAAATGATGATAATTATTTCATTACTATAAAATCTACATTGATAAATAACCTTATTTTTTATTGACATCAATCAATATTAATGCTTACATTTTTTGGCAGTATACATGTCTTTTTTCACATAATTGCACGAAGCATTTGTATTCTATACCTACACATTTTTAGTTTAAAAATGAGAGACTTATGATGACCTCAACCTCAACCCGACATTGAACGAGTCATACGCTTTTAAATTAAAACGTCGATTCAAGCCACTTTATTTTCATCGGTTTTCACAATATGTTGAGTGCTTAAAAACATCTATATATAATCTCACGCTACTCAACATTAACTAGGAGCACCAATAGAAATTATATTGTGACGTTTTTTCGGGAGTAAATTTAAGTTTCATACAATTAAACCCCTAGATTGGGGTATTTGAATGAAGAAAATATGTCTTGTTAATGGTCATTATTCGGTTTTTAGATCACAAGTATTTCTGAAGAAAATGTAAATTAATTATGTGAAACCATGCTTTAGTCATCACTCGGAAGCGGTTAATTTAGATTCTCCAGCATCAAACTAAGCCACAGTAGCCGTAAACTAATTTGGTAATGGTGCATTTTACTACAAGCCCAGAAAAAATAAAACACACTCAATCCACATCGTAAAAGCTTCCATCGCAAGGTCCACTATAGCTTCTATTGCAGTAAACGTTTACGTAAATGTCATGAATTAAAAATCTTTATCCTCATCTTTCAGATAAAATGTGTAGGTATATGAAATAACATGCATAGCCAAGGAAACAAAAACAATCTGCCATGGTTTTTATTGAATAACTTCTAAATTTTTAAAGTTTGTTAATATTCTTATGCTATACAATCTGCTCCAAAGTTAAAGTTGAGAGAACCAGTAGGAAATCCAAGTGTTGATAATGCAGTCAACCCCGCTATGATATTAGCCTCTGTTGTACCAGATTTTGTGAGAAGTATTGCACTCTCTGAAAGTAAATGTATAACAAATAAGAGGTATTCACCAAGCTTTTTGGCACGAACAATTAAAACTTTGAATAAAAAGTAATTTAATTTAAAAATTCTCCTTCTTTTGAAAAACTTCAGTATTATAGTATTTATATAGTTTCAATTTCAAAATTACTCACCTACTTTACCCAGACCTAAATTTTGGCAAGCATACAGAACTAAATAAGTTGGCGCCGTGCCACTGTCCAGCGCAATGACGTAGTAGTTTAATGCCTTGGTAAAAACTACAAAGAAAAACTGTTATTAATCTTTTAAAGGAAAAAATGTAACAGTTAAATTTTATTTGAATGTAGTGAGGTAGCATTTAGTTACAGAAAAATTAACTGACACATACTTTTCCCAAATTTTTTGCAGCATATATAATTGTTGGATCCTCCATTGAGTTAAGGGTTGTATGCCATAAGCGTGTGACCCGAGTAAATTTTGATTGGAATTTTTGCAGCAAAGTTAAATGTTGCACAAACACTAATACTTATTGACTGATTGGATATAGGAATATGGAAATAGTACATAGCAAAATGGAATTAATGAATGATGATTTTTATCTTACAAGAGTCATTGACTTAAAAAACTGTATGAAGGAAACTTTAAGGGAAAATATATAGGAAATACACAGGTCATAATACTCAATTTAATTTTAATTAATGAAACAGATGGTCACTATTGCATTTGGGAGATTTTAACAGGCGTTTTTTAGAGCTTGGTAATGAATGGCGATACAAACTCTTGTAAGCAGAGCGAAAATTGCTTATAAATCCCTCCACCCTGCCATAAGCAAAGCATGTTCCTCCATAAATGCTCTGATTTCATGGTAACGGGGTGTTTTTTATAGCATGATTGCATTGATTTTGTCTGATGTGAGATTGAGAGAGCAATGGTGGACTTTTTTTGGCCCCAAGAGTATATCTAGGAATAAAATGGCTTCCAAGAAAGAGAAAAGTGTACTGAAAAATTATTAAAAAAGTGGTTAGCTTGTTAGAGAGCTAGGTGAGTGTACTTCTCGAAGATGAGAAAATTAGACAAATATGCGAGATGTAGGATTGTGGCAGACGCATGGGGGAACATGAAACCAAATGATCGTAGAATCTAGAGAAAAGGCTTATAGTAAATGAGTATTTGATAAAATGAAAGATTTTGCTTGAAAAAATGAAGGACTAAAAATTTGGACGAAAGAAATGAAATGTGCACACGTGAGATATGTTGAAGCCAAACATGTGGTCGAGAGGGAAAGTATGTACTGTTAAATTAGACAGAAAAAAATTAATGCAAAGTCGTTGTGAAAGAGAGTTAAAAAAAAACTCGAGGAAATGAGTTATAAGATCGACTTATTGTGTAAATGCATTAAAGCACAAGGTTGTGCAGCTTGTAAGGTATGGACAAGTAAAATTGACATTAAATGAGAGATCATCAAGACAAATTCAAACGTGGATCCTCAGGGCAGGAAAAAAAGAGGAAGGCCCAGAATAGGATTAGATTTTTGGGGAGGAGACCGACTGCTAAGGTCATTTTCCCCATTGGAGATATGTAAGGGAAGAAGGGTGGATAGAAACCCGGTGTCGGAATTAGCCTGCTCTATACGAAAGGCTCCAAGGGGACCTCGGTTTAACGTCTCATCCGACAGACGGAGTGCAGTAATTGAAGTGCCCTCCAAAAGACTCTCAAGTAGGGATCGGGTTCCCTCTGAGAAATATCCTCCTTAACAGGGATATGAACCTTAGCCGCCCGTATGGTTAGTCAGTACTCTAGCCACCACATCAACTCGATCCCCCCAAAATAGGTTAGAGAAAGGGGTTAGTAAATGCATACAGAGAAAAACTATTACCAGATTGCCTGTGGATAAACAGAAAGCAATGGCGGACAGGCATCTGAAGACGTCATAGAACGCTTAATATAGCACTTATATGAGAACAGAAGTGGTTAGAGCGCGTGAGATGGAAACATTGTGAAGTGAAAGGATTTTTTAAAGATTCTTCAATAATGGTTCAGGATAAAAGGATATGATAGTTGAGGGATAGTATGCAATTACGTCAACACTTTAAAGAGAATAAGTGAGCATGAGTTGGTAATGGCAAAGAGAATATTTATAAAAATGGAAAGATAGCTGGCGTATATAGGATTTCCAGTGAAGTTGTGAGAAAATGTTAGTTTATTGAAGCTTTCGGGAATTAAACATTTTATTTTCAAACGCTTCCGTTATTCCTTTGGAATTGGGGGAATAGGGGCAGAGCTCTATCACACAAAGCGATGACCGACCCTAAAAATTAGAGCAAAATTAAATCATGGGGTTGACTCATTGTCCACTTAGCAGCTACTGCAACGCAACAAGCTTTAAATGTATATATTTTTGATTTCGTGCATAATAATATTGAATTAAGAATGTGTTTTTCTGCCGATTTTCAAATATTTAGTGGTAGTAATAGCTGAAAACGCGTTAGTATATTGTTTCCATTGACCAATATGTCCCGTCATTTCGCTCTTATGGAATATAAGAAAGTGAGCTACTACTTTTATCACGAAGCTTTTGGTGTAGGTAAACATGGTGAGTCCCTCAGCCTCAAGAGGAATCTTTCCACTTTGATTCAAACAAAGTAACCAGATGCACCCAAATAAATTTACACCCGCATGTATTGATGCAATGCAAAGTATTGCGACGCAATGAATGCCATTGAAAGAATAAAGTAAAATTTCTCGGAGGCCATACAGCATTTATGTGTGACCGTGACCTAAAATATTAACTTTTCTATCTAAATGATTTTGATAGGCCTGGGTCTAGCCGTAGAAGTTAGTACCATGTAGGGAGAGGTGGAAGGCGGTAGGGTGGTGGATGCATAACGAAGTACTTTTGGCAATTACTCAATACAAGTACATGCTCCTAAAAGTCTATGAACGCAACCTTTTCAAATAATTTCCTTTTCTTTATAAAAAGGCAGATAGGAAGGAAATATGAAGCGAAAGAGAATGGAAACTATCACAATTACTGAAGGCGTTGAATATTAACCCTGTCTCAGAACTGTAAAAAGAGGTGAGTCTCGTGATTTCTCACCAGGAATAATTGAAAATATATGACTAATGAACGGTATATGTGAATAACTCACTGTTTGTTTTATTCGAGAAATTGGGGACAACCTTTGATCAATTGAAATAGAAAAATTTGCTTTGACTGATGGAAAGAATGAAATACAGCGAAAGAAAAAAAAATTAACCATCTGTATCGGAAGCAAGACTCGACGATGCAATTGGTAGACACAATAATGGCAATTAATGCCGGGTCATGATTTTACTTATACGTCGAAAGAAAATAGCAGACAATAGAGTGAGTTTTAGGAAATTCTGCAAATTGTTTTAAAAATCTGCAAGGGAGGGAGCAAATCTATTTATTATATCTACGTAATCCGGTAGTAGATATTTGATACTCTGAGAACAGGGTAACAGCATTTGTTAATTGAAATTTTACATTCAATCATGATAAAATTCTGAACAAGATCATTTGTATCAAAATTCAGTTACGTAAACGCTGAAACACATATCCACCAGGAAAGGAGCTATTGAAGAGGGGTTTCTGCTACATAGTAAATACAATTGTCACACCTGATCTCGTAGTTTTAGGGTGGATTGGAAAACAATTTTTTTTCAAAATCGGTCTGCAGCTAGTGCTTAAAGTTTGCGGTCGGTGGTCCTTATACCCCACAAAAAAAGTTTCAACTCGATCGGGTCATATCTTCAGGCTGCGCTTTTTAGTCAAATTTTTTAATTTTAATGAAAAAAGTGAAAAATTATCTACTTTTCCTGATAGTTTCACCTCGAGGAGGTGCCTGCATTCGAGTGCCGCCCGCCCACCCACCAGGTGAGATTGGCCTATTTAGGTTTTCAAGTCCGCTTTGGAATCAAAGTTAGGCAATATTTTTCTCTCCTGCAATCGAGCTCTAATTTAGCCATCTAGGGAGTCATAACCACATAAAGCAATTGATGCAGCGTTTACATCCTTGACCTGCCTGTCCTCCACTGCCAGGCTATGGGACGGCAGATCAAACAAGTCTGCAGTTTTCCCATGGAATCGTTTCTTCGTGCTGAAGGTGGAGGAGGTAATGTTATTTCTTCTTTTCCCCACAGCACCAAATCACTTTGTCATTCAAGTTGATCACTCTGGGTGCAAATTTTCTAATGGTGTCGTTTGGTTGGCTTTGGCTTTTTCTTGCTTCCAGTATGTTTTCGCCGCGTTTTGACTCACATTTGCCGTCTATCTACCAACATACCAACAATAATGTTTTTTTGATGCCCTCAGAAAGGATAATTTTGAAGAAGTTCGATTTTATTGATGAAACAGAAATGGAAATAAATATTTTTGTTGTTGTTGATTGTTGACTCCCGCTTTGTATGACTGGTAATCGACGAGCGGGTGATGAAACCTTACCTTTCAAATCGTTATAAACAATGTTTGGATGGAAATAAACAAAAAGCTTTAAATTAGGAATGATAATGAGACAATATCAAGGCTGACTGTGTGAAAATCAGTTATTTCTTTTATTTTCATCGAATTTATGCTGTATAAAACAAAATATGAAATTTCCACATCTGAATTTTGTGTCTGACAACGATGGCCATTTCTTATCGTACGTAAATAGTCCTATGTAAGAGGGATGTAAATTGGGGCAGGAATTATCCCACAAACTTTAACAGAGGCTTCATTTTTATTATTTGCAAAAACGTGGGAAAAAGAATGTAATGTTAATTAACTTAAGAATTCATGTAATTTAATAAAGTAATGTTTGAATATCAGTTGTTAAAATAATACGTAATAAACAAAGATTTCCCACCCTTTAATATAAAATGCATTTTTTAAATGAAATGATTGGAAATTACAAGTGTGATCGTAAAGAGCATCAGGAGAAGTTCACAAGTCACAAGAAAGTTATTTTACAGTTATCACGTGAAATGGCTGATGAAGTTTGTGACTTTTTTCTCAATTTCAATGATCTCTGCTGACATTAAAAATTACCCAAAACTGAAATAAATTCTGACTTTTCTTGTTTTAGTATCGCTCAATCATAAAATCCCCATGTTTAATTCTACATAAATAATGAAAAAAATCATTTTTTGGCCATCTCATCTCTACAAGCCCACTGTGCGCCGGTCACGTTCAGTGTTGTTAGATGAGCCCCATGAAGTCAGCGTATTTCTATTACAATCCGCGTTACCTACTACATTAGTACTTTGCTGTCTATTTTTATTGTATATGTCATTAATATTTTAGTCTCTTGCAGAATATTTTATACGTAGTAAGTGTACACATGTTTCACTTGTTTAGAGTGGTGATTAGATGAGAGATTCAAAACGTAATCCTTTGTATGTCATTTTAACACTAATGTGCCATTTTCATCAAACAAATGGTTTATGTTAATATCAAAGAATATGGAAGATTGTACTTAAAATATTTTTTTCCATTATTTACGATAAATTATTCTTATATCTCTGCATTTATATTATCGCTAAATGAACATATAAATATTTTAATTGACTCTTCAGATTCCAATTACTCTGCATAATGATCCTTTACTTACAATCTTTAAAATAGCCGAAAATAACTTTTTTCAAGAGTTATAATTTGTTCCAAGTTATGAATAGCTTTGTATTAAGACTTTTATCAAGGCAACAACTTTTTTTAATGTTAACGTTATTACTTACCTCCATCAGTAAGAGTAAAAGTGAGGAAACCAGACGCAGTAATGGTTCCCCCGGCATTCGCGCCGACGTCAATTGTTCCGGCAACCCTCACTGGTGCGTTCGATCTGCAACATTTTATTATGAAGGATCATATGTTTGTAGGTGTTATAATATTACCTAGTTAACAATTCATTTAGAGGTGGAAACAGTGATATTTGCACTAATCACTAATTTGTGAGTTCAATTTTTGTAAGTTTATATTCCAAATCTTTATTATTATAGAGTTGATAAGTTTATGATATCATATGCACCTAGCCGGACACATGTACATAATTTATGGATTTTGTCTAAGATTACTGAGAAAAGTGTTTTATATTGAGCATTTGTAAATCATATTTTGAGTAACAACTATAATTCCTATTGCTTTTGCCATATTGTACCGAAAACCAAAGAATATTAAATGGATGCAGATTTTGTATATCAGATATTAATTAAAAAAGGCATATAAAATCCTGACATTGAAGCTGAAACAGATATGCCGGGCAATTTTGGTAAAATGTTGGCTAATATCGAAACAAGGACTTTGACTTTCATTTATTTTATGTGGCCCAGATGAGGCCCAAAGGACAACGAAGGGATAGGAAAACAAAACGATCTTTACAGTTGAATCTTTTTCTATGTAATATTTCAGCCAATTCAGCATAATAAAATTGATATTTAAATTCACTACGGATAATTTAATTCATTAAAATAGTCACTGAAAATATAATTAATCCAGTATATCAATATTCATCTAAAACTAACTATTTTAGTTCAATTAAGCACATTGCACCTCATTATAAGAAAATATTTCATTGCGGTAAAGGAGATGTGAATAAATTAATGAACTGTTCCGCAAATTTAATATATCTTTTACCTGAGTGGAGTATTGGGGATGATAATTGCGGAAAGTAAATCCTGCGACGTGCAATAAAGCACGTGACATTTTGAACAAAGAGAATGAACGTGAACGTTTATACACTCGATCTGAAAAATTTTGCAGTTTCTACACTTTTCTCATTTTGTCATTGTGCTTAATACTTGAACAATGACGATAGACTCGACCAAAGACATTAAAAGCCTAGTGTTATATAGAAATAGAATAAATTTCGATATTTGATATCACTCCATTGATGGAGCAGCGTACTTTTATTACTTTTCACTTATTTTCACTTTCTTAACTTGCAGTTACAGGTCTAGCTTCTTTAAATTAAGACTGTTTATATCAAAAGGAAAATAAAATAAATTATATATGATCATATTTATATATAACGGCATAATTTATCTGAAAAATGAACTAAGAGTTTGCGTAAAAATAATAACAAATAGAACGGCTGATGATTCTTGATCATAAAGTTTTTATTCAAGCTTATACATTCAGTTTTAAAGTGTCAAATTTGCAAATTTTACGTTTTAAAATCACATAGCGTTAAGAGAAGAACCTCATTGTGTAAAATTCTATTTTTTAAAGAAAAAATGTGGTTTTATAAGGCAAAGTCTTATATTAATTTATCAAAAGAGTAAGAGTCTTGCTCTTACTCTTTTGATATTTAATGCACTAACGTTATATCGCAGGAATACGTAATTTATTCTCGCATTTTGATCCAAACCATGAGGTTTGAACGTGGCATTCAACATTATAGGGGATTACATTTGAATCTATTCTGTATGACGATTGAAAAAATTACGTAAGTCATTCCGGTAAAATGATTTAGCTTTCTCTCTGGGAATATCGTAATAGGATTGAACTAGGGAGAATTCTAGCTGGTTATACTCTAAAATTAAAATTGGGGTATTTCAAGAGACTACGTGCGAAAACTATCAATCCTTGTAACAGTATTAGAGCTCAAGAGGAATGGAACAACGTAATGTCATTATAAGAGGTTAACGCTCCAAACGGGTGATTTCCTTTAAGTAAAAAAATGGAGTAAATGGGAATTAAGTTCTTTGCAGATGAAACTAATATATAATTTATTATTCTTTTCTCTCCCTCAAAGAACCAACAGGAATTTCTGATAGTTAAGATAGAAATGTAAAAATAAGGTTAATATATAGAATCCATAATGAAGAGGAATATATATTACTTTTCTACACACTTAATTTTTTAACGACTCCTTTTTAAACATAGTCAGGAACGAAATTCACATTTAATATTTGTTTACTGTTGTGATAGATACGCAAAGGAGTGTGGAAAAATTCAAATATTCAGGAGGAAGGGCAATTGAATATTTGAAAAAATATGCAGTGTTTCTCTTCATAATGGATATAAAGGTAAAATACTCATTTGAAGTGACGCCTGACGCTGTCAAGTTAATTAATGGATATAAGGAAAGAAGTTCCATGAATTGAATAATCATTCTTAACATAACTTCCCATAGATAATACAGTTAATAAAAATATGCAACTTACACTATTTTGGTTCCAGCAATGCTTACTGAATACTTAGAATTCGCGACAAGTTGAGTTATGGAGTAAGTAATGCACTTCCAGCCAAAATTACTGTGAGCTCTGTTGCGTGCGTATTCTCTCCAAGTGGCCACCAGCTGCAACAATGAGGGAAAAAGTTAAAAACAAACGGAATTAAAATAAAATATTTCTAAAATATGTATCATAAAAAAATTTCTTTAACTGGGAGAGTTAAGCGATAATCCACACATATTGTCAAACAGTATATATGAATGAATTACATTTGCTGCACCTATCAATGGCTTATTCATATTGTTCCACATACATGTATAAATTATTCTAAACATTACTTGAATATAGCTAAATATACCAAGCGATATCTTGCGGAAATTTAGTGCAGGAAACATTTTCACAAAATAAAAGATATTCGTTAAAATTCCACACTGACCACATTGACGGAAGTTTCTACACAATTTATGCCACTATCTGGATACATAAGTATATTTTTTGTAAGCAAATATATATTTCATGGCAGAAATCGAGGAGAACAAAGTGGAGTATGGATATGTAACACTGTGCTCTTGGCTGGATAAAGAACAATACACTGCCTCCAGACGCTTCGTACAGTTAGAAATGAAACTCAAATATACTGCCTCGCCCATTACTGGAAATATTTCATGCAGTGAGATCCATACTTTGCCAACAAATGGCACAAATTCCTTTCGATTTATACTCTAGATAACTCTTTTCCCTCTTTCAAAACCAAACCATTTGGTTGTGGAAGAGGAAAAAAAGGAAATATAAGTATTTTCTTCGGGAGTCAAAAGGAGCCAATTGAGGTTAACAAAGTATACAGTTACATGATCGTCTCTGCGGAGATCAAATATAAATCTCACACAGAAGTTGATCATTTGCTGAAGGCGCATACCTAGGACATTGGTCAAATCACTATGGACTAATTTACAGTAATCCATAATTGGAAATGTCAGAGAAGTCACAAGTATAACTCTGGTAGAAACAGGTAAACTTTTCTTTTGGAGTTTAAGTACGTAGAGATTTTATTTCCCTTATTACAGATTTCTGATACATGCTGATCCTATGTTAGGAGATAGAGTTAGACTATGATAACGAACCGTTATTTTTTATTTTAACAGTACTCTAGTTAACAAGTATGGATAAACGACGATCATATTCAATGCTTCTAAAAAGTCTTGTATTTGCGAAAATAATTGCTTATGTTTTAGTGGAGTTTAACTGAAGGCGGTTGATATTAGCTCATTGGCTGATAAAATACGATACAACCGTTAATTGCATCAACAAGATATGGTAGATCATTAAGAGAGGAGTGAAAATATATTTGTAGATCTTCTGCATAGAGTATATACTTAGAGAGAATCCGAGAATCCTTTCTACATACTTAGAGTGTCTAATGCTCTTTGCCAGATCAAGAGTGTACAAGGTAATGGGGAGAGGCCCGAAAACGGAGCCGTGTGGAACACCGCATGAAACCGGGAGCCATGATGATAACGCGTCTCCAAGTCCCTAGAAAGCTTGAGTTCTACCTTTCAAGTAAGAACCAATTCAAAGCGGAACTGGAAAAATTCAATGTTTTTAGTTTGGGTAAGAGTAATGCATGATTGACTCCATCAAAGGCCTTCCTTAAATCAAATTACACCAACATGGTCACCAATTTCTTGTCAATAGCAATAGATGATTTCAATTAGTAGTATCAGGCGTAACTTGGTGGAATCTGTTAACATTGTAATGATAACACTTGACTTTGTTTTTCCACAAATTTTTATTTGCTACGACCCAGGTTTCGACATTCGACGTCATCTTCAGGTAATGTCTCTACAATTCCATCACATATTTATACAAAATCCACTCCGATGGGGACGGTGATGTGGGAGGGGTGAGGTTGGAAGGTGGAAGTATGTTTGGGAGAGGGCCAGAAGTTAAGTGTGGAGGAGGGGGTAGGGGAGGGAAGGGAACCCCATTGGACGAAGGGAGGGTAGAGAAGAAGAAGGAAGGGAACCCTATTGAATACACTTACTTGAGTATTTAAGGGAGGAAGGGAAAGGATACTTCCCTTCCATCCTCACCCCTCCCACATCACCGTCCACATCGGAGTTGATTTTGTATAAATATGTGATGGAATTGTAGAGAAATTACCTGAAGATGACGTCGAGCGTCGAAACCTGGATCGTAGCAAATAAAAATTTGTGGAAAAACAAAGTCAAGTGTTATCATTACAAGATGATTTCAACCCACAGATTGTAGGAGTAACATAAGTATAAAATAAGCCAAGACACTCAATCACCAAGTTGTTCAATCATGTCATTTACCTGCTTTGTGCAAACAATTTCATCTTTCTCTCTCTCCAACATTGACTTACATCTAGGATGCATTAATATATGAAACATTTTCCCTATAGCATAGCAGAAATTATCCAGGAGCTCCTCTAATTACGTTGAGCTATTTAAAAGCAATTTTGCATCATCTTGTGTGTAATAGCACTGGCACATTACTATGGCACCTTATGATAACGCTATCACTTATAAGCGAAGGAGTCATATATCTATTTGGCGATAATGACATGTATTCGCCTCTTTGTTAGAAACCTCTATTGGGCCAAAAAATCCATTTCCACTAGAACAAGGGAATAGCACTAATCTGGGACCAACGTCACATCGGAGTAAAGAGCCGCCGACCACAATATATGACTTCGAATAAGACATTAATAGCAGCAAAATCTAATGAAGAGGCAATGTGGTGAAGAAATTAAGGAGGAGATGGAATGAAAATTCGTCGAAAAGGTAGGTAAGAATGCGTACAGATGAAGCCGAAAAATGCAGAGTTATTTTGAAGGCTAAAAAGCATTTGTGATTATGGGTATCAAGGTGAAATAAAGGTAGAGTAGGATTATTGATGCAGTACGGAACAAATGATGGGACATTATGTCGCATGAAACCATAGAAAGGACTGCTGGGGGGAGTATTTTGAAGAATTATATGACAATGGTGCATGTGATGAGGACATCAAAAAAGTATACAATGGAATAAATTATTTGGAAAATATATATGACAGGGAAAGTTAAATAAGCAATAGAAAGCTTTGAAGAGCTCTGAAGCGAACGAACAGTTAATTAATCTAAAAATATGACATGTAATAATTGAGTAAATGTGATAGTTAATGAGAAAAACTGGTAAAGAGGTGGCGGGAACAATTAGCCAGAGGAAAACAACCGTTACACTGGTAATTTCTCTCTCTTCATAGCGCCATTTTAAAAAATCACGGAAAGTTCTTATCATTGAAACGACTAGGTCATATCTAAAGATGAAATTGTTATTTATGTACACAGTGGGTACTCCCATATGGTACGAATGTATTTATATTTCTTAAAAGAGATATTTAGGCTAGTATATTATCATTTTAGATCCTATTTTAATGAGTAAATTGATATCGAATATAATTCAACACCTGTCGTATGCAAAATTCCTAAAATTTCGGTGTAATGATACATTATATTATTTTTTTTATTGCTGCTTGCCTTTGTAATTTTGGTGAAAATGACTTGTAAGGATGAATAATTTTAAATATATGTTTCTTACAAGAGTGCAACCAAATAATTTCAGTCATTATAAAGATACATACAATTAAGTTGTTTTCAATTGATACAAATTGCATTGATCAAAAAAGGTAATTACCTTTGCCATTTGGAGAAAATTAAAAGTACGAAAAATTATAAATTAATGTTCTTACACGAGTGCAACCAAACAATTTCAGTCATTGTCTTACTTGTGCCAATGTTAGTGCTGGAGCAGTGGTAGATGTTAATGTCGTTCGGCAACTTCCAAAGCTAAATTTTTGGCCAGAACTTAACGTGGAATGTAGGAATATAAAAAAAATGACGGCAAAATATTGATATATCTTCATTTTTGTCACTGGCTTTTGCAGATTGGTCTTCTATGACTGCAAAAGAAAAACAAAATAATAGTTATGGCAAAAGTGATGGCATCTCTCAAATACTGCGGCACCGATTTCTCGGTATCATTTAATATTTATTCAATGAATCAGGCAGTGACTACTATGGCAGTACTACAACGGATTTTATATGAAGGAAGCATTAATGGAGGGTATCGGGTTGGTGTGGTGGCTAGAGTACTGGCTAACCACACGGACGGCCAGGGTTAAAACCCCTGCAGTGGAGGATATTTTTCAGAAGAATCCCAAGCGCCCTCCACAAGACACCCATGTATGGGTGTCTTGTGGAGGGCGCTTAAGTGCAGTACTCCCTCTGTCGGATGGGACGTTAAACCATTTGCCCCTTGGCGCCTATCGCTAGGAGTAGGCTAATGGCGACGCCGGGCTTCTGTCTTCCCTTACCTATCCCCTATGGCGCAAATGACCTTAGCCGTCGGTCGCCTTTCCAGATATTCAATCCAACCAAACTTAAATGAAAATATCATAATGGTGGCGTGATACATCATTGCAACGAAGGTCAGGACCCCAACATTGCATACAAACACTTGAGAAAGCATTCATCATGTATATTTATCCTTGTTTTTCATAATTCATGGAATACACATATAAACGCTGATGATATATTTTGGCCATTGAGCATTAGGGTGGGTGAATTAGAATGAACGATATGGCTGCAATTTTAGTTTTAATGTAGAATTTTCTTATCCAAGATCTTGCAATGAGTTGCTTCTATGCAAATATCCCTGTTGACTATCACAATTTAAGCGCATATTTTGACTGCTTTGGTATCGCAGGGATAATATAAACATCTCGCAGAAGAATGCAGAGAAATGGTTTCCCGATTTTCCCACGAAATGACGCCGATCGACTTCCTATCGTCTTGTCGCTCAAGCATTCCTTTGTGTGAGTGGGCTGCTCGCAGAAGTGCCGTTAACGCTTATGTGTTCCTAATTCCGTATTCTGCAATTTACTTAATTTTTAGCCCTTATTTTACCTTAAACTATCACAATATCTTTTCTAACCTCAAAATACATTCCCTTTGTTGCTGTGATCCGGTGTAATTCGTGTACTAAAGTCTCTTCTGTCTTTTCTTCTTGCCTTGCTTTTGTGATATACCAGCGGCGAATTTTCGAAACGTCAATTGAAACTTCAGAAACAGGAACGATTTAGCAAATACAGACCAAGCAAACGTATGGATATGATTTTTGGAACTTCGAATACTAGAAGTTTACACAAACGTGGTGCTCTAAAGGATCTACTTACAGAAATTGAACGTTTTAACGTTGGCATTCTTGCTGTTTAAGAGACATGATGGAAAAGTACAGTACATTTGACACAAGAAACCATACTATTTTTTACAGTGGGAAAGTAAACATGAAGGCGGGGTTGCTTTTATTGTGGATGAAAGATTAAAGGAAAGTTTCCTTGATTTTAAACCAATTAATGAAAGAATCTGCCTTCTGAGACTCAAAGCAAAATTCTTCCCAAATTCATCCCAAAAACTAGTATGATTGGTTAAAGCCAAAATGACGACTACTCAATATCAAGTGAAAGTTGCTGGAAGACTAACTTGCAATTTTGAAGTAACCTAAAAAATAAAGCAAAGAGACGACCCACTCATGCTTTTCAATCTGGGCCTAGAACATGTTATAAGAAATACTGGAATTGACACTAACGCAACCCTCACAAATAAATCAAAACAAATTGTAGGATACGCAGACTTGAACATTTTGGGAAGATCTGTATCACCAATTAAGGAAGCCTTTGATAAACTAGAAACAGCTGCTAAAGATCTAGGCCTTATAGTAAATGAAAATAAAACTAAGTTTATGTTACAAAGTGGAAATTATAGAGTTAGTAATGGGAAAAATGTCACCGTTGGGAACTACAACTTTGAAGGTATTAATAACTTTACCTATTTGGGTACCAATATGTCCTCGGACAACGATGAGACCAAGGAAATAAGGAAGCGAATAGATACAGCAAACCGTACGTTCTACCTGCTGCTTCCTGTCTTTAAGTATATAAATGTGTGCAGGGAAACAAAGGTCAAACCCTTATACCTACAGTTATGTGATACGGAAGTGAAACATGGACAATAATGGCCAAATCTGCTGAACTACTGGATAGCCTAGAAAGAAGAATGCTGAGGAGAATCTTTTGGCCAGTAAACGGTGAAGGGCTATGGAGAATTTGGTGGAACTATGAAATATATGAGCTGTACTGTTCTTGGAGAGTATGGGAGGTAAGACTCCAGTGGGAAAACCAAGGGCAAGGTGGGAAGGTAATATAAGCAGGGATACAAAGGATCTACTAAGGATCAGGAACTGGAGAGAACAGTCAAGTGACCGAGATGGATGGAGACGGAAAATTGACGAGGTCAAGGCTTAACTAGGGCTGTAGCGCCTTTGGAGAGAGAGGGAGAGTGGCTAATTTTATTTAGAGATTATTCCAAGATCATACAGAAAACCAGGAGTAACAGTAATGTAGGCTCTTTCAGAGACACTAAATATATCGCTTACTCAGGCAGTAGTTGTCAATTTGAACCTTATTTAGGTGTAGACGTAGCTAATTACGAAGTCATTTTTCGTGGGAGGATTTTCACATAGCTTCCTGATCAGATGACGCAAGACGTGTGATAGCAGACTTGTTTAATACACATCAGAATAGTGTAGATAGAAGCATGACAAGAAATGCCAGCTAACGTAATGCCTTGTACTTTAAAATTAGTCACATAAACATTAAGATTACTAAGTCAATAATTATCTCAACCTAGAGCTGAATAATTTTCACGCTATTGAAAGTGGAAAAACTAAAAAAAAGTGAAAAATAATTTCCACATTTGGCATTTTTGCCTTTTTTATCTTCAGGCCCTTTTTGCGAGCTGGTGAGATAGGATTTTTAGCATAAAAGTTTCGTTTCACATACAAATACAAAACTACTCCGCGTTCCTACGGAAAACCGCATTTTTATTCTCAGTAGAATCATCAAACATTCAAATCAAATGGGATTTAATTTATTGCACTTATGCCTCCATTTTAATAATATATTTGGCTTAAAGCTCCATTAAGTTTGAGTCTATTTGTAAATGGGAAAACATGCGAATACATGCATATGGATACAGAACCACTCCTTGGCGTTTGAATAGTCAAACAATCGTGTGTTTAGACTTAGCTTCAACAGCAAACATTCAACATAAGGGGATTCAACTTATGGAACTTACCCCTCCATTTTCACTAAATTTTTAGCATACAACATCGTTACGGTCAAGTTTATTTGTGGTTTTAATGGTAATGATTCATCAACTTAACTTCGGAAACAAATTTTCAGCGTTTTAGTATTCAAACAAAAGTTCAATACATGTGGAGTACATGATACTAATTTGGAATATTTTATATTACTCGTTGATAATGTGGACAATTATAGTCACATTCCCAGTATTTTATTGAATTTTCAAGATATTTATTGCTATTATTTGCAATATTTGGTCACATTAGGAAAAGTTTTAAATGGTCATTAAAGGTAAATATTCATTGCGAATAACAGCAAAGAATATGATGGATTCGATACTATGAGATTAGGTTAAATTCGTAATAATTGAATCACTATACCACCATGATAACCATTCAAATTGATCTATTGATATAAAACCGGTTTCATGGAAAGGCGATGTTATCAGGTAATACAAAAACTACATCCATTGTGAGAGGTAAAATGTAATTACAATAGAACAGTCATTTAGGGTGATAAATTTCAAGCGCAGGAAATAATGAATTTAAAAAATTTTGCTCCCTTTTGAGCTAGTGCGCTATAACCAAATATGCATTTGGTTTCGTTGGTAAAAAGTAAAAATTATAAACATGCCGATGATGCTAAAGAGTGAGTAATAATTAAGAAAAAATGGCTTCCCTTCCCGGCAGAATGACTCTCCCCATGCCAGGAAAGCCTATTGCTATGAGTCAGGCTTTCTAGGATTCATAATATCAAGGGAAATATATTTCACACAAATAATAGAGACTAGCAATACTGCAGTCCATCGAAGATATTATAATGGCATTGAGGTATATCAGAGCTCTAATAAAGCGTTCCCTGCCTACATGAAGAAGGAACTATGTATCAATTTTTAAGTATCATCTTTCGTTCCATAGATCCTAATCAAATATTTGGGAGCTGATGCGAGCCTTACTTAATATTTCGGATAGTGTAATGTACAGTAAAATCTCATATACGGTGGTATTCCAAGACGCGATCATAAGATAACTAGCCGTTTTTACTAGACGCGACTCTTTTTATCGGTAAGACGCGGTTTTCGATGCCGCAATCGGATCAAGCCTATGGGCCATGCATCATTATCATTTGCTTTATTGTGTAAAGAATTTGGGACCATTTTTTCAATAAAAACTTATCCAACTTAAGCCAAATTGTGAAAAGTTTTCCTTCATTACCTGGGATGAATGCTTGAACCAATCTCATAAGATATATTTTTTTAATTTTTATGTCACATTTCGCTTTTGATATGTTTTGATTGTCGTCATTTCCAACATCATATAATTTTACTTCCCATCAGATAACCATTATCCTCAAATCAATAGCAATACTGCAGTCAATACTGTAAAATGCTTGTTATCATGAGCCGACAAATATGTGAGTGATGGCCACCAGCACCGATGCTTGAAACTGATGCACCTAAGCCACGAATTGCTCGTGTCTGACTAATCTTTGGTGCATTTCTTTTTCTAGATATGTCAAGTCACGTACGTAGACATAATGATATTAGATTTGATTGCAGATAGTTTAATGAACAACAGAAATGGCAATTTTTCCCTTAGATAAAATTTAATTTGACCATATTTTCAATGTAAAGCATCAGCACCTAATGATTATGAAGTGCATTGAAACAACGGTCGAATTAAATTTTATCTAAGGGGAAAATTTTCATTTCTACCAGTCATTATGATGACATTCCACGGCATCACGCCTAACACTTCTCTATTTACGCAGATAGTTCGATGAGCAGGGTCATAAAATCTCTAGGCTTCTCCAAAATTTCTAGTACCCGTATTTAAGAAAAGCAAGGTTTATATGCATTCGGTTCAAGGGCTGAAGTATATAGATGAGAAAATGAGATTTCTCGGGAGTTTTAGCATTGTATAGCGTCGAGAAGGTAAACGAAATAGCATTGCAATGCTCAGGCTCCTCTTGTCATCGTTGCTTGTATCTTATCGTAGTTTGTCATCGCTGTCATATTTCCATGCATAGTTCATGCTGTAGTGACTTCAATACTGCATGGAAATATGACAGCGATAACAAAGTACGATAAGATACAAGCAACGATGACAAGAGGAGCCTGAGCATTGCACATGCTATTTCGTTTACCCTCTCGACACTATAAAATTCTAAAACTCCCGAGTAATGCTAAAACTCCCTTTGGACTCCGGAGTGACTTTACAAATACTTTGGTTCCAATGCCAATATTTACTTCAGAAGATTAGCAATACGAAACGTTCTTTGAAGTCACTACAGCATGAACTATGCTCGTGAATCTAGATGGAATATCTAAAAATTCTAAATACCCAAGTGCTTATTTCTAAGGGAATAAATATACTAGGCCAGTATCGGCATGGTATTTTTATTTTCTCAAAAACTAAATTGATTGGCCCAATACCAACATTACTTTATCGTTCCGGGTCACGCTGTGAGATACGACAGCTACAAGGAAGAAGTAGGCTAAGGTTTTTATCTAGTGGCTAAAGATGAGGAATCTATTACGAGGGTTTATTTTTGTGCTGAGATGGAATGTTTGAGACAGGGTAAGCTTGCATAATAAAGCTTTGACTAAGTAAGGGTATCATTTTTGTGAACTAATCACATCAACATCACACTAAATTCTGTTCATGCTAGGTTTATCATCAGAATGGAGCAATACCGTATCAATATATACGTTGGTTACAGCTTCCGAATTCGTGAACGTGGTGCGTGTAGTTAGATTGAAATTTACGATTCAACATTTTGAGTTATCTATTGTAATGGCCGCTTTACACGGTATATTTTATTGTACAAACAAATGTATCATAGAATGTACAAGAAACCTAATGGAATTAGAGCAGGTTCCATTTCCCGTTCAGTAATTCAGACAATCATACAATTGGCCGCTTTACACGGTACAATTTCCTTCATGAAGGAATTTATACATCCGTTTGTACATTGAAATGTACCATGTAAAGCGGCCTTAAGATATGATGGTTTGAATGGAATCTTGGTATATACACCACAGTACACTATTGGAAGTCATCATATCAAGAGAGAAGCATCAAGCGTGATATGGTGGAGTTTAGGCATAATGGAGAACAGTCATGGCAATTTTCCACTGAGATAAATTTGAATTAATACGACCATGGTTTCGCTATGCAACATCAACATTACTTAATAATGATAAAGTAATAGAAAAAATGGTCACATTTAATTAATTTCATAACAAAAACGCCATATCTATACTGTGGGAGGAGTAATCATGAAATCTTCCAATAAAGTTAAATATCGTAGAATTACCTTAACTTCCGACATTTCGTGGGGGCGCACATATGAAATATATGGGGCGCAGTATTGAAAAAATTTGGGTTTATCACGCGTAAAATGGGAAGATTCTCGGATTTGAAAGTGAAAGAGAGGTGCTTCTTTGCTCTGGCCTGGTCTCACCCCGAATACACTGCTGGGACCCTGAGCAGAAATATTTTGCCGAAAAATAATTGAAATGCAATGTAAAGCTCTGCGCTTCATTTAATCATGCTACAAGCTGAGAAAGACAATACATTTTTATACTGAGTGTCAGCATTCAGAGAGATTATGTTGGTAGCCACTAGGTAGAGACTATGAGGGTACACGATAGGGTTAGTTTGCTTGAGAAATTCAGAGCTAGTGTGTTTTAGAGCGACACAGAGAATATAATCACGATGCCAAATTACATTTCTAGGCCTGAAAGAAGCAATAAAATAAGAGAGATGCACTGCCGACAGATAGGTCCACAAAATTTGTTATTTCCATGCATAATAAATGAACATAATAACAACTCAGCTCTACTTAAAACACTCAAAATACACTTCATCATTTCATCTCTCAAAACCTTATCCTATCCACGGCTGGTGAGCTAATACTTCCTACCTCACGCCCATCCGGCGGTTCACAAACATGTAGCTGTAGATTTATCAATATTATCAGATCTACCATCTGAATAGTCAATCACTTTATTTTTTCACGAAATATTGTGATTCCGTAGATGTGCTGGAGTCGGGTCTTGATGGAAATGAAAGAAAATCAGACAATAAATCAGATGAAATCAGAAATGCGATATTAAAAGTCACTTCCAGATGTCTATTTTCATTTTCATTCGATAAAGAATGTTACCAATTGTGATTATCTACAGAAAACCAACAACTTTTGCCAAACGTACCACTCATTTTTAGCTATTGATCCGGTTTTCCTTAAGGAAGCGTGATCGACCCTCTTTTTTATTATTTAAATTTATGACCTAAGTTCTCCAATTGGCAATAAATCAAGATTATTTGCAGACAATACAGTTATCTACCGTGAAATAAGCAATGACGCGGACTTTAAAGTTCTTTCATCTGACCTTAACAACGTTCATTCATGGTGCCAAGAGTGGGGGTTAGAATTAAATATCAGTAAATGCACCACAGTTCACTTCCCCTGAAAGTTATCACACAAATAGTACACCTATACTGTGGGTGGAGTAGGCATAAAACCATGGAACTACCTTTACTTCTGATATATTGCGGGAAACACACATAAAAGACATATGCGGCACAGGATTAAAGAAACTAGATGTTGTAAAGCGTATAATAGGGAAAAGTAAAAGAAAATCGGATGAAGGTGTAAATGAGATATGCCAATTCCCTCTGGTTTGGCCACACCTCAAATATGCCGCGAACGTTTGGGACCCAGGTCATCAAGATTTAACCAAAAATATAAATAAAATACAAAGAAAAGCAGCACGCTTCGTTCAAAACCTGCTACAAGCAAACATATAGCGTCACACAACTTTTAGGGGGATTAAGGTGAGAACCCCTAGAGACTCGGAGGCTACACGCTAGGCTTAGGCTGCTTGAGGAATTCAGAGTAGGTGTGTTACAGAGCAACACAGAGAATATTGTCATGATGCCTCACTAAATCTCTAGGTCTGACAGAAGCGGTAAAATATGAAAGATACTCTGCCGAACAAATAGGTACAAAAACTAGTTTTTACCGCTCACAATAAGCGACCACAAGATCTTCGAAAACCTAGTCAAACAAATGTCTCATGTGAAAATAATTATAGCCAAGTAATTCACTGAATAATGCAATCATGAGTGCGTAAAAATCAATGCTAACCATGGGTAAGCGAGGGTTTGTTGTCCACCTAATGGCTGATCACATCGAGAAGCGATAATATTCACACACAAGCAAATATCAGCGTTAGGGTTAAGGTGAAGCAGATACCCATAATTTTATGCCGGGGCGTCATTCATTCTCTGGATCTTTTATGGCTTTAGGGAATTATATTATGATGATTTATGGACATATATTACCGCGAAGCTATCAATTTTCGCGCATAGCGTGGCCGTCAAAGAGTTTTACGCCCTCCGTTTACACCAAGCTTTAGGCACTAAATGTATTCACTTAACAAGAATATTGAGGATACGGTAAACTAGCAGCGGCAATTATTTATGGCGTCGCTCGCAAGAGTATATTATAGCAGAAGTTCCTCTAAAAATCTTTTCCATTTCAATCCACTATTTAATTATCAAATTATCTCACTTTTAACGCCAAGAAGAGTAAAAAATATATTCTATTCCATTCGCAAGATACATTTTCAAATAACTTGGTACATCATCATCCAAATCTCAAATATTATACATTTTTTGAGCTTATCGTTTAAATCACTTCTCTTTTGCCTAGAGAATTTTTTTGCACCAGAAACACCAAAGGAAGTTAATACTGTCTGTGAAAGTAAGCGGATTAGAATTACTGGAAATTAATGTTTGACATTTAATACATTGTTTTCCATAGAATATTTTTAATTTGACCCTTGAACATTTTGAAAACGATTATTAAACCTCAAAAAAGATTAAGTTGTTTTAGTTCTCAGCAGAATATAAACTTTATTGGCTAAAATATACCATTCGGTACCTCTGACGTCTCTGACCTGAGTTATTTCCTATATTTTACGCTAAACATAATATGTAAATTTTTTCCCAAAATACTGGGACCCTATCCTGTCATTTTGAATGGTAATGCCGTTCCATACAAAATGGAAGAGTAACGAACAATTTTTTTATAAACTTTTACGAAAACCACTTCGTTTTTGTAAATGTTTATTTATTCAAACAATTACAATGAAATACCACAAAGTTACAGAAAAATATATTAGTTTTTTTAGTAATGAACCAGCCTTATGAGATCAACTTCGTTCCGATAGGAGAAACCATCCTCCACGGAAAAATACTACGACAATGGTAATTGTTTCTTTCAATGAATCGCGTTTCATGAGCGCGCTAAGTAAGTTTATGAAAGTTATCAGGATTTAGTGAAAAATATTCTTTATCAATAATTAGTTCAAAGCTAAGTCAATGCGTTGACTCAACACCATATAAACATTCAATTGAAAGAAAAACTTAAATTTTAAGAAAACGATCACGCAACAATTGCTGAATCAATCTATTCATCGAAATCAACCTATTTTCAATATACTTGAAAAAAAGCACATTTATTTTGACAAGCTTTAGTGCCCTGAGTAATAAAATATCTCCAAATTATTAGACAATGCTCCAAATTTTAGCCGAAGAAGAGAAAACAAAGTGGACTTACCTGCTTCAACACTTTTGAGAAAGTTCCAAAATGTTTTCAACAGGAAGATCAAAGGAGAACTAAGGGGGAGAAATTTTTCCACCTTATATATGAGATATCTGAGCGAATAACGTAATTAACTCATAAAAAATCAGTAAATCAAATTCACCAACTCAATTTTCTGAGTAACATCGGTCATGGACCTGTAAAAACTTGTTTTTTTGCTAAGCGTCATATTTCTAAGGAGTCACATGCGCGGAGGCTGTTCACTCTGGGATTGATTATTTTATTATACAATGTTTTACTACTACTTTCATTATACAACTTAATTTCTTTTTTTTGCTAATAACTCTGATTAAAACACAGAGACGTTTCCATTATTGATGGAGGTAAAATAACTCGAGAGGGGAAGGAAAGACGTCATCAAGCGTTAATTAGTTTACCTAACCCCAACACAACTCAAACAAGGAATGTATCTTTCAAAGCCATAAAATATTGAACTGTTTCTTGGTATCCATAATAAATGGAAAAATATTAATTTTTTTAATACAAACCTAGGTGAGTGGGTAATATAAGAACTTATTTCCAGAAATTAAACTTTCAATGAACTAGGTCTAAAATATCTTAAGGATCCCTCCATTACAAGGATGACTTGCATAACTTCTCGTTCACTCATCAATAAAATTTAAGCTTACCTCTCTGAATTCATCAATGATATTCGTCGTGTCCTCGAATAAGAAATGCATCCTTACAATAACAGTAACGTGAATTGCCGTGAGTAAACAAAGTGATTCCTTAGATTGGCAAGATCTGAACTCTACTGAAATCACTAAAAAACATTCGCTTTACAGTCACTAGCATCATTATCTACTTAAAAAATATCAATAGGTGTTACCCAAATATTTTAGCTTTTGGATGGTAAGGAAATAAAACTTTGCTATAGCTTCATTTTTACAGTTTACGATATTCCTACTTCTCATTCTCTTGTACAATAAGATATACAAGAAATAAGAATTGTTATCTTTAAAATCTGAGTGCACAAAAGAGCATTCAATATTATATTATCGCTCAAGATAGAACTGCAAAAAAATAAGTACACCTTCAAAGATGAGGTAAATAATCTAAAATTGATTAAGTCCACCACCTTGGTGAGATCATCCAGGAAAATTGATTCATTTTATAAGAGTTTAATGATATAGAATAATCGAAATTGATGGTTTTTGTGTGGCTTGCCTGTTTTCCTGGTGGTGAAAGAAAGAATATTGCTCTTAAAGTCAGAACTATCGTTGATGAATCCAGAATTTTCCAGCCAGTTAAGTAAATAGAAATTGGTCGGGCGCTGAACAGAGAATAAGCATGGAGAAATTTATTCAATGTGATTCAGTTTCTTTTGGCTTATGATACCTCTCATCTACCTGCTTTTTCCATAAAAGAAAATCGACATCACTATTACTATTTCATGAGAATCATCAAGACACCAAGAGATCCTGAGTCGAAACGATCTCCTTAAAGTTGGTTGAGCTGAGACTAACACTATTGTTCATACTGCCAATGCCTGAGCACTTTGATTAATAGGAATTCGTTGAACATAACGTTAGAGAACCTTCTTACCATAAAAAGTCCGAATTGGATTATTTAGGACAGGGATACAAAATTTTTAATAAGGAGTGGCCATGAATGGACGAAAGAGTACTAGCCGGAAGTAAACAGAATAAATAATTACTTGAAGGGGTCCAGATTTTTTATGGGGCTTTACTGAGCATTGCGCCCCTAAGAATAGTGTAATTTATGAAAGTTAGTATTGATGCTTAATTTTCACGTTCGGAATGCATAGCTATAATGGAAGACAAAAACATCGAAGCTGCCTGGAGGTTTCCTTTGAAATTCTATACAAAGGATCTGAAGAATATTTTTTCAATAAATTCAGTAAATAAGAGCAAAGAGCATCACTGGTACAGTAACAAAGAAAGACAGAATAACGAAGAAATAGCCAAATCGCACTTCACTCAATGTGTCTGAAAACGTCATCAAATATGGTGACAAACTCAGGGCTAAAGAAACTTTCATCACTAAGCACTCAAGGTAAAGGTATAAATGCTTACTGATATAAAGAAATTCAATTCAAATATAATCGAGGATAGTTCAATGTTTTATGGTCTTACATAAGAGATTTTCTATTTTAAAAGGTATTCTAAAAAAAATGTATAGGAAGAAAAACATCTGACAAAAATGATTCATTTTAGCTGTACAAAACCTACACTCCTTAAAAGCAGCAACATTTTGGTACCTAAATTTTGAGGACGGGATGTATCCTTATAATGAAATTAAGGTACTGTACATCTTTGAAGTAGGTGGATCAAATAGAATAATGTGAGAGTCTTTGTTGAGAGACGTTATTATGAAGCGACAACTTTTCTGAATTATTTTATCGTAGAGGTTCATGGTAAGCACGGTTACAAAGGGAGTGGTGAAGGTTGATGAGATTTTATTGAGGTATTGTAGATATGGTAGTTACAGATCGATATGGAGTACGTAAGAAGGTGATATGGAAAGGCGTGGCTGATGCTGTAGGGAAGGTATTGCTGCTCTTTGTGGGTTGACGCTAACAGAGGTGTGGAACTTCAACCCTTATAAGGAGATGTTGACGCCTAGGAAGGTAATTTGGAGATAAGATTTCGTGGAGATGAAAAAGATGGAGGAAGATATATTGAGGGTGGTTATTATCAGGCCGACATAATTTTCCTTTGGACTGTGCCTCCATACAAAGCTCTCTTGAGGCGAAGAATCAAATGGGTATGCCTCTCATCCCATTATGGGTCATGGTCAGCGGGACGTAACGGCTCGCCACGCCTGTCTCTTACGCCTACATGTGAGTGATAGCCTTGTTGAAACTAAAGCGCTAGTAACAGCCCCATTTACCATACTGGATCCCAATGAAGTATTTGTTTTTGCTAAGTAAAGTAAAAAAAACACTTGTCGCTTACAATGATAAATGAACTTATCGTTAGGGATGAAGGACCTTTTTTTGCTAAGTATTTATTTACTTTAAACAGGATTCCACCATTATCACCAACAAATTTTTGTATAAAATGCACTCCAAAGTACGTCGTTGATAAACATGGAAGACTTCCATCCATTAGTGGATATTATTTCCCTATCTACAAGAAAAAATAAACGCGTTCCCTTTATGTAGAATCACAATAAATTTATATTTTTCCTATCACTAAGCTATGTTTTACGTTGAGCAATGGATAAAATAATGCCATTAATTAGGCTGCAATCAGCAGCCAGTGTTACAATGAACTGAGCAGAAAAAACGAATTAAGTAGAAATTGTAAAAAATGCAGATAATGGATTTCACGAGCCTGAAATATTGTCTTAAATTATAAATAAATCCAAATCGCCCATAAAAGCAAATGGCAATAGACTTATGCACCAATTCCAGTCACCCAGGTGACCAACGATAGAGAGATATTTCTAATCTCGTGAACACATGCATGTCGCTCTAAACAAACTCTAGTTTGGATTTCTGTTTATTATAATTCATTTGTCTGTTGGTCTACCTTGAACGACAAAATATCTTCTTGGGTTTGTACTCACTTCCGTCATTAAGATCAATGGTTAGATAAGTTGTCGCAGTAGACATCATTCCCCCAGCTGCTCCGTTGATACCTATGGTACCACCAATCCTCAGGGGTGAATTAGTTCTGGAAAAAGGATTTTACGCCTTCTAATGATGGACAAAGTGTGAAATAAATGTATAATGTAAGCTTCATTTGTATTGTTTATTCTAAATCAAAACAAAATTCAAAGGCAATTATTTAGGTGATTTTAGTCAAATTTATAATAAACATTTAGCATAGACCAAATTAATAGGATATTTTTATGATCATTACATGTGCTAAGTGTGACTCATGATTTCTCGCCCAGCTGTTAGCTTAAATTGATCATATTCACTATGTGTTACACGCATGTCCGATACATAAGCCCATTTTGCAATAAAATTAATAATTGATAAAATTTTAAAAACTTACAGTAAGAACTTTAGGAAAATAAAGATTTGCACTAATCTATTTAACTGCCAATGATAATTTAATTCATATTTTCATGGCGAGAAAATAAATGCCTTTATAAATTATCAACAAAAACGACAAAATTTGCTTCAGGATAACATAAGATCCATGATTTGTCGTAGATGCAATGAGGATATGTAGATTATTGACTCCTGAAAAAGTAAAGTATCATAGTATAATGTCTAATCCAATGAAAATTATGCTATAAGCAATAGTATTATTTTATCTTATTTATTTATTCTCACACTCCCAAAACAGCTCAACAGAGGCCTTTTCCAGCGGGGGATTAACAGTCAACAATAGACGAACAACACCCATGTCCTGTGTGGTGGAAAATCACCCAGGCGGGACTCGAACTCGCAACCCTCGGACTGGCAAGCAAGGATTTAACCCCATCGGGGCCGACAATCAATCAATTATCCTTTCAAGTCCGTAGTATTTCAGGTTTAATGCCAATGAAGAAATCTTTCATATATTTAAATAGATAATAATACCTTTTTGCTATGTTTTTTCCAACATCGAGGTAAAAATAATCATCATGATTATATTTTATCGTAAATACTATTTTTATTTTTTCCTGAGATAAGCCCACGTCAAAAATAATGGTGATGATTAGTGGTTAATTTTCAACGCTAACATGTTAGAATACATCAGCCATAAAATCCAATAGTTTTATACATTCGAAGACCACACTTTAGAAGTATGTTGAAACTGAATAAAGTCCACGACAAACTGGGTTTTACTGGGACATCGGGATGGATGTACTTTGCTGTACGAATATGAGGAAGGAAGATATGAGGAAGCCAGTCGTTTGAAGCCAAGAGTGAAGAAGGAAGAACATACAACCAATGTGAAAAAGTGTGTCTAATCGAGCGTGTGTGTCATTTTCTAGTGAATGGAGTCATCTACGAGATGGAAAGATTTATAAATACCTTTTGGAAGGATTAAGCAAAAGTAAAGCCGGTACCATAGCCGATACCATATTCTTATTTTTCATTCATAGGCTCACATAATTCCATCTGTCATGTCAATGACTTCCACATTAAAAACTGCTTCTTTAGTGTATTTAGCTCGAATATTTAAAGGTAAGAGTGGTATATTAAAAAGGAAAGCCTTGAATTTTAAAGAAACGGAGGCATTAAAGTAATGCATGCTTGAATAGAAAGCATGTATTATTGCACTTATTTTCTTATAATACATTTCACTTATTTTCTTATAATAGGATTTTAGAGCAAAATGAATAGGGTCTTTTAAATATCAAATACTAATGCAATTAAATTTTTTGTTCTAGCCACAACATATCATATTAGCGCTATCGGTAGAAACCACAAATAATTATTTTCCTCTACTTCTGCGATCACCTCAGGAATGACTTGAATGACGCCTCTGGTAACTAGAATAATGATGTCACTCATTTGCACTAAAAAACTCGTCTGATGCGCAAATGGCATCCGAGATGGCATCCGGAGCATCGCCATTGCTCCCAAACGGAAGTTGGCTGCTGAAGTTGCTGATTACTCTCTGCTGAAATTCCAACATTGAGCAACCTGGGCATAGCTTAGTGAAGTAGCTGGATGAGTCAAATCTCTGACAATCCCCCAGAGCGAATTCCTCTTGTTGCCTTTCGGATGCGATATGTTCCTCCGCTTATTTGAGTCGGAGGTAATTATCTCATTTTCTTGCATATATTGCCGATAATAAGTGCCCCATAAGTGTCCAATAAATAATTATTGTCATAAAGTGCTAACTTATGTTTTTTACAATAGATGAAATTTTGCGATTTAACTTTGCAATCATCCTGAGAAACTTAGAATCAAACGTATTTTTTATCTTTATTCATTTGGTCAGTTTTTCCAAGTTTTTATGACATAGATCTGTCTACTCCCGCATGCCTTACTGGCTTTCAGAGGTGTATGGCATGTCGTGGAATACCAAAAGTGATCCATTTATATTGTGATACTATATTTTTGGAGCAGATAGATAATTCTCCGACCAAATAGGATGATCCATTCCAAACTTCATAAGAAAGCCCTAACTTCATTTCTACCAGACTTTGGTATTGTCTGGAAACTTAATCCCCTTCCGCTCCACATTTTGGAGGGCTATGGGAAGCTGGAATCAAATCAGTCAAATACTACCTGCGTAGAATATTGCATGGTCATGCCTTGAGCTTTGAGGAATTTGCCACACTATTTTGTAAGATGGAAACTACCTAAATTTGCGACCATTAACTCCAAAATCTTCTGATCCGGCCGAAGTTAACTGCCTAACACCTGGGCATTTTCTTGTAGGTAGTCAGAGTTACCTCTCTTAGAGTTACCAATAGATACTAGTTAAGACAGCAAACCGCTGTCCACTCATTGGAAACAGCTTAAGCAAATGCATTCACATTTTTGTCGTCGGTGGTCCAGCGAATAACTTCTAATTTACAGCAGCGTGCAAAATGGACTTATGACTCTTCGAGAGTCAGCGTGGGAGATCTTTTCCGCATTCGCGAATCTAACCTATCTCCACCTTTATGGAGGATGGGAAGAATCCAAAGGGTATTTCCCGATTCCGAAGGCGTTATTAGAATAGTTGTTGCAAAGTTAACTACCCACTTCTTCAAACACGTTAGCTCGGCCAGTAGTGAAGTTGGTACCCATTCCAACTTTAGACTAATATTAAGTTAATTTAGGTCTCCAGTCCCCTATATTTTATTTTAGCGTAGCATTATTTTTTCTCCCTTCTGCAAACCTATCCATGGTCCACCCTCAGGTCTTGTAGATAAGTCTCTCTGATGGGCCACTAAGAGTGATGAATTAGAAACCTTTTCTCCCTTTCCTTACGATTATTCTAGGTAGGGTTGGGGGACACGACTGTTTGTCGTTTCTTATGAGAGTACCGTTTTCTCTTTGGTTTAGCAATCGTGTGTGATGTTGCTTGAACATGATGCTTAATGCAACGCATCGGAGGTTTGGAGACAATTTATAAATGTTACTTGGTCATAATTTCAGTCATAAACAACATGTAAATCTTGATAAATGTAAGCAACGATGTGCTCCAGTGAATGGCATTGCTATTTACCCACTTTTTAATCCCCTCCAAATACAAGAAGTATTTAATTTAATTAGACATTGGAGATTAACTACTGATTATAGGAAATTTTGTAAGTAGAGCTAGCATCTAGAGCCGCAATCTGCAAGAGATTTCTTTCACACCACTTGAAAGGGCAATAGAGATATACAGCTGGTCTATAATGAGATATCGGAATAATTTGAATTTCTTGGAATATTGGCATTGTAGCCTGAAAATTCTGAACTGAATTAATAAATCTCAGTAAACATACTGAATCATACCTCCATTCATGGGTTTGATTGCGAAAGTAAGGACAGCCTTTAATCGAAGATTTTGTAACATATATATTCCCTATTATAAGAAGCAGACTAAAGGTCTTGGCCGAAATCTTTGAAATTTGAAGTCCTAGCCAATATATGAGTCGTTGGCTAGAATCCTTAGCTTCATAGTGTCGACTCGCATGATGAGCGTGCCTTGGGCAAGTCCTTCGGCTAAGTTCAGTGGATTACTGTTTCGCACAGGAGTAACTGTCAAAGAAGAAAATTTGTGGTCAAAAATGGGGATAGCCATAAAATACCAATATATGATAAGGAAATTCATACAAGTAACCTTATGAAAAAGTCCAAAAGTATGCCAACAATATTGAAAACTAAATTCCTTTTCAATATTACAAAAGCAGAAGGAATTTGTTAATGAAAGTACGCTAAAATTCAATCCTCTGGATATCTAGTTTATTACGCCAGGGTCGAAAACTCAATCCTCTCTAGAAAAATATCCCAGCAAATACATAGTATTGATAATAATAGCTGAATTACAACAACATAAATTATGAAATTGAATAACATTTTAGATCATAGTTCATCAGCATTTTTCAAATTTATCGGTAATACTTCATTGTTTATTGTTCAGCTACAGCATATTCCTGTTTGAACATTTATTTTGAAAGTAATTTAGATTTAGTTGTTGAATTTTTGATTTTTTATCGATTGTATGTATTATTTCGGTCGTATTTTATATAAATTACATCTTGTTATTTTTGCTTTTCTCATTCTTATGAAAAAACTGCTCATTGATTTATACCTAACAGAGCAGTAGCCTGTACCTTTTTTTCCATGCTCCAAGAGCATGCCCCAGAGCAAATGAATCATGTGGGAGCCGGAGCTCCCACCTGAGGCAGTCTGGGGCTCCCGTGGGAGCTTCGATGGAGTTACAGAATCGAGAGGGTAGCCTAATAATCTCCTAGAGCCTTCTCTGGCTTCTTCGGTAGCCTTGGAATGGTGTCTTCACAATTGTTTGGAGCCAATTGAAGCTGCTAATCTTGGAGCCACCATTGAAGAATACCGATGCGAGCTAGGAGGTTATAAAAAAAATAGGGAGGTTCATTTTAGGTATGCCCGATAACCTATCTTGAATTTAACATGTATATTATGAATTAAGATCTCTACTACCGAATTTCGTAATACATTGCTAGGTCATTGATCATTAACAAAGATATCATGTAACGAAATATGATGACTTTTGACACCAAAACAATCTTTTCTTTGACGCTGATCATTTAAATTGACGCCAGAGAAAGTTTGACGCTGAAATAGTCTTAATTGCAATGCTATGGTGTCTCTTCACATAAATTTTTTGCCTCATTTCTCGTCCGTAAAATTTTGCTAAAAAACTTGAATGATATACCACTACATATTGAGAGACCTAAAATATTTTTTCAGCTTAGGTTATCGATTGAATAATACTGGAGGTTAGGTTTTAATGACAGACTTCCGGTTTTCATTGAAGGGCATATTGTGATGAATATCGTAATGTTTCCAAGGGGTATATTTGGAGAACTTCTGCTGTTTACTTTGCTAATCAAATTTCATAATACGCGACTTCGACTTCGGAATAAGGCATTATTTTACAGTTTAAAATTTTTTAGCCTAAAGATATATTCTTCCCTTAGTTCGTTAAAAAATCAAGATATCATGTCCAGCCGAATATAAATGGAAGCTCGAGTAAGTGTAGTTACTTGCTTTCGTTGCGAGGTCAAAGCTTCGATTTAAAGTTTTTTCTCATAAAGTTTTATCATGGGGAGTATTTTTATGAAATTTAAAAAATATACAAGGCATCACTAAGCCTAAATTTATTCATTACAGCACATTTAATGTATCTGAAGACAACAGTACTTTGAAACCCAAATTCCTCTTTAAGATACCTGAAAGCTCAGGAGCCTGAAGTAACAGAATATACCCCCAGGAATTGGGTTTAATTTCAAAGTTCTAGCTCGCCATTAAGCTATATAGCTAAGCTACACTGGCGTAACCCCTGGAATTCGAAAGGGAAAGGTAATATTGAACATGATTCATAGAATAAAGCGAAACCCGCTCAATTTTTCCGACAGAACATTACCATGGCAGCCATGGGAGATATTTAATCCTCATTTTATTGATACAGTCAATAGAGTAACGTTATTATTGCCTTTTTCAGTCTTTCATGCATATTAACGGCGAATATTGTCAATTTGTGACCAGTTATGTTATATAAAAATTATCCAACCATCCTCTTTGATATTAGTTATTAATACCTTTAGATAGTACCTACTAAACATGCTTAATTCTCACTACGGACTGACTCCCAAAAAATTTCTTCAATCGATACCTTCCTTCCGTTTCATCCACATCCTGCACCACCACTTCCGTAATAAATGTACTTTGGTTCCAGCTATATCCTGCCTTTTATACTGGTCTATGCATCATTCCTATCAATATACGGATGAATAATAAACGCACGTTATACAGTACCGTTTCAAATAATATCTCTTTCCCCGTCCCTTCACATCCAGCCTCTCACAACACTACATATGATAACTGCCACAACTAAGCCATTTTGGCATCTATCCCTTCAGCCATATTCATTATTTTGAAGACCCTGTAGCAATAATTTATGGGGTATTTCAACGCTCTTTGTCCAACTGACCTCAACCAACTACATTAATATTAATAACACCTTCATCTCAAAACTTACTACTTAGTATTATTGCATCCCGATGTGTTCTTTGGAAACTTCTAGTTCCGCTCCCTCCCCTCCTTAACTCATCCCTTCCTCTCTTGTCCTTGCTCGTTTCCCCTTACCAACTCTACACATGTCTTCCTTCTCATTCAATCATTTACATCTACATCTACGTACTACCCTGCGAGCCACCACGAGGGTGTGTGGCAGGGGGTGAAGATCACCAAACATGCACTATTGACATGCAACTAGGATATTTAATGAAGGCATGCTAGATAATAGGGTCACATGGTTAGTATCTACATAATAAGAAAGGGATTATTGGTTGTTATAACATGCTTCATACACTACAGACTACTTTAACTATATTTCACCTACCTATCCCTTTGTTACGCTACCTATTGTTCTCTCTTATACCTTTTTTTCCCTGTTTACTTTCACTGAAGAATGTGCAAGCGAGCCACCAAAATTTTTAAATGGAAGTGAGTCCTGTTTTGCATCCATGTCTATTTTATTATCTATTTATTAGCTTTATTTATTATTGAAAATAATATGTAGGTATGTTTAGTCAAGGAGAGTTATCACCTGGTGTTCCACAACTGTTCCATTTTCGTGTCTTTTTTCCGTCTGCAAGGCAGATTTTCTCTCCTCATCCCACTAACCCAGTCGGCACAAAGTGGTACATATCCCTATTTAAACAGATACTATCCCTGTAGTTTAGCGATAAGTCATCAGGTGGGCGGATGGGATATCTCTAAGCAAGGAAAAATATAAGGATACTGTCGGAAGAACAAAGGGATAATAGGCAAACTTTTTACCGCATAGAAAGTTATAATGGCTGCGCTAGGTTATATTAAGTGGGAATTATCCCTTAATCCCATTCTCTGACATGCTACAACTAGCCCTGTATCGTTAATTGACAATTACAGCGCCACTAACGTCATTATATGAAACTATGCGAAATGTAGCGACGAGTGATGCCATCTATTGGCAGTACTGAGGACCTAATGTATATTACACAACTATCCATGTATATCTGTATATGTAGCAAATAGTAACTTTTATTTTAACCAGTCAATTAGAGGGCCTTTTCTTGATTTGCTATCAGCCACATTAAATCACGATGCTCAAGGGCTTACTTGTACCAACTTTCAAATCACAAACAGTATCCCACATGGCACATTACCGATTCGGCATCTAAACTGAAAACACAAAACACCCAGAAAAATAACAAGCGGCGCATTTGCAAGGCCACCGAAAATATACACTCGTATCAAACTACACAAAGAAAACTCAAGAACAGGATATCAGAGAATAAACCAAACACAGGAAATAACATTTTTCCAAAAATTATTTTATTGATATACTAGATGA
The DNA here is from genome assembly GCA_963169105.1 of Ceriagrion tenellum. Taxonomy (NCBI): domain Eukaryota; kingdom Metazoa; phylum Arthropoda; class Insecta; order Odonata; family Coenagrionidae; genus Ceriagrion; species Ceriagrion tenellum. The sequence continues at coordinate 28,320,623 of OY720633.1, read as the reverse complement.
CCCGGCAAACTTCGTACCATCTCAGAATCAATAAATGTTGTGTTTATTTATTAGCCGGGTTAAATTCAGTTTTTTATTAAGATAAAATTAATACCCCAACTGAATTAGTTTTTAGAATTAGAATTTGTTGATTCCCTTTACTGAAGCACCTTCTGATATACGATATTTTTCGTTTTGTTGTCAGGTGCGAGAACGACCAATGCGGATGGTTTGCCGACACGTGAACATGATACGTACAATTGACCGTGAGAGAAACATTCATTTTGTAAGCGCCTAGCTTAATAAAAGGACTGGGTCCACAGGGGGCACGGTAAGGTAAAAAGTCGGACGTTTTGTTTCAACACCTTTAATTCACGCACACAAAAATACATGGTTGTCCTCGGTCACCCATCGCGAGACTCCCTGAGTCTCCCTTGCTCTGCGCTCAGCGTCTGCGTCACCCCGTGACCGCCTTGAGGGCTTCTTATTGGCCTGCAGGCCACAAGTAAGCGCTGTTTTTAAATTTTCCACTTCTTCGTCGCACTCGGGTGTTTAAACGATTGCGGTACCCTTTCTTAATAGCGATGTAAGCGCCCGGGCGAGAACCGCATAGTTTTCGATGAACCGACGGTAATAATTCGTTAGGCCCAAAAAGGATTGCACCTCCTTCACTGTTTTCGGAGTAGGGAATTCCTTTACTGCTGAAACCTTGCTAGGGTCCGGAAAAATACCTTTTGCACTAATAATGTGTCCCAAATAGTTCACTTGCGGGAAGGCGAAGTGGCATTTAGACAGTTTCAATGACAATCCTACCGTTTCTAGCCTCTCAAACACCCTACCCTAACGCCAAGCGTGTTCCTTTATTGAGCTGCTAAAGACAATGACATTATCGAGATACACTAGGCACTCCGTGGGGGTCATCCCTCTAAAAACTCCATCCATAAACAATTGGAAAACGCTTGGGGCATTTCTAAGACCGAAGGACATTCGGAGGTATTCATAGTCCATTTTGCACGATAAAGGCAGTTTTCTCACGCGAATCTGGAGCCATCGGGATTTGGTGGTAACCCGCAGTTAAATCAAGTGTGGTGAAATACCTACACCCCCCCAAATAGTCTAGTGTTTCGGTAAGGTTAGGCAGGGGGTATACGTCAGGCTTCGTTATTGCGTTTAACGCGCGAAAATCTATACAAAACCGATACTTCGGCCCTCCGTCCTCAGACTTTTTCGGGACAATCACAACAGGCGAGGCCCAGGGGCTGTGACTTGGCACTATTATTCCCCCTTCTAATTGTTCCTTCACGAAATTGTCTATCAATGGCTTCAAGTGATGGGGGGTCCGGTAGGGTCTTCTGTAAATTGGCCGGGCATCACCAGTAGGAATGTGGTGTTCTACCAAGTGTGTGGCTGGGGGTGTTCCCGATGGCGAGAACAAATGACTATACCTTCCGATTAAAGGCTGCAATACCGATTGTTCCTCAATGTCCAGATGGGACAACTTCCTTGCAATCTCGTCCTTAAAATCATCCTCACCAGCCTTACACACGGAAATGTATACGTCCCGGTAACTCCCGTTCCCTCTCACTGACTCCTCCACATCACTCACTATCGCGATCACTGTACCCTTACTCAGAGTTACATCTGCCATTCCAAAGTTACTTACTTGGATCTTAACACCTCCTTCCCCATTCACCTTACAAACACATCTGGCCACCCAGCAGTCGTCCATTTCCAGCGCCGACTCAACCATGCACTCATGGCCCTCTCTCCAGCCGCCACCAAGGGGAAGGGTCATGAGACGAACGCTCCGCCCTGGGATGACCTCCGCCGACACAAGACGCACCGGCATATTCACCCGGGGGCGGCGCCATCCCTTCGCCGCGTCTCCCCGCTCCTACGCCGGGTCCTTCGTCGTTGCGGCCTTCGGTCTCTCCTCCGCGATGTTCGCTGCTTCGCCCCTCCACGCCACTGCAGCCACACCTCCCGTTCTTATCTCCATCGCTGGCGGTCCCGCCCTCCGCGGTCCGCAGTCCGCCTTAACGGGGCTGGTCGGCCCGTCAACCTCCCTTGGCCGCGACGGAAATTCCTCGTGCTCCGTCCTTCCACTCTCGGTCAGGCAAATTATGCGCCCGCCAATTGTGAGTTCTCCCCTGCTCAAGTCAATGATTTCCCCATTTTCGCGGAGAAAGTCGATTCCTAAAATTCCCTCATGACCCCCCAAGCTGTCTACGACCTGAGCCTTTAGGTTATACACACTATCGCCGAAACCTAACGGAACCACCACTTCTCCGAAGTTCCAAATGAACCCTCCATTTAATCCCTTTATCTTAAACTTAGACCTTTTCGGCACTCGGCCCCCACAGCACCCTTTAGTTAAAAGGCTCACTTGCGCTCCTGTATCCACTAACATGCGCCGCCGCATCCCCCCACACGTCACAGTCACCGCCAAGTCCTTCACTCCCCCCTCATGGTGCACACACGGGAGGACAATCCTTAATTGGGGCCGTTGCGGGCGACTTGCTCGACCCCGGAATCGTTTAACGGCATCTCAGCCCGCTGGCTAAAACTACGCCGTCCTCGCACCCGGCAGCTTCGGGCCCAATGTCCTTCCTTCCCGCAATTGAAACACTGCATTCTGCCCCTCTGGTTGCAGTCCCTTGCGAGATGCCCAAAATGGCCGCAAGCGTGACAGGCTCCATCACGAATCTTTTTCTTTCCTCTCGCCCCTCTTTCTCCGGTCGAATCCTCCGCTCGGCCTCCCGCACGCGCACGGCTGCGGCGACAGCGGCGTCAAACGTCTCCGGCATTGCGAGGCGCGTGTGCTCCCCTACCCTGCCGGGCAGGCCATTTATGAAGGAATCAAAAGCCCTCTCGTCCGCCTCCGACCGGCGAGCTGCAGCCACGGCAGCATCATCCTCCTCCTTCCATGTATGGCTATTTATATCGCGGATGCGATCTGCGAACTCCTCTATTAGCTCCCCTGGGCCCATTTGCACGTTCGCCAGCATCTCCCTGTAAAATCTCCTATTCTTCACCCCCTGATATCTCTCCAACAGCACCCTCTTTGCTTCGGGGTAGTTCAAGACCTCCCCTGTCCTTGTCTTTGCCCTCAGGAGATCTGCGGCCCCTCCACGTGTGCGAAGCGTGACCGCGCTTAGCCTGTCCTCATCATCCCAGCCACCCAACCTTCCCACTTGCTCTAATTGAGAGAAGAACGCTTCAACGTTTTCCCCTGTGGATCCCGAAAAGCTTTCAATCGCCGATATCATTGAATATGACTTCCTCGAGTTCTCCCCTGCTCCGGACACATCCATTGTACGGGCTCTAAAAATCGCGTTTTCTTCCTTAAGGGCCCGTAGCTGCGTACAAAGTTCATCCACCGCCTGTTGGAGCTCCATTTCACGACCCGATAAACTAACGCGACTCGCCATTGTCACTCACCTATTCACGACTTGGTATTACCGCACTTCCCAAAGCCTTGAGGACATCCCACTTCTGACACCAATTGTAAGCGCCTAGCTTAATAAAAGGACTGGGTCCGCAGGGGGCACGGTAAGGTAAAAAGTCGGACGTTTTGTTTCAACACCTTTAATTCACGCACACAAAAATACATGGTTTTCCTCGGTCACCCATCGCGAGACTCCCTGAGTCTCCCTTGCCCCCACGCCGCGCTCAGCGTCCGCGTCACCCCGTGACCGCCTTGAGGGATTCTTATTGGCCGGCAATGGCAGCAGATATTCACCTTACTCGTGCATCTTCCCACGGAGAAGGATCCCACGGCCAGGTGTTAGAGGAGTAAATGTGACTCCTCATCCGCCAGCTACCATTTCCGCCGAACCAACACCGGGAGACGCGAGCGCCGACCGCTGCGCGCACACTTACAATTTCCTAGATTCAGGCCACAAGCACTCAAGGATTGGCCTGGTGATTTTTTTATCGTCAGGGCGTATGGAAGACGAATCAGAAATTGAATTCGTTGAAACCCGAATGGGACATCGGTTGGGATCATCGGAATTCCCGGAATGAGAACTTCCTCAGCTTTAAACTTTCCTTTGATTATCGTCGCGTGAATCACATTTTCCATGAGTTCTCTCACCGCCAAATGCGTTCCGTTACATAGTATTGGTTGCTTCACATTTCGACGCATGACGAATACCGAGCCAACCTTCAGTTGTAAATTGTACGGTGCGAGCCAGGCAGATTCAAAGAGTTTAAAAATTCACTTGGAAAGTTGGTTGCTTCGTCTTCGTTTGTTACATAGTTGATATACTTGAAGGAATGCAGTGGGCCAACGATTTGATTTTGAATTGTGAAGTTAAAGTGATCCACATCTTTGTTCTCTGCCGCAAAAATTGCTCGTTCACTCAACCAATTGTGATTTTTGTGGTTAGCAATGATGTTCGGGAACACTTTGTTGATGAGCTCGTCCTTCGTTGAGACGAAATTACAAAAATTCGGCGGAAACGAAATCAATCCGTTCTATTCGTCGACAGGAACACGGCCATTACCAATTGTTAGCGATTGCTTGGAGAAATATCGGCAGATGGATCGTTTAGCAATGCAACTCGCATGTTTGTCGTCAGCTGAAGTTTCTTCACATAGCGCCACAGAATCAATGATTTGAAGCCAGCGTTTATTTCATCGGCAGACGTAGATCTTGGAATGACTGGTAGTGTTTGGCGGAAAATACCAGACAGTAGAATCATTGCGCCTCCAAAACATCTTGAGTCATTGTGCAGATCTTTCATAGTTCGATTGATTGCTTCCAATTGTGCATTCATCCCAGATGATGATTTTACTTGTTACCAAAACTTTGGCCATTGCTGAGTGTTTCGCAATATTGCATGTAGGTTTTTCAGTCGTTTGAAGATTTTACGGCAATTTCAACGCTGAATGAGCCGTTCGGCATCCTTCTAGCAACGTTTGAAGAGAATTAAATGAATCGAATTCAAATGCAATAATGGTCGAAAACTGAATAAAAATTAATGTTTATGAAGTTCTATCGCAAAAAACATCTCCACATACCATCTAGATATTGGGATAGACTCACCAAAGAGACCATGGAGATTAAATTGGAGAGCTACAACGTCAATCGCGACTACGGTTTTTCCTTGAGTTCCACCTGGAGGCCTATCCTCAACTTACTTAAGGAAAGAGATCAAAAACAACAATCGGCGTAAACAGCAAAGTAAACAATGAAAAAATTAACTGGTTTTTAAAAATATGTCAGTTTGTGCTCTGACGACGGTGGTGGACTGAGCCACAGAAATATTGGCAGTTAAACACTATGTAACCTGATGTGAAACCCGAGAGAAATTCATTAATACAATACGACAGGAAAATTTGAAATCATATATGATTGAAAATTGGTGAAAACTTGAAAAAAGTGCTGATAAATCGCGGCGCACGTCTGCACAGCTAGCTCAATGGTATATAAAGACGGGACCGCGCAGCTGAATCAGCTGTCAAAGGGTAATGCACACAACGCCATCTACTGGCATTACCGGAACCAGCATACAAGGCCATGTTCATATTTGTCCGTGTTATGCTTTTGTCTGTGTCTTTCTTCTCCTTCCCCGCTTGCCCAACATCCTTCCCTCTATCGCACTCTTCCGCAACTAATCGCCCTTCATAACACCCTTCAGCCATATACCCTGTCTTACCCGGATTTCATTTAGAAGTCTCCTTTCCTCGCCCACCAACTCAAACACTTCCTCCTTGGTCTTCTTATCCGTCCACCTAACCTTCTGTATCCTTCTCCACACCCACATATCAAATGCCTGCCTTCTTTCTAAGAGTCCACGTTTCTGCCCCATTTAACGCTACGCTTCATATCAAGCTCTTCTCCAGCCTCTTCTTTACATTTCTCCTTACCCAATGTCATCGTCATCAGCTCCCTCCTATTGCTGAAAGCCTCCTAAGCTAGCGCTATTCTCTTTTGTATGTCTTTGCTACTGTGCCCGTTTTCCTCTAGCGTATTACCTAAGTAATTAAATAGCTCTACTTGCACGAGTATATGTCCTCCAAATTAAATCACAAGCATAGCTTTCTTCGTCCAAAAGAATCTCATTACTTTTGTTTTCATATGATTTATCTTAATTCCGAATACCTCACACTGCATTTTTAAAGCATCTACCAAAGTTTGTAGTCCCTTCGAAGATCCACTAGCCAATGTCTGATCTTCCGCGAATCTGACTTTATTAGATACCCTCTTATTTTGATTCCGACCTCAAGTTCTTCCCATGCCTGCCTTGCCATTTCCTCAGGTGTTTCGGCTCTCGCCGCAGGATTACAATCTCCACCTGGGACTCAAGCTACCAGCTTATCTCCAAGTGAGGAAGCAGTGGGAAGGGAAGGTTAGCGAACCAACACCGAGGCCGACACCAATGAGACGGATTGAGGTCAAAAGGACCTCAATTGAACCTCCGTCTCCCCTAAGTACTCGTATTAGTTAGGTTACCCCAACAACGTGAGATGAGTTCCCGTCAGTCGCGCTTTTGCAAAAACTTGCCGCACATCTTTGAGAACCGGAAGAATTTACCCTGCCGGAGTACGTCATCAAATCAGGGACCACCGGACCCATGAAAGGCCAATTTGGACCAATCCTGGTCGAAGCGTGGGAACATCCGTCATCCCAATACTCCACGTCTACCCGTTACCATTATTTGCCATTTCCTCTGTATAAATGTTGAAAAGAAATGACGACAACGGACTCCCTGGATTTACCCCGTGACCTAAACTTGCCCACCCTGATTCACCATTAACCACCTTCACCTGCGCCCTTTGCGTCAAATGTAAGTTTCGGTAAGTAAGAATGTATGAAATTGTGAAGTAAAATATATTATTATTATATTATGAAAGTTACTTTAGTAACAATCTCCTCCGAGTCCTCGGCAAGCATCGTATTTATTTTCCGTCATAATGGCCGAGGACTTGAGAGGGGTTTGGCAGTTCTCGCAGCCACGTCCGACACCCATCGGAATGGTGCCACGGTTGGGTCGTGCGTATGGAGTAGACGGAGGGACCCAAGTATAACGGCCTTATTATATTATTATTCGAAGTGAAACTTTGGCTGCGTGAGAAATTAAACTGATTATTCTATAGTTCTCGTATTCTGATGTATTCTTCTTCTTCGGGATAAGAATCAAGACTGTTTCCACAAAGTCCTTAGGCCATATTCCTTCCTCGTAGATCCTAAGTATAGACTCGAAAAAAGCTTGCCTACCTTTATTACCTAAACTCTTTAGCAGCTCCAAACGTAAGTTGTCTACTCCTGCAGCTTTCCATGCCTTCATCTCTTTTAATTCTTTCTCTATTTCACTGCTGAGAATCATTGGCCCTAGGTTATCTTCGTCTAGGCTTCCCTATTTTTCCATATCTAAATTAGTCGGTCTACTATCGCTATCATATAGCTCCACCACATACTAACGCCATCTATTTTGATTATCTTCCTGCTCGATTAACATTGTATCTCTCTTGTCCTTAATCTTTGGTACCGTTTCCCCTCACTTACCTCCCGATAGCAATTTTACCCAAGCGTGTAGCGCACCCACTGCCCTTTCTTTTTGCAGTTTCTCCATTTCCTCGAATTGCCATTTCCACCAATTTTCTATCGCCCGATTGGTTAATCGCCGCACTTGATTATTTAGCTCCTTGTATTTCGCCTTATCTATGCCGGTGTTTACGTTTTTCCAATTCCTTCTCTCCTCCATTTTTGTAATCGTTTCTTACGTAACCCACTACTTCTTTACCCTTCTCATTTCCGCTGCGCCTATGTTTTCTCAGTCGCCGGGCATATAGGTTGTAGGTTCGAGTCGATCATGAGGTGTATTTTTTTCTAAGCAAATCTGCTATAATTTTAGTCTTTTTTTTAATTCAGAAGATGAAAACTGCATTGTATTATTCTTATTGAGTTTTGTCCCTTTCCACTGCTTTCCGCATCGTGGCATTCTCCTGTTTTACATGGGTCCAACTTAAATTAGTCTATCTGAAATGAATTTTGCCAATTTTAGGCAAAAATATTCCTTAAAATATCGCAATCAGCAACATTTCATTACATGGCCTAAATTTCCATTGTAATACCTATCTCAAGATATAAAAACCAGCCGCCATTGTAAAGATCCCTTTTCCCTTCTAAAGCTAATTGTAATTCCAAGGTTACCAAGGAAATATCCTGATGCTGGCAGAAGTAAAAAATCATGATTTTGACAATATAAACGTGATTTCTGGGAAAAACTTTTTGTTTAAGAAAATTGAATAAAAAATAAGAAACTGCAATTTTGAATCCATCAAATTGCGAAAAATTTATCTTTCTATCTTTGGTACAACTAATTAAGATATGCAAAAGTAGAAACCTCTACAATTGAACCAAAATGTTTATACTTGAGTTTTTCAAACACATAAGACCAGATGGCCCAGTACGCTGCCCTTGGGGCCCAGGGGCCTTCCTTATAGTCCTAATTTCCTTATAAAAAGCTTTACTGATCCCATATGTGAACATTTCACTAAAATCGGTTCACTTGTTCAATACTTATGAGGCTTTTAAGAAAGCATTATTTTGGAACCTTGGGTCAACATTCGAATAGCAACTGATAGTTGCAACTGTCAGTTGCTATTCGAATTCGGACCCTATCATTCCATTGGCTTCTATTCACTGTCATTTTATTTCGGACCTTTATTTACCTTGGGTCCTTTGGGGCCCCAGCGTGACTTACGACCCCATGACTGTTGTACATTCAGTATAGGTTTATTTTACGTGTTTCTAATACAGGCAAGAATTATCTTTGAGTGCTATTTTTTGGCGATGAAAGGCCCACTTGAGGGCCTTCTGGGGCCCCAAGGCCCTTTTCTATAGCCTATGCGTGAACCAGATGTATCTAGTATCTTCCTACCAAATTTTGTTTCAATCAATTTTGTGGTTTATGAGTGATTGAGTAATAGACAGACAGAAAGACAAACAGACAGACTAGATTTTTATACATTCGTAAGAATACGCTATCGTTCATCATAACGACCAGTCTCTTAAATTGTAATTACTTAGAAAAGCCCTGGAGTCCATTATCAGCGAATATCGTTCTTTTGCTTTTCGCAATTTCAGAATATGGTGTAGTAAGACCAAAATCTGGGTTTCACGTGATTTTATGTTTTAGAATATCCGTTCGCTTTGGTTAAATATGTTTTGTCGGCGCACTGTGGTCTGAGAAGCTTCAGCGGTTAATATTTGATGTTTTCAAAAGGTTGAATTTACATCTTTAATGTTCTTTGGATGCAGATAAATCATTGTTTCATTATAAACAAAGTGAAATTCCATAGGACGAATCATAGTCGACGACTAACTACTGACTAGTACCGTGTCTGACTAGTGCCAACGGATATCTAGGGATAAAGCGAACCCCCTTGAAAATTGTTTTCTCACGCTCGGAAAGGTAGTCAATTACAACTCGTAGGAATATCTCCACCGTAAAATCAGATAATTCACTCATTTTCACACTTACACTACATTTTAGCCCTGCCAAAGCATCTCTTTGTACATTCGTACGTTACAACAGTTATAATGGTAAGCAAGATCCTATTGTTTACGATGATAAGTCACATTACCGGAATCAATTAGGCATTTAAGAAATCTTACACTTCCTTGTGTTGAGCCTATAAACAAAGGCTATAAAAAAGCCGTTTTCTAAAAGAATTAATAAAAGCTATTAGATTGTAAATGCCAAGGTAAAAGTTTCAAGAGTTTTAAGCAACGAGTCAACTCAATGAATCTCCTTGTTTATTAATAGTTACTTATATATTTGAATCAATTATCCAGAACTATATGTTCCAAAGAGAAACAAGCCCCCGCACAAATCTTGGTCCTTTAAGTCGATTGAATAGCTAGATGGCAAGAGAATTGAAAGAAAAGTTTACAGTAACGAGTCAACTCAGCGAATCTGCTCGTTTATTAGCCTAATTCACATTCGGTGAAGATAGGCGTCCTGAAATTCCATGACCAACGTAAGCCACTGACCATAAGTATTATTAAAGTAACAACAAAGGTTATTCACCTCACAACCCGGATGAAATCCCTAGAATCCGTTCTTCATCCTATTAATCGGTTAAACCTGAAATACTTGATAATTACTTGGTTTAATTGAAAATCGATACCCCTCAATCCTCATTACGAGAAAATATAGCATAAATGGCCACTTGCAAATATAAATGGTTTTCGGAACTTTCATGGCTTCGTTATACCTCTTTGCTTTGTTGCTAACGAGAATATCACGTTACGCGTTTTAGAATTTTATTATATCACTCTGTTAGTGCGTTGCAACTTTCTAGATAGCTCATCAAATTCTTGCGTTTTGAAATCGTCGAGAGATGTCGTATAATTCTTTACTTTTATTTTAAAAATCACTTTCAAACTCTAAATTTTTGGCAAAAATCAATTTTTTTCTTCTTTCACTGTATACTTTTACAGTTACCATTGCCGATTGCAATTTTTTTCTTTTACGAAAAATGCACAATGCTAAATTGATCAGTGCATAATTGACAGCCAAATTGATTCCCATTCCACTATGTCGGACGTATGGAAACCCATTACAGGTTACGTGTGGAGTTATGAGGGATAAGGTAGTTTTTCTTCGGTGGCAGTTCACGTTGGTTGAACGGAACATTTATGAGACTGAAGTAGAAAATTGGAGAGATATTTGTTTTTCAGCTCCCTGTTGATTTTTCAGTTTCTTCAATCTTTTGTGCTCATTGTTCCTGGATCCTTGCGACTCATTGAAAATGAATTCAATCTGAATACGTACGGCATATATAATTTCAACACCATGAATTAGTATTTTATATGTAGTAAGTGGCATTGGGTGCCATGCTTTAAAGCTTACAAAAATGGTTGTTGTATTTCGTCAGTATTCCCTGAAAACATTTGCATTTGCCGTGTAATTTTATAGCTAAGGATTAAGTATAGCGTCCAAGCGATGAATACGGTTGTAGTCAATCTTCCAAATAAGTATGTTTTTGCTGTAGAGAAGTGACGAAAGGTCAAATTCATTGAAGTTGACACAGGGAAACTCAAGTTTGCAAATAGAAAATCCAAGTGTTTCGTCACACCACCACTTTAGAACAAGTAGTCAGTCAGACACGAGTTGTCGAACAATGATCTTTCACTTTGTTTATAATGATGCAATCATTTATCTTACTTATAATAAGTTAAAAGATGTAAATTCAACCATACGGAAAAATCGATTTTTAACCGCGGCGTAGGAGACTTATGTTAATGCGCATAGTTTTCTGCAGGAGAATATAAATTGAAAGGGATGTTTATCTTGTAATGTAAACATTTCCTGGAACAAGTTTGTCTCTCATTGAAATCTTGAAGAATAGGGGCAATTTTCAATAATTTTAACTCTTTAACTTCCGTTAAAGCCTTGTTAAATACCGCTTGTATGAAGATTTATCACTTTTGCTTCAAAGAAAATTTTGAAACAAAAGTATTAGATCACAACATTAAAGCAGTTTATTGAAACACTCGTGAGAAATATTTCATAGTATGTCGGTTTTTATAATCAAAGTCATCCTTAAACGCCGTCTCGATATCACACTCTAGCGGCCAAGTTTATGTATTTATATCGTAGGTAATTGCTGACACAACCGCTAGTAAGAAGTGTTGCTACCATCCGCGGCAGTTGGCGAATCTCACTTCCACGGAACAGCTCTAGACAGAAGTCTGAGGAGAATACATGTGATGTACGTTTCATTCGACGGGTCAAATGAAGGAAAGTCGAAAAAACGGGTTATAATTTCACTCGGAACGGCAGAAGAGCCTATCAATTTTAATTTTAAAACTGAAAATTGAGGAATAAAGCTCAATGACACGAAACATGTTAATTCAAGCACATTTAAGGTTAGACTACATTATTGTGTAGTAAATAATGTGGTAATTATTAATACTGTATGATAAATGTGATATTACCAATTCAGTTTTCGCTACACAGCGTCTAATAAATATTTTCACCGAAGCACTCACGGAAAAGTGATTCTTTTATACTGTGAATTATAGAGCCCGTGATTCCAAAATAGAGGATGAAAAAACTTACCCTAGTATCCAATTCTCGAATTACACAAACCTCTTCTCATGGGCAACGCCAGGGAACAACTCAGGGGATGGCGATGTTTCCCGCCTTTTATATGCGCTTTCAGATGTGTATAAATACTCCCTCAAAAAAGTGGTGTCACAATAATCCAACTCCATGCTCTAGAAAATACCTGTCAAGAACCTTGCCAAACTTGTTTCTCTCGTAAGCGATAAGGGGATCACTTACAACGAGACTCTTCAACGAAAGCGCCTTCGGAATTTTAAAAAAAGCATCATGTACTGCCCATTTATCACTTCATTCAGGAACCTGTCTGGTCAATTTATGTTTTCATTTTTTCTGGATACGCTTTATTATAGCCCCAGCTTTTCCTTAGTGAATTCCTTTACACCTGTAGCGACATTAAAATGACGTAGCTCCAAGCTAAAAAGAGAATGAATAAAAAACTACATAGTGATCCTCCAAGCACTTCTTGAAACTCGGGCATATATATTATGAGTCATCAAGAGGGGAGAATCTTCTCTCCTATCTTTCCAAAGGTCACCTTAGAAGCAGCAATTTGAAGGACGTGTCTCATTTTCTGTTATTTTTCCCCTCTTGTGTCCCCATCCCTTTCTCCCCATCCCCCTATCTTTCTTTTCCCGGGCAATGGCATTCGCAAAACCAAGTCGGAGGTAGGAACACACCCGGTGTATTTTCTTTTCTTCAGAGGTCACTTACCTGAAGTAGCATGTGCTTTTATTTATTGCGTCCGAAATTTTATTTTTTGATAGGATTTTTGGGGAGGCGACCGACAGCTAAGGTCATTTTCGCCATAGTGGGTAGGTAAAGGAGGAAGGGTGGCTAGAAACCCGGCGTCGGGATTAGCCTGCTCTTAACGAAAGGCGACAAGGTGACCACGGTTTAACGTCTCCTCCGACAGACGGAGTTCTGTTCTTGAAGTGCCCTCCAAAAGACACCCAAGTTGGGATCGGGTCTCCGCTGAAAAACATCCTCCACTGCAGGGATTTGAACCCTGGCCACCCATGGTTAGCTAGTACTCTATCCACCAGACCAATCCGATCGCCAATTTTATTCCTTCCATCCAAAAACTTTTAATCGCAAGATATTGAGTAATTCCGAGTAAGGAGATATCCTAGCAAGATGACTTTGGCTCCAAGTAATCGGTATATTTAAAACTGATCTCATACAAAGGAAAAGGCTGATTTCTTATGCACCAATATAATTAAACAGTCGAAGTTACGGTATCAACGCACTTTGGGGATATTAATATGGGTTAATTTAGTCACCTTAGATATGCTTTAGTCTTATTAAGTTTGAGTAGAGGTTTTTCTTTTTCTTGTATAGGATGGGTAGTCTTTTATTGGAATAACAACATTTCCAAAAAGTTATAACGTATTTTTGGAAATATGTCGGTGCACACTGATATTCAGAACATAATTATACCCACTGGTTTTATTACTGTTCCCACAACGGTATTATATTCAAATGATCAATAAAATTTCTGGATGCGGAAAGTTTAAACGTTAGCAGAGGATTTTATTATAAATACTATATCATTTTTGTTCAATAATACATAGTAGAGTCTTCAAGTATCACATAATATAATGGTTAGATTTTTGGACCTCAAATCCTTTGTCTGTTACTGTTTGATATACTTTTTTAGTGAAAAGTTAGTTTAGAAATGAGAGCTCAATGCTAACTGGTAGTGGACACATTATTTATCTATTCCTTAATGCAAAGTGCAAAAACTGGAATTATTCTATTTGTATTTTTGATAGCATCATATTTATTTTTTGCCATTAATTTATTTTTAACTTAGTGATTTTATATAGAGGTCCTTATTATGTTTTGGTTTAAATTATGAGTTTTGTCCGATGATTAAAAAAAAGAGCCCTGTCTTTTACTTCTGGTTTTTCTCATCGTTTCCTGCAGTATATTGCCAATAAAATATGAAAAAAGGAAATAGAAGTTATCTGCTAGAAATAGCGATGCATAAATACGTTTACAATGTGTATGGCTCTTGGAAAATGTTCTTAGCCCTGGAAATAAAATTCTTACGGCCTCTCTTATTTAAAAATAAGTTCATTGATTTCCTGACCTTCTTCGTGATAACTAAATTTCTTATGAGATCATCTAGCAAATGAGTCAATGTTTACAGTAATTATTTTGGCATATGCGTTAATTTTGAGCGTTGGGGTGGACGATTTTTCAGGATTTCACATACAAATTTGTAGGTGACCGAGATCTAGCAACACCGAATTGGCGAATATCTAACCGTAAATGGTATCCGCCATTTTGGTGCGACCTTAAGCAGATCGAAATCGGGCAAGAACAAATTGGTAAGTGTAATTTATTTAAAATATGTATAATAATTGTAAATTAAGATGGTTAAGTTGTTTTTTATTATTTAAGTGAATTTGATTTATTTAGGTATGTGAAGTAATTTGCATAGAATTGGGTTTCATTGCTTTTTGTTGTCAAGAGGGACCAGACGTCATTAATAAAGCGGTGAACCAAGAGGCAAGTCACTTAAGAATTATTATTAAAACTTTACAGTGATTTAGTTTGTTTGTGCTCAACTTTATAACATCGCGTGCTATCATTCTGGAGAATAGAACCAAAGACAAAAGTGGCAGCATTGCCCTGCTTCAAATTGAAGATTAGAGAAGATTGTGAAAAAAGCAAGCAAGCGTTAGCCGTAAGCGCCAGAGCTACCTGTAGACCAACGGAGATCGCCTCTAAGCTATTGTGTGCTTGAAGGGCTCTTATTATTCAAATCGCGCATAAACAATTATTTTTACACTCGTTCGAAGCTAATATTGCCTCCATTTTCGAGATCCGATTTTCTTCTCAACCTTTTTTTTCATTTACATAATCGGTCCTTTGCTTTTTTCCTTATCCCTTTATCGCAATAAATTAACCCGTTGTTTCTTGTAATGCATTGTTACTTAATTCCACTTTCCTTTCACACTTTTTTTCTAATAGTTTGGTTGTTTTGACCCACATTCTTTTTCAGCTCAGCTTCAAAATGTTGGGCGGTTATTATTTTCTTAATTTTTAACCATTTCGTCTCTTGAGTGATATCTCTTTCCCAGTGGATCTGGTCATGGCAATACGCTATCTATATTTCTCACCAACCATAAAATGGCCTGAGTCACAATTGGCTCCTCTGCAGCTGTCTATCAGAAGTACATCAGATGTATGCCTCCTATCTATTATCATATGGTCAATTTGATTAGAATTGTTCCCATCTGGTTTGCCCATTATCATTTGCGGCACTACAAAGGCTTTCCCTTCCGATAGTTTCTCTAAATGCTTCCTCTTCGCCAACCTTTGAGTTAAAGTTCCCGATAACTATTTTTACTTCTGTCTTGGAGATAGTCTTGTTAACATCATTTCCTTTTATAGATTTCCGTAGAATACATCCTTCTCTTCCTTATCTGCATCCTATTTTGGTGCACATGCACATACAAATGTGATGTTGAAGAAATGGGCCTTCATCAATGCTATTAGGGTACATATCCTTAGATTTATTGCCTTGAAGTTGAGTACTGCTGCCTTATACTTATTATTCAATAAGAAGCTTTTACCTCCTGACACACCACTCTCTCGTCTACTATACATGATTTTGTATTTGCCTCTGTTTAAGATTTCTTTTCCTTTCCAGCTAAATTCTTGAAAGGCTACATTTCTAATATAAAATTTTTATTTGTATTCGTAGCTTTGTATCGCCTCTGGTGTATTCCGGGCTCGAACATTCCATATTGCTCTCTGTAAATTCAATTTCCGTTTGCGTTTATCTTTCGTTGGCATGGATATTTTATCATAATTATCAGTGCGGAATACATTGTCTTGGCGCTTAGTAACATGTAAGTTTTTTCAATGTAGGGTCATTAACCCTAGGCTTATACTTAAACTAGCTTAGGGTATGCAATGAGAGATATATCCCGACCTGGACGGTCAGGGTGTATCTCTCTTTGTCTGGCCTATCGCTCGTAACCTGTCCGGCTTGGGAGGCCCTAGCAGAAGATTCAGAGACACGGGCATCGTAGGATGTTGCTAATGTACAAATGTCAGGTACGAGGTAAAATGAGCGATTACAATTTGAGACTAATAGTTCCAAGCACTTCCTCATAGATTGAGCAGAATATATAATCTTAAATATATTGATATATCATCACAAGATATATACCAAATTACATGTAAATGATATATACGGTCGATCGGATTTAATTCTCACGCTCAATTATTCTATGTAATTTTCTTTAAGATGTTCCCCTGGCCTACTGCGTAGTCGAAGAAAACGGGCAGTTTTGTTTCGCAAAACATAACGAAAATAAACCATACAACCACCCCTGATATCAAGCTAGAAATCACACTTGACCTTCGTTTGATAATGGTACTTTCTACGCCCCGTTGTTTTGAAGTCACTTGTGGCCCAATTCAAAAATTGCGTTTTCACAGTCCGTACTCTAAATTTAATAACCATGACGCCTAGGTTATTCAAAATGGCGGATGCTGAAACGTGACACCAAGGTAAAAGTTCTCAAAATTGATTTCAACGAATATACCCTTAGAAGGAAGCCGTTTTTCAGGAAATTTTATCATACCCACCAAATAAAAACGGTGAATCAGGTCAGGGGGTGTAGGTGTGATACCGAGCGAAGCGAGTCAACGATTAAAAATTTGTTCGAGAAACACCTGCACACACATATGATGTAATAATAAACCACCATATAAGCCAATGAAATATAAAATGTATTGCATTTATGACTTTACGCAGATGTGTGAATCAGTTAATTTTGTTTGTATATATTACTTATATGTATTAAAAATTTGTATATCATTTGGTCTCATTTTTGTTTGTCAGTTTTTTGTCTTTATAATTAATAAAATGTATTCAACTGTTAACAGCTGGTGCTTATGTTTACTACTAATGTTAAAAAAATGTCTTGGCAACCCTCTGCTGTTAAATTATCAGTACAAACGAGACTGATGGTTGTTGTTGTATACTCTGTAAATGTACCCGGGGACAGAATGTCCGAGAACTTAAATAAATATATATGTATTGTTTGTTTGTAAAGAACGGGATATGGCATGGCACATGTTACAAACCGACCAGAAACCTGTTATTCTGTAAATTTATTTTCACGTGTAATTATGGTTTTCCAGTATATGAGATTTTATTAGATGCATGCTCTTCGTCGCCGATAGCGTTTTTCTTTGATTGACTTACCAAGTACTAATTCACGAAACTCTTTTTCTCGGCGTTAAGCGGAAGAGTGAGGGATGTGTTTGGGAATGTTTCTATCTCTCGGGACCCTCGCTGGGCGGAGAGGAAAGGGAGGAATGCGCTCTTAATATCCATATCAAAGTCTGATAATGGAGAACGCATGTCAGTATGCGCACACAAGTAAACGTTAAACCAGGCGGATTGGAATGGTTGCTGCACGCGGGTGGTGAGAAGTTTAGGGCTCTGTCGTCGTATACTGTGGAAGTCGCGCCTAGAACAAAATCCCAGGTATTCAAAGAGGTCAATTCAAAGAGGCTATTGCGGCTATGTGTAGCTAGACGTTTCTACTGTATACGATCTTTGCCACAAATGACATAAGTATCGATTTTTACCATATAATGAATAGGTAGGACGGATCCGAAGATTTTCGCTTTATTTAATTATTCAACGATAGGGAGTATGATTCTTCACTTGGATTCTTACCATATAATTATTTATTTTAGCATACAGTCCACACTTCCATGTTAAGTCTGAGCTACTGTCAAATTATACTATCGATGTATTTTGCATTTGTGTGTCATTCATGGTGATTGGAAGAATGGCAAATGGATTTGTAAAAGTGTCTCGAAATGAGTTCGAATGAACTTGATGTGGAAATATTTATGTTTCAATATTCAGCAGAAAAGGTTTCGGATGTATTTATTCAAAAATTAGCCTTTTCATATTACTTTAAACATAAATAGTGATTTAATGCAATATATGCTAAGGTTGACGATTTATTTAGTGCCGTCTATATTCAACATCTTGACCGCGTCACCGTGTGAATTGTTTCTGCAATCGTTCCTTATAACTTTTTTCCTTTGTGACTATTTCGGGTATAATTTAAATAACGGAATAGCAAGTAAATTATTCCTTATGGACTAGATTTTTGAACGGGACCTAAAAGCCGACACTCCAAAAATTTACGTCACTGAATTCCTATGAGGGTCATCCACCTGAGAGGATTGACGCGCAGGATACCACCGCATTCATGTGGCTGCCCGCGAAACAGTTCGTGACGTAAGCAATGTGGTGAGGAACTCAAAGGGTATCATTTTCGCAAAAAAACTGAAATAATATATACAACAAAAACGAAACAATAAATGAAAGGCGAGGATCGCGGGTTTGAGTCCCGCCTGGGTAAGATTATTCACTGCCCAGGACATGGGTTTTTGTGTTCGTCCAATGGTATATTACAACACTTGTAACTGGAGAAACCTGTAAGTGTTAAAACATTTATTTATTATTAATATTATTTACAAATTTTTCACTTCTCAGCCTTTTTGAATGCTGGGAATCATTAACCTATCCCGGGTGCAAGGCACCAAAGAGATTAGCCTGAAATACTGTTTTTTTTTAATGTTCATTTAAAAATCTTCGTACTGCGTACGAAAACGTTCGTTATCATTGTAAAGTGGCTCCTGGGATGAGACCAGATGCGGAAGAAGGTGGGAAGGCTAAAGAAGCCGCGCAAAATGCGTTAAAACTAAAAAAATAGCTAGCAAAAAATGAAAAACTGCTACTTTTAGCTAGAAATTAAAATTTTTCATGTTCATTTTTCATTGATATTTGCGTTTAGTGGTTCATTACTTTTATTCCAGTTGTTATGCATTAACAATTTTCAAGGGCCTTAAAAAATGTTAAAAAAACGCACGCCACCATTTTTTCTAGATTGGGCTGAAGTCAAACTAAAAGACAAGATAATGTTTGAGTTAGTTATGTAATGGAAAATATTATGTTGACCAACATTTGTTACCCATTGCGTTTCATATCTTTCGTCTATTTATTGCCACACATTTTTAGCACGGTTTACTTAGATGGTCTCTTTATATATTCTTCCCAGTGGCAAAATACTGAGAGTGCATTCGTTGAGAAGGACCTGCGTAAATATTAGAATGAATATATAAAACGGTCTACGTGCTGCGTACTAAAGCAAACGGACAGTCGTTCGACAACCTGGTATGAAGACTGATTCCTTTGGGTTGATGGTTAAAAAATATATATTTGAAACGACGCCTGCATTTCAAGGATATATATATATATTCCCCTGCATAGATATGAGTGACAATCGTTGACAGAATGAAAATAGGAGCATTTTGTGTCAGAGGTTCCAGCGGGTAGTCAATATCCTATGCCGCATATTATCTCCTCGTACAATCGAAGGCGTCAGGGATCGGTCTTTGTTTGATCACAGGGGAACCACAAGTGTGGTATGTGAAATCTGGCTTCAGCTGCATCATCACCATTTCGATGGGAAAACGCCCGGGATGATTTTAGCTTTATGTTTTAACAGGAAAAGATAACTTCTATTTTAGTGATTTCATCGCAATTCTGCAATTCTCCTTTACCTTTTTTCTGGTGTAGGCTTGTTAGCACTGAAAAATGAGGTTCTCTTTTCTTTATGTCCACCTACGGAGCTTTATCATTTTAAATCGTTAGAATTTATGGTGTCAATAGAAGGGTGAGATATGTTTCTTTAAATGAGACTAAATAAATCGATTTTTAAGTAAAAGGATATTTCGCTCGGACTACCTTAAGTTGCTCGAGGGCACTTGAGTGAACTAAATATGGGTTTTTCATTAGCATTGGAATGAGAATGATACTTTTAAAAGTTTTCTTTTGTTATTTTAGAAATTTATGTCACTTATTATAATGGTATATAACATATAAAATGCATAATACATTACAAGGTTACATTTAGAGAATTTTAACAGGTGATTCCTGTTAATGCACAACAATATAATAGGTCATTTCTCATGAAATGCAAGAAAACACTCTGGGTGCAATAAAATATTACATACGTTGCAAATATACACAGTTATTTTTTTGTACTGAATGCAAACTTTGTACTTCGAAGATCCTTTTGTAATTTAATGGTCTCAGTGATCTACTCTAATTTCTTCATCCCCTCTTTTTGAGTGTTTGAAACCACGACCAGCAAATGGAGATCCAAAATGTTTCATCAAGTAGAGAGCGCATTCTCGTCAAAATAGCAAAAGATCAATTGTGCTGCCCACAGGCTTATGTAGCAACCAACCCTGATCACAAGAAACGTCAACTGCTCAGTCAAAAAGTGGCCACTACCACCTCTTTGCCCTGACATTAGCCCTGTACTTTGTCAAGAATTGAGCACATAAATCAACTCCTCCCGTGAGTTTGTTGTATTCTGCAATGCAAAGAGAAATGGGCACATTCAGATTTTTCTTTTCTTTTCTTAAATAACGGTTGAATACCTTGCTTTCCCCTTTGATACTATTTGTCATCATAGTCCCTACTGCATATTCATTCCAGCGAGTTACAAGTAAGTCACCATTAATAATTTCTTACATCGTCCCTCTGGCTTTTTTTGAAATGCACTTTTTTCTGTTATCCCACAGTCCTCATACTTGATTCAATTTTCGCGTAGTGTGCCTGTCCCTCCTATTTCCATATTTTACTAAGTATACAGCAACTTCTCACATGTGAATAGGTTATCAAAGAACAATCTTCAGTCTTTTTGCGTCAAATCTATTTTTCCTCATTCAGTCCCTGACAACAGTCACATTGAAATGGCCTCCGTGTTCGGAAAGAGGCGTTTTCTGGGCAAAATATAGTATCCAGAAAGTAGCAATATGCCAAGAAATGTAGAGATCTCGTCTCTAACTATACTGAGTCCATGATTTCCCCTCAAGCTTGCATAAAGATTTGTTTGTTCCATAATGAGCAATACAAAATCTTCAGAAAAAAAACCCTGAAAGAATCATAGGGAGATTCTTGTAGGAGTTAGAGGGGGGAAATATCGGGTATTTTAAAATTTAGCTTCGATAAATCGGACGACCATTTTAAAATCGAATTTCTCAGCTTGCGCTTTTTGGTGACTTAAGCTTTTTAGTTCTCATGCTTGCTTTTGATGTCAACGGTTGCTCTAACTGCGGTTCTTCATAGAGCTCTCCCCTCGATTGAAGCTCTCCTTAAGAATCCAAAACTCACCGCGAGAGATATATTGAATCCTCAGTTACTTCAGCAACTGATGCGTCGGAATCTTCATCCGTGATAGCATCGGCATGTTCCTCCGGTCCGCTTATTATTATTGTCCGAGGACCGAGTTCGTCGCCCTCTTTATCTAGTAAGTTTATTTTACGGTCAAATGTTTCCAAGACTTGAAAATTATTAGTTTTGGTTGATGTTTGAATATAAATTACATTTCAGCATTTAGCGTGAACTAATTCTTGACAGATGAGAACTTATCTAGATAACTTCGTAATGTGTGTTCCGAACGACGATAAGTCACAGAGGTTAAAGCTCTTACTGTAGAGTGCACAGCAGTCGTGAATTGCACTTTCGAAGTAACTAGTTCTCCGACTCCACTAGTACTAAAGGCACAGCACAAGCAGTCTCTGCTTCTTTGAATAAAGTGACTTTACCATATCGAAAGGACACTATAATGTTTCTATTCTAACTCGCAAAATTGTATGTAGTGTTAACTATTTTACACCCCACCTTTTTACCTATGGTTTTTAGCTATACACAAATATTAATTAATTTTGTATAAATACAATTAAAAACACATGAATGTCATACACGTCTCATTTTTACCTGAAAATTATGTATACTCCATATTTCTGAAAATCATTGGCCACGTTACCGAGGAACAAAGATACAGCCTTATTCTTAGTGCATGCATTTTGAGTTCTTGACACTGCTTAATAGAAATACATAGATCATAACATATTACAGGGCATGTTTTCGTATAGAAAATGGCAGTTACAAAGCTATAGACAACTATTAAGGTTATAAACCGCTCATGTAAAACCGTGATTGAGTGATTATGGTACTAAGGCCTTAATGAAGATAGGGCTACACATAGAACTCTGTCCATATTGATTATAGAGCTCAACTAGATTATAGAATACTAATTCAACACACTTATAAGTTCTGATAATATCACTGGCCAAACATTTATTGAATCACAAAATGATATATCGGGCCTCCCTATCGGACACATCCTACCCATGTTGGCAAGTGATGTAGGAAACGGTACCTACAAGTAATGTTGGCCCAATGTCGGTGATAGGTTGGCTTGATCGGCCAACTTTGCCGACACGAAGTCGACATCGGGCCGGAGGCGTATGCTACCTGTGCTTTTTTATCTTAAACTAATGCATTTTTCTAACATGATGAATGCGTGGGACGAATTCAACCCGAACACTCAATCTATCAAGGCGTAGGAATGCAGTTCCAAGGAAAAGGCAAAAATCAGTACTACTTATTGCCCAAGAGCAAATTAAGTTGCATTAGAAGTTTGACAAACAATAAAAATTTTAATTTCCAGCAAGATCATAAAATATTTTCGCAAAAGGGAAATACGTATTTACTTGCCATTTTGGAATATTCAAATCAATAATGGGTTCAGCTGAGTAGATGGTACACACTCCCGAGCAGCATCGAGTCGAAAGCACAACTGGCAGCGTAGGACCCTTATAGGGTCGGAGGGACACAGCACCGTTATTTCTTTGCCTGGACGCTTTATAAAAATAATTTGGTTGGAAGGAGGGACAACTTTCTGGAGCGAAGGCGAATTTTTTGTTCCCGATGCAAATTCAGTTGCTCGTGGGCTTTAATTGGTTATGAAATAAACTCACTCATAAATTTTTACATTTTTAATTTAATTTTCAAGATGGCATATATTAATTTGTTATATACTTTTAGCGACAGCAGAGTTGGATATTACTCATTTCACTTGTGGCGCTACCATTGAAAACGCTCAAATAAATTATTTTAAGCAAACGCTCTTGGTATGTTTCATGTAATTCTCTCCAAATTGTGAAAATAGTTACTATATTGAGCCACATTAAATATTTTTATCCTCTGATTTATCTCCCCTTATTTGTTTTGCTTAGTTTTTCTTTACAAACCTCTGGGTCTAAATTGTGTCTAGGGTAACGTTGAGCTGAATTTTACTAAATGAAAGCTCAAATCTATGAAACACTAGAGAAACATTCCGCATGCGTTGCGCCACGGTTTTCTCCAACGTAATAATGTATGAAAAGACAGACATTTCCATAATGAGGCATGCTCAGTGGTTTTGGCAGTAGACAACAGGCCAACAATTTTTGAGTAGGTCTGAAATTGAGGTCATCAGTTTATGGGCTCACATTTGTCTTTTTAATTTCGTTGCCCCCAGATTCAATTTATATCACCCTTCTTCATTGTCATTTCCTCTTCCTCACAAATTTTTACTTACTTTTTTCAATGAAATTAAAAACTCGCGCTCGGTTTATGGCCTCATTGGATGCGTATAGAATCCCGCCGGCGAAGCAAGTCACACCATATTTTTAGTTTTTACTCGTTTCAATTCGTAAGACGTTTCAAATCTTTCCACATTCGGAAGGCATCGATCCACTTAAGCAAATCGTTTCCTCAGCTCTTTTCACAGTTAAACTTAATCCTATGAGGAATAAATTTATTCATAAGCCTCAAGGGTTTTAAGGTGAAGACAAAGAGTTTCCAGCAGTTAAAAGTCTCGCTTATTTACATCGCAATGGCTTAATATTTGATTGCCTAAAGATCATTCACCACTCATCCGAGAATAAGAGCACACGGGCTGCGGCACATCCGCCGAAGCCCTCTCGAGCTCCAAGTGCGCGCTCAACGCGCTCACGTTCGAAGTCTCAAGTGGGTCCAATACGGCAAGAATGCAAGCACTCTTCGCCAGATTTTTACCTCGCGGAACAATAACATAATAATTAAATAACTGGGGATTTTTTTTCCTTCATTTTCCACGGAAGCACAACAAAAATAATAGAATTCATGGAACTGGAAAAAGTATCAAGGATCATATAGATAAATAGAGATAGTAGTACGTTTGAATCATCTTTTTATTTTGAACATCGGTATCATAAACATATAAGTGTACCAATACGCAATTGCGCACATCTCTATTGACAACTCTTATGGCCGAAAATACGCGAAACTACACGCACATGCCTGTCACAAAAAATTGTCAATTGCGACCACGCGGTCACATAAGCTCAATATCGTCCCAAAAAGAATATGCCTTCATCGCTCTCTAATGAATGGAGGTGGACAACTTACTGTACAGGATGCATTTCTTCCGAGCATGGGTAGTCTACCTTTTTCTACAAGCCAAAATACTCATAAATAAGAAGTGCTACCTTAAAATTCTCAACATGGTTTAGGTTTATACATTGCTGTTGGGAGAATATGCAGGAAAATAGATATACTAATTCCCAATATGTGATGCATTAGGTCAATGATTATTATTTACTAAACAGTGAATAAAGTTGTCTGTGTCCGATGGGATAACATGGAAGTAACTGACATCCATTGTAGAAACAAAACATTTTACTTTTATGCATGTAATTGATATTTGCTACTGGTTTCTTCTTTAGAAGACATCTTCGGCCCCTTTGAGGTGCCTAACAGCGATTGAGACATCTCTACTTTCTTCAGTTTTGACTTCAACAGAGCCCCATCAATTAGATCGTTGTTTAAATGCTAAAACTAAGTGAACTTTAATATATCAACAGCGGAATTTCTTTTGACCAAATATGCCCTATTAGTATTTAATGACGGGTTATGTGCAATAGTGACGGGGAAAAGAAATAATAGGTACAAAATCTGCTAATGCGAGAGTGGATTGTTCGCATTATTTCTTTTGATATTGTTTTTATTAATTTGTTGAGCGTACCAACACATTACGCCTGCATGATGTACCATAATTATACAAGGCTGTAAGTTCCTCAATCCAATATAATGGGAGTGACGCAGCTTTCAAGGACGGAGGAGGCTGGGGGCTGCCCAACTGACTGACACTAAAACTGGTCCCACTCTCTAGGTCCCTCTCAATTTCTACCGGCACGTAAATTCATCAGCCAAACGTTATTCTTACAAACACGCGATGAACTACCCAATTTTCTTTGTAATATTATATTTCACTGTATATTGTAGTGGCTCTGGATGATTGAATTTTTTATTCATCGACAGGAGAGCGTTTGGGTTAAATTAGGATTCGTCCAAACAGCCCCAGTTAAGTTAAGTAAATCCCCCATAATATCCCCAATAACTCCATATAACATAACATCCATATAACTATGGGTACAGCGCTAGAGACACTAATTGAACAAATGTATTTTGCAACTAACTATATGATTCGAGATACCGAAGAAGAACGACTTTGAGGAAGGGAAGAAAAAAAATTAATTCATAAGGCAGTAAATGAACCATTCATTTAAAAATCATTATAATTAAAATATAAATGTAACACTAACACCGGCGCAATTTTATTTAACTGGGGATATCATGGGGGATCTACCTAAGTATTTTAATTATGACAAGGAATAGTTTAAAATTAATTTAAGTAAATATACAGTTGTGTTTCGTTCATTGTTGATTTCAAGTGCGTTTGGAGAATCTTTCTGCGGTGAGCTTCGTGGGCTCTCAATGAAAGAATTAGACTAATAGTTTTTCCTATAGTCATTTTTCCTTTCATTTAGTTCATTTCGATGACCACAGAAAACTACAGAAAACTTGATCAAGCATCTTCGCCCCACGAATGAAAATTTTATTGATACAATGGCCGCATCTGGTGTGAACTAAAAATAGTGTTACTGAAGGTCAGGGATGATATCGCTGTCGTTTTATAGTGAAGACACGATCACTGCTCTTACGCTTTGAAGAGAATGGCGGTGAATTCATGTTTGACTGGCCGACTTCCCGATGTTTACACCCTTAGAGAAACCAAATTTAATGTAAAGTGTTCTTCAGGGGTTAAAAATTTAGGCTAAGTAGACCGATCAATAAAATGAATATAGCTTCAAAAGCTACTGAGCATATATTTTTTGGAATATTAATGAACAAATCGCTCTCTGGAGACGAATACCAAGAATTTTCTGATTCTTCAGCAAGCATTTTATTGCGTTCATGAACATGTTTTCAGTCTGTTTTGAACAAAAAACATATGAATTGACCGGAATTGCTACCCCGGATATACAAATTACCGGTCACGCATATAACTGGATAACTCACCTTACTGGTTACTGGGATTTATGATTGCGAATACTTGTCACTTAAGATGATTTCTTCATGGCGAATTTCTTCTTCGGTGTATATTATATTTGTTAACTGTGCGAGTGACGAACGTAACTTAAGCCATCGTAATGTTTGTTAATATACTTGTCACCTGCTCAAAAGATAAATTGCTAAATGTCATAAATTTTATTTTCAGGCTTTTTTATAACAATTAAAATCCGAATTTACTTCCAAAAACGAAAGCAAAGTTTGAAAAAATCTTCGTCAAATTTCCACCCCAGAAGTTAATTATGGCTCTAGGAACTGCAAAAAATGATTTCCAAATAAAATAATAAAAGCCCTTCACTGAACCTAAGAAAACCTTTGATCTTAATATGATAGAAAAGTTTAGCGAAAGAATTTGAGAAACCTCTTCGAAGGAAATATGTCAACACTACCAAGAATACAAGCCTTCTTCGAGAACCAGTTGGACGCTTAGTTACGCCACAATTTAATTTATTTCTCTAGGATAAATTTTTATTCAAGCAAGAATTGATATTCTTTGCAAAATTGACACGCGTCAGTAAACTTTTCTTGATTATTTACTCGCGAGGTTGGAAATATAATATCGATTTGAGGATAATTATCATGAAAACATATTTTTACTTGACCGGCATAAAAACTTGACATATCCCACTGACAGTAAGTTGCCCGAGTCATTTACTTCATTCCATTTCACTCCAGCCGTGCAATTATGGTAGTGACTACTTAAAAATCTCATATTTGTCATTTACGCTGTGAACTATTAGAAAAACTGGTTTGTCTGATGATGCCAAAATGGATTAATCCTTCATGATCGTGACGCGTCAAATGATATTTAACTTCGGGGAGCACAGTTAAGACACATGGTGGAAGGATTCGGTCGCGGAACCTCCCTCTGCAGTTTTCTACGAATTGAGACGGCTGATACCACTCCCATCCAACAACTAGACCCAGGTTTGAGTGCGGATAATACAAACGATGATTAAAAAAAAAACTGATGGAAAGATCCAACAGATCATCGTAAATAGGTTTAAATTGACAACTGCCTATTAGACTACCAAGCTATGACGTACCACAATACTCTCCCAAATAAAACAATAATTATTGATATTGACTAATTTCATACTTATAACACTTCCGCTACCACGGTCTCACGTTCATTTACTCTGTACTTGTATCTATTCATTGAAATAACGGGATAAGCTTCAACTGAATGATAAATCCGGTTTCACCAGTTCGCCGGCGTTATGGAGTGCAGTTCCCATTCAACATTCTTTAAGAGGCTTGACAATGTTTTTCAATGTCAAGGGCAAGTGGACGTTGAGAGAAATTACTTATAAATCGTGAAATACATTGTCGCCTTGTTTTGGTCGACTCTACGAGCATGAATTAAAATGACTATGAAATCGATGAGCGAAGCGAAAGGGCTGGAATTCTACGAGAAGACTTTGAGAAGGATGTGGAGAGGGATGAGATGGAAAACTTTCCGGAGAATTTCAAGCATCTGCAAGGCACTCAGTTTTACTAATCCCTTCAAATGGGGTGAGAAAACTCAAGGAGATGATCGACCAAATTAATTCATTTTTTTGCAGTAGATAAAAGGGTGGAGGTACTCATTGAACTGGCTTTTTAGGACTCCTACTCTATAACTGGCAAATTTATTAATGCTATCACTCAGTAAATATGATTTTTGTCTTTACTTTTAGGTTCTGTTTAAGATTTGTTTTTCAGAAGTTTTAGCTGCTCTACGTGCGTGTGGTAGTGCGTCAATTAAGTATGAAGATTGAGCAATCTAGCCTAAATTTACTCAATTCTCGCAACTTGTCACGATCAATATTTTACTTTGGTACACAAAAAATACATTTGGGTCAATAAAAATAGCATATAAATCATATGTACTAAAAGTTGCAGGATCGTGATCACCTTTTTGGCCGACGGGGGATAATGGAAGCTGCTGCTTATATACACGGGGAATTCTGTCCTCCACAAAGACTTTTTAACTCTCTCTGCCGAAGGAAGGACTTAAGTTATCTTTTTTCCTTTTCTAAGATAGACTAACCCAGTTTTTTTATAAGGTTCCGCCAATTTTCATGTTTCCACAGTAGTACTCCTTCGTGATCGTGATTGCTTTTTTAATGATCAAAAGAATGTTCAAGCACGATGAATCAGGCAATGTGCATGCTCTTTCCGTCTTCTTAGCATCTTTAAATTCGGAAAATTATGATAGGAGGACTTCTGAAGTCACACTCGCATTGATAGTATTGACAGCTCTTAGGTAGACGTAAATAATAAAGCTACTGGTACCATTGCCCATAAGACCACACAAAAATGTAAGTTTTTTTCCTTTGTAAGTATCTAAATGTAAATGTATTTAATGTAAAAGTAAAAAAAATGTAAATACATACCACTTTATGAGTAAAAATGCTCCATTTTTGAGAGTTTTAAATTTCATCTATGGGTTAGAAAACGAGAAATAATGATCATTTTCTTCACAGCCATGTCATAACTATTAGAGTCGCTCTTTTGATACATTTGTCTGTTACCAATACCATCAATATAAAGGTATTGCCAGGAAATTTTTGTCGTCAATATATGCAAGTTCTAATGCTTTACATTAAGAAATAAATTCGTTTTTCTTCACCAATAATTTGCCATCCGGTAGACATTATGTTTTGTGATGAGGTTGGAATGGGTTTGGGATATAAAGGGAGCAGAGCTCATATCGTTAACTCACCTCAATTCTCTTCCGAAGCAAATATCCTTTAAGCCGGTTGGAAAAAGTTCTTACCCCTGCTCTTGAAAGACTTCTGTAACTTTTTCATAAGCCTTTGTCCAATAGCTATAATGCTCTGGCTGAAAAACGTGATTGAATATGCTTGATGTTTAAGTATACTGCATGGAAAACCTATTTCTATTGACATTATTTTCATTCCTGCTAAGAGACCTATTATATCCATAAATTAAATATTGCTAGTGTCACGTTCTTTGGAAAAAGTTAAAACATTTAAACATTCAATGAAGCTTGATGACACTTTTCTCATTTTTTATATGCATTTTACGGAAATTGTTAGATGTGAAAAACATATAAAGACAGTGAGTGACACCATTTACTCCCTGAAAGAATTGACAAAAATAAACGTCATGGTACATTACTTCTGTAATACTTTTCAATTTAGTTTATTTATTACTTTTTCATTGACTTATTTATAATTTCTTTATTTACTTAGTTAATGTGTACTTTAAATTTTAGTTTATTTTCATTATTAAATTTTTTAATTTTAATTAAATACGTTAATAAGTTTTTTTATGGTAATTTTATGATTTATTATTCTACACATATCCATTACCATTTTCAAAATATTATTTGCTCACACACTCAAGCTTATTTTAAGAATGTAGTGTAAAACATATCAAACTATATCAGTCAGGTTTACTTAAGTATTAAGGGCTGTTTACAGAAATGTGAGTATTAATTATTGTAAAAGTCTAATCCTGTACTCTACAGAATGCGCATTTTATGAATAAATATGCAATTTCAGCATATATATCGGACTATTTTGTCATTACTATTCAATAAACTATTAAATAAGAAGATAAAACCACACTTCACGTGTTCATTTAAGTCCATGTGACGAAAACTTCTTTTGAATTATGCTTTTACGGAGTAAATATCATATCTGAAATATCGGCGATCTGAAAGAAAGGCATCGAATTACTACTTCTAACTCGATTTACAACTTCAAAACACGTCACGACAATAATATGAAATTTAATTATGTTTTTATATTTTATGGTTTCGCAAGGCATAATCTGAGTAATATATTCCTAAGAGCAACCCGCGACGTAAATTCATCTTTAGAAGTAGTAATTCAACTATTTGGGTGAGTACGTATTTGCAATAATTAAAACGAAGAAATTAGCGTGACAAATTTTATTAAAATAATATTCACTAAGATAATATTATTAACATCAATATTATAAAATACTATGAAGAGTCAATATTTTTAGACCAGGGTTAAATATCCATCATTATCCGTTATTCACCAAGCAATCGTCTTGATAGGTGAATAGTACCGAAGACGCTGGAAATCCAAGCGATGACATAATAGTCAATGCGGTATTTAAATTAGTTCCAGTAACAGTTCTTCTCGTGAGTAGAATTACATCCTCTGAAAAACAGGCATTCGTTTATTATATCTTGTGGAAAAAACGCATAATTTGACAAATTGTGAAATTATCAGCAATACTTGGAAATATAATTGGCATATCATAAATTACTCAAAATCTTTCAACAGTTTTAAATCGACTTACCTAATTTTCCAAATGCAACATTTTCACAAGCATACAAAACTAAATATGTTGGATTGGCCGCGTCTAGTCCGGCAATGTAATATTTTAAGGTTTTGGTGTAAGCTGGAAAATAGAATAAAAGTTATAATTTGAAAAAAAACCTGGTACATCTCTTCCAAAGGCCATTTATATCGGCCCATTAAAAGTCAATACTATATTTTTTAGCGCTTCTGGTTACATTCTTGACCATTTCGTAGTCTATGTACACTTTTTCTAAATTTATCACTTTCAATCTAGAGGAGGGACATTCATTCGATTGTCAACTTTTTTTGTAAATAACAACAAAAATTTTATATTAAATAATGGATGTCTTGACAAAAAATTGCTTCAAATTTGAAAGGCAAAAGAAAACATTCTTGAGGGATTTCCAACCGATTCAGTCGACCAGATACGGATGTTTCAACTCGTAACTTTGTCACCGTTTCCCCTTTTGGGTCGGAGTTATCCATCCTAGTAATACTAAAACTTGAGTTACTTAATCAGTTGAACACTCTTAGAGGTTGTAGCACTGTACCTCATGCTCCGCAAAGCGCCAGATCCTTAAAGTAAAGCAGAGTTTGTCACCAAATAATTCACGAAAAGTAATACCGAATTTTGATGGTGTGAGACTTACATTTTAGGAAAATATGGAGTACACACCACGGACGGAAGGAGTTAAAGATATTAAAACACATTTGTGAATTGCCCAGAAAATAACCCCTTCAATTGAAACTTGTATTGCAGTTGGACTAAATTTTCAGGACATATTTTTACGACTTACTGACGACTTAAGTTTATCTCAACGGAAATTAAAATACACTTTGCATAGGTTCACTAGATGGGTTTATTGAGAACGACCATGGTTTCGTCACATAATGACATCTTCATGTGGCAAAAAACTATTTTACATTGTATATATACCATTTTATGGTGCACGGGTGAAGGAGAGGAAGGAAGGGGAGGGAGAAGGAGAGGAAAGGACGGGGAGGAAAGGAATGAGTGGAGTATAGACGTGTAGTAGTTGAGGGGCAGGTCAGAGGAGCTGGGCGGTGGGAAGGGATTAACCGGGCGGCTGAGATTGGAGGAG
This sequence comes from Ceriagrion tenellum, assembly GCA_963169105.1. Classification (NCBI taxonomy): domain Eukaryota; kingdom Metazoa; phylum Arthropoda; class Insecta; order Odonata; family Coenagrionidae; genus Ceriagrion; species Ceriagrion tenellum. The sequence continues at coordinate 28,288,825 of OY720633.1, read as the reverse complement.
GGGAGTGTAAGGAAGGAGCATGGAAGAAATTAACACACATACATGTAAGTATGTGTGAACATATGCACATGGTCGTTTATGTATAATAAACCCATCTAGTGAACCTTTACGAAGTATATTTTATTTTCCGTTAAGTATTGAGAGGTTTCACACAGCTTAAAATATTTCGAAATAATATTTTTTTAGAAAATATAATGGAGGGAAAAATTCTCGGCAAGAGAAGCAGAGGAAGGCCAAGAAAGATGTTCCTAGATGATGTACGAAGTACGTTGGGATTAAAAACATAGGCTGATTTGAAGAGAGCTGCAGTACACAAGGAAATGTGGCTCCAGAGACAAGGCTTAGCCTTTAAAAGACGATGAAACTTAAAAAGACTTAAAAATGTATTGATACCTAACTTTATTTAGTGCATGTGTGTGGTATAATTATTTGATTCCGATTGGCCGGTAATTTTATTATTAACAGCATGATGAATGGACCCTTACAGGAATGAAATAAACCTTCCACGAAAATGTAGCTATGACTGACAATTTGTCAATAATTGGCTGATTATCACAGCAATGAAAAAAGCAATCCAGATAGGTTAGAGAGTAGGTAATATCCCTGAAGAAGTGTTCAGAAAAGCCTAAAATATATTTATTGTTGCATGGAACGAGTAATGGAAACGCGGAATTTCCAAATTGAATCCATATTTGTTACAATGGGTTGGTAGTAATGTCTTGGGTAACTACATAAGCGAAAAAACGAGACAAATCATCTGTGAAAATCAGTCGTGTAAATCGCTAGATTTTGGTGTACTTATTATGCGTATTTTGCATTAAATATCAAAATACTATGTATCCCACGAAATATCATCTGATCATTGTCAGAGAAGGATAAAATTACGTAGTATAGTCCTCTTGGGAAGAATTTATTTTATTTTACCATGCAAAAGTATTCGCCCCTGAGAAATAACTTCTACTAAGTCCAGCCAACTACCGTTGTCTTTGCAAATTACTGTCATTTGCTCTTTCAATCTACTAGCGATCAAAGGCGAATGTCTCAAAATGTATTATTCACGAGAGATTTAAGCAGAGGTTGTACTTACCTCCGTAATTCAAGGTAAACGTAAGGAAAGTGGTGGCCACTGCTGTCGCCCCTGCGGTACCTCCAATGTCTATAGTACCAGTGACCCTCACCGGCGCATTAGTACTAAAAGATAAAAGCAAGGAATTTTACCAAAAGGACATACACACTTACTACATTTCTGCAAGGATAGGATTCATGTTACCGGAAATACTTAGAATAGGAAGATAAAAATATTATTTTCCGCTAAAAATGCCTCTACAAAGAGCAATAATTGTCAGATAATATTGAAATAACGATGATTCTTGAAATAAGAATAGACTTAAAATTTCCATTTTATATAAATTATCGCACTTACAATTTTTTGCTACCACCAATAATGACGTTATATTTTGCATTTGCCACGACTTCGTTTATGGTGTAGGTAATGCATCTCCAACCATGTTGATGGGCAGATTTTGCTTTTGCAGTTTCTCTAAATATCGTGGCGGGTGTATTAGCAACCAACTGCAAAATAAAAAATGGGTTAAAATAATAATATTAATGGATCATCTGCACACATTTAGAAATGTGCTCAATTTACTCCATACTTTTAATAATTAATTTTATTATGTGTAAATACACAGTAAAGTAAAAATGGGCAAACAATATTATCCTCTTCTCCTTCAATGAGTCGTAAGAATTTTTCCTTCTGAAGTAGAGCAGATCATTACTGATCGAAAATTCAAAAGAAATATGTGTCATATTTTAGTTGTTATGTTACATTTTTAAACCAGCAACACTTATTGGAATTTTATATCTTAAGTTCAATATGCACTGAGGGGTTATTATATCTTAATTCAACAAATGGTCTCTTAGGATCTTCGTTTTTGCTCAAATTTCGCGTATGGGTAGCGGTGACCTCTGACGAGATCATCAGAAAAATTGGAAATAACGTCACTCAAACACTCCAGGTCCGGTTGGAATATCTTTTTTATAACACATAAGTGCCAAACTAGCTCTCCTAAAAAAATCTCCAGGAAATTCATAAATGCGCATATATGCGCCAATATCTGTCTGTGAAAATTTTACCGCCAACATTATTAGCGGCCAATAATTTCGAGCTGACCCAGTGCGCTATTAAAGTTTTATTAAACATTGTAATTACTTGTAAATCTAATTGAGAATAAGTAAAGAATTTAGTATCATTACAACATTGCTAAGGAAAAAGCTGTTTGCCTGAAAAATTAGCTAAAATAGAATTGAGAGTGGGAATTGACAGGTTTTCGTACTTGGAGGTTTATTGGAAGATGACGCCATTGTGTTGTGGGACAGCAGACAGTGGGACAAGGTAAACAATGGAACCACAACCGAGCAACAGTTCAGCCTATTGTTTATATTTCCTCCCTAATATAGATGGTAATGTAATTCAGTTGAATAATCAAATCAGTCATCGTATCAGATCGTCAAGGGTATGTAACCTTAGGAGCGCATTTCTTTTAAAAACAGACCCTGAACTTCCTGAGATCTACGATTCCGAATGTGAAAAATGTCTGATGCCGATGAAATTAGTCGGCTGTTTATTAGAAAGTAAAGACAATATTTAAACATCTCTCATCAGATAAAATATTAAAACATTCCGAAAAAAATGGCACTTTTTCCCCGCATCGCAAGGAGCGGAACCATGTGGTAGAGGAACGTTGAAAAGGAAAGTTTTTCAACGGAACCCAGCCATTTGCTGCCGTACGAGAATCAAATCACATCATAACCGTTTTACGTGTCCATAGAGAAGATTATTATGAATGAAATGGTATGAGTAAAAAATGCTGATGTTCTTGCAAAAATATTTCTATCGCCAACCTCGAATACCAGAAAAAAGTCTGCTGCGATATCACAGGCTATTGGAGTGACACTGACCACAAGAATAAAACTTTCCAAATAGATGTAGTAATTTACTTTAAGTAGCAAAAGCGCAAAGTAGGGTCGTCAGGAGAATGTTTTTACCGACTAATATTTGTTGACTTATAATGGGATACGAGCGCTTTATTGAATTGTATCAACGTTGGAAAGCACCTTACGTTACTTATGACTACCGAAAGCTGTTAAAGTTGTTATTTGTGCCATTAGTAAATATTCTAGTTCATTTTTTGCTTAAAACTTCCGCGTATAGAATTTATTTTCAGTCTCAAATTCAAGAGTATGATGACGTATGGCGTTTTTCATGAATCAGTAGGTAGCATTAAGATGCTGTCACATGATGGAATGATTTTTGAACCGATTCCTTCTATAAATCCATTTCAAGGAAGTCTTTGAATATCTGCACATTTTTTAACCAGTGAATTTCGAATATTGGAAGTTTCTCATGCATTTTCCATTTGTCCATGTCCTCGGGAACTTTTATCATGCTCCTTAGGGCTGACAAAACAATATTTCCCTTTCAGCAACCGCCAACCGCCTTTCCATCCCACTCCAATGAACGAGTTTTGATTTCTCATTTGCACCGCGGGCCTAATCGTTATTCGCATTCCGACCATAATCTCAAAATCCTAAGGACTGCGCTAATTTTTCATTTTCAGCCTCCTATCCTTAATACTCTTCCGCAAATGCTTTTTTATCTCTGTACACGGAATTTAGTTAATAAGTATCGTTCTATTACTAACCAATATCTCCTCAGTACGCATTGATACGCTAATTATAAATAATTTTACCTATATTTTTAACTAAAAGCACCTTTATACTTATCCCAGCAGTTTTATAACTTCCTATCTTTTATATTTTATCTCAAACGGAGCGTTGAAAGCCCTCAAGAGACTCAAAGGATCATTTTAAATTAAGTTACCCAACGCCAACTATCATTTAATACGCTAAACTTACCCTCGACCACTCTGACGATTGACAAAAAGCGACCTCTCTTTCAAGAAAATACTGACCTCGAGGAAAAATTTGTCATATAAGGTTTATCGATGACTTTATCAGGAAATGGAAATTTATAAAAATTCATGTACGCTCAATTTTTGTTAGACACAAGTTCATGAATTAAACATTACATGGAATATATTGGTTTCAATCTCATTAAAAAGAATGGTGATAATGCCGGAAGGACAAATGAGGAGAGTTGGGAAGGCAGTAATAAAAGTTAACGGCATTAGGAGCAATGCCATACGAAAAATTGCTATCTATAAATGTATTTATCAGTGAAAATTTCTTCATTGGCAGAGAAAAGGCAGAGAAAATTTGTAAAATAATAAAATATATAGGATAAAATATACTGCGGAGGAGAGTCTAGAAGAACATTACGGAATTAATGTAAAGACAGTAAATCCTACAATCAATGAGGGAACTGAGTAAGTTGTGACAAAACAACTTGTTTGATGCGATGAATACCAAGGTATTTTTTAAAAATACATCGGGTACCTTGGTGGTATCCTTGTATGCTTACTATAATTCTTATCTTGAATTTTAGAAACAACGGAGATGATCGTTTTTGTACGTGCATATATTCTGTTTATCCATCTACCTATGAATTTTAACAAATAAATCAGCATATCAAGCACTAATTGTCAAGGGTTTCAAGTACTGTGTATTTTCGCAATAGAAACGTGAATATGTCATTTACGTAACGGAGAACTGGAAAATTGATTTGTAGCGTTAATCTTTTTGAGAATTTTTTTTCTATGAGGTAAGAGAGATTTTTTTCAGATTCTAACGGAGGCTTATCGGAAAAAACGGGATGGCATGGCATATGGTAACTATTTTTCGAGTTATGAAGTGGCAATAGTCTTACTTAAATTAAGCCTCTTCTTAGTTGAAGGAGAATGAAAAATATTTCAGTCGCTTTGAATCATCGCAATTAAATATTCTTGGTTTCAGATACAAAAATATGTATCAGAAAATTGATGTGATAAAAGTTGTAGATAATGTGAGGTGCAACAGATATAGGAATATAAAGTTGTTTATTATTGGATGGATTTAAATAAATTAGAGCCTGAAAATAAAAAATGACATTTTTTTCATGAGCGTATACTCTTAATTTTTAACCGAAGTATGTTTGGTATTTGTTAAAGATATTTATTAACAATTTTATCATTAATTGTCTATAAGTTACAGCTTGGTACGATGAGATGTAAGGATGAGTAAACTTAAAATATAAATTTGTAAGAAGTCTGTACATTTTACTAGAGAGCAGAGCAACAACTAAGAAGTACACTATTGTATCAATAAGTCAGGATACATAAAGACATTATAAAAATTTAAAATATCTTCCACATTAAATAAACTGTAATTTGTAAGCTATAGTAAGCTGAACAATCTTATTAAAACAGGCATCAGATATTAGACATTATATTTGGAGGTAGGATCCTAAAAAATTATTTTTCCAAAATTTACTATCAAAATATTTTTATTATTCCTATAGTTATATTTATACCATCCATTCACGTAAAAATGTTGCATAAAAAATGTTTGAAAATATTCGGATTACCATTAATCAATACTTACATTGGCAAATGCCAGGGCAGGCGTAGCGATTGATGTTAAAGGATTTGGGCAGGTACCAAGACTGAATTTTTGTCCAAAGCATGGTGAGGTAAGTACTGCAATTGCCAATAAAGCCGCAAAAATTATCTTTTCTATTCTCATGGCTAAGCAGCTTTGTCTATCAACCAAAAGAAATACAAAAGTTATTGCATAGAATAATGTTCATTTTTCCATTTTGATAATTGAATATTAGCAGCTTTTTATCCTTTATTAATTATATAATTAATTTTAGCTTTCTGTGGTATCAACTGAAGGTGCTAATAATACCAGTTTCCTCTTGGAACTGGGTGTGATTTAACTGGCTATAAACGATTTTCCACTCTTTTGATAACTCTAATCAATTCAAAAGACTAGTTCTATTCCGAAAAGTTATTCTCATACCCAATATTCCGTACTGTTAGCATAGAACTTTCTTCGTAATGGTCTTCAAGTGAGGTATGCATGTATTTTCCGATTTCGACTTAAAATGACAGTAAATCGATGCCAATGGAATAACAGGGTCCGCATTCGAATAGCAACTGATAGTTGCAACTAGAAGTTGGTAGTACCACATCTATGAATTAAATGTCAAAGACATTTTCATACTCCCGTTTGAAAAAAGTTATTTTGCAAGGTAATGGAAAGACACACACAAGAGAAGTGAGCATTTATAATTAGTTAAGCGAAAGGCCACCGGTTATCATAAAATATTTTCAGGTTTTGATTTATTCAGGTATTTCAGGTTTTACCGATGAATAGAATGAAGAATGGATTCTCGGGATTACATCCGGGTTATGAGGTGCATGACCTACGTTGTTACCTATTCCAAGACGCAATTCTTCACCGATTATGAATTAAGCTATTAAACGAGCAGATTCACTGACAATCATGACGGTAAACTTTTCTTCCAATTCTCCCGCCTTCTAGTTCTTCAATCGACTTAATGGACCAGGATTTGTGCTGGGGCTAGTTTCTCTTTGGAACACATGGTTCTGGATAATTGATTCAAATATATGATATAAGTTACGAAAGGAGGTAGCAGGTACTCTAAATAAATGAAGCAGGTATAAAATTCTGCCAAATGACAGTCTTTCCATTCAACATTATTGCACAAAGGATTACTCAAAGATGGAATATTAAAGAAATTAAGGTTTATTAATATTGCTCTTTTCAGGTATTTCCGTCGCGTGTTTGGTTTTTTTGACAACAGTTTCTCCCCTCTTCCTGGGGGCGTCTTCAGGTCCGTTGGACATTTTTGTATTTGTTATTATTTATTTCCCGTTGTTATGTATTGCGTTGCTAGTACATCTAGGACCATAGGGTGTCTCGATTGCCGGCTCCTCGCTGTGGTTTCACCACTCTCCCCCAGGTTGAGGCAAGTGGGTATCCATCCTCCCGATTGAAATACGATGGATATTTAACCAGCTCTACCGCTTCTCTGATCAGCCTGGGAAAATAACGATTTTCCCTTGAGAGTACTCTCACTTGGTCAAAGGCAATCTGATGTCCTGGCTCGAACCACGCATTTTTATAATCAAAGTCATCCTTAAACGCCGTCTCGATATCTAACTCTAGCGGCCAAGTTTATGTATTTATATCGTAGGTAATTGCTGACACAACCGCTAGTAAGAAGTGTTGCTACCATCCGCGGCAGTTGGCGAATCTCACTTCCACGGAACAGCTCTAGACAGAAGTCTGAGGAGAATATATGTGATGTACGTTTCATTCGACGAGTCAAATGAAGGAAAATGGAAAAAAACGGGCTATAATGTCACTCGAAACGGCAGAAGAGCCTATCAATTTTAATGTAAAAACTTAAAATGAGGAAAAAAGCACAATATCACGAAACATGTTAATTCAAGCACTTAAGGTTAGACTACATAATTGTGTGGTAAATAATTTGGCAATTAAAAAATATTGTGTAATAAATATGCTATTACCATTACATTTTTCGCTACACAGCGTGAAATAAATATTTTCATCGAATCACAGAAGAGAGATTCATTCATACTGTGAATTATAGAGCCCGTGTTTCCAAAATGGTGGATGAAAAAACTTACCCTAGTATCCAATTCTCGGATTACACAAACCTCTTCTCATGGGCAATGCCAGTGAACAACTCAGGGGATGGTGATTTTTCCGCCTTTTATATGCGCTTTCAAATGAGTATAAAAACTCACTTAAAAAGTGGTGTCAAAATAATCCAACCCCCTGCTCTAGAAAATACCTGTTAAGAACCTTGCCAAACTTGTTTCCTTCGTAAGCGATAAGGGGATCACTTACAACGTGGATCTTCAACGAAAGCGCCTTCGGACTTTAAAAAAAAGTATGACGTACTACCCAGCTTTTCCTTAGTGAATTCCTTTACACCTGTAGCGACATTAAAATGACGTAGCTCCAAGCTAAAAATAAAATGAATAAAAAACTACATAGTAAGCCTCCAAGCACTTCTTGAAACTCGGGCATATATATTATGAGTCATCATGAGGGGAGAATCTTCTCTCATATCTTTCCAAAGTTCACCTTAGAAGCAGCAATTTGAAGGGCGGGTCTCATCTCCCTATCTTTCTTTTCTCGGGCAATGGCATTCTCAAAACCAAGTCGGAGGTAGGAACACACCCGGTGTATTTTCTTTTCTTCAGAGGTCACTTACCTGAAGTAGCATGTGCTTTTATTTATTGCGTCCGAAATTTTATTTTTTGATAGGATTTTTGGGGAGGCGACCGACAGCTAAGGTCATTTTCGCCATAGTGGGTAGGTAAAGGAGGAAGGGTGGCTAGAAACCCGGCGTCGGGATTAGCCTGCTCTTAACGAAAGGCGACAAGGTGACCACGGTTTAACGTCTCCTCCGACAGACGGAGTTCTGTTCTTGAAGTGCCCTCCAAAAGACACCCAAGTTGGGATCGGGTCTCCGCTGAAAAACATCCTCCACTGCAGGGATTTGAACCCTGGCCACCCATGGTTAGCTAGTACTCTATCCACCAGACCAATCCGATCGCCAATTTTATTCCTTCCATCCAAAAACTTTTAATCGCAAGATATTGAGTAATTCCGAGTAAGGAGATATCCTAGCAAGATGACTTTGGCTCCAAGTAATCGGTATATTTAAAACTGATCTCATACAAAGGAAAAGGCTGATTTCTTATGCACCAATATAATTAAACAGTCGAAGTTACGGTATCAACGCACTTTGGGGATATTAATATGGGTTAATTTAGTCACCTTAGATATGCTTTAGTCTTATTAAGTTTGAGTAGAGGTTTTTCTTTTTCTTGTATAGGATGGGTAGTCTTTTATTGGAATAACAACATTTCCAAAAAGTTATAACGTATTTTTGGAAATATGTCGGTGCACACTGATATTCAGAACATAATTATACCCACTGGTTTTATTACTGTTCCCACAACGGTATTATATTCAAATGATCAATAAAATTTCTGGATGCGGAAAGTTTAAACGTTAGCAGAGGATTTTATTATAAATACTATATCATTTTTGTTCAATAATACATAGTAGAGTCTTCAAGTATCACATAATATAATGGTTAGATTTTTGGACCTCAAATCCTTTGTCTGTTACTGTTTGATATACTTTTTTAGTGAAAAGTTAGTTTAGAAATGAGAGCTCAATGCTAACTGGTAGTGGACACATTATTTATCTATTCCTTAATGCAAAGTGCAAAAACTGGAATTATTCTATTTGTATTTTTGATAGCATCATATTTATTTTTTGCCATTAATTTATTTTTAACTTAGTGATTTTATATAGAGGTCCTTATTATGTTTTGGTTTAAATTATGAGTTTTGTCCGATGATTAAAAAAAAGAGCCCTGTCTTTTACTTCTGGTTTTTCTCATCGTTTCCTGCAGTATATTGCCAATAAAATATGAAAAAAGGAAATAGAAGTTATCTGCTAGAAATAGCGATGCATAAATACGTTTACAATGTGTATGGCTCTTGGAAAATGTTCTTAGCCCTGGAAATAAAATTCTTACGGCCTCTCTTATTTAAAAATAAGTTCATTGATTTCCTGACCTTCTTCGTGATAACTAAATTTCTTATGAGATCATCTAGCAAATGAGTCAATGTTTACAGTAATTATTTTGGCATATGCGTTAATTTTGAGCGTTGGGGTGGACGATTTTTCAGGATTTCACATACAAATTTGTAGGTGACCGAGATCTAGCAACACCGAATTGGCGAATATCTAACCGTAAATGGTATCCGCCATTTTGGTGCGACCTTAAGCAGATCGAAATCGGGCAAGAACAAATTGGTAAGTGTAATTTATTTAAAATATGTATAATAATTGTAAATTAAGATGGTTAAGTTGTTTTTTATTATTTAAGTGAATTTGATTTATTTAGGTATGTGAAGTAATTTGCATAGAATTGGGTTTCATTGCTTTTTGTTGTCAAGAGGGACCAGACGTCATTAATAAAGCGGTGAACCAAGAGGCAAGTCACTTAAGAATTATTATTAAAACTTTACAGTGATTTAGTTTGTTTGTGCTCAACTTTATAACATCGCGTGCTATCATTCTGGAGAATAGAACCAAAGACAAAAGTGGCAGCATTGCTCTGCTTCAAATTGAAGATTAGTGAAGATTGTGAAAAAAGTAGCCATAATCGCGTCGCCCACTAAGGCGAAGAGTTGGAAGAGCATGAGGAAGTCACAATTATCTTCATAAAGATGATAGTTTAGACATCAAACTTCTTTCCGTGGACAGTTCTGAATACGTGGTTTGTCATGAGGTAAAGACAATGAAACCAAGCAGCAATACGTTCAAGTCCCTGCTTCAAAAGCTGAAGTAACTACCGTTAGCCGCAAGATCCAGAGCTACCTGTAGACCAACGGAGATCGCCTCTAAGCTATTGTGTGCTTGAAGGGCTCTTATTATTCAAATCGCGCATAAACAATTATTTTTACACTCGTTCGAAGCTAATATTGTTTTAACGGAAAATAAACCCGTTGTAGTGTTGTGTAAGTTGTTATATAATCGCTATTCAACAACCCGTTATTACTGCTCCACAGGTTAAGAGTTTTGGAAAAGTGGAGACCAAACGATTGAATTTGCGTTCTGGTGATTAAATGAAGATGTGGCATACACGCTATTAAGAAAAGTGTGATTGTGGTATAGCTCAAATGACGGAAGATTTAAATTGGGCAACTGTTTTAATTAGGCAACCTGAAATCAGATTTATCAAAAGCGAAGAAGTAATGAAATAGGAAAAGAAATATATATGTAGTGAACATCTTTAAAGGAATATGCAAAGGGTACACCGACATGGGGGATTTGTGCGACTGACTTATTCAATCACTTTTCAACATTTAAATTTCAATGGTTAATTCATATGTGAAAGTAAAAAAATCTAAATGAAGTCTATAGGGGATATGATGTTACAAGTATCAAATAGCATTTTCAAAACAAAGAGGAGAAAGTCTAAAACCTAAATCCTACAAACGCCGGAGTTAGCCTGCAAAGTGCAAGAAATGGTTCGGATTATGACACATTTGACAGTTTTTTCTTAAGACGTACGCATTGAAACGTCAGTATGGCGTTATCTAATAGGTATATTTCAAAGCTTATGGTAGTTACATATTTCAATTTCTGTCGAATATTCGAACTGGCTTAACGTTTAAAGGGCTTTTCAATCTCAAGAGTTTCTTACCAACGATATTTAAAAAAATTCGTACTCTCCGTGAGCAAAAATGTTAAGCAATCAGAATCTAAACTAATTGAAATAGGGCGTATATTAGTCGTGTGATAAAATTGAACTAAAATGAAAATAAAAGAATAAGGCTAAAGCATTTCCAAAGTGGATAAAATACTTACAACTCCGCGCCGCAGCTGATGCTCTTGGTCTCTCTGACAATGTTAGCTCAGCCATAGCGTTCTCTAGCATGCGTTCTCCACTCTTCTTATTTTCCTCTTAATTCTCCTCCACATCCTCTAATCTCCTATCAATTAATAGCCAGGATCCAATCCTTGGGCATCTGTTCTGATTCCCATATTTTCACTATCAGTTGTTGAAGGAGAAGAGAGAGATGTTCCCCTACATATTTCAATATCTCAGCAGAACTATCATAATTTCCTCGTGCTTTATTAATTTTCAGGTATTTTATCACTTTCTTCACCTCTCACAAAGATGAAATCGGTGCAGCGGCTGTGTCTGTCTGTTGATCTTGCCACACTTGTTCTCACTCCTATCAAGCTAGCCTTGTGTTCATGCTCTCCGCAGTATCGTTTAAGAGTTCTTTAAAATATTCATCATATCGTTCTAAGATTTGATCCTTTCCGCCAATCATGTTCCTTTCCTGATATCTGCAAAATATTGCCCGTAGTTGAAACCCTTTTCTCATTTGATGTATTTAGGTAGAGAGACTCCGCAATTCCTGGATGCGTGCTGCTCCTCCATTTCCGAGAACCGATTTTCTTCCCAAAATTTTTTTTTTCATTTTCGTAATCGGTCCTTTGCTTTTTTCCTTATCCCTTTACCGCAATTACTTAACCCGCTGTTTCTTGCAATGCATTGTTACTTAATTCCACTTTCCTTTCACACTTTTTTCTAATAGTTCGGTTGTTTAGACTAACATTCTTTTTCAGCTCAGCTTCAAAATGTTGGGTGGTTATTATTTTCTTAATTTTTAACCATTTCGTCTCTTGAGTGATATCTCTTTCCCAGTGGATCTGATCATGGCAATACGCTATCTATATTTCTCACCAACCATAAAATGGCCTGATTCACAATTGGCTCCTCTGCAGCTGTCTATCAGAAGTACATCAGATTTAAGTCTCCTATCTATTATCATATGGTCAATTTGATTAGAATTGTTCCCATCTGGTTTGCCCATTATCATTTGCGGCACTACAAAGGCTTTCCCTTCCGATAGTTTCTCTAAATGCTTCCTCTTCGCCAACCTTTGAGTTAAAGTTCCCGATAACTATTTTTACTTCTGTCTTGGAGATAGTCTTGTTAACATCATTTCCTTTTATAGTTTTCCGTAGAATACATCCTTCTCTTCCTTATCTGCATCCTATTTTGGTGCACATGCACATACAAATGTGATGTTGAAGAAATGGGCCTTCATCAATGCTATTAGGGTACATATCCTTAGATTTATTGCCTTGAAGTTGAGTACTGCTGCCTTATACTTATTATTCAATAAGAAGCTTTTACCTCCTGACACACCACTCTCTCGTCTACTATACATGATTTTGTATTTGCCTCTGTTTAAGATTTCTTTTCCTTTCCAGCTAAATTCTTGAAAGGCTACATTTCTAATATAAAATTTTTATTTGTATTCGTAGCTTTGTATCGCCTCTGGTGTATTCCGGGCTCGAACATTCCATATTGCTCTCTGTAAATTCAATTTCCGTTTGCGTTTATCTTTCGTTGGCATGGATATTTTATCATAATTATCAGTGCGGAATACATTGTCTTGGCGCTTAGTAACATGTAAGTTTTTTCAATGTAGGGTCATTAACCCTAGGCTTATACTTAAACTAGCTTAGGGTATGCAATGAGAGATATATCCCGACCTGGACGGTCAGGGTGTATCTCTCTTTGTCTGGCCTATCGCTCGTAACCTGTCCGGCTTGGGAGGCCCTAGCAGAAGATTCAGAGACACGGGCATCGTAGGATGTTGCTAATGTACAAATGTCAGGTACGAGGTAAAATGAGCGATTACAATTTGAGACTAATAGTTCCAAGCACTTCCTCATAGATTGAGCAGAATATATAATCTTAAATATATTGATATATCATCACAAGATATATACCAAATTACATGTAAATGATATATACGGTCGATCGGATTTAATTCTCACGCTCAATTATTCTATGTAATTTTCTTTAAGATGTTCCCCTGGCCTACTGCGTAGTCGAAGAAAACGGGCAGTTTTGTTTCGCAAAACATAACGAAAATAAACCATACAACCACCCCTGATATCAAGCTAGAAATCACACTTGACCTTCGTTTGATAATGGTACTTTCTACGCCCCGTTGTTTTGAAGTCACTTGTGGCCCAATTCAAAAATTGCGTTTTCACAGTCCGTACTCTAAATTTAATAACCATGACGCCTAGGTTATTCAAAATGGCGGATGCTGAAACGTGACACCAAGGTAAAAGTTCTCAAAATTGATTTCAACGAATATACCCTTAGAAGGAAGCCGTTTTTCAGGAAATTTTATCATACCCACCAAATAAAAACGGTGAATCAGGTCAGGGGGTGTAGGTGTGATACCGAGCGAAGCGAGTCAACGATTAAAAATTTGTTCGAGAAACACCTGCACACACATATGATGTAATAATAAACCACCATATAAGCCAATGAAATATAAAATGTATTGCATTTATGACTTTACGCAGATGTGTGAATCAGTTAATTTTGTTTATATATATTACTTATATGTATTAAAAATTTGTATATCATTTGGTCTCATTTTTGTTTGTCAGTTTTTTGTCTTTATAATTAATAAAATGTATTCAACTGTTAACAGCTGGTGCTTATGTTTACTACTAATGTTAAAAAAATGTCTTGGCAACCCTCTGCTGTTAAATTATCAGTACAAACGAGACTGATGGTTGTTGTTGTATACTCTGTAAATGTACCCGGGGACAGAATGTCCGAGAACTTAAATAAATATATATGTATTGTTTGTTTGTAAAGAACGGGATATGGCATGGCACATGTTACAAACCGACCAGAAACCTGTTATTCTGTAAATTTATTTTCACGTGTAATTATGGTTTTCCAGTATATGAGATTTTATTAGATGCATGCTCTTCGTCGCCGATAGCGTTTTTCTTTGATTGACTTACCAAGTACTAATTCACGAAACTCTTTTTCTCGGCGTTAAGCGGAAGAGTGAGGGATGTGTTTGGGAATGTTTCTATCTCTCGGGACCCTCGCTGGGCGGAGAGGAAAGGGAGGAATGCGCTCTTAATATCCATATCAAAGTCTGATAATGGAGAACGCATGTCAGTATGCGCACACAAGTAAACGTTAAACCAGGCGGTATGGGGAAAAGGATTTAGGTGAGTATTGTAAGGGGGGAAGACAGAGGGATTGGAATGGTTGCTGCACGCGGGTGGTGAGAAGTTTAGGGCTCTGTCGTCGTATACTGTGGAAGTCGCGCCTAGAACAAAATCCCAGGTATTCAAAGAGGTCAATTCAAAGAGGCTTTTGCGGCTATGTGTAGCTAGACGTTTCTACTGTATACGGTCTTTGCCACAAATGACATAAGTGGCGGCTGTATCGATTTTTACCATATAATGAATAGGTAGGACGGATCCGAAGATTTTCGCTTTATTTAATTTTTCAACGATAGGGAGTATGATTCTTCACTAAGATTCTTACCATATAATTATTTACTTTAGCATTGCAGTCCACTCTTCCATGTTAAATCTGAGCTACTGTCAAATTATACTATCTATGTATTTTGCATTTGTGTGTCATTCATGGTGATTGGAAGAATGGCAAATGGATTTGTAAAAGTGTCTCGACATGAGTTCGGTTGAACTTTATGTGGAAATATTTATGTTTCAATAATCAGCAGAAAAGGTTTCGGATGTATTTATTCAAAAATTAGCCTTTCCATGGTACTTTTAACCTAAATGGTGATTTAATGTAATACATGCTAAGTTTGAAGATTTATTTATTGCCCTCCATATTACGTCACTGAATTCGTAAGAGGGTCATCCACCTGAGAGGATTGACGCGCAGGATACCACCGCATTCATGCGGCTGCCCGCGAAACAGTTCGTGACGCAAGCAATGTGCGAGGAACTCAAAGGGTATCATTTTCGTAAAAAAACTGAAATAAGATATACAACAAAAATTATACAAACAATGAATGGCGAGGGTCAAAGTTTCGAGTCCCACCTGGTTAAGATTATTCACTGCCCAGGACATGGGTGTTTGTGTTCGTCTACTGATATATTAAAACACTTGTAATTGGAGAAACCTGAAATTGTTAAAGAAATTATTTATTATTATTAATATTATTTACGAATTTTTGCCTTCTCAGCCTTTTTGAAGGCTGGGAAACATTTACCTATCCCGGGTGCAAGGCACCAAAGGGATTAGGTTGAAATATTGATTTTTTAAATGTTCATTTAAAAATATTCCTACTGCGTACAAAAATGTTTTTATACATTATTGAATGGGACATAGAATGAGGCCAGATGCGGGAGATGATAGGTAGGCTAAAGAAGAAGCGCAAAATGCGTTAAAACTTAAAAATAACGTAGCAAAAATAAAAAAACTGCTTCTTTTAGCTAGAAATTAAAGTTTTTCATGTTCATTTTTCATTGATTTTTGCATTTAGTAGTTCATTACTTTTGCTCTAGTTGTTATTCATTAACAAGATTCGAGGGCCTTAAAAATGTTAAAAAAACGCCCGCCATCATTTTTTCTAGATTGAACAGAAGTCAAACTAAAAGACAAGAACATGTTGGAGTTAGTTATGTAATGGAAAATATTATGTTGACCAACATTTGTTACCCATTGCGTTTCATATCTTTCGTCTATTTATTGCCACACATTTTTAGCACGGTTTACTTAGATGGTCTCTTTATATATTCTTCCCAGTGGCAAAATACTGAGAGTGCATTCGTTGAGAAGGACCTGCGTAAATATTAGAATGAATATATAAAACGGTCTACGTGCTGCGTACTAAAGCAAACGGACAGTCGTTCGACAACCTGGTATGAAGACTGATTCCTTTGGGTTGATGGTTAAAAAATATATATTTGAAACGACGCCTGCATTTCAAGGATATATATATATATTCCCCTGCATAGATATGAGTGACAATCGTTGACAGAATGAAAATAGGAGCATTTTGTGTCAGAGGTTCCAGCGGGTAGTCAATATCCTATGCCGCATATTATCTCCTCGTACAATCGAAGGCGTCAGGGATCGGTCTTTGTTTGATCACAGGGGAACCACAAGTGTGGTATGTGAAATCTGGCTTCAGCTGCATCATCACCATTTCGATGGGAAAACGCCCGGGATGATTTTAGCTTTATGTTTTAACAGGAAAAGATAACTTCTATTTTAGTGATTTCATCGCAATTCTGCAATTCTCCTTTACCTTTTTTCTGGTGTAGGCTTGTTAGCACTGAAAAATGAGGTTCTCTTTTCTTTATGTCCACCTACGGAGCTTTATCATTTTAAATCGTTAGAATTTATGGTGTCAATAGAAGGGTGAGATATGTTTCTTTAAATGAGACTAAATAAATCGATTTTTAAGTAAAAGGATATTTCGCTCGGACTACCTTAAGTTGCTCGAGGGCACTTGAGTGAACTAAATATGGGTTTTTCATTAGCATTGGAATGAGAATGATACTTTTAAAAGTTTTCTTTTGTTATTTTAGAAATTTATGTCACTTATTATAATGGTATATAACATATAAAATGCATAATACATTACAAGGTTACATTTAGAGAATTTTAACAGGTGATTCCTGTTAATGCACAACAATATAATAGGTCATTTCTCATGAAATGCAAGAAAACACTCTGGGTGCAATAAAATATTACATACGTTGCAAATATACACAGTTATTTTTTTGTACTGAATGCAAACTTTGTACTTCGAAGATCCTTTTGTAATTTAATGGTCTCAGTGATCTACTCTAATTTCTTCATCCCCTCTTTTTGAGTGTTTGAAACCACGACCAGCAAATGGAGATCCAAAATGTTTCATCAAGTAGAGAGCGCATTCTCGTCAAAATAGCAAAAGATCAATTGTGCTGCCCACAGGCTTATGTAGCAACCAACCCTGATCACAAGAAACGTCAACTGCTCAGTCAAAAAGTGGCCACTACCACCTCTTTGCCCTGACATTAGCCCTGTACTTTGTCAAGAATTGAGCACATAAATCAACTCCTCCCGTGAGTTTGTTGTATTCTGCAATGCAAAGAGAAATGGGCACATTCAGATTTTTCTTTTCTTTTCTTAAATAACGGTTGAATACCTTGCTTTCCCCTTTGATACTATTTGTCATCATAGTCCCTACTGCATATTCATTCCAGCGAGTTACAAGTAAGTCACCATTAATAATTTCTTACATCGTCCCTCTGGCTTTTTTTGAAATGCACTTTTTTCTGTTATCCCACAGTCCTCATACTTGATTCAATTTTCGCGTAGTGTGCCTGTCCCTCCTATTTCCATATTTTACTAAGTATACAGCAACTTCTCACATGTGAATAGGTTATCAAAGAACAATCTTCAGTCTTTTTGCGTCAAATCTATTTTTCCTCATTCAGTCCCTGACAACAGTCACATTGAAATGGCCTCCGTGTTCGGAAAGAGGCGTTTTCTGGGCAAAATATAGTATCCAGAAAGTAGCAATATGCCAAGAAATGTAGAGATCTCGTCTCTAACTATACTGAGTCCATGATTTCCCCTCAAGCTTGCATAAAGATTTGTTTGTTCCATAATGAGCAATACAAAATCTTCAGAAAAAAAACCCTGAAAGAATCATAGGGAGATTCTTGTAGGAGTTAGAGGGGGGAAATATCGGGTATTTTAAAATTTAGCTTCGATAAATCGGACGACCATTTTAAAATCGAATTTCTCAGCTTGCGCTTTTTGGTGACTTAAGCTTTTTAGTTCTCATGCTTGCTTTTGATGTCAACGGTTGCTCTAACTGCGGTTCTTCATAGAGCTCTCCCCTCGATTGAAGCTCTCCTTAAGAATCCAAAACTCACCGCGAGAGATATATTGAATCCTCAGTTACTTCAGCAACTGATGCGTCGGAATCTTCATCCGTGATAGCATCGGCATGTTCCTCCGGTCCGCTTATTATTATTGTCCGAGGACCGAGTTCGTCGCCCTCTTTATCTAGTAAGTTTATTTTACGGTCAAATGTTTCCAAGACTTGAAAATTATTAGTTTTGGTTGATGTTTGAATATAAATTACATTTCAGCATTTAGCGTGAACTAATTCTTGACAGATGAGAACTTATCTAGCTAACTTCGTAATGTGTGTTCCGAACGACGATAAGTCACAGAGGTTAAAGCTCTTACTGTAGAGTGCACAGCAGTCGTGAATTGCACTTTCGAAGTAACTAGTTCTCCGACTCCACTGGTACTAAAGGCACAGCACAAGCAGTCTCTGCTTCTTTGAATAAAGTGACTTTACCTTATCGAAAGGACACTAAAATGTTTCTATTCTAACTCGCAAAATTGTATGTAGTGTTAACTATTTTACACCCCACCTTTTTACCTATGGTTTTTAGCTATACACAAATATTAATTAATTTTGTATAAATACAATTAAAAACACGTAAATGTCATACACGTCTCATTTTTACCTGAAAATTATGTATACTCCATTATTTCTAAAATCATTGGCCACGTTACCGAGGAACAAAGATACAGCCTTATTCTTAGTGCATGCATTTTGAGTTCTTGGCACTGCTTAATTGAAATACATAGATCATAACATATTACAGGGCATGTTTTCGTATAGAAAATGGCAGTTACAAAGCTATAGACAACTATTAAGGTTATAAACCACTCATGTAAAACCGTGATTGAGTGGTTATGGTACTAAGGCCTTAAAGAATATAGGGCTACACATAGAACTCTATCCATAGTGATTATAGAGCTCAACAAGATTATAGAATACTAATTAAAAACACTAATAAGTTCTGATAATATCACATGTCAAACATTTATTGAATCACAAAATGACATATCGGGCCTCCCTATCGTACACATCTTACCCATGTTGGCAATAATGTTGGCCCAATGTCGGTGATAGGTTGGCTTGATCGGCCAACTTTGCCGACACAAAGTCGACATCGGGCCGGAGGCTGATGCTACCTGGGCTTTTTTATCTTGAACTAATACATTTTTCTAACATGATGAATGCGTGGGACGAATTCAACCCGAACACTCAATCTATCAAGGCGTAGGAATGCAATTCCAAGGAAAAGGCAAAAATCAGTTCTACTTAGTGCCCAAAAGCAACTTTAGTTGCATCAGAAGTTGGAAAAACAATAAAAATTTTAATTTCCAGCAAAATCATAAAATATTTTCACGAAAGGGAAATACGTTTTTACTTGTCATTTTGGAATATTCAAATCAATAATGGGTTCAGCTGAGTAGATGGTACACACTCCCGAGCAGCATCGAGTCGAAAGCACAACTGGCAGCGTAGGGCCCTTATAGGGTCGGAGGGACACAGCACCGTCATTTCTTTGCCTGGACGCTTTATAAAAATAATTTGGTTGGAAGGACGGACAACTTTCTGGAGCAAAGGCGAATTTTTTGTTCCGGATGCATATTCAGTTGCTCTTGGGCTTTATTGGTTAAGAAATAAACTCGCTCATAATTTTTTACATTTTTCATTTCATTTTCAAGATGGCATAAATTAATTTGTTACATACTTTTAGTGACAGCAGAGTTGGATATTACTCATTTCACTTGTGGCGCTACCATTGAAAACGCTCAAATAAATTATTTTAAGCAAATGCTCTTGGTATGTTTCATGTAATTCCCTCCAAATTGTGAAAATAGTTACTATATTGAGCCACATTAAATATTTTTATCCTCTGATTTATCTCCCCTTATTTGTTTTGCTTAGTTTTTCTTTACAAACCTCTGGGTCTAAATTGTGTCTAGGGTAACGTTGAGCTGAATTTTACTAAATGAAAGCTCAAATCTATGAACACTAGAGAAACTTTCCGCATGCGTTGCGCCACGGTTTTCTCCAACGTAATAATGTATGAAAAGACAGACATTTCCATAATGAGACATGCTCAGTGGTTTTGGCAGTAGAAAGCAGGCCAACAATTTTTGAGTAGGTCTGAAATTGAGGTCGTCCGTTTATGGGCTCACATTTGTCTTTTTAATTTCGTTGCCCCCAGATTCAATTTATATCACCCTTCTTCATTGTCATTTCCTCTTCCTCACAAATTTTTACTTACTTTTTTCAATGAAATTAAAAACTCGCGCTCGGTTTATGGCCTCATTGGATGCGTATAGAATCCCGCCGGCGAAGCAAGTCACACCATATTTTTAGTTTTTACTCATTTCAATTCGAAAGACGTTTCGAATCCCTCCACATTCGCAAGGCATCGATCCACTTAAGTAAATCGGTTCCTCGGCTCTTTCCACAGTTAAACCTTGTCCTATGAGGAATAAATTTATTCATAAGCCTCAAGGGTTTTAAGGTGAAGACAAAGTGTTCCCAGCAGTTAAAAGTCTCGCTTATTCACATCGCAATGGCTTAATATTTGATTGCCTAAAGATCATTCACCACTCATCCCCAGCATCCGGCCCCGGGTAAAACCTGCTCCGACCACTATTGCGCATCTGCCCCTCCCACTGAGGGGCCTCTGGAAATATCTCAGGCCCCGCCGGACTACACGAAAGTTCCAGATCGTGAGGCATCGAACTCTCGATCCCCTGGCCCCTCCGAGAGAATGAGAGCACACGGGCTGCGGCACATCCGCCGAAGCCCTCTCGAGCTCCAAGTCATCGCTTAACACGCTCACGTTCGAAGTCTAAAGTGGGTCGCATACGGCAAGAATGCAAGCACTCTTCGCCAGATTTTTACCTCGCGGAACAATAACATAATAATTAAATAACTGGGGATTTTTTTTCCTTCATTTTCCACGGAAGCACAACAAAAATAATAGAATTCATGGAACTGGAAAAAGTATCAAGGATCATATAGATAAATAGAGATAGTAGTACGTTTGAATCATCTTTTTATTTTGAACATCGGTATCATAAACATATAAGTGTACCAATACGCAATTGCGCACATCTCTATTGACAACTCTTATGGCCGAAAATACGCGAAACTACACGCACATGCCTGTCACAAAAAATTGTCAATTGCGACCACGCGGTCACATAAGCTCAATATCGTCCCAAAAAGAATATGCCTTCATCGCTCTCTAATGAATGGAGGTGGACAACTTACTGTACAGGATGCATTTCTTCCGAGCATGGGTAGTCTACCTTTTTCTACAAGCCAAAATACTCATAAATAAGAAGTGCTACCTTAAAATTCTCAACATGGTTTAGGTTTATACATTGCTGTTGGGAGAATATGCAGGAAAATAGATATACTAATTCCCAATATGTGATGCATTAGGTCAATGATTATTATTTACTAAACAGTGAATAAAGTTGTCTGTGTCCGATGGGATAACATGGAAGTAACTGACATCCATTGTAGAAACAAAACATTTTACTTTTATGCATGTAATTGATATTTGCTACTGGTTTCTTCTTTAGAAGACATCTTCGGCCCCTTTGAGGTGCCTAACAGCGATTGAGACATCTCTACTTTCTTCAGTTTTGACTTCAACAGAGCCCCATCAATTAGATCGTTGTTTAAATGCTAAAACTAAGTGAACTTTAATATATCAACAGCGGAATTTCTTTTGACCAAATATGCCCTATTAGTATTTAATGACGGGTTATGTGCAATAGTGACGGGGAAAAGAAATAATAGGTACAAAATCTGCTAATGCGAGAGTGGATTGTTCGCATTATTTCTTTTGATATTGTTTTTATTAATTTGTTGAGCGTACCAACACATTACGCCTGCATGATGTACCATAATTATACAAGGCTGTAAGTTCCTCAATCCAATATAATGGGAGTGACGCAGCTTTCAAGGACGGAGGAGGCTGGGGGCTGCCCAACTGACTGACACTAAAACTGGTCCCACTCTCTAGGTCCCTCTCAATTTCTACCGGCACGTAAATTCATCAGCCAAACGTTATTCTTACAAACACGCGATGAACTACCCAATTTTCTTTGTAATATTATATTTCACTGTATATTGTAGTGGCTCTGGATGATTGAATTTTTTATTCATCGACAGGAGAGCGTTTGGGTTAAATTAGGATTCGTCCAAACAGCCCCAGTTAAGTTAAGTAAATCCCCCATAATATCCCTAATAACTCCATATAACATAACATCCATATAACTATGGGTACAGCGCTAGAGACACTAATTGAACAAATGTATTTTGCAACTAACTATATGATTCGAGATACCGAAGAAGAACGACTTTGAGGAAGGGAAGAAAAAAAATTAATTCATAAGGCAGTAAATGAACCATTCATTTAAAAATCATTATAATTAAAATATAAATGTAACACTAACACCGGCGCAATTTTATTTAACTGGGGATATCATGGGGGATCTACCTAAGTATTTTAATTATGACAAGGAATAGTTTAAAATTAATTTAAGTAAATATACAGTTGTGTTTCGTTCATTGTTGATTTCAAGTGCGTTTGGAGAATCTTTCTGCGGTGAGCTTCGTGGGCTCTCAATGAAAGAATTAGACTAATAGTTTTTCCTATAGTCATTTTTCCTTTCATTTAGTTCATTTCGATGACCACAGAAAACTACAGAAAACTTGATCAAGCATCTTCGCCCCACGAATGAAAATTTTATTGATACAATGGCCGCATCTGGTGTGAACTAAAAATAGTGTTACTGAAGGTCAGGGATGATATCGCTGTCGTTTTATAGTGAAGACACGATCACTGCTCTTACGCTTTGAAGAGAATGGCGGTGAATTCATGTTTGACTGGCCGACTTCCCGATGTTTACACCCTTAGAGAAACCAAATTTAATGTAAAGTGTTCTTCAGGGGTTAAAAATTTAGGCTAAGTAGACCGATCAATAAAATGAATATAGCTTCAAAAGCTACTGAGCATATATTTTTTGGAATATTAATGAACAAATCGCTCTCTGGAGACGAATACCAAGAATTTTCTGATTCTTCAGCAAGCATTTTATTGCGTTCATGAACATGTTTTCAGTCTGTTTTGAACAAAAAACATATGAATTGACCGGAATTGCTACCCCGGATATACAAATTACCGGTCACGCATATAACTGGATAACTCACCTTACTGGTTACTGGGATTTATGATTGCGAATACTTGTCACTTAAGATGATTTCTTCATGGCGAATTTCTTCTTCGGTGTATATTATATTTGTTAACTGTGCGAGTGACGAACGTAACTTAAGCCATCGTAATGTTTGTTAATATACTTGTCACCTGCTCAAAAGATAAATTGCTAAATGTCATAAATTTTATTTTCAGGCTTTTTTATAACAATTAAAATCCGAATTTACTTCCAAAAACGAAAGCAAAGTTTGAAAAAATCTTCGTCAAATTTCCACCCCAGAAGTTAATTATGGCTCTAGGAACTGCAAAAAATGATTTCCAAATAAAATAATAAAAGCCCTTCACTGAACCTAAGAAAACCTTTGATCTTAATATGATAGAAAAGTTTAGCGAAAGAATTTGAGAAACCTCTTCGAAGGAAATATGTCAACACTACCAAGAATACAAGCCTTCTTCGAGAACCAGTTGGACGCTTAGTTACGCCACAATTTAATTTATTTCTCTAGGATAAATTTTTATTCAAGCAAGAATTGATATTCTTTGCAAAATTGACACGCGTCAGTAAACTTTTCTTGATTATTTACTCGCGAGGTTGGAAATATAATATCGATTTGAGGATAATTATCATGAAAACATATTTTTACTTGACCGGCATAAAAACTTGACATATCCCACTGACAGTAAGTTGCCCGAGTCATTTACTTCATTCCATTTCACTCCAGCCGTGCAATTATGGTAGTGACTACTTAAAAATCTCATATTTGTCATTTACGCTGTGAACTATTAGAAAAACTGGTTTGTCTGATGATGCCAAAATGGATTAATCCTTCATGATCGTGACGCGTCAAATGATATTTAACTTCGGGGAGCACAGTTAAGACACATGGTGGAAGGATTCGGTCGCGGAACCTCCCTCTGCAGTTTTCTACGAATTGAGACGGCTGATACCACTCCCATCCAACAACTAGACCCAGGTTTGAGTGCGGATAATACAAACGATGATTAAAAAAAAAACTGATGGAAAGATCCAACAGATCATCGTAAATAGGTTTAAATTGACAACTGCCTATTAGACTACCAAGCTATGACGTACCACAATACTCTCCCAAATAAAACAATAATTAATGATATTGACTAATTTCATACTTATAACACTTCCGCTACCACGGTCTCACGTTCATTTACTCTGTACTTGAATCTATTCATTGAAACAAGGGGAGAAGCTTCAACTGAACGATCAATCCGGTTTTACCAGCTCGTCCCATTAATCATTCTATAAGAGGCTTGACAGTGTTTTTCAATGTCAAGGGCAAGTGGACGTTGAGATATTGAGTGACTTATCAGGCGTGAAAGACATGTTCTGCCCGTCTTGTTTTGGTCGACTCTACGAGCATAGATTGAAATGACTATGAAATCGATGAGCGAAGCGAAAGGGCTGGAATTCTACGAGAAGACTTTGAGAAGGATGTGGAGAGGGATGAGATGGAAAACTTTCCGGAGAATTTCAAGCATCTGCAAGGCACTCAGTTTTACTAATCCCTTCAAATGGGTTGAGAAAACTCAAGGAGGTGATCGACCAGATTAATTCAATTTTTTGCGGTTGATGATAGGGTGGAGGTATTGGTAGAACTGGCTTTTTAGGAGTCCTGCCCTATAACTGGCAAATTTATTAATGCTATCAGTCAGTAAAATATCATTTTTGTCTTTACTTTTAGGTTCTGATTAAGAATAGTTTTTCAGAAGTTTTAGCTGCTCTACTTAGGTGGTGCATCAATTTAGTATGATGATTAAGCAATCTAGCCAAAATTTACTCTATTCTCGCAACTCCTCATGATCAATATCTTACTTTGATGCACAAAAAACATATTGGGGTCTCTCGCAACTCCTCATGATCAATATCTTACTTTGATGCACAAAAAACATATTGGGGTCTATAAAAATAGCATATAAAAGATATGTATTTAAAAAAATGAAATTCCTTCAATGGTCTGGATTTGATCCATAAACCAATATTCTTGAGGTATTTTATGCAAAGGGACTCAAAATCAGTCTTGCCGGTTTCTCTTGATTCTACTGACTTTTTGTAAATATCCGTTAGCCCCTAAAAATGAAGTTGGTTTTTGCAAGGCTATTATTAAAATATTTTCTGTTAGTTCATGAATGAAATATGTTTTAGAATTGGCATTAGAAATTACGAGAGAAAATTTTTAGGGGTAAAATATCAAAGTAGTACGCTTAACTTTACTCGCTGTTATCACTTTTTGGCTATTGAGGACGCGCAAGTGTCAATAATATTTCAAGCGTAATGTCACGACTTCGAAAACCTGATAGCCGTGACCACAGCTCGTAAAGGACTGTGACCTGAATAATCGCCCGGCCAAAATGTGTTGCCCGTATAAGAGGAGATGGGGATCACCTCCACATAACTGATGACTGGATAGCATCCTCGGCTCTCTGGAAAAAGTTGCAGGATCGTGATCACCTTTTTGGCCGACAGGGGATAACGGAAGCTGCTGCTTATATAAACGGGGAATTCTCTCCTCCACAAAGACTTTTTAACTCGCTCTGCAGCAGGAAGGACGTAAGTTATCTTTTTTCCTTTTCTTAGATAGACTAACCCAGTTTTTCTATCCGTAATTCGGGACTAACTGAGCCCAATTATAACGTTCCGCCAATTTTCATGTTTCTCAGTAGTGCTGCTTCGAGCAGCTAATTTGCGGCCAATGTGGAAAGCACTGGCCACAAATTGTTATTTCATCAATATTCACTAGTTTATTTATTTTTACCACTTAGTTTGCATAAGATTCATTCATTCGTTTTGTAAGGTTTTGTTTCACAAGCAAAGGTATTTTCCTCAGCAGTTTACTACTGTGCGTAAGTGAGAAATTCTGTAAAGCAATATAGTCTTTCACAAAAGTTACACCACAGGGTATGTTTCTATAGGGTTTTAGTTTCAGTGATCATAATCCGCATCAAACAGTAATGACACAGCGCACAAAATACCACAAATCTGTAACTTTCAGTCCTAAATTGTGCAAAAATATATGCAGTGGATCGCAACAATTGTGAAATCCTTCATAAAGCTTTAGTCTTTTGGGAAATAAATAGGTTCTTGAGTCTTGAAAGTTTCTAAAATATTATTCAAAATCGGACAAAAACTTTATAAGCTTTACTTCAGATTTCTCATCATTACTGCTATTAGGGTAAGTTGAAGGAAAGAATTATTGTAATTTTTATGTTTTAAGTTTCATTGCATTGACAATCTTATATTTAACACATTCTTTGCTCAATATCAATTCAAGTAAGAGCAGGCTCTCGCATCTCTTTCAAAACTTTATAATTTCACCATTTTAGGGGTGATACCGACACTTTTGTTTAAATTAACTATATAACGGGAATTTATGTATTTCTCAATTATAACTAGAGATCTTGCCTCTTTTAAACCTGGTATCAATCCTGGAATGGACCGGGGCCAAATGAGTGTCATACATTTTCATCATTATCTAAGCGCACTATAGTATGATTTTCATTTTTAAAGGTTGAAAAGCAACAAGAAGGAGACCAAAGATGCTGCGAAAGAAGGGGACCTCGTCATGCCACCTGTACAAGCTCACGCTGGTCATCGTTCTACTGGTTACCGGCGCAGACAGTCAAAAGTTCTTCCTTGGAACTTGCCCAACCGTGACTGCAGTCACAAATTTTGCTTCCACTCTGGTCAGTTCATTGTACTTCCTGGTATTTTCACACTATCTTTAACTATTTAAAGGGTGCATTAACAAAAATTAACTCGGTATTTAAATGTCTTCTTCTTGCTTTGTATAAAGGCTTCTGTCTGTTTATTCCGAAGTATTATTTAGAGTCTTTCCATCTTATTGAAGGTCTGCCTCGTGATCTCTTTCCTTCCGGTGTCCGTGGTGATTTCCTACAATTCTTCTTTCATCTATTTTTGTGATTTCATTGTTGTACTTTTGTCTTTTTCCGCGTCCACTCGTTATTCGATTGTAAACATAGCTGCTCTCTAGTCATATCGCAGAGTACTCTACCCCTTAACGGATTCCCGTATGTCTTCCTCCGTGTTCTCATGTCCTCAGTGTCTAGCATTTGCGATATTTTGCTCGTTTATGCTCGTATCTTAGCTTCGCATGTGAGAATTGGTGCTGTTTTATGTCATTATTAAACTGCTGTTTCATGTCTCTATTAATAATATTTATGCATTAATTGAAGGTAGATACTTGAGTAAATTGAAGGTAGATACTTGATAAATAATTTTGTTATCGACTTCCAACTTATATCTCAAGGGCTCTTTACTTATCGTCCTACATTTTGTAGTTTTTGTTGATGCTTTTTATATTACGTTTTCGGCAGGAATACGTAAACTTCATTGGCAGTCTCTCCGTTTCTGCTAACAAGACTGCATTGTCAGCATAGTATACAATGTTGATCTCTGTATCTTGCATCATGTTTCCTCTTAAAGTTTTCACCTTCTGATTAGCTCATCCATAACTATGTTGAGTGGAAGTACACTTAGTGAGTCCCCTTAAGTTATTCTTTATCAGTCATTATTGGTCATAAACCTTGGAAATGTAAACAATGTCAATGTCAATGTAATCATTTAATTTGACGGTCACTCCGTTTTCTGAGTACAATGGTCTCATAAGTTTATTATATATTCTGGCTCTTTACCCTTTTGCAATAGTTAAAATACATCATTCAACCAATCGAACAATTTTTTTGGTCTATAAAGCATAATCACGTTGGCTTGTTAAATTATAGAGCTTCTTTGACTAATAGTTGTATCATACGTCAGCACATGATCTTCCACGACAAAAGCGATTTTCCTCATCTGTGAGTGTTATTATGTGATATATTCTTGAAGTTTTCTGTTATCTTAAGTCCTGTATCTTATAATGTTATGTCACGGTAGTTATTGGGTATTTTGATCTTTTTTCTTGAATACTAGTATGGCTTTACTTCTTTTCCAGCTTTTAGTGATTTCTTGGTGATTGAAAATGTTTTGTAACAATTTACTTGATTTATTTGTTAAACCTTCACCTCCATATTCCAAAGCTCGATTTATATACCGTCATCTCCAGGTGATTTTTTATTTTTTTTTACTTTTTCACAGCTTGTGTATCTTCTTCTTCATATTGTCTTTCATACGTCATTTATCGTCTCATACTTATTCACTGCCCATTTAGTTTTGCGTTGATAGACCTAAGTTTTTAAAGAGGTGTTCCGAAAGGTTTAACTCTTTAGTAAGTGCCTGAACATATTCTTCATCTCTGCCTCGCTATTTCTTATCACTCCATTTCAGTTTTTGATTTCCGTAAAAATGATTGTATCGAGACTATGAAAACCTTTCCCAATACTCTTATTTTATTCAATTAATTCATTTTTTTACTCAATTCCGACTTCATGATATTCAATTTGAACTTCAGAATTTCTATTGGCATTGTGTCCTGTAAACGCTTTTCTTTTCATTACTCACTTATTTATCCTCAAGTGCCGCAGTGTTCTTGACCTAGTCTTCTTGTTTCATATTATTTTTGTCATTAATGTCTTCTTTGCACCCCCTTTGATATTGTACTCCAACTTTTCCCAGGCTGTATCACCACTGTCTTCAAATAAAATAGGCCTCTCCAGTATTTTCTCCTCAAATATCTGCTCATAATGTTAAACCTCTCCTCTTCTACTAGTTTTATATTAAGTTTCTTTTCTTGATATATTTTGAGAGTGATGTTTACTAGGTATAATTTTTGGTCCGATTTTTGTTACTAGTAAACGACGGTTTCTGCCAATGTCTGCGGAGGTTTATGTTTTTTACTCCTATTTACCCTTGCATATTTCATATTGCTCATATAACATTGTATGTTACTCTAGGTCACTCCTTTTCCGTAGTTATCCAATAAAGACTCTACCGTAGAAGTTACGCCTTGAAATTTTCTCGCAAAAGTCTAATTTTACTTTTTGTTTTCATGTAGTGATTCACCTAGACTTTTTTCTTTAAGTTTCTTAGAGCAGTGCATATTATTTTTATCGTTTTTGAGCATTAAACAACATAAAGTTCTCATGCCGCATGTTCAGTTTTTGAACAACTTGACTTAATAGAATTTTTATTGAATGGTTGTCTCTTTCTCCTGAGCTCCCGCCTTGCTTCATAGTTATACTAACTAGGTTCATTACTCTTACGTTTGAATTTATGTGGAATATGTTCACCGATTCCTTCCCATATATCTTAAAAAAATATGTTTATAATACTTTGGTGCCATTGTCATTTGTTGTAGCAACGAATTCCGTAAATTAAGCTTCTAACGTCCCACCAAATTTGATGGAATTGCATTTTTCAAATAAGTGGCCTTCGCATATGGGTTTTACAGTGGACTCTCTTCTTGTTTATAAGTTCGTAAAAATTAATTTATAGTCACCAATGTTGTGTACCAATGTAATATAGTCCTTAGACCAATGACCAAAGACCAATGTAATATAGTCCTTAATGTTTAATCATTCTAGGGTGACTGATAGCTCAAAGATATAATACTGCATTTCTTTTTGTAGGTTCGTTAATTACTTGAGTTAGAGAGTGGTTTGGAAGTGTATTGAGTAAGCACTCTCATATGACTTTTTATAACTTGTTTATGCACCATAGGTTACTCAATTAAGAGCCGGGAGGTCTCCACCTATAATCTCCACCTATAATTATCACGATTTTGTTATTTCTTGAGGTAAATTATGATATTTGAGTTTCAAATTGATATAAAACGTCTGTTTTTGAATCAATTGGTCTACAAAATGAACACAAACCTATATTTTTTATGTTGTTGTTTACTATTAATCTTATTATTAATTAAAAATTTAATTTAAAATTTTATTAAAAAAAAAAAAAATTTAATTAAAAAAAATAATTAAAAATTTATCACACTATTTCAATTTCATTGTCGTCAAATATGTGCGCAATACATTACAAAGATAATTTAATTGCTACTAAGACGCCGCTGCCAGTCCTAACCGGTCGATCTCGTCCATAAATGTATACCCTGGTGGATAAACTTGCTCTTGCTAATATCCTCTGTCAGCCAATTCTCTGTTCCAACTCACATCTGTATTTTAAAATATGTGATCAACTTTGGCTCGTTTATTCTATACGCTACGGAAGTTTACTATTATTAAACTTATATCGCATTTAGCTTGATGCCTGATGGTTTGCTGTTTTCTTTGATTCTAAGTGTTATCTTCCTCTTGAGGTCGTGTTTTGGAGTTATTTTTGATAAGTGAGTAACAATTTTATATGAGCCTCCCCATAGTTTTTTTGCAATACTAATCTACGCTACACTAATTAACTCGGAGGCTGTAATCACGTCTATATTTTCGAACCTCACTCCCACAAAGTTACTCTCTCATTAGCATAAAAAATACCTACAGTGCTCAAAAATCCAATGAACCATCCGTTCTTATGCCTGAGTGGAGTAATGCACCCTAGAATGGTTGACGGGAGCGCGGCATGTTCCGAGAACTGGATGAAGATGTACGAATTCCTCCCCTATGTCCTCACAGAATTTCCACTGCCTCCTATTTAGGCAGTCAATCCTACTCCAAACATGGTGACCGAGGTCAGTTCTTGGAAGAATGCTGCAAATGGACAGCCGCAAATTGACGTCAGATGCCTTTCGCACGCGCTTCTCGCCCGAGTTCAAATCCCTGAAATAATTTTACATTTCGTCGGCATCGAGCATTGGAGGCATCATTGATGCCAACTTGAGCCACCACCCACTGGATGGAGAAGTCTGGATCACTCATCACTGTTTCTATCACAGCCATTGTATTGTTACCAATCCTCCTGGTACACACTAGGAGGTGACCCGTTGGTCCGCTTCGTCTTCTCTTTTAGCTCTTAATCGGCCCCTTGATTTCCCGTGACCCGTGAGTTTGCTTCGTTTCGCCTCGCCCTCTTCCGCAATGAGGGCACGATCCGCCGAACGGTAGAACTCCTTATCAACAGAATTTCGACTTTCACTGCCCGGC
The DNA here is from genome assembly GCA_963169105.1 of Ceriagrion tenellum. Lineage (NCBI taxonomy): Eukaryota > Metazoa > Arthropoda > Insecta > Odonata > Coenagrionidae > Ceriagrion > Ceriagrion tenellum. Next base: position 28,257,337 of record OY720633.1, on the reverse strand, counting down.
TAACCTCGGAAGGAGCGTCCTTCGAGTCGGGAGGTGCGCTCACGTCCTCGCCAACAGGCGTCAGGGGGCCGTCCCCTGACTGAACCGCGAAGCTGTTGCGAACGGGGATGACGCAGCCCCCTCTCCCCGACTTTGCCGTGCCGCTATCCCCCGACCTTGGGGAACCACTATCCTCTCCGGCTTCAGGATAGGCGTCATCCCTATCCCCAGGGGTTGTACCACCACTCCCTCGACCTGCATTCGCATCCGATCATGCCCGGGGCACCAACTTGGTGCTATGAGAGGTCTTGGAGGAAGCGATACGCCCCCCGACGCCCGTGACGCCCGCATAGCCCATCACGCGAGAGTATCTCTGCAACCTTCCTCTCCAGGTCGGCGACGCGGACCTCCAGGAGGTCGCTCTTTGCCATGTTACTGAAGCTAGCTACAGCTAAAAGTAAAATACTATTTACCCTATTGAGTGCCTTAAAAGTTAGAGGGTACATTTATCGTATACAGAAGTCTATATAAAGTTGCGCGACGTAGCAAGTGACTTGAATGTATACGGTAGAGTGGGCTAGTAGACCCACGCAGTAAGGGGTGTGGGGAAAAGAGAATTGATTGAGGAGGCCAAAGTGAGGGAGGTTCGGAAAGATATTTTTGGTCATGAATGAGAAGTTGGTCACCGGTGGGTGTATGACGTGCGGGTCCTGTTTTGAGGAGAGTGAACTATTAATTTTTTCGTATGCATTGGGCGCTAGGAGGCTGGACTAAAACTTGTGGGGGTAATAAAGAGAAAGTTGGTCGTCCCGTAACTTTCCAAGAGTCAGTCAGGGTGCTGTAGGCGTGGCGTAGAGCACTTCAGAATCTCTTAGAGCTCCGTTGTGTGACCTAAGAGATTCTGCCTGCTGTGATGACAAACCTCATTTCTTTGACGGCCACTCTCATTGGGGGCCACGCAGTCTTCCCTCTGAGGGATTATAATCTCGGCAACGTCAAGCTTAAAACCCTCCGCTTCTCGATGTCAGTTCCCCACCCAGCTCGGCTGTGGAGGCCTTCGAACAGCTCCGGAATCGCATGAAAAGCGCCCAGCTACACAAATTTTACTCCAGCCGGAGAGCGCCCAAGGCATTGGAAAAAGAAAATAGCTTAAAAGAACTTAAAGGGGATAGCAAATTAGAAAGGTTCAAACTTGAGGATTACTCTAACTTCATCGAATAAGACTCTTCAGTACTAGCTAGGGATAGAGATTTTATGGTAGTACATATACTAGATAACTGGAGTAACAATATACAACGATAATGAACTATATATAACAATAATTCATCAACAAATTCATCACTAAATAATAAAGATACTGATCAAAAGTAAATATATTTAACTCTACTATTGCGTGCAAGCAAGAGAGTTGATATAAATTTGTATTCGTAGAACGTTTCCAAAATACACCCTCAAATAAAGAGAGGTGAACCAAACCAAAAGTATGAAAAAAGGCCCACTAAAATATTAGTTTATAGAAGTTTTAGAAAAATTAATTAATAAATTGGTAAAAAACACTTCTAAGAAACAAAATAAGCAGCGATTGCACAAGATATGAACACAATAGGATAATTTATGGCTGAAAGGAAATAAAAATCTGTTGAGCGTCTACTTATCCGGTTCACCCTAACGTGGCAACATGCCAAATGATAGGAGACCAAGAGAAGTGCTTCGCTCGTTCTTCACTCGTCGTTGCTTCACTCACGCACAGAAACTAATAATACTAAGAACACCAGAGTATGTACACTACTTTTCACTAAACTATGACCACAACAACTATTGAATGCAACACTTAGGGTTGAATGAAGGGTTGAAGGCGCTTTCAGTTCGCTGACGGTCAGTGCAGAAATCGGTTCCGGGAGCACTCCACAGACACAACCTCGCCCTTCGAGAGCAGTTAGAAGAAATGAAAAATATATTTATAGCTTGAGTGCGAGTTGATAAGCTTACAACCTATTCTCAAATTATCATTAGCACTGATTTAAATCACTAATTCACCGTTTTTATTAGACACTTTGTAAAATTATCAATTTTCTACTTAATTACCTATTTTACTTATTCTTAAATTTAGAAAATGAAAAGGAAATCAGCACGATTCGCTAAAAACTGCTACTTAAAGAGGCATTAAAGTGGGAACCCCTCGAGACTTAGATGTTACCTGCTAGGCTTAGTTTGCTTGAGAAACTCAGAACTGGTGTTTTTCAGAGATACACTCAGAATATTATTATGACGTCTCACCACAACTCAAGGTTTGGCAGAAGAGATAAAATAAGAGCAATACATTGCCGAACAGATAGGTACAAAAACTCGTTCTTCCCGCGCATAAAAACCTCAATATTATCTGAGCTTTGTTAAATACATTTCCACGATCACGTCACCATTTCACCTCTCAAAACCTTACATCTTTACACGGAGACCTTACATTGGAAGTCTTGCTCTTCCGATTCACCTGATTTTAGGATAGTAATGTATGAAGCATGGAGTAAAAGTGCTAGCTGTTTTGCGGAGGGCCTACCCTTACAGAAGCCATGCTGACTGCTGTGTAAGAAGTTACAATTACCCAGGAATTTCATAATATTGCTCTCGATTATGCGTTCAAGGATATTGCAAAAAAGTAATGTTAATGATACAGGCCGGTAATTTCCTGGGTCACTTCTATTTCCTTTTTGAAATATCGGTGTGACGTTGGCTATTTTCCAGTCTTGGGGCACCTTGCCTTCGGATAACGATTTGCTAAATATTATTTCTAAGAATGCTGCAATCTGTTGCGCTAACTTTTTGAAAACACGTGCAGGTATTCCCTCTGGATCTGGGGACTTGTTACTTTTAATCAAACGCAGCTTCTTAGTTATTCCATCACGTTGAATCGTTATGTCTTCCATTGGTTCGTTTAAGTGAGGAATTTCTAAATTGTGTATGGTGTCATCCTTAGTCAATACACTTTCGAAGTAGTAGTTAAATAATTTGACTTTGTTAATGCTGTTAGTTACCACTTTGCCGTTTGTGTCCAATAAAGAGTCTACTGTCCAAGATTTTCCCTGGAGCTCTCTCGCATAAGACCAGAATGTCTAATTTCAAGGAAACACTAACGAAGTGGAGTCACCTGGTTCAAATAACTACGCCTTTTTATTTAATCCTCCTTCCGATGCCTCATTAATGTTGATGGATACTTTGTTGTTGATAAATATAAATGTTGATCAGGTTTGTATAAAACCTTATCAACATTATGTTGATATCAAAATTTATTAAACATAAATGTTGACAAGGTTTGTATGAAACTAGTTTAGACAATTTTTAAAACAGTCAGTTTTTGCTGCAGTGTGAGTTATTCAATACTCGTGCACAGTGAGAAATTACTCATATTTTACAGCTCTACGAAGCAATGAAAAAGCTATAAGAAACCATTTATCGTTCAGGAAACAAACCTTTACAAAGTACACCGGCCATTTTCCAAAAGTGAACACCCAGCGAGGCCTGAATACATTACAACCACGAGAGATGGGAAAGGTGAAAATGGAATACAAACACATGAGAATCAAGCACTGTCTTTTGGGTAGATACTTCGGCGTGGAGGATTGAATGAGAGAGTGTTCTTACCAAATGAATACTGCAGTTGAATGCACATATTGAGCAGAGAGGAGAGACTGAGAAGTGTATTTTTATTTTTTTATTTTTATTTATTTCAATTACCCCGAAAACAGCACGATTGGCCTTTTTATATCGGGTATATTAACAATGGACGAACACAAACACCCATGTCCTGAGTGGTGAAAGATCCACCCAGGTGGGACTCGAACCCGCGACCGTCGGATTGGCAGGCGAGGACTGTACCCTGTTGCCACCGGGGTCGACTGATGCTAAATGAGACGGGTGAAAATTTTTTACGAAAAATATAAAAAATTCAATTTGAGAACTATAATGATAAAGCGCAAAATAAAAGCAACAACATTTCTAAAATTGTCATTTTGCTACACTCTTTTAACCCAAAGTTAGACAGTATGGCACTATTTATTTAACATAATTCTAAGTTTTAGAACTATTGCATGCACGAATCATTGAAATAACAGTCCGGAAAAGATGCGGACCCTTATAAACCTGGTGCTGAGGATGATGCTGAAGATGCTTAAGGACAAGATAAGAAATACTGAAGTTGATAAGAAGGAAGAAGAGTAGAAGAGGAAAGGACCACACGAAATACTATGCTGAAAACAAGAACTCGATGGAATTTGACACACCCTGAGGCACAATGTGATTGTGAAGAATATAATCGAAGGAAAAATAGAGGGAAAGGTCCCAAGAGAGATAAATGTATAAATGAAATACAAAGGAAAGTGCAAAATTTAACCTGTCTCAAGTGGAGTGAATTGACTACCATTTGATAGGGAAGGATGAACGGCCGCAGTCAAACAAACTTAGGCTTGCAATGCTCTCGGTTTTCCAACCGGGTGATGGTAGTTTGTGGTACCGAACTTTTGATTGCATAGTCTGCCATTGTCCTCAGAAAGAGCGTTATGGCCAGAAGTGTGTAAATTGTTATTTATTTAGTGAATGGGCTCAACTTGCATCTGATTGGTCCTCTTTTCCCGCTTTTTTTCTTGTGGGGCTCATGATTGGTTTCACGCATTGCTTATCTGAAAACCATAGTCCCTGTTGATATTGTCTCTGTGGTTGTTGATTTCCACAGCCTCCTTCACAATCCGGTTCCCATAACTAGGAGCGTGGTGAAGAATCTCAGCCCTTTTGAAATTGACCCTGTGGCCATTCCCAAGGCTGTGTTCCGGTACTCCTAATTTCTCGAGGTGGATGAGCGTGATGCACCTTTCGTGTTCTTTCAGGCGTTTTTCTATGGTGCGACCAGTTCGCCCATGTACATCTTCCCAGATTCACATGGGATGTGTTACACACCTGGCGTTTTCAATCCCATGTCGTCCTTCGCGATCCCCAGGATGTTTTTAAGTTTTCCATTGGCTTGTATATCATTGCTATGTCGTATTTGGCCAGTATTCTGGTGATATGGTGGGAGATCCTAGGTATGAAAGGAAGGCGATTCTACTCTTCGGCTTATTCTCTTCCGTTGCATCTCCATTTCTATCCATCAAGGCACTTTTTAGGATCATCTGCATATCCCGTTCTCCATAGCCATTGACGAGAAAGGTCCTCCTTAAATGCATAACCTCGGCATCAAGGTTGTTTTTATCTGACACTGCATGGCTATCTAGAGAATGGTGGTCACTTCGCCTCTCTTTTGCGCCGGGTGGTGGTTGCTTCTTCCGTTGAGATGGAGGTCATGTATCCAGCGCTTTTCTCCCCTCGTACCAGCCCTCTCTCAAATACACACATTCCTGGATGTGACCAGAGAAGTCATAATGTACAATGATGCAAAACACACAAATGGGTCGAATGACTTGAATGGAAAATTTCGGGAGTTCTAATTTTGCTAAGTAATTACCATCACATCATTTCTAAGGCAACTTCAATCACTGCTTACATTACTGACCACTTCCGTCCATTTAGCAAGCAATGTTCAGGTTTTTATGTAAATTGGTTGCTAAGGCACTCGAAAACAGGTGACTCAAGTTAATTTGAGAGTTATGTCAATTATGAAAACCATATGGCTAAGTATAAGAAAGGGTATAAGAGATGCAGCTGATGGTGACTTGTGCCATATACAACGCGCAAGTTGTTTCATAGAGAAGTAGCTATTTGGAGAAAGACTAAATGACTCAGAAAAACCTAGCTGAGGCATTAGCGAACTCTTAATTGGAAGCAGCAGAGGGACCTATGTCCATCGGATGGAGTCTCTTCAAGACCTTTTGACTTAGCACTATAGATAGGGTAGAGATTTAACGAAAGATCTTGGCTACCAATAAAATTAGACCCGGGCCCTTAGGAGAGGTAGCCACCCAATTCCCACCGCTTTGCTTCATTGTTCTCTTTGTATTTTTTTTAATCGATAGGTCTATTTTTGTGGCAAGTACTTTTAAGTCGCTTGCGATTCACGAGGGAAGATCCAGTCCTTCCATCATCATAAAGTGAGAATTTGAAGATGTTGATTTAGTATTAGGTGTACTTAATCTAATGGAATAAAGCGACCTTTGAATCCATGTCTAAGTCAGTACCTTTTCCACCCATGGTACAGTTGCCGTACGTGTAATACAAGACTAGGAGTATTATAGCTGAAAAATTTGCATAACTGATTGAATTGTTTTTTGCCTGTAATGGAATTTTTGCTATAATCATCATTATTTTCTCTAATTCTTCCAGCTGACCGGCACCTGGTTCGAATTCGCCCGGACACCTTCCATAAATGAACACAGCTTTAGATGTGTTCAATTTACTTTCACACCCAACGCTGCAAACACTATGTTTGGAATACGATTACAAGGAACGAAAGCTTTGTAAGTCCACATTTTCACATTCAATCAAAGCCATACACTTTTTAAAAATCATATTTATCTTTTTTCATGACCTATTACCATAAGAGGACATTTGAATGTTATCATGGTGACGCAAAATTTAGTTTTTATCATTTATAAATCACAATTTAAAAGTGAGAATAATCCAAACGGATTTATTTTTATGCTTCAACTGTATAAATCAATAATTTATCGCAATTTGGTCTAAAATCTGCCTTATTCTGATTTTATTGCTATACTTTACGAGTATTTTTTCCTTACTTCCCAGCCTATCCAATACAATTACAGCCTTTGGGTCAGCTACATTTCCGTCTGGGGTCAACACTGCCCTCATTCGCGTGGTTTTCCCGACTGCATGTATGTATTTTCTCCATTCTTTTCTCTGTCGTCTTCAGAGACTCTTACGAGTCGTTTCTAACGGTGAATGAATTGACTACAGTGAATATTCCATGAATGGTAGAAGAGTCTGAATATGGGGAAAAAGAAGAAAAAATCTAATTTTCTTGTAAGAGTTCATTGACTGCAAATACGATTTTCATAATTATTTAGCTAGCCCTAAAAAGTTTATCATGAGAAACAATTACATTTTTCTCGCATGATAGAGCATTAAAAAAGCGAATAAAGACAGCATTACAATGGCCTCAAGAGCTCTCCATGTTCTTGTCTCGGCTAACGTACCTAGAATGTAGCTCATCAGCGCCACCCAAAACAAGAAAAAACGATAAAATGACTTTATTCAAAATAATGAATACAGAATAATAGCGTTAAAATTTCAAAACGCCAACGTACAGATAGAAATCTTCAAAAATAACATCAAAGATTTTTTTTAAAAATCATGATCCTCATGAAACCGGGCATTCAGCTCTAGGTTATTGGTCTAGAAACATGGGTAATGAAATGATTCTGAAGTAGAAAATCTTTCTTGAATACCAGTGCGAGCCTTTTTTTGTTAGGGTCTATAACAACACTGTGGTGAAATTTCTGAAAAAGTGAAGTTGGTGGAAAAAAAGAAAGGGCTATTAAAGAGAAGTCAAACTCTACAGTTTCAACCTTTTACTTAATTTTTCAAAATTGTGCTCTACTGTTTGAACTCTCTTTGCTTCTTTTTCCTTAACATACTTCGGCCAGATCTTAGTCATCTTTTAAGAGAGTAATTTAAAAATGAGTAATAAATTAAAAGTAAATGCAAGTATTTTTGGCTGAACACTATTTGGGGATATATGGTAGGAGAAGATGTTACGAATTGTTTTAATATATTTTTTTGTTATTAAGTCAACAGTAATGCTGCCACAACTTACACAATCATCGCCACTGATGGTAGCGTCGTAGCTGGTGTGACGACAGCCGCGACATTCTTCGTGCTCTATTCTTGTAGAAACGTGGGACTTGGAAGAAAAGGTTTGTATATTTTTGCTATTTTTCCTTCATACTAACTGCCATATATTTAGCTGAAAGACGATTTCATGTACACATTGCTTCAACTAGCAGCCATAAAGCTCATATGTAGGTATTGTGAGTATAAATAAAAATATGAAAGAACATTTAATGTGAGTTTGCCAAGGAAAATCATGCCATTTCTGTATTATTCTATTAATTGAACACTTAAAGTATGCATTCACTTAAAGGCATGGAGTTGGACTTCAAGTGAAATTTCTTTTTTTATCTCCTTATTCTACCGGAGTAAATCCAATCATATTTTCTCGGCAGTTAAAATCTGTCTGTCAAGTCTGAAAACGTTAAATTTGGTCCGTAAGTCCTATTAATACCTAGTGTAGTGATAATTTTAATGTTTTAAAGTTTATTCATCTGTTTCTAAATATTTTCATTCACAACTATCAAGTATATTCACAGGGCCTATGGGTAGTCATTATCTACCATGTTTTTTTTGTGTTTTGATCTCCAAACCAAAAGATACCAAATTTTGCTCTTTTTCACTTCTTCTTGTTTCTTACTTTTTATGTACTTGCTCCAAACCAATGGTCTCCATCACCAAGTTTTAAACCCTTCAATTTTATTTTAGTTTTTCCAAGGTCCAAGCTTCTTCTCTTCGAATAGTCACCGATCTCTCAATTGCTTCCAGAGAGTGATACTTTTTCATTTCGGGCCGCATTTCCGAGCATACCTTCCTCTACCGCATGAGCATCTTTGGTGAATTAGTTTTTCTTTATTTAATATACTTGGCATTTGTTTTCTTACACATCATATTAGTTCCGTAAAAATGAGTGATTGTCACTTCCTCAAATTTATCTCAAATCCTCTCAAATTAGACGCTTGCAATCTTATATCTTCACTTTTCAACAGATATGCACATTCCTTTTTTACCTCCTGCATTAGTTTAATTCATGTATGTACATTCCATTGGGTGTGAATATGGCTGTCTATGATATAGCTTCCTCATGATTGTCTAAATAATCAATTGCGTTGCTTTTTGAAGTCAATTGGGAAATCATGTAAAAATAATTTATATTCTCTCACAGAACTGATTATTTTCATCATCAAAAGTGACGCGGCTGCTTTTCAAAGATTTTTTTGGTCCAACTAAATCTGCCAAAATGAAATTTTTACAGTCACACAATCGTATTCCATTCTTTCTATGGAATGCTTGAAATATATCGCAGAGCACTATTCTATCTTTAAAACTAGCTTAATATGTTTTATCTTGCTAACTCAGAGTGTTGCGTTATAATCATTCCGCCCATGTAGCCAGGTCTATTCTACGTAAATGTTAAACCAGATGTTACAATGCATGAAAATATTGGTTGCAAGAAATGTCTGCCTCTCCTAATTTTAATTTAAAGATGGGAACATAAAATAATGCTAATAAGTATCGGTATTTCTGTCTCACTAACCTTTTAAGGAATTTAGCAAATATGGCTTCTTATTTTTACTAACTTTATCTTTTTTCAGTGAACGTCATCTTTCTGACGAGTACTGCAAATCCTCCGCAGGCAACAATTGATCTGATGAATCAAGCGGTCACCAATCTTGGAGTGCAATCCTCCTCGGTGAAACTCACTGATCAATCTTCATGCTAAAAGCAATGTATTTTTAGGTTTTAGGTTAATGTACAAACTATTTATGCCTGATATTTTTCAAGTTCTTTTATTATGTCATTAAATGTTTTGTTAAGCCATTGATAAATTCATTTCAATTAAATTTAAAAACTTGTGCTGAATGAAAGCGTATACAGATAGAATATATATAAATATACAATTCAGATAGGATATATATAAAACCAAATCTCTCAATTCAGATAGAATAAGTAGAAGATATCCTTTTGAGGGCAATTTAAATAAAGGAGTGATAGCTTCTACTTACGTAACATTAATGGTGTTCCCTTGTATCATTGACGAATTATATATGTAACCACTTAAAGCATTTCAACTGGAGACTGGAAAATATCATGGCTAATGTGAGGGTTAGGTGAAACAGGGAAGAGGTTGACCTCGTTCTCAAAGATAGATCTCATTGGAAACAAAGATTCAATTACCGAGCCAACAAACCAAGTGTTGCGCTCCTCATCTGGTTAAAACAAATGAGGAATAACGTAGGTATACTTTATTCCTCCGCTATCACTGCAAACTGCATTCTCCGTAGAGCACTTTATTTATCAGATGTGGAATCTATTATTTAGGTCATTACGACACCCAAATTGGCATCAGGGCATGTCTAAAATATTCCTCCAGTGCTGTGACTGAAATCCGTGGCTTAAAACATTTCAAAGAATAATCTGAAGAATAATATCTGCTAAACAATATGTAATTCAATCCCACGGAAAACTCAAAAGTTTGTTCCTTAGCCAGAGAAAAATCTTTTAGACCTCATTGCAGCAGAAAGCACTGGAATGGATTCTCAAAAAACTCTTATGCATAAAGTTATTGGGAGCAATGACAAGTGAACACACTGAAAAGACTGCAGTACAGAAATATCAGAGAATGAGTTAATTAATGGAAGTCGGAATATAATTATCGCATTAACAGAACGAAAAACGGAAGAACAATTCAAATTGACTATGATAAGCTTCCCACTGGAAAACGAGGAGTTAGCAGACCAAGGAAGAGACAGTAAAACAGGAAGAAAGTGTGAAGAGGAATAAGGCTTTTAACAATCTTTTGATGCGATTATTACGAACGATGATTCAACTTGATGTAAATTCTAGACTTTACCTAATACTTCATCAGCTAAGAGAAAAACAATATCTTCTTTAAGCATTTTCAATTGAAGTCCCATTCATTCTCAAATATGAAAACTGATAATAAATTGAATTGATTTCACATAGCCCAGGTCCAAGTAGCATTTCAACGCTGGTTTTCTCCTATTTCAAATGTTAAGAAAAACAACAATTTGCCGTCAACTATCTTTTAAATTACGTGATTACGTACTACGTAAAACTCTCCATTTGATTTTTAAAATATATTGATTTTTTTATGTCTATCAATGTGGTCAGCAAATGTCATGCCGGTTTTCCTCGAAATATCTTCAATGATTCCAACAAAAATACTGTGGCTTAGTTCACCGAGAACTGTTATATCTATCTGCTCAAAGCTAAGTTGCATACTCATAATTCTGGACTTTCAAAACCAAACCCGCCACAATCGCCAAACATTCGGGGATTAATATTCCACTTTATCACTGGTTCTGCACAGCCCCAAGTCTCACCTTGTAACGAATTTTAATAGAAGTCTGAACAAACATACTCGTTCGTTCGAACAATTCGTTTCAAGGGGTAATTAATAGCAAATATTTCCTATTCAAAGCTATAACGCCGAATTCAAATGCCGATCGCTTTTATGTGGTGCAGACGATGGAGATGGTTGCGTATACGCCGTCTCATCGGTATACAAATTCCTAATTATTGCTAGAAAACAGATTCATTTCCCATTCAAAACCCAGGAATCTTAGATATTTATACGTTAGATCCTAGAGATTTGAGGGTCCTACTTCCCTTTGGCACATACATGAAGGAGATGAATGAACCAATATTGCCTCAGTCTTAAATATGGGGCCCAGTCGTAACTTAAATTTAGCTATTTCTTCAAGGCCAGTCGAAAATTGATGGCATTTCGGTTGTTGCATTTAAAAGGTATGCCCATCAAAGAGAGTAAAATAATTTATAAAAATCGACTATGTATCATTTTTTGGAATTACAGGTATAATCAGCATATTACTCATGCAGATACCTAAATCTTCAGGTTTGATAAAAGTTAAAACATTTATTTTAATAAACTTTAGAAAATATTTGGCAACTGCTTTCAATAAATAGGTATACGATCCAGATTATGTCTATAAAACTATATATTGAGCTATGGGAACATCATGAAGGCCATTTTTTATGATCAAATAAAAAATACCTTAAAGCTTGTGAATTTTTAATCCAATTATTAATCATTGGTAAACGGTATACACAGACTCAACAACTTGAACTTAAGTTCCATAAATGATGTAAATTCATGCATTTAAAATCCTGTTTTATAGGGATACTGCACTTCTTATGTATTTTACGCTCAGAGAAAGCAAGGCTTTCTGCAGAAGGAACGTCGATGCATCGTTAGGGGAAGGTAAGGAAAATAAATAAAAATCATTATTGGAAATCTCAGGATATTTAACTAATAACTATATACATATTTATAAATCTAGCGTTATTGCGGTTAGAATGGTATAACTCAAACCTCTATTTCATGGTTAGTTTCGGAATTAGCTGAGGTTTACATCTTTTACAATAGCTCGTGCAAAACTCAACATAGAGACAATTTTTTTCTGTATTATGTTAAAAACATGTGTGGTTAACTTATATAAAAATATCCCATCTCTAAAATTAATATTAAGAGAATGGTGATAGCGTGAACTCGGACCACCGGGTGTTCAGCGCCGAAAACAGGGCCTTTTTTTTTAAAATATCATAATAATAATAAATAATAAGTGTAGATAAGGAAATTTAAAAGTGAAATTTTTTTACTAACATTAGTAAACGTATAAGTGATTATTCTATGGTATGCATTTTATTTTGTTAAAATTGGTTGACCCTACTTTATGATACAGCGTCCTAAACTCAACGGACTCGACTTTTCTAACGGGCAGTAAGTATATTCTTCATTCAACTATTTTACTAATCTTTTTATAATTAAATATTATGATAATTTCCAATCATTTTAAATTTACCAAATTTTTTATCACTGTGAAATAAGCCTGTTAATGGCAAACACATATTGGGCTCTACAAGTTTCAGAATATTAAGTAACCTCTGGTAAATAATTTCTATTTACATGCGTACATATAAACAAATACAACTGCAAAATTATTAGATTTATATCTATTCTGATGATTTTTCAATGTCTTCCATTGACGAGCAATTGAAGATTAACCCTTTTTACTTGGTCTCTTTTTTTAAATAATTAACTATATGATGAAGAATAGCTTAATTATTGAAGCGTTTGCTTTTTCTGCTACCCTTTCCATAAAGTTATTTAACTTTCGAGATTGACAATGCTCAATTCTACAAACTCACCAGCGATAAATGAGTTTAATTCAATTATTATTTACCTTTCCCCTACTTAACTTTTATCATACATAATTTGCTTCCATCAAATCATATTAAATTGCAGCCATTGAATAGGAACTTGATGCCACAGTACTTCACCCAGATGCATTCAGTAAATTAATTGATTAATTCCAAAGTTTCAACCCAAACCTAAGTGGCTAATACAGATTTAACATGTTCATACTCAATAATAGTCTCATTACGCGTCCAAGTGTGATATCCAGATTGTAACCATTACCTGTTGCCAATCACGGAAAATGCTTTTGATATATTTCTAGAATTTAATTGAGTATCATCTGAGTAACTCAAGTGTTATGACGGCAAATAAACCATTCTGATACTGCTCGGTGTAGCTTACAACATTCTGAAATGCGCATTAGATTTTAACTCAAATAATTTTTATTTGTGCTACTTGAGAATTGCTAGTTATGACCAGCTATAAAAATTTTCTTAGTTACCGTACAACTCTGATTTAGCAACACTCGGTACGGCTGTAACCTACGGCGGATGCTTGCGGAGTGTTATATTCTACTGCTGGCAATAATCTAAGGTTAGACCTGAAGTATGGCCACCTGCCTGCGTTCCAGATGGGCAGTGGTAGCCATAATACAAATAGTGTGCTGGGGACTAGACTTGGCTCAAGTAGAAAGTTGACTAACGAAAAGGTTTGTTTTGCTTGAATCACAAAAGCAAAACAAACTATTCCAGGAAACAAGGCGGTGGCTGGTTCACCAGCAGACCATTATCTTACGTTTTATACGTAAAAATAATAGGTTGGTTGTGCTTATAGGTATTGGGAAAGTAAAGGTTCAGTAATTTATAACGCAAACAAACTTATGCTCAATAGGAAAGTACAAGGAATGCCACTGATTATCACTGATGTAGACAAAAGGAACTGAGAATGTATTCGTAAAAGATAAGTGCAAAATGCTGCAGAGAAAAAATAATCGAGTGTGTAGGACAAGTTGATAGAAAGGCATACATGCCACAAATTGAATCGTGGAGTATCCCAAGCTGTTGGCTTCAGTGATAAAGTATATATAAGCGGGTATATAAAATCTTCTCGAAGAATTTCATCCTGTAACTTGTATCACCGGTGATGAGCGTGAATGGTAGACGTGATTCACGTACTGAAGACTCTTTCCTTGAATAACGGTATCAGTTATTAATTTCTTTCTTTCTTCTTGTGACATCTCTAAGTATGAGCTCACTTACTGCCCATGAGAGTGGGACATGGATGTGATATAAAATATTAAAACCTACCTCCCATAAATTTAAACAGAGCATATTCTTAATTTACGGTATAATTTGATAAGTGACTTGTCCAAATGAAATCAGTTTATTGTGTGTTGACAGAATTAGCAACTCTCTTGAGTCCTGCCTTCATTATTTTGCAAGTTTTCTCAGACTTGGTCCTATGTTTTGGATCTATTATCTGCAGATAATCGATCCGGTAGCATCTAAGGGAAGCAAATAAGTTAAACTAAATGTATTATGCGAAATATCATATGGAAATATTTAAACTAATATTCCTATATAAGCCCTAGGGAATGCTGTCTTCTTTTGGAATTCAGATGATAGTTTACAGGTGATACACTCTTAGTTTTTTGCAGTACTAATTAACTACTATGTCCCCTTTAAAATGTCCTACAACTGCCCATGTAAGCCAAGATTTCGTTTTCGTATAAAAATAAATATTTTCCAAAAGCTAATATAAATCCTCAAATACCACAAATACTATCCATGTTTTAGGTTTATAAGAGATACTTATTAACACAATTTTCTTCTTCCCAGTAACCATTAATTTAAGCAGTAAAGTAAAATTAATTCGAACAGATATCGTTTGTTTTGTGTATTGCGAAGAAATGATTTCTTCATTTTAGATACTCAACAGAAGCTTAGTATGTGACAAAGAATGGTAAATTCTAACAGAAAATATGTAGAGGAAGATTACATGGGTTGTTGTAAGCGTAAGTATAATTACTAACTAGTAAACATATCAAAGATTTCCCAGGGTTAATAGACAAAATTCATAAACTATTGCAATGCCTCAGGTTTCACCTCAGTTTGCCTCATTTTTCTTTTCAGTGCTTTGTTAATGGTATATAAAGCCTTTATGGAACCAATAATATGATTCATATAAATTTATTTTGATCACAAAAAGTAGCCTCATTGCATAAATTTGGAAAATATCTACCAATTTAGCAATTCGTCTTCATAAAAGAAATTTTCTCGGGGGTCCCAAGTGAGAAATACATTACTCACTTGTTGATAACTTGTGTTTCCATGACGATTTCTAACCCGAGTTATCTGGAACTAGGGTCAGCCAACCATAGTTATAAAATCCTACCACATTTAGCGCTGACTTGCGTTTCCAATACTTAATTTAAGCGCTAAATAGCTTAGCAATGGGAATAAGGCATTAGAAGAAGAGGAGGGTTTGGAGCCTCAATCTTCTGGAGATGGGGCAATATAAAGTGAGCAGTTAAAATGGAACAGTTTCGAGGAATTAACGTACCAGTAAGTGAACGGATCATACAAAATGTCAGCTCAGGAAGGACTTTAAAAAAATGATTGAGCCTAGAGCAACATTGTATAAACTAAGCAGTGGCTGGCCGTAAATTGTTCAAGTTCCTTCAAGTACGAACAGATGGTGAGACGAGAGGCGCGCCATTTAGGAGAAGAGGATATTGGAACCATAGTCAACCCATCTATCGCGAAGGGCCGGGCTTACACTCATTCTAGAGCTCCAAGCAACATCCTGAACACTATGCTCATTATATTTCAGCCACGGCATGCTGTTCAGAATGATTCGTGGAACAGCATGCTTAATAGAGGTCAGCTGCAATACGCTGTTCAGACAGATTCGGTGAGCAGCATGCTCATCTAAGTTTGAGAAGCACAGCTTGAGTTCAGTGATCATACACTGCTCAGAAAGAGGCATTGAACATTAAGTTCATTACAGCTAAACTCCAGACTTTTTCGTAAAAATTCGATGAACAGCAAGGCGTTCAGCTAAGGTAGGTCTAAGGTAAGGTAAGGTTCAGCTAAGTGAGAACATTCGGGAAAACTTGAATAGGTACGTTGGTTTGATGCTAATCCGATCGGAAATAATCCATGCACCCGTCATAAATGCGTGGGATGTGTTGCAATTCAAAGTAAAATAAAAATGCATCTCTATTTTTTCATATGCATTTCTGTTCACAAGTAACGTTAAATACAGCGAAAATTATAGTTCTACATGGGAGTGCATACTTAAGTTAATTCGAACATTGAGTAACACCAAAAACCATTTCACAATACAGGAATTCTAAACATTTTTACGATTTATCCTTTCGTCGTAAGTATCATCCAACTTGGACAACCGACAGCAAAAATCCATTTCTCATCAAGTACTTAGTTCAATGAAGCTATCAATGCATTAATTTGCATTTTAGGACAAATATTTTCTGAATGGCGGTTATAATAGAACTCGATACCAAGAGCCTAGGAATTCATACTCGGGGTGACATGATATCTACCGGGAGTTTTCACCGCGAACGTCCGAACATATGTGTTTTCTCAATTTGCCCCAACAGCCGCGCCGTATTTTATTTTGACGTTCCAGTAGAGAGAAAACTGTCGCAAGTGTCAATTCTGAACATTGAAATCTATTTTCGATGTAGAAGTCAGTTTTGATATTTTTTTCATTTTTAGCCCCATTTCCATTTTGACTAATTATTAAATTGGAGCCATCATAACTAATCATTCAATAAAGTAATATGTTTACTAAGAATACATGAATAATAATAAAAGGTATCGGAAATTCTGTTCATAAAATATTATTTTTCATCACAATTATGGTATAAAGTTATTTTTTATTACCGTTACTTAAATTTGCATTCTAATGGTTATCACGTAGGACCTGAAGAAGTTGGAGTGGATGTAGGTCTCCATTTAGCTTTATTTTAGGAATATATCTGCATGATCTAAATATGCCATTCTAATTACTGAAACGCCATAATACTGTCTACTACACTTGGAATTCTATGATACTTCTTATGGATCTGTTATTTTAAACTGCTCTTATCCCTGAACTGGACCAAAATGAATTGTTCAGCAAAAAGAATAATATGTATCCTTTCTTTTCGGCGTTTTCCACGGAAAACCTGCAAAATTTCGTAAGGGGATAAAGGAGGTGCTTTGAAGAATTTTTTCAGCTTATTATGTGGTCGCAAATCCTTATTTACCGAACTATAGTAACGAAAACATATTGCATAAGCAATTTGCAGTAACCAAGAAAACGCAAAGTGAAACTTGTTGTATCTATATGAGACAAATATATATCGGTCGTGCTTGGATATTTACACTTCCAATTTTAAAGATGCAACCAAAGTTGACAAAAATGTGTTCTTTACTGTACGTTATAGTATTGATGATTTCCAAATTTATTCGCTAATTGAAAATTTAACTCTTTTAAAGATTTCAAATTACTTCAAATGATTAAAAGACCTTTCTAGGCAGTTAAAATGTAATGACGCATATGAAAGAAAGAAAGTTCTGCCAGGTTGTTTTGCTCAATGGGTATTTAACACGTAGAGCCTATCGGAGGCATTCAGTTTTCGTACTCCGATGCATTTAGCAAGAACCGCTAGGTTTGAAAACAGATAAAAGAAGGGTTATGTATGGTGAGGGAGAGAGAATGACAGCGGAAGATTTATAAGGAGAGTAAGCATTGCAACCACCGGTAAAAAGAACGTCTCGCGCACATGAGAATGCATATTTATGCCCGTAGTTATCTTGAAGGTGCTTTGATGACGTTATGATCTTTTCAGTGGTCACAAAAAGAAGTACCTTCGTAGTTGGGGTGAGTGGATCGGAATATGAATGTGAAGTTCGCACCTGATAATAAATTGCACGTACGACATCGAAAATATGACCACCATGCTGCCAGTTACATAAAATTAGCTCTAGAACGCATTGGTTTTGATATTTTTGCGCCGCCACAGTCGACTTAGCTTGGAGAAGACCCACTTTGGCACGAGATACGATATGGTTTGGAATGGCGCGAGTCACTTCGTTGTTAGGCATTTCGGCGCAAGACAATTTAGTCGCAAGGATGGGTAAATTTATTTGTAAGGGTTCACATGCACGAGTTTCATGCTAATTAGGTGAAAGTTAAGTATAACTTGCACAGCTAATTAAGTGCTTCGAGTCATTAGTGTCTTCGCGTCGCCCAAGTTGAATTTTACTCAGCTATCTACGCCCGCTCCTAGCCAGACGCGTGATACGTCCCGTTCTCTCCAGTATATTCGGGTTTTACAAACGTATGACTCTAGTATCTTAATGCCCTAAGAAAAACAAAAATGTGTTGCTATTTTCCAGAATGTATCTGGAATCAAGAATCTGGTGATGCACGAAAGCCGGAAATAATTTTTAATTATAATTCTACTAAATCAGGTGTCACAGTAGTTGACAGACTTTGTTCCAATTTAAATGTTTCTCGGAGTACCCAAAGATGGCCTAAGGTGGTGTTTTACACTGTGCTAAACGTTGCTGGCATCAACTCAATGGTGGTTTACCTTGGAAAAACCCAAGAAAATAT
Organism: Ceriagrion tenellum; assembly: GCA_963169105.1. Classification (NCBI taxonomy): domain Eukaryota; kingdom Metazoa; phylum Arthropoda; class Insecta; order Odonata; family Coenagrionidae; genus Ceriagrion; species Ceriagrion tenellum. Next base: position 28,238,781 of record OY720633.1, on the reverse strand, counting down.
TTTGGGCGGGCATTTTTGAGGCAACTGTCTCATAGTTTGTTGCTACCAGAGCTACAAAGAAGAAGCCTTCAGAATGTAGGGTTCCACGTGGCTCAACAGGAGAGGCTGAAATCGTTTATGACAAATCAGGAGCAACAGCCTACAAATGAAGCTGGACTATCAAAAAAGCAAGCCGTTCAACTAAAAAGGAAGAGATGTGACCCTGCCTCAAGAACTCGAGAGAAAGCGTTACACGAAGTTCTCATGTAATAATTGTGGTTCCTATCTCTGCCTCGACCATATTATGAAGGCAGTATGCGCGAAGTGTGAGGAACTTCTTTGGCGTAGTCAACCTCTGGTGCCTCAAGATACTGACAGTGAGTAAGCTCTAAATTCTATTGTCATTTTTCATCCTTAGCGGATCTTATAGCATTTGTAACATCAAAAAATGCACAAAGCATAGAACCTTTTATAGATTGCATACTCTATTATTAGACTTCATATATAAGACTTGAACCCATTATAGAGTAGTTGTTAAACATATTCATTCATCTTTTTAATTTTTCTTGAAGGAAACCAGTTAATTTGTGTGCTTTTCTTCTTTTGCATAATTTTACAAATAAATAAGCGTGACACAAAATAATTGTATTGCTTTTGAGTAAATACATGTGAAAAAATAGTAAAACAAAGTATTGCACATATTATTGCTGTACATATGTAAAATCTATAAAACTCATCGCAAATGGTCATCCCTGGGATGACTCACGACTATTCGCGTAGCAGAAGCTTTCGTGGAGAAGGTCATCTGAGAGATGACGCGCGACCAACCACGAGGCGACTGTAAAAAAAATTTTTTTCAATTGTTGATATCATTCCCAAAAATAGTTTGTGCTAATTTTTAGTCACTGATGACACTCTAGAGAGACTAAAACATGATTTCATAAATAAAATCAATGAAAAAATACTTTTAAAAAAAAACAGAGGTCATCCGACAGATGACGCGCGACTGCCCGAGGTAAAATAGAGGCACGACTACTGCAGGGTTGAAGAGATTAGATTTTATCAAGCGTATAATGAGATCCTTGGATGAAAAAGTAAAGGAGTGGTGGTACCTCGCTCTGGTTCGCCCACGCCCTTGAATGCACCGTGAGAATATAGGACCCTAGACAGAAAGAATTAACCAAAAAAAATAATAAATTACCCCTCGTTAAATAATGCTACGAGCGAGCGTATAGTATTTCGCAACATATAGAGGGATACAGTTGGAGGCTGCACGATAAACTTCGTTTGCTAGAGAAATTCAGAACAAGTGCGTTTTAGAGCGACACAGAGAATGTCATTTTGACGCCACACTACATTTCTAGGTCCAAGAGAAGCGGAAAACAGTGCCAAACAGATAGATACACTCACTCGTTCTTTACACGCACAATAAGGATCTATCATAAAATCGAAGCTCAACTTAAAACATACCCATGATGCTCTTCACCATTCCACCACCCAATGCCTCTTTCTTTACTCCTTTGAACAATAAATTTCATTATTATCGGATTTTATGCTTCCCATTGTTTTGATTAAATTCCTTGTGCCCAAAGGGTGAACAAGGTACATAAACGCCAAGACTGTTTTAAGCATATGCAGGGGTTATTCAAAAGGAGGGCAATGTATAGGATTCCATGTGAATGCTGAACTTTAAAAATTGGGAATGTTATCACTATCTAATTATACAACTTGGGCATAAACCGCTCCACCATCAAATATAGCTCAATATGCACTAGTTTTAAACAACGATTATACATATTTTTTTTGGGTTTTCAAACAGGCTCTAGTCCAAGCCTTAGTGATATGGCTTATAACTAACATTATTCTAGCTTATGCTTTTGAATTTCATATTGTCAAATATGTAAAATAAAGTTTATATGCCAGACATTCCAGGCAGATTTAGTTCCTGGCTGGTATGAAAGCAAGGTGGACCTATTACGTTAATTGCATTTTCTGAAAAAGAAACACAATCAGTTCATTCAGTTGGGGATAACTTTTCTTAGGCTTATCTAGAAAACAGGTGACAGCCAGGGGAACGCTAGAAGGCGTGAAAAGATAAAATAATGAATTTGAATCATTGGTTTATCGTGGGATATTTGTTTCAATCGTTAATTGATCTTAAAAGTTGAATCAATGTGTGTTCATTCGTGGTTTATATTTGTTAGTTTATGTTACTGATAACCCAGCAAAAGTGAAAATATACAGCTGATATTGTAAAGCCCTAAATTTCTGCTTCAGTTTGCAGTAAGAAAAACCAGATTAGATCATAATTCCAGGCGATAAAAGTTACAATTTCTAGCCGTATTAATTGAAAACTGAACACAGAAGTTCAACCTGATGCTACTGCCCGGCTGCTTACATTAATGTGTTTCATTCAATAATAAGGCACGTTTCAATTTTTCCTTGTAAGGTCTTAAATAATTTTTCCAATGCTCGGGTTATGCTTTCCTCATGGAAAAAGCTACTGAACACTCCCGATTCATTAGTTATAGGCCTATATTACCCCTGCATATAAATATGAGACTCAGCTTCAACTGTACATTTGGCCGAAAAGGGACAGTTTTCCATAAAAGAGTGATTTTGAGCAAGTTAATGAATATTTTTTATTTCACTAATTTATGAGGGAAACATTTTTTACTGAGAGAAATAAAATTTTTATTAAATTTTCTTCCATTTGGTGATCGTCTCAACTTCGTACAACCTGTATTTCTAATTTAAAAATACACAAAAAAAGAAGACTATAAGTGGTGAAGTGCGGACAAATGTTTACGGGTACAGCGTAACGCATTCCAAAAATTATCGCAAGTTTCTTCATGCAAAATGTGGTTGGTCAGACCCCGCTAAAGAAGTTTTTACTTCAGATATTGAGAGTTGAAGAATGAAAGCCTGCTTGAATGCCTAATGTAGAGTATTGCAAGTGTTGTATTCAGCCCGTAGGATGGGACGCTCTAATTTAGATCAGTTAGCATTAATCACCTCACTGTCTATCAAGTTACTCAAGATTGCGAGGAATCTCAGCTATCCCGTTTCTCATACCATGAACGACGAATGCAGTTGCCATAGAAAAGTAGAAAAAATTCGTAGAAATTTTTTTTCTTTTAATATTTATTTTACAAACCATTTCTGCATTAATTTATGAATGTATTAAAATATTTCTTTGTCATAATGGAGTTGAGTGCTTTTTATAATTTATTTAGTGATACTTATAATAAAATAATTAGATACGTACGTGAACTAAAATAATACTTGTTTTTTACTCTTATTACTTTTGACTCTATCCTTACAGGGATGAGAGTCAATTTGAGCAGTCTCGGAATTCTGTTTCCACAAAATGTGTAGCAGAGCTTTATTCCAGTCTGTCATATTTATATAGTTTTTACCACTGTGGAGCTGCCTTTCTTTCTTTTTTGCCGTATGTATATTTTGCTACCGCAGCTGGATTTTGCTGGTGGAGCTTGCATTTTGCTCGGAATGGTAGTGTTTGCGCTATTCGTGGGGTTTTCCACCTACAGCGTTTAGACACAAGCTGGCGTGTGTAGCTCTCAATTTGAATACCTGCATTTACATCTACGAAATACTATACAAGCCAACACAAGCGTGTGTGGCAAGGGGTGATTCCACCACAGGCGTGCAGGTGTGAAGAGCTGACAAAGGTGGACTGGTTGGTGACAAACTAGCACGGCGCACAGTGGGATGCACACCTTCCATTTCCTCATTTTTCTCCAACCCTTCAACCACAAACTGTCCTCCTGAGGAGTTCTGTTCCTGTAACAGTCATGGCGATATTTACGCTCTACAACTGTTGGCCTTGAAAGAGAAGCCTCTATAAATAGCTCAATTACCCCCATCTATCACGCGCAGAGTGAGATTAACGTTCTGTTACTGTTAGCCTTGAAAGAGAAGACTCTAGAAATTGTGGCCAAAAAGGAGAATTGTCCACTTTGATCAGTTTATGGCATCAATAAGCCCTTATATCACAGTTAAGTGACCGACAATATAAGGTAAGCTTTCAAAAGTTTTTTATGGTTTCAGGTACAATACGCCCTATATTTGAGGTGTTTCTTCGTTTCATATAAAGGAGGTTTTTTCCTGATTTCAAGCATTCCGAAGCACTTCTTATTTGCAGGCTAGCAAACCCTTGACGTTCCTCGGGTAAGGATTTTCGCTCTTACTGAATGGGGTGCGTTCTAATGCTTCTTTCTTACAACTATAGATGATACAATCAGTTTCATAGAAAAAAGATAGTGTATGCAAGATTTTTAAATTTGTTGAAAATTTCATTCTGGCAAATAAGTTATAAAGTTTTCTGGGAAGGGATAAAAATATTATAATATGTAATTAATCAATCTACTCTAGTAAGTTGAATACTTGATAGAGTCATCTTTATGCTACAAAATAGTTTACCTATCTTTACCCTCATTAATGCAACGCAAGTTTTCATCGCTGATATAGTTATTAATCCAGCCAAATTTTGATCTTCGTCAAATGCTGGCAAATGTAAAAAGTAATTTTGATGACCGCGTTCACTTAAAATATAAGAAACTAACTCCAAATTAATTCAGAGGAAGTTGTTATATTCATCAAAATAATTGGAGTAACTTCTTCTAATCTTTTACTGAGGGCTTTAAAAATTACATAATTTGCCGATACATACGTCCGTTGGTGAAATAAAACGTGGAATTAGATGAAGGTATCTCCTTCACTATAAAGAGCAAGAATATTTACTTACCATTTTTTCGTCTGCTTGTTTATTCATCTGCAGTTATCTCCATGTTGTACTTTAGCAAATATGTAGTACTGTACTTTGATACAATGCTTAATACTTGGCAAAGATCTAAAAAGCCACAGCATATATTAATACCTTCCAGCACAACTCTAAGTCACCGCACAACATACACAATTCCTCTATCTGTTAAGGACACGGTGTTGATCAATGAATCCGAGTCAAAGTTTTTCTGCAACCGCTCGAACACGATTCCGCAAGTTTGACTACTACGCCAGGATGACGACGCCTCTTAATTTTCTTCATTTACTCGCACGCTTAACAGATAAGTCTCCAAAAGCATGACTGAACGGTTAACAATTCTATTATTTCATTTTTAAGGAGCAAATATTGGTTTGCAATGCGATGATGAGCCAACATTCAATTTTCGTAAATTAATTCCATTGTGGTCAAAGTTTTATTTCTTTTTCCTCTGCGACTCCTGCATAAAAACCATTAATTTCGTAGAGAGAGCAGAGTGGGTACCTTAGAGACTAAAGCAATATTATCCACTGTAGACGACATCTTACAGTACTCGGTCATATTTTACCTCAAGTTTGGCAAATTTTGTATCAATATTTTATGTGTACACTGGTAAAGGTACTTCTGATCATTATGTAGTAGTATTTAAAGTACTCGAGAATTTTTAATAGGTTTTGAAGGAGTCATTACATAAATACCCTCAATATGTGCTTAGGGAATTCTTGAAAAATTATCGTATTATAATAAACAAATGAATTCACATGATTTTAGGAGATATTATCCTTAATTATGCAGGGGAACTTAAAAAAACGTATAAGTGTAACATGCTGGTAAAGGAGCAGTTTTAGAACATGCAGAATTGGGAAACGTTTCCGAGTCTGAGATGCCTTACTGCCTCGTGACGTCATGGTACGTTTTCAATAATGCCGCCCGTTTTAGTAGTCCTGCTATTTTATTCATAGTGCGAAATTTTTTTGCAATTTTTAGGTGATGATTTTTATGTTTGGTTGTGCAATGTATTGATACTCCAAACTTTAATTTAAAACCGTTGCTTAGGGCATTTTAGGAAGTGATGCTTAACCCTATCCTTGGATTGATTACATGCATTTTGTGATGCACAAAATTTGCATATTTCGCAGGTTTGAATCTCAGTATTGTTTTATGAAGAAATATAATTTTTTTAAATAATAACAATAATTTTATTACAAAGTTTTACACAAGTAATAAAAAATATATAAGGAATCAGACGGTTTGCCTGCTAAGCCTTTGAAGGGTTGTCAGCAGGTGCCATATTTTTAATTCAGTGATCGGATATAAGTTTAACGAAATGAATAACATGAAATAACGTTCATAACATTTTTAAACAATAATTATGCAAAAGCAACTCTAAAATAGTTTACACTACATAAGTTGGTTTACAATCCAAAATATACAAAGTTTTTTAAAATATAATATACATATTTTCTTGTACAATATCAGCAGCAGTAAAGCGAAAAAAAAATATATATTTATTTAAAAATACAGGAAATATATCTTAATTACATTGCATGTGTTTTACTATGTATAAGATATATTATGTCCTAATTATACTAACATAATGTCTCAATTATATACATATTATGTCCCAATTATATAAATATTATAATCCCAAGTATTTCATATATCATTTTCATTATAAATTTCATACAACCAATGTCTTAATTGTAACTTTAACACTGAGATTTTTTCTATCGATTGTATTGATTGAGGTAGGTGATTTAACAACTTGGGAACTGTATGTTCTAAAGTTCTCTTGCCGTGGACCTTGTTGTATTTGGGTACCTTATATTTCATATATATTTGAAATTCATATTAGTTGAAACATTTATTGTATCCGTATCTCCTTTTCGGACATATCCCAATTAATAGTATTTTCTACGTCTCATACGTATAAAGAAAATCTAATGACCCGATCATTCTATGATTTTTTCTGTAATCTGAATTACCATATTCTAAAACCGACTTATTTTAAGGCCTACCTGCTTCTTTTATTATTTTCATATAAATAAATACGGCCGTATTCATAAACTTCAGCTAAAACGTGCTCTTTAGGCGACCAACTAAATGTTTCTTCCGTTGACTCGTAAATGGCCGTTGTTAATCGGCGTTAAAGTGTGATTGTGATGGTAATTACTTTACAATTGAAGAGTTACGGACAGCTCAAGGTTTTAATTTACAGTTTTGTTTTATATTTAAGTATTTTTGACATCTAAGGGTAACTTTGTGGCTGTTGGCTTGGAGACGATTTGCTATAGAAACTGAGCAAGAGACGTATAAAGCTTCCATCGTGAGCCTACGTCAGACGCCGAATCGTACATCAGCATGCTCAGCATTATTCAAGATTTTGCAATGCCTTCTCCATGCAGAAATTCTTTAGTACCAGGCTGAAAAACAGATTACCGACAAACGAGGACCGAAAATGCCAAACTCAGTTGAACCAGAAGAATCTGTTCAAGAAGACAGTATGTTAAGATTGTTTAATCTTTCCTTGTTTGAAATCAATTCAAAATATTTGCTGGAATTGAAAATACGTCGAGATCGAGAAAAAAACTCTAGTATCCGACATATTCAAAACGGCCGCATGGTCTCTGTAAATGTAAAAAAAGTGGTGATTATTCGGGTTTGTGCCATCATTTTCTAAGATCCGATTTTGAAATCCGATATTTGCATCATGAAGTGTTCTGTGTAAGTGTAACCTCAAATAAAGTATTTAGCTAGCATAGTCAAGTTAATATGAACAATCTGTGAAGGAATAATGAATTCCGAAGATTTACGGAAGCCTATTTCCCCAATCACACGTTTAAAATTAAGAGAAATAAAACATTTCAAAGGCCATCTATGCTGGTAAATGCTTATAATGAACAACAATGATATAGTAGCAGTAAACAATAGTAGTGAACAAGAGTAGTAAACAATGATAGACTTAGATTATGAAATAGTTTTTCTTTGGTTACTTTGGAATTGAGGCTTAATGCTTTCGTTCTATATTTTATTGTTCTATTTATTTTGCTTCAAAGTTATGTTTAAGGCAGAAAAACGGTGATAAATTATTTCTTTGAAGACTTCCGCAACACGCGACGAGAATACCTGAAAAGAGCAATATTAACAAGGTGATAAATTATGTTCTATAGTTGCATTTGCATTTGACCTCCGAATTATCTTACTAATATCAGAGTGCCACAATCAACTTAGTCAATCGTTATTTTTACGTGCGGAATTTCTTAGCCTATTAATATTATATATATTTTAATATATGTATGTATGCAATTCCACTTGTTTACCTGATACACACTAACATCTGACACAACGCTCACCCATTGATTCATTTGCCTTGAGCCTCCTGTTTAGCGAAGAACTCAATTTTAATTAAATTGAGATGTTTTATTTTCTAATCACCATGAAAGATGGAAAATTTCCATCAAAGAGGACTGATTTCGAGTTCAGGTAATCAACTCGTAGTCTAATGAGCGTGGCAATATGTTTCCAATTTTCAATGAATAAGATTTGAAATTAATCAAAATTTTAGAGATAAGATATTTTAAATCTGAATATATGCACTAATATACATTCCTTATTATAGAAATCCGGATGTAGAAACACAAGATACAGAAACAGGATAAACAGGATTTGAGCGTGTAAGTGTGCCGCAAATATACTCTGGGAAGTTCTGGAAAAAATATATGCATTTACATATATGCAAATATATAAATGTATATCTATATATAATTCTATTTACGTAAATATACTGCCACTTCTGTTACAATGCATTACTGGCTTATTATCGTCATATATTTGATTCATTTTGATTTAATGTATTAAATTACTTAATGAGTTTATTGAGAAACTTTAAAGAATACATGTAAGAAATTTCTACCACTACGCCTCAATGAATGCTGTAATTAGCAAAGTTTTCGTCAAAACTAAGGATATAGCTATTACTTACCTACTGTACCATATTAATTAAAATTTAGTCTTTCTATTTATGATTACATGCGTTAAAAATTTTAAGGTTAATTGCATATGTCATAGGTTTCATTTTTAGTTTTGCGCCGGTGGCAACCAAAAAACATTATTTTTTACTTAATAGAACATTGTATTGAACTACAAAACCGTTTTCCATGAAAAGTATGTTCCACTATACATTATGTGCTTGAATATCTATTGTTCTTGTTATTATTCAATGGACAAAATACAAACATATCCATTAATCGATTACCTATGGAAGTCACTTGGAGTGACTCAATGTATTTAGTTATAATATTGAAATATATAGAAGAGAGTTTTTTTTTTAATGGAGAAGTTCTTTTTATACATTATTTCCTTAAATATATCTAGTTTAATAAGAGATTTTCGAATTCATTCTGGTGCAGGATAAAGCGGCAAGGATATAGGTGTGATAATAAATAATTTCCAGAAACATTTTTTTTTGTTAAGAAACTATCGTATTTGTTGGTATTGCGTGCCATATATTTTTTAATATACTCAACATAAATGCTATGAAGGAATTCCTGGTATGAAAAAATCCATGTGCTAAAACGCATCGCTAATGGGCATATTGCATTTTTCTCAATTGACTCTTTATGGAGGATTTAAGGGAACGGCCTAACATATCATTTTGGTGTAATCAACTCTTGGATTAGTGATCGAGGACTTCTCAAACTCATCAAGAAAATTATCATTTGGCTGTTATTACTTTGCCCAAATTATGCATACAGTATGTTTTGAATTTATTTTGTGACATTGAATAAAATATAAACAATAAATTACATTAATTATCGAGAAATTTAATTTGGACATAAATAAAATTTATGTAAATTTCTTCCAAGAGACACGAAGAGTACTTACACCTAATCAATTAATCTGTTATATTCACCGTTTACAGTATATGTTTAGCTTGCCAAATGCAAGCATCTTTTACTCGTAAAATTGTACCCAACAACGAGTTTTTTTGACTTTGTAACACTTTATAGCCAAAGTCACTTTCTTAAACTTTTTCACGAATATTAACTGCCTTGTGTATCTTTCACCTGAGTCTGATTTCTCAAATATAAGTGAGAGTAATTTCATACCTATGAAAGAAACACCTAAGGTTATTTTAAAAAAATGATATTGTCATTAAGAAATACTTTGCTTTACATCTGCATATCCCCCGCAGACTCATATAGAGCTGCATGGGCCTCTCTCTCTCACACACGCCAGTCTAGCTCGGCCTAAGGGCTGGCAACTGATGAAGACTAGCGTAACTGTGCCTCGCCCGAGGTTTGCACGTACAATTACTCAGAAAATAGAAGAAGGAATCAAATCATGTTACGGGTAGGAGCAAATAACTTTTGCATTTAAAAATCAGTTTTGGCGCAGTGATTGACATTCAAGACTAACACCTATTTAGGTGAGTACTTCAATGGCTCATTTTCCATCGGAAAATAATCAGAGTAAAAGTTGAAGACATTTCTATTGGGAACAGGAGTATTTCAAGGCATAAGTGAGAGATAAAATGAAGAATATAAGCTCGGCGCGTATGTTATCCGGCTCATCACGAGTGCCAACAATGGGGAACAAAGCTCGATGCACAACCGGCGTCCAGAGTAGTGTAATTTAAGCTCTCGCCGCATGGGAACTGAGTAGAAATCAAATTGACGGTGAAATTATTCCACCGAAAATGGAAAGCTACAGTCGAACGTTAAGACCTTGGCTATAGATATTTAATTTCAAGAAAATATTTACAAGGTTCGTATCCATGTAGTATTCCCGCATAGCTTATTCCTTCCTACGTCAAGTTCTCTCAAAACCGTATATTGAAGAATATTTGACCATTTCAGGCATCCACGTTGTACTCTATAATACAAAAAATATAACAGTTATAGTGCACAATGAAGAGAGTTGGATATAACTCATAAGGGCTCGGATAGTATCCCATTAAATGATTCTTGATCCAAATAACATCTTGGCCTTGTGGTAAAGAACTAAAAAAAAACAACACATACGCCGTTCACACCTTCCTCTCTGCAAGCTTTTAAATTCCATGCAGAGATCCTTAAAAAGGTCGTTGCCTCCAAAGTTTACTTTTCTCATTCACTTCTCCATCCCATATGAATGCCGACGCTATCTTCAAACTATGGACTCCAAATGGATACAAAACGCTTTCCTCCTTAGCCTAAAGGAGGTTTGAAAATTTGTTTGCTTATTTTTTCTCCGAATGACTATTTCTTTAACTCAAATTCAAAAGCGCATGCGCTTGAGTGCTCCTGGTTGCTATAAATAAGGAAAATTTCCAAAATGAAGGGATACTGGTTGAATTTGTCCTTCGGGGAAGTTGACTACGGTAGCTCATCAGGTAAGTGATGTATCGTAATTGAAATTATTCTGATTCCGCCCTAGTGTTGGTTCTGCTTTGTGATAGAACTTCAGAAATGAAAGACATTTCCCGCCAGAGTATTTGTGAAGTGTTTAGGACCTTCTAGGAGACGCATTACTTGTAGCATAGTTGCTCGAAAATCTTACGGAAAAATACAGGTAATTAAACTTTACTGCAACCAATAATTAAAATCAAACTCCAGGTGTTTAGAATGCTACTTAGGATGACATAATTAACAAAAATACGTTTTTGAGCACGGCAAAACATCTGCATAACTTAAGACTTTCATCTTCATACCCAAGAGTTTTCAAGGGGTCACCTTATCCAATTTTCGTTAGAAACTTTAAAGCATTTAATACAATAGTAAAAATTATGTATGTAATTTTATGAGAAATAGATATTGCTTATAGTTACATAGGGTAATCCTTCTCTCAAACATGGTAGGCTCCGATTTGATGAATAGGAAGATGCCGATCACTTCCTTCAAAATGTATTTTATTACGCGCAAAATTTGTAAGTTTCGACAATTTAATTGACAATGAATTTTTAGTATGAGAAATATAATATTTCCCAAAGTAGATTTTTCCATTATAATATTCAAATCTCCTGCTCTAGCATAATTCTTTAAGTCGTATTTTCCAACACTCCTGGGTATGTCGAAAATCTAATTACCAGAAACTCCTATATTGTCGTACGAAGTCCTGTATGCGAAACTCTAAACCAAAGAAATATTACTATCGACCATCTTTTAATGAAGAAGTGAGCTCTTACATCTTGAAAAATATAATAGGGTGAAACTCCAAAATCTGCCAACAAAAACCTTTTTAACAGCCACGTAAGTTACTAAGAGTGGTGTGGGTGCCTGGGGTAAATCGGCCACTGGTGAGAGAGTAATCTCCGTAAATCACTTACTTGAGTGTGTCCGACTAGTGTTTCTCTTGAACTAGGTTATCTCCGCGTCAGAAAAACATTAGATGGTAGAGGGTAGAGTGACAGAGTACGGTTCCGATATTGTGTGACTGTGTGTGTGATAACTGTGTGGTGAATCCCAGGCGCGGGTTATTTACACCCTAAATCGTTCAATGGCTACGACCTTTCCACTTAATTTTTATTCCTGTGAGGATTTTGTGTACGGCTTTTAGATTTTCACCTTTTTTATAATCCTACCTGATTATTAGACCATCTTTCATCCAATAAAATTCTGAAACTCCATCTAAATGCAGTGCAAAACTCAAAAATCCAACCTTGTCATGCATGATGGAATTAAATTTAAATCTAATGAAAGATAGCTCATTGTCTAATAAAACAATTTTGAATCTCGAGGAATAATTGAGTTTGTAAATTCGTGATTCTGGAACAGTAATGATTCAGCATGGGAAAATGATATACCCGGCGGAGTAAAAACCGTTATTTTGATATTCAAATCTGCTATTTGGTTCGTACACATCCGATATTTTGTGACTTTCTCGTACGTCGAAACCCTGATGACGCCAAGTTTCTTAGTATACAGTTGAGTGAGGTCATTCACAATCTCAGTATACCATGCAAAAACTCGATGTCTGCAATCTTATATAAAACACCGTAAACCGGCATAATACCACCATCTAAATGTTCATATTTTAATATTTCAATAAACGAAAATCTTTGTCTCCATCTAAAAAGTGTGGTATGCATAAAAATTATCTCATTATGACAAAATCCTCATAAGATTCCTAATTGATTCAATATCGGCCTTTATTTCTTCTATATATATTCATATAAGACAAACACTTCAACTTCAACTCAAGCAAGCTTCAACAATAGTCGGTTGGCAATGATACGGTTAACAACAATGCGTAATTTTATCAATTTCACGAACGTCTCTTCCAGAATTTCTTAATTTCCAAAGAAAACCGTAATTTGTGCGTAAAAATAAAAACTTTTACAATAATTCCTTACGTTCGACAATGATTTCGACTTTTTGCTATCGCTATTTTAAATCTTAATATGCAAAAGAGGAAAACACTGTAAGAGAAGATGTCGAATTATATACGAATATATCCTAATGAGAATTGTTTTTATCGACAGACCGACTAACGGAGAAAATATTTATTTATGTGTTGATGACTAGAGTAACTCCCAATCAGTCATGAAGAAATTTGATAAAATGTGTAGGAAGATATCATTCGTTTCCTTAACATTGTATTTTGTTTAGGGAAAAATTCATATATTTCATACTTTGTGATTCTTTTGCAATAATGTTTTAGTATGGACAAATATAAAATGTCCTTTAGAGAGGAACCGTTCTATTAATACTCGGATATCCTGTTTGGGCATAATCCTATAAATTATTGTCTTCTTACACTTGTGTGGACAACTTAATTGCCCGAATTTCTTGTCATTCTGTTCACTATCTCTTATTGTAAACTATACATCAGCAAAATATTGATTGCCTTCTCCTGCTTGTTTGATAGTCTTAAGTCCAAATAATTTCATTGGTTCTATGTTAGAATTGTGCTTTACTTTGAAATTCTTCGTAAGCATATCGCATTTTGATTTTATATATTGAGAGATATACATAATTTACTTATATTTAACTACTTTATTGGCAAATGTTTTAAGCGCATAAATTGCTAGTTTCGTAATTTGGGATTCTAGGAAGATGAAGTTTTTAAATGGACACATTATTGAATTTCCTTGAGTAGATGTATATTTTCCTTGAAATTCAAATCTCTTGTTATAACATTCGTGTGCATCGAATTTTCGACCACTTGCACGTATATTGGAAACCTGGTGACACAACTATGCTATGATTCAGTTCCTCTGAAACTGGACTACCCTAGAGTCAGTCATTATTTAAGTCTGCTATGTACCTCCCCGAATCATCCATAATTCCATTTAGGATATTATAAACCAACAAAGTACCTCCGTCGAAATGATTGTTTCACAAACTTTCATCCAACTAAATTCTATATCTCTTCCTGAGAAGCTGAGCATACTTAAAACGGTTCCCCTTACTACATAAGCTACAGCATGTTCCCAATGAATTCGTTAAAAGCCTTCATTACCCTTAAATATGTACACGAGTCTCTGTTTCAACACTTCTGAGGGTAGGCAAGGGTATGGTTCAATAAAACAAGCAGTTTTTAGAGTTTTTACAATTGTTTTTTTCCTAAATTTCTCAAAATCGAAAGGAAAAACTATACACTATAATATCTTCTTTCGTGTGGTGTTAGTCTCAGTATTGTGTGATCTGAATTTTTACTACAATCATGCAAAAGAAAAATAGAGTGCGAGCAAATAAAAATACCTCAATAAGTGTATTTCCTTTTAGGAATAACTTTTTCGGACGGACGCACTATCAGTTGGAGATACCATGGATTTCAATAAGTAGAGTGTCCCTGTCATGTCATGCCCCCCTCCCTGTCCCCTCTATCATGCTAGACGGAATTTGATTTAATGCGTATAATTTTCCTCATAGAAGTGTTTTATAATGCACAAAAGTTGTAAGCTCCGTTATTTATGTTTATTGGTAATATTGCATTGGTAAGAAAAATTAAAAGTTTTCTAAAGCAGAATGTTCGAATCTCCTTTTCTGATATATTCCCGTTAGTCAACTTCGGACTGCACCGACTCTTGCTTGTCTTTTAATGAGGAAAGTATTTGTCCGAGATTTTTCACGGTGCCAAAGCAGGTTACAAAATGTTTCCTATTCACGACGTAGGCTATTTTTTCCTGTTGTCGCTTTGACGAGTGGCAATGTGGTGAAATTAAATTTTCTTCCTTTTCTTCATCCGGTCGTTTATCATTTTTGGGCTTGAGTGCTCTTTTAATGAATCCCTCGTTGTGTCCGTTGTTTTTTAATGAGTTGCAGAGATTTGAGTTTCGTTTCTGTTGGGACTATGCGTCCGGCACTTTCTCAGCTCATGAATTTAAGGTCTTGAGGACGGCTACCTTTTGATGTGGATGGTGATGTAAAGTCGCATGGAGATGGTGGTCAGTATGTGTAGGCTTCCAATTATTTGAGTAGCTGACACGTTGCGGTCGCGGGTAAAACGTTGGGCCAAAAATGTTGGAGACGCATCTCGAAAACTTCACACTCATCTATCATGCAGCTGCAAAAGCCTGCAATCCAGAATATTATTTTTCTATTATGTTTTCTTTCAATTTACGTTCATCTCGCCTATGTATAACTAACATTTCTTGACCAAATGTACAAAATAAAAGAAGACTACTAACAAATAAAATTGCCTCAATACGAGCATTTCCTTACGGAAATAGATTTTTCGGGAAGACGAACGCAGAATAGGG
The DNA here is from genome assembly GCA_963169105.1 of Ceriagrion tenellum. Taxonomy (NCBI): domain Eukaryota; kingdom Metazoa; phylum Arthropoda; class Insecta; order Odonata; family Coenagrionidae; genus Ceriagrion; species Ceriagrion tenellum. The sequence continues at coordinate 28,223,335 of OY720633.1, read as the reverse complement.
TCGAGAACGCCTTTTCTTATTTTTGAATTGAAAAGATTAGGCTAAAAAAGAAATATTGACAATGTCTCTCCAATTATTTTGGGCAGTATATTTGCCTAAAATCACATTTAAAAGTAGTAAAATTTTATGTAGCGCTGGAATACCCTGCCGCCATTTTGGTAGACTGAGGACATCACCAGGTAATACCAATTCGCCACCACCGTAACCTTGTTTTCAGTGTGAAAGGAATGAACATTGTAAAATTGTTTTTGCTGTATTTATTGTAACATTATTTGTTTGGTAGCGCTAATTTTGTTAGTTACAAAAGAGAATCTTAACAATTGTTAGGAGAGAAAAGAAAATCTTGAGAAAAGACGTGTTGACCGCTGGGTTTGAAAAAACTCTGGAGAGCATGAGAATATGATGAAGACAAGGCGAATAGGTCGACTGCTGATGCTGCGTGACACAGAATAATAAGGTTTATTGAAGATACTGGAAGAAATTCTGCCACCTTTTTTTAAAAATATGTACTAGTAAAGCATGCCTCATACATACGGCCGCGTTCGTAGATTAGTTGGCCACCATCGGCTTTGTTGCGATTTAACTAGTCGCCAACTAACGAAATGGTATTCATAAACAGCTACTCAGCTTAGTAGAGGCAAGTGTGCTACTAGATTAGTAGCCGATTCCTAAATACTCTCTCACCTAGTTTACAGTCACTACTAAATACTGTGGTCTGTCACAAATGATTCACCGAGGGTGATAAATAATCTGAAGCTTTAACGGTGACTTTAGGCGATAATACCAAAGATATTGGTGGAATTGCTTAACTCCACTCTGGCGGATGAGATGTGTAGTATTGCAGCAGGATTAATAAGCATTTTAATTTGCTCTCAGTATGCCACGCCGTGTTGTTTCACGCAGTTGTGCTTCACGAGTGTTTCATTCGACGAAAAAGATAGTTTTAGGTGATTAGTGTTGTTTTGAGCGTTGTTGCGAACATCACTCCATCATTTAATTCAATCATAGTTACGCTTCACAGCAAAATAAAAAGCATAAATCAGGATGCATGTGTATGATGAGTGCTATTCATGATGCCAACTTCATTTTTGAATTCATCTGGATATAGACCAGTTTATTTGTGAAATTATATGAATAATCTACGAGAATTTAGTCCCATTTTAAATAATGCATCGAGGAGTAAGAGGTGTTGCCTAGAATTCCGTACGTAAAAAAACGATTGACTTAGTCGATTGTGGCACTCTGGTATCAGTGAGGAATGTGGAGGTCAATTGCAAATGCAACTATAGAGCATATGTTATTACCATTTTTCTGCCGGTAATCATAAATTATAAGCAAACTAAAAAGAAAAATAAAATATGGAACGAAAGCATTTAGCCTCAATTGCAAAGTAACCAAAGGAAAACCATTTTTTAATCCTAGTCTATCATTGTTTACTACCTTTTTCACTGCTATTGTTTACTACTTCACTACCATTTTTGTTTATGAGATATGCATTAACCAGCATAGATGACTTTTGAAATGTTTAATTTCTCTTAATTTAAACATGTGATCGGGGAAATAGGCTTCCGTAAATCTTAGCAATTCATTATGCCTTCACAGATTGTACATATAAACGTGACTATGCTAGCTGAATACTTCCTTTAAGGTTACACTTACACAGAACATGTTCAAGTTGCAAATATTGGATTCTCAAAAATCTTAGAGCATGATTACACAAACCTTTGTTATCACCACTTTTATCATTAACAGAGACTATGCGGACTTTTTGAATAGGTCGGATACTAGGGATTTTTTTCTCGATCTCCGATTATTTTACTCAATTTCAACAAATATTTGGAATTCATTTCAAACTATGTAAGAATGGGTAACCTTCACATACTGTTGTCTTGAACAGATTCTTCTTCTTCCACTGAGTTCGGCATTTTCGTTCCGCGTTTGTCAGTGCCATGTTTTTCAGCCTGGTACTAAAGAATTTCTGCATGGAGAAGCCATTGCAAAATTTTGAATAATGCTGAGCATGCTGAAGCTTGATTTGGCGTCTAGTGACCATCGAAATTGGCTCAAGATGGAAGTTCCAAACGTCTCTTGCTCAGTTTCTATAGCAAATCGTTCCCCACGTAACAGCCTCAAAGTTACTCTTCGATTTCAAAAATACTTAAATCTTAAACAAAGCTGTAAATTATAACTTCGAGCTGTCCGTTCCCTTCAATAAAGTAACATCCATTACAATCAAACTTTAATTCAGATTAACAACGCCCCTTTACGAGTCGAGTCGCTTTTTAAATATGCTAATTCCAGATTACAGATAAAATTAGAGACTGATTGGGTCATTAGAATTTCGTTGTACGTACGTTTCGTTTTACGTAGGAAATATGATTAATTGAGATATGTCCTAAATGGAGATACGGATGTAATAACAGTTTCTACTTATTAGAATTAGATAATTTTTCTTGCTAAAACAACACTGTCCGAGAATCACAAACTACGAAGCATACAAATTTTGTACATCACAAAATGCATGTAATCAATCCAAGGATAGGGTTGTGCAACACTTCCTAAAGTGCCCAAAGCAACGGTCTTAAATCGAAGTTTGGAGTATCAATATATTGTAAAATAAATATAAAAATCATCACCTAGGCTTGAAAAAACTTTCGAACTATGAAAAAAATAGCAGCGCTACTGAAACGGCCGGCAATGTTGAAAACGAACTGTGACGTCACGAGGCAGTAAGGCATCTCGGCCTCAGAAACGATTCCCATTTCTGCTCATTTCAAAATTGCTCATTTACTGGCATGTTTCACTTCCACGTTTTTTAAGATCCCCTGCATAATTAAGGATAATATTTCCTTAAATCATAGGAATTTATTTGTTTATCATAATACGATAATTTTTCAAGCATTCGCTTAACGCATATTGAGGGTATTTATCTAATGACTCCATCAAAACCTATTACAAATTCGTGAGTACTTTAAATACTAATACATAATGGTCAGAAGTACGTTTACCAGAGTCACACAGAGAATCTCTGTGTGACTGAAGAAGGGCTAACACCCGAAACGTCTCTAAGTAAGACTCTTCCTCTTTCCTCTTTAATTGTATATATATATATATATATATATATATATATATATATATATATATATATATATATATATATATATATATATATATATATATATATATGTATGTATGTGTGTGTATATATATTAATTAATATAATTAATATAAATATTAATATATATTTATATATATTGCAGCATATGAAATATTGATAATATTTTTTGCCAAAATTGAGGTAAATTACGACCGAATACTGTGAGAAGTCGTCTACAGCGGAGAATATTCTTTTAGTCTTTGAGGTATACGCTGTACTCTATACGAAATTAATGGTTTTAATGCAGGAGTGGCCGAGGAGAAAGGAATAAAACTTTGAACATATAGAAATTATTTTACGAAATTCAACATTGGCTCATCTTCTCATTATACACCAATATTTGTTCCTTAAATTGGAATAATAAAATTTTCGACCGTTCAGTGTTGCTTTTGAAGACTCATCTATGAAGCGTGCGAATAAAACAAGTAAATTAAGAGGAGTTGAATAGTATCTTAATGACTCCACCAAAATTGATGAGAAACTCCACTAACACCGCGAATATTTTGAATAATATTACATGATGATTGAAGTATCTTTTCTAGCGTACAATATAAAATATTGATGATATTATTTTTTCTCTACTTGAGGCAAAATAAGACCGTTTTCTGTGAGATGTAGCAGACACTCTCAGTCTAGTCTTGGAGGTACGCTGCGCCCTAATCGAATATAATGTTATTATGAAGCAGTCGGAGTGGAGAAAGGGTAAAAATTTTCGCATATAGAAGTTTCTTAAGGACAAGTGAACATCGGCTCATCTTTACATTGATCACCAAAATGTAGAATAGAATAATTGACATTTTTCTGGTCAGTAATGCTTATAGACTAATCTGTTGAGAGTGCGAGCAAAATAAGAAGAGTCGTCGTCGCAGCCAAATTCTGAGTCTGTCTCTCCTGAGATCATCATAAACTAACATTCGATTACTCATGAAATGCTTTCCCTATGGAAAAAGATGCCAACGTATCATTCCAAATTGATTCATGGTGGGCATAGAGTCCCCTATAGATTCATATGCGACTCAGCTTCAATATTTATGCTGGTCGTCAGGGGGACTAATGATTAATCTCGGCTTCTACGATACCATCTGTTGGTTGTCAAGAAAATAGCTCAACAAAAACGAGTTATTATGAGCCTTTTATCATGTGCATTTTTCATACATTTACGAAATCGAAAGATTAACAAAATTTGTTTGAAATAATATGGATTTTTACTATATTTTCTTTTGTTTAGCGTTTACATTGAATCGATACGACTAGTAATTCAAATTTAATTCTGAAAAAATAAAAGAAGGCTGCAAGCGAATAAAATGACCTCATTTGAGTTCCTTACGGGAACAGATTTTACGAGTAGCCTTTCAAAGAAACTTTTATTTTTGGTTGTATTTTAACACTTCAACACCAAATACTTATACAAAATCCCTAAGCTAGTACATTAGCAATCAAAATTGAAATTAACATTGCATCATTTTCTTAAATCTACTATTTTCAAAAATGTTGTTAAATGCGGCTGTTGGAAAGTTAAACAAGACTTTTTCTTACCAGTTCCAACGTTTTCAGCATTTTATTGCAATTGATACTATTATAAGTGTCAGTGACTTACAAATGAAAGCTGATGGAAACATGTTTAAAAGTAATACATATGTGAAATAAATCAAAAATTTTGACATTCAAATGTTTCTTCAACAATCACTTGATTGTTAAAGAAACTGTAAAATATTTATGTTTTCTCTTTCTCTTTAACGTTATCCCCGTTTTTTTTCACCTCAATATGCTCTCTGCTTTCACTAAATTTATCCTTTTATTTGCGAGAATTCAACCGCTATTTAAATTTTTTTTCCAAATGTAAAACTTGTTTTTCCAATGTGAAAAATGTATTCCAATTCGTATTTTCTACCAGGGTAAGAACAAGAAATCATTTTAAAGGCAAAACTAGATGATGGGTCAATCTGCCACTTTATCTTTCCTGAGCCTGGCGTTGCTGGTCGCAGTCTTCAAAACTCCAGGTGCTAACAGCAACGTTGTGCGATTCGGTAACTGTCCAAACCCGACAGTGGCTCCATTAAACCCAGCCCAAACGGATGGTCTTTACGTAAGTAGGAAATATCATAGGTAAATAAATAGCGAAACATAGATTTAAAAAAAAACCTGATTGCTAAATCCCATGCATATAGTCCTCTCCATTGTCATGAGTGGAACAGTTGGACACTGATTTTAGTTACTCCAAAGTATTCATGTTTTTATTTCAAATATTATTTAAATATTAATTATTTAGTTAGCATATTGACCACTACTTAAGTTATTGTACAATTCAAACATTTTATTTATGCTTTGCATAACTTGTTACTTGTTACATTACTTGTTTTAATCTACCATTAGATGAAGACGAAACAATTGTAATTTCTATTTAAATTGGAGCTAACTTCTGCTACGTCTGGGGTAAAGGCCTGCTACAGGTGAGAAGTTGTCTGATGAAATTGTAGCTTATTTTCGAATTCTTCCACACTGTGTTTTGTTTCAAATACGTTTTTCCTGCCTAGATTATAATATTTCCATTGCTTTCATCGATTGACTGACGATATGTAAAGTTCTGTATTAACTACTGTGTGCTAATTTAGTGTACACTGATTAAGGTCAAAAGGCACACATTTCCTCCTTACAATTCACGAACAATTAGCCTCATGAATTAAAGTTGTTGAAAGAAAAAGAATTGTCTTTCCTATTCATAAATTAATTTAAATAGTAGCAGTAATAGCAAAATACAACAATGTGAACAATTTCACGGGCCAATGCAATATTTTTGGCCTAAGTCCATAAAACCATTAACTCTTGATCTCTTGGAGTTCTCAATGTTAAATTATGCTTATCATTTATTATCATTATTATTAGTTTAATTTCTCATTGAACTTCCATGTTTATGTGACTCTTCAAAACTTCAGTTCGTTTTCCAATTTTTTGGAACTTCATAGATTTGATCTCTATTTCATATTTCTAATATCGTCTGCATAGAAAACATCTTAATTGTAAAAGATAATATCTCGCGAAATTTTCATCAATAAGCTTTTATATTTCAGCTGACTGTTTACTCGGACGTGAAGGTAACACTTTTTTGATTATTGTAATTATATTACCAATAGGCTGTCGGTATTTGAGAAATTCCAAGGTTGCGGCATCGTTTATGCATTAATAAACCGTGAGTTTGGGTTTAATTTTTCACATCTTCAAGTTTTTTCAAGTCTTTGATTTTTCACCTCTCCATAACCCTAGCACTCTCTTTTTCATAATGGCTTTCACATTTTTTATTAAACGTACGTTTTTCACTCATATCGTCACCTGCGCTGCACTTGAAGGTTACATCAAACTTCTGATTGAACAGTAAGATAAAAAACGTACGGACTATAAAATGAGACAGGTTATCATAAAGAAAACGTAGTCTTTATATAAATATTTACATCTTCATGTACTAACTACCCTGAGAACCACCACATCGGTGTGTGAACCACCACAGGTGGTGTTAGAACACCAGCAAAGAAAAGAGGTTTTAGGAGGTGAAATAGGGAAGTGTACTATAGGGAGTGTATTTAGTAGATTTCAGTTTTTATTGTCATCGCTTATTGTGCTTGAAAAGAAGGAGTTCTTGTACTTCTCTGCTCAGCAATGTATCTTTCTTATTTTATCGCCTTTGTCACACCTTGAGATGTAGTGCGGCACCATGATTATTTTCTCCATGTTCGCTCTGAAACTCACCATTTCTGAATTTCTCAAGCGAACTAAGCCTGGCATTTAGCCTCCGAATCTGGAGGGGCTCCCACCTTAAACCCTCCGAAAGTTGTGAAACACATTTGCTCGTTCGTAGCATTTTTTAACGAAGCGTGCAGCTTCTCTTTTTATTTTATAATTTTTCCGGTTAAATCTTTATAACCAAGATCCCGAAGCGCTCGCGGCATATTTGAGGCATGACCTAGCCAGAGTAAAGTGGCATCGCTCTTATATTTTTTCCTCCGAGGACCTTTCTTTTATACGCTTAAAAATCCTAGTTTCTTTTATTCTGTGCGATATATGTTTTGTACGTGTCTTCCCCACGATATATCAGAAGTTATGGTAATTCCAGGATATATAAATGTATCTGAAGATTTTATGTTTGCTCCACCCACAATATTGTTATGATATTTGTGTGATAACTTTCGCAAGAATTGTACTATTGTGCAATAACTAAGACTTAATATTGGCCCTCACTACTGGCACTACGAATGAACGTTGTTAAGGTCAGATGAGAGAACTTCTAAGTCCGCATCTTCACTTATTCCGCGGTAGATAAATATATCGTTTGCAAATAATATTAATTTACTGTTAATTCGAAAACTTTGGTCTTTTCAATAAATAATGAATAATTTGAGAGGGCCGATCATGCTTCCTTGTAGGACACCTGATTTGACTGTAACATATCAGAGGTAATGCTACAAATTACTACTTTTTCTTTCTGTTAGTTAATCACTGAGAATGTCCCTTATCCATTCATATTTTTTTCTTAACTCCGCATAAGTGCACGTAATGTATTTGTTTTTTTGTGAGGAACCTTGTCAAAAACATTTAAATCAAGGATAAAGAATAAATTAAGAATATCGCATCGACTCGCTTTTTGATTCAACGAATTTTAGGATGTCGTGAAGAAAGTTAACGATAGGCCGGTGATTTACTGGGCCATTTCTCTTACTTTTCTTAAACATTAGAGTGACGTTGGAAATTTTCCAGTCTGAGGGCTCCTTGTCATCGGATAATTATTTGCTTAGTATAATATCTAACAATGGTGCAATCTGTGGCGCTAACTCCTTGAGGACGCGTGCAGGAATTTATTCTGAACCTGGGGTCTAAGTACTTTAAGTGCTACAAGTGCTTTAAGTACTAAACGCAAGTGTTTAATTATTCCATCACGTTGAATTTTTATGTCAGCCATAGGCTCGTTAAAGTCAGGAATTTCTAAATTGTATAATGTGTCATCCTTGGTGTGTAAATTTTCGAATACTGGTTTAGTAAGTTGGCTTTATCGATATTGTTGGTGACCACTTTGCCTTTTGTAACCATGGAAAACTCGCCCTGGAGCTCTCTTTTGTAAGATCTGAATGATTTGGTGTTTTCATCTAGTAATTCACCAAGAAATTTTTTCCATGAAGTTTCGTAGAAGAGTGCGCATAATTTTCTTCGTTTGTGTGCGTTAAGCAAGGTAAATTCTCTCACCGCATGTCCCATTGTTTAGTTAAGTAGAATTTTTATATGGATTGTGTAGTTGCCTTTGTCTCCTGAGCTCACACCTTACTTCTTGGCTATACCAACGAGGTTCTTTACTTTCCCGTTTGAATTTTTGTGGAATTTGTTCATCGATACTTATGCAAAATACCATATAAATGATACTTTGGTGTTCTCGTCATTTTTATTGAATACATATTTCGTATATGAAACTTCTAACATCTCTCCAAATGTTATGAAAATGCATTTTTCAAATACGTAGACTTCACGTGTAGGTTTTACAGTGTGATCTACTGTTGTTTATAAATTTGTAAAATTTACTTTATGATCACTTATGCCTTCGAGGATATCGACGTGCTTAGTGTGACTAACAGCTTTAATATCTAATATTTTATTACCTCTCGTAGGGTTGTTAACTTATTGAGTAAGAGAGTGGTGTGAAAGTGTATTAAGTAGTCGCGCTTATATCACGATTCCTTGAACTTGTTTCAACGTTATTGGTTTTCCAATGTACCCTGATTTTGATTTTACATCCTGTCTGAAAAGCTGCCCTATCGTTAATATTTTCTGAAGGCAACCATATGTTTTAATTGCTATAACTGCGTTTCCAAATCTATGTTCAACTTACGTTGATTCTTTACGCTACGTGAATTTACCATTACTATATTTGTATCGCATTTAGTTTTATGCATGGTTGTCCGCTGTTTTCTGTGAATCTTTGTGTTATCTTTTTGATGTTCTCTGAAACCACTGATAAATCAGTTGTTCTTCGAAGCAACGCAGTTATCTTAAGAGCGCGTGCAGGAATTATTTTCGGTAAGTAAGTAAAATTAATTTATTTGTGCTTCCTCTAAATTATTTCGGCAATGAAGGTCTACACAACATGTATTTAATCGCAGTCTGTTATTGAGTCTATGCTTTCGAATCCCACAGTACGATTTACACTCTAGCCTAAAAAATACCTACTAAAATCTTACGAGCCACCCAACCTGACGTCTGGGCGGAGTAATGCACCTCAGAACGGTTAAGGAGAAAACGACAAAATCCGAGCGCCGGCTGGTTTTGGTCTAAGTTTTGGATAAATGTCAACAGGAACAAGAATTACAATCCACAATAATTATGGTCAAATTAGTTAAACCAGAAACGCTGAAAACAGTCACGGGTGGGGCAGTAATTGGGTAATTCAAAATTTTTTAAATAGTTTCATTTAGTTTTACCTATGTCATCGATGAACAATAAAAGTTAACGAAGTGAAACCACTAAAAGTTTGTTTTATAAACGAAAAATTTCTCTCATGACATACTTAGAGATAATATCATAAAATGGTCTTTTTATTGATCAATGTTATTAATTTGCTTTTATGAGTCATTTCGTTTATTTGAAAGTTCAACTGGTTCTTTAAGAAAGCATTACAATATTTCTCTTGATATGCATACTATTTTCTAACTTATTTATTTAAATAATATTTCCCCCGGGATTCAAATGTTTTGGAGCGATGAGCCATGAAATTCAAATTTTCTTTTAAGCTCTGACCACCTAAACATCTTGCGGTTGTTTTTGGGCTGTCCATTAGAGATGGACTGGAAACGCGTTCCTCTAACCGGATGAACAGTATATGGAGGATGTTTGTAAGAGTCCTACTGCTAGGCTGTTTCCACTGTTGCGACACTCACACTAATTATCCACACCCAACAGATTATTATCCTATATCGGCGGAGGGTGTAGTTTGGAAGAGGGTTGCTTTTGGAATTTTTTCAGGAGGAGGAATACAGGATAGCCTCTGCGAAGGAGAGACATATTATGTGCACAGGTATTAAGAGCAGAGGTCGTGAGGCCGATGAAGAAAATAGGACATAATTGGCAGATGAGGATTAAAACAATATTTTGTGTAGTACAGGAAGGTGAGGCGACGGAAGGTAGAGGAAAAGCAAGGAATTTATTGGACAGAGGCTGGGTGACAAGGATATCTCAAGGGTTGCATCGCAGGCGACTGCACGGGGTCTGAAGCGATTTTGCAGTTTTGAGTGATTTGGAAATAACTTTGGTGATTTTTAAGAGGATGAAAAGGTTAGGGGGGCGTCTGAAAGTAAAAGATGGATGGCGGTGGAAATTTGGAAGTAGTAAGGTTTTCGGAGAGAATAGGGTTCTAGGTTTTTGATGATATGTCGGACGGAGTTAACTCCAAGGAAATAGGTGATGCAAAGAGAAATTCGGTCATAAGGATACCGGTGATGAGAGATTGGTCTTGACGAAGATGGTTTATTTTGGATTTTTTCTGAAGGAGGCGCTCAGAATAGCCTCTGCGAAGGAGAGACATTAACATTGAAAATTGTTCCCAAGTTACCATTATCATTTTCTTCATCACTGAAATGAAACCTGAATTTCTTTTGATCGCGCAGTCATCATTAGTAGTGTTTTTTTCTGTTAGAACATCTGTCAGCCATATCTCGCCGCAGAGTGTCTCTCACTTTTCTTATTACGAAGTCGTCTACCGTTTTTTCGTGTGTCCGGAACAATCGCTCTATCAAAAATATCAATCTTCGCCGATGTTACCTCGAATGAACAAATGATTATATGTATATAAACACACACATTACGGAGTAAACGGAGGCAGAAAAAATATAGTGACTAAAATATGGTGAACAAGAACAAATACAGTAGATTTTTCTAAATCAGAGCAACAACAAAAGTAATACATTCCATAAACTGAAATAACTACTGTATTTCCCAGCCTAGAAGACGACCGGTGCATACAATGCACTGTGATCTATCAGATTAGAAGTAATTAAAAATACTCCTAAAAGAATTACTGTGATTTACCAGGTTGTAATTTAGGAAACATACGCCTATGAGACGCACTTTAATTTATCAGATCGGAATTAACGAAAAATACTTCGATCAGACAAAAGAGGATCAAAATATTTTAATGATAATACTTTATACAAAGAAAACGGAACTGTAACATTAAAAAATTGCAAATATTTCAGTGTTTATTGTTCGTAGAAACCCAGAAATCTGTCATTTATCTACTAAAGTCAAGCTGCTAAAATCATATGAGCAGTTATTGTCACAGGAGTTGTCACTTTCCTCACACACAATGTCTTCACTTGTATCTAGCGCCTTGCTAACTCCACACTTTTTAAAAAACTTTATGGTAGTCTCCCTTTTAACTTTCTGCCAGGACTTTTTCACCCACTCACAAACACTATAAATTGACGGCAGTTTCTTTCTTCCCATCGCGTCGGTGTGACGTCATGAGTTGTCTCCTCAATCCACTTGAATCTTCATACATAAATCCCTTGAACGGCTTATTAACTGAAACATCCAGAGGCTGCAATTGAGAATTCAATCCACCAGAAATCTCAGCAAGATGCGTCTACAGTTCAGTAGCAAGGATTTATGCTGACTCCGTTGTGTAAGCATTAAACGGATGGCACATTAATAAAGACGATTTCTTCCGTACACTCATAAGAACGACCAAGTCCAACTGGACCACACATTCTGTAACCACAGAATCATACCCTCTCCTTCCATCTATCCTCTGGGATGAACATGAATATAAGTTCCATGTGGAATTGTACATTTAGGCAGCGTTTTTCGTTTAAAGATTAACAAAGGAGGGAGTTTTGAACAGTAACGACAACATGCAAGAACAACAGTATAGCGCGTTTTATCGTTACCAGAAGTCTATCATAACTGTCTTAGCACCTTTAACGTCCATTGTTTATTTGATGGCATGTCAAACAACAAGGGCACCTCATCAATGTTTCCTATTGGTTCTATCTCTAACCACATCCTTTTTTTCAAGTTTATGACATACTTGTGGAATTATACAACATTTATTTCGTATTCAAGGGGCAGTTTTTGTGCTATTGTATTTCTGGTACGTATGCAGAGACTGTTATTCTTCATGAATCACTCGCACCATGACATTGTCCCAAAAAAATCGGATATTGACAAATACATCGCTAATTTTCTCGCTTCAATTATGATCATTTTGCTCGAAACAGAAATTCCGTTCTTCCAGTAATTTATTAACCACTTCTTAACATTTTCCTCAATCTTTGGCCATTTAGGAGAACATTAACACAAAGTTTTTCTTACTTCTATTTGCATTCACTAAAGCCATCTTCTGCTTCCTTCATTCTCGTATCATCTTCTCAGTCGAAGGTGGGCCAAAACGCCTTTCAGCTGCTCTGTTTTCGTGTTCTGGAGCGTAATTCACGACTTTAAGTTTAGATGAAATACTGTATGACAGTCAATATTTCTAGAGTATTCTCGCCGTAAGTAAACCTAACTTTATAAAATCTGTTTTTAATACATTTACAGAGTGGAAGAATAACATGATCTCCTTCAGTTTGGAATTGTTCACGACTTTAAGTTTAAATGAAATACTGTATGACAATCTTCTTTCTTTAGATCTCATGATGATATTTTAATTTTTTATGTAATACTTAGATTCTCCGCGTAAAAGCAGATATGCACATGAATAAAAAAGGGATGTATTACGTAATGAACAACACTCACACTAAAGTTTGAGTGCCTGTAGACTCCCAAGTATATCGCAAGGGATTCAATGTATTAGCAGAAGGGCGACATTCCCGTACGTCCAATGCGTTCAAGTTTCACAGCGAAACCACATGTGAGATGAAACCATGAAAAAAGGAGATGAAACTGCATTACGATAAATAGTAAATATACACATACGCTACATTGTATACAAACACGTGTATGTAGCTTTTAGAAAAATGTCTTCAGCTTATTTTCACTTGATTGCAAAACTAATAAAACATTGCGGAAATCGCTGATTTACTTAGAAAATACAATGAAAACGCATAAAACTTGCATTTTACTAACTCACAATTTCTAATACTTATTCATTCTTACAGCTAACAAACGTTCCAGAATGGTACGTGGCCCAGCGTACCAAATCATTTTTTGGACTTAAGCCATATTGCGAGACGTTCAGTTTTACGGCAAGTGATCCAGCCGCAGGCACTCCTCCAGTGACAGTCAAAATTTCTGGAGTATTCCCGCCGTAAGTAAACCTAACTTTAAAAAATCTGTTTGTAATACATTGACGTTAAAATTCCTTAATTTAAATTCATATCCCTCACATTTTTCTACAGAGTGGAAGAATAATATGATCTCCTTCAGTTTGGAATTGTTGAAAATATGGGGAGAAATTATGATAACCAAGGCAATTAGAAATTAGTCCTAGTATTGTTGCAAAATGAATGAACTCAATTTTGTTAACTAATGTATTACATTCATATTTTTCATTGTGGATTTCACAATGGACGGTTTCCAGTATGCTAATGACATCATAGAGTCTCCTGCGTACTTCCCCAATTATCTTCGAGGCTTCCATCATATGTAATATCCATGCTCCAAAAACGTTTCAATCAATGGATTTCGTATTTAAAAGCTCAATTTGCTGGCTGTTGGAGAAATCTTCCATTTGCATGCTTTTTAAGTCGCCACTACCCGGTTTGTGGCATCTTAATTGTATTAGTCGTGAATCTACTTCCCAGTTATTTAGTATTTTTTCTCTGCCAACATTTCAACACCATCTCATCAGCTGCCGTAGCCTTTTTCTAAAAGTATTTAGCTCAAATAGATTACCCTGAGACAAATAATAACAGCTGTCCTTTTTTATTGGGGTGATTTGTAATGGTACTGATAAGTTATTATAAAGCTTGAAATTAAAAAGTGACGATCTCAATCCTTAGCGATGGATATAATGAATGAAAATAGCCAATGAGTGAAGAGTAAAATAAAACTTTATTTGTAACAAGATTTTTGAATATTTTCAAAGTCCAGTGTAATTTTATTTCAGCCTCAGGACAATATCCGTGTATGGACAAATGACTACGATAGATTTCCAGAGGTGGACTGTCACCTTCAAAAAAACAGGTAAGCGAGCAATCCGAGATCACGTGTTCATCAGTGTGATTTCTAGCAGCTGTGTTATTTAAGTCAAAGCAGTTACTGTTGAACTATTCCATAGCTTTGCTTATTCATCAGAAAAGTTTAGATAAAATGTTCGACACCATTTATATCCTATGATTCAAGCACAGTTCCGCATTTTTTAAGGTATAAGAAACAATCAGCCACTGTTCGTTTTCCGAGGAATATATTTTTTCAGTAGGGCGCGAAATACACTGTCTGTGAAATTTGACTTGATCGGTAACATAATTAGAAATCATTAGCACAAACACTTTAGCATGGCATAATTGTGTGTATTATTCTACTTTAGAAGAATAGTGATCCTTTTTCCGTCAGAAATAATAAATACCGATACTAAATAACTTATAGACCACGTATTTTCATTTTTCAGGAGGTATTTACAGGTATAATAACTAAGAACCATTAATTCCACAACGGTTTTGCATTAAGAAACCGTTCCCAAGTTGATCAACGTCAACAAGTTTTGTTCATATCATCAAATTCAAAATATATGTTGAAAATCATATTATGCTTAGCAAATAAAACGGTCTGTGGTCTTCCTACAGTTAAATGGCTTGTTAAATTCATTGTTTAATTTAAAATATAGTTTAAAATAGTAAGCACATTTATAATGCTGAGACCAATAGGTTGAGATGTAAATAAACAATTCGTTTCACAAGGGAACCAAATTTTCTTGCAAATCATTAGATTTAGTTTACTCCCGAATACATATCTCAAATTGAAAGACTTGGGACCTTTATTGGTATTGAGAACAGTGAGTGGGGAGGGAAGGGGAGAAGAGTGGTCTTACGTATGATAAGGCAGATCCGAAGGGTTATAGAATGAGTGGCTGGAATACGGTTATCAGTATTTAAATTTGAATACTAATGTACTAAAAGTTTATATTTTCTCCACCACGTTGGAAAGTGAAAATGAAATTAAGTGCAATTGATTTCTACTCTCGACATATATTTACAATTATTAATTTTTTTCTGTTAATTTAGTTAATTATTTTCTAGACTCAGATCCAATCATGACCGCCACAGAGATGACAGACTATTTTTTTGGGCAGGGACTTTGCACCTGGCAGAGTTTATAATGTCTTTTTTTAAATTCTTTATTCAAACCAGTAATTGTTTTTTTCCTGGGAACTAGTCAAACTATTTATTAATCATGGCATGACTTGATCGCAGACGTTACGTATATGTACTATGCTACTTCAGGGCTCGCATGTTTTTCTCAATTTCTATCCATGTGGCAGTGATAATAATCTTATATGAGCCGCTGAAGAAAGATCTCATCACCGATGATGAATTGATATTGAACTTATATTCGTCTTAATCTTGTCTTAACTATTCATTACACATTGGCGATTAAAAATTTAAATATCATATATATATCAATATCAATATTATATATTTAAGTACACTGAGAGTATGAAATTTGAAGTTTAATGCATGAATTTTACTTCCATGGAAAAATTCAATTTATATCTTTTAAAACTTTCATTGTTCACTGCTTCTAGTTTGTTTCCATGAGTAATGCATGTTACCTGTAGTATTAGGAAAGGTTTAAATCAAATATCTCGAAATCTGGAATAGCTATAATTCTAATTAAGTTTGGTAAATGCGGCATCATTCACAGACAAAGCAAGTATGATAAACGATTACTACAACTCAGCCTTATATAGATAAGCCATCTAGTTGGTTCAATTGACCATATATCTCTCAGACCCACGCTCCAGACTTTTTCTTACTAGTAACATAGATCTTCTCCGGCGCTCATCATATTGAAGCATTCTACAGACCTGTAGCTAATCATGAAAAATCATTTTTTTTCTTCCTTTCTCTTTTTTTCTGCCTCACAATTTCTCTTCCGAGCATCCTTTCTCCACAAAATTTCAAGTCCTCCCATTCTACCCAACTTAAATCTTTCTCTTCAGGCAACCAAGATGCTAATACTGTTTCCCAATACTTCAGTCTCTCTCTCCAATTATTTTCCTTGATTCCCATCTACTACTCTAAATAACTCCATAGTATGCTACCACCTTTCTTGAGATTTCTCCTTATCTCATACGGGCAAAGACAATACCTCTCCTTCTATTGGTAGGTATGCTTCCAGGCAAAAGGACTCAAAAAATGTTTTTTTGAGAAAAATTAGGATTGATCGTTAAAATACTTTTTTTAAATATCCAAGTATCCTTTCCCTTCATATTTTTAGCCTGATCCCATTAAATACCTTTTATTTTGGTGTGCATCATTCGCTCGGAGCACCTACCTCGAAGAAATTACTAGTCACCCCGAGGATCGACAGTTTTTTGATTATATAACTACATTTAAAAATGTTATTTCTTGAGAATTATCTTCCAACTGGATAAAGTTCAATGCTAAGAGGATTAGACATTTTCTCTTCAGAAAAATAAAAATATTTATCAAACTTGCCATAACTACGATCAAGAAAAACTCTAACAAGGTGAAGTTTCTGAATGTAGAGTTCTGATTAGCAATACCTATTTCTGATTTTGTTAGCTGCGTTTTATTGGAAGTAAAGCAAATGTTCTCATTAAAGATGAGAGTAATTTTTAGTAAAAATTACATGTCAAAAAAGCATTTTCAACTTTGTCTTACTTTTTTTCAGTTTTAGCATCAATACTACTACCCACTACACTTTCTACGCAGTACACTGTCCTCGGTTTTCAATCAAATGCTCCACAATGGTTGGTTTTGTACTCGTGCAGCCAAACTGGAACAACCTACGTAGGTAAGTGAGATCGACAAGAGTATAAAGGAGAGACATGTAGGTGAGTCAACAGCCAGGGTCATTAGTACTAAGATTGACAAGGTGTAGACTAAGACAGTATCTATAAATCCACAAGTAGAATACTGGAAATACGTTTGGGAATTTCAGCGTGATGATTTATAGCTTGAGTCTATTCAACTATGTACTTTTGATGTTTTCTCTCACATTCACATTTTTCATCGCAGAAAGAAATTCTTCTCATGAATAAAATTCTTCTAATATGCACTTATCGTAAACATGGTCACAGTTGATCTGATATTAGTTTTTTACCCATTTTTATTAATTTAACTAAAATTCATTAAATTCAATTCAAATTAATAATTAATTCCTTTTGCTCTTCTTACTTTTTATGGATTAGACGTTTAAAGTTACATTTAAAAAAATTAACGATTTGTCTCGAGTTTAATTAGCACTTAGTTATCCTTCCAAGTGCTTTAATGCACCTAAATCAAGGTGCTGTGTTACATCGGTAATTATACATGTAAGGACCAAAACAAGAGAAATTATGCGTTATAAGGAGACTTTTCTCTCACCTACACCCTCAAATACCTATCATTCCCTCTATTTGCTCGCTGAGTCTGGCCCCATCTTATTCCCATCTCCCTGGTTGCAGGAATGGACCTATGAATCAGCGGCCTCTAGAATGGTGCCCATCCAATGAGGATGTAATGACTTTATATAAGTAGTTAACCATTGCCGAAGCTCACAGTCTAAATGTAAAAAATATTATTTGAGCTGAGAACTTGATGAGTTTTCATTGTTTTGTACGGAAGATGGGTGTCAGAAATAAATGCCTTTACAAAGTTTATGTAATGAAAGCTTGGATGTACCTTTTTATCAGAAATTCACGTCTAGATATAGATCTGTCGATATGTTACGATACATGCAATTTGATAAAATTTAACCCCGCTCGGTCCGATTACAGTTTGGCTAATTCACTTTCTTTTCATCAGTAAGGAACATAAACACAGACAATTTTGTTGCTTGCAGCCGGAAAGGGCTTATATAATTGCTGAAGATTGCTGTAATCCTCCGTCGAAATCGTCCATGCGATACTCGCACCAATAAGGGGTGAGGTTGTATATCACGAAAATGTATATTATACTGAAAGGATTTTGAAAGACTGAGAAAAAACCTCGAGTACCGAAAAAAGTACCGAAAAATCAAAAGCTGTATATAAATTTATATATTTTAGACACTGCACATCAGGATGATGTTCCTTAAATGTTATTATTATTTTTTCCAAAGTGTTATGACTATGGCAGGTTTTACCTTAATATGCATTGTTAATTATTCTGTACCCTTACATAGAAATTCTGAGCCCTGAAGATGGAAATTAGTAATTCCGAAACGTGGGCGAAGGATGATTGTTTGAATCATTAACTCGGACCTATACTTAATATTTAATTGGATTGATAAAACAAGAGGTCGATAGCAGAATACTGTATTTATATGTTTAGCAAGCAACAAAATTACATACATACATACCGATCACCTCGTTCCCTTCCGAGGCAGGCAGAGTCAAAAAGTTTCACACATAAATACATATTAGTACACCTAACTCCGCTTCGATAATTTCCTCCATACTGACCTAGCCTTGCAAATCTCTTTTGCCTCGTTTACCCCTATACACTGCTTCATACACGCTCTCCTATTTTGAAGACTCCTAGTATTCCTCCTCCTAAGAACTTCCTCAGCCACATTCAACCACAATTTTCTCGGCCTACCTCTACCTTTTGCACCATTCATTTCACTTTTATATATCTGCTTCGTTATTCGACTCTCATTCATTCTTTCAACATGGTTATTTAGCTTTATTTAGTTATTGCGCTGGAGCAGATTTCTCGGTGAATTTTCCTTATTGTAAATAGCCTCAACATTTTTAACTAAATTCTGTATATTACATATTAAGAAATATGGATTACTAGTAATAAATTAAATATAATGTATTGTTTCCCATATTTTGTTAACTCAAGTTATTATTTACTCTAAACAAGTTGCTTTGAACAATCGTAAAATTTGATTTAATATCCACATTGAATGCAATCAATGAATACTTCCTCCACCTTAAAAGGAAATACTATTCTCAAGTTTAAAATAAGAACAACCCATATTTTAATTTTTGTTGATTTTGCATAATTGGTATTTTTACATCAATATTTGACGAAAATTTTTTTCTTCGGGAGGAGGTCATATGCTATTTATCTTAATAACTTTAACTTTTAGTAATTCATCACAATTTGTTAATGTTAATTCTAATTGGTATTTAAAAATCATCTTCCAGAATCAACGTACATACTGTCCAGCACCAGATTCATGAGGCAAACTGACCTCGATGCCGCCAAAGCCGTCCTCACCACTGCCAATCTAAACAATGCACTGGCCGATGCAGAGCAGACAGTCTGCGTCACTTAATAGAGCAGAAGAAGTTGATAGAAGACGCCGATATCAGAGACTTAACAGTTTTTTCCTCATTTGTTTAAAATTACCTTAAATATTTGCCAATGACTTTTCATCGTCGTTATAAAACAATAAGTCAACAATTCTAACGACATTTGGAAATAAAATGTTATACATATTTCATAATGTTTATCATTTATACTGCCATACGGCATAATTAATTTCTTCGTTTCTCTGGTTATGATGACTAAATGATGAGCAATTTATCTCTCATTCTCACATTTCGAATATCTCGATGACGAGCATATGTCATTTTAAATTCTTTTGTTTTCCCCTTTTTCGGGCTCCAAACCGTATTGGGGTGAAAGATCATAGGGTTTGAGCCAACCACGAGTAAACTGAGAGCATTTTAAATCATTAGCCGAGGATGCATCTACACGATATGAATAATGATAATTCTTTTCATATAACCCTTAGTCCATTTCTCCATTCTCCTTCCTTATTTCCTTATTGGTTTTCACCCCGCTGGAAAATATTGCCTGCACTTTTTCATATATTCTTATTATTTGACTACTAGAGTTATCTCCCGTCAATCATAAAGGAATTCGCTTTAATATATATAAATTAAATACATCATTTTTTCATAGATTTATTCCATGATGCACAATGTTTGTAAGTTTCATACATTGAGATTGTTGGACACAATCAACTTAGCAATGTAAAATATAAAATTCCCGAGAGTAGAAACAGTTACAATAATAAACAAATCTCCGTTTCAGATATAAAGGGTAAAGACTGGTAAGTAGGACAATAGCATGGAGATGCAAATTTCTTGCGATTCAGTCAAGTTCAGCCACTCATTATTTCAAGTCTACAATAGTAAATTTCAAATCATCTGCGTTCTCAGTTTATCGTCACAAGGTGCTCCACCGAGAGGCAGTTTTCAACTACCGTCGCTTTCTCATTCTTCGTTTGTCCTTGGTTTATATTTATCCCCCCCGTTTTCTTTACTTCATCTTTAAGTTTCATCCTTCTCCTCCCTTCTCTTCTTCTCAGTCTATCGATACTTCAAGAGCTGCAGTTATCATTCCCTTCCCTCTTTATACATGCCCAATTCAATTTCATTATCTATTCCAAATAGTGTCTTGGAGTATTCGGTTTGGAATTTTTTTCATGTAGTATAATTTTTCCATGTAGGATAACGTACACAAAAAAATACAACCGTCTAAAAGCTACTTTGATATTTTGTCATCCAGCTAAATTTTGTCTCCATCTAAGAAGCTTGCTTCTCTTATAATAAAAGCTCAACAAATCCTAATTGATTCGTTTTGGACATTGAGGTAGATGGAGAGGGCACGACGCCATCAAACTGTTATTTGGCAACCAAGATGCAGTTTTTTCATTACGTTCTGTTGAATAGTTCGGTTGAATAGCCTTATTAGAGGAAGTAAAGCAAAAATATATACGTTACTTTTAAAGCGTAAGACAATTAACTCTCAACACATCCTTATGTTACTTGAAGCAATGGATTTTCCAGGATTATACCGAGACTTTTTGCTAGCAATACATACAATTACAATAACAATACATAATATAAACATAACATTAAAAATGCATTTTAAAGAAGTAAATGCATGTTGATTTTAAGTGAGTAATTGCCGCAAGATGTGATAAAAAAATTGCAAATTTAGTGCCTAAGCCCGTGAGCGCTAACATTAGTATAGGGAGCGTAAATGGCGGACCGCGTTACGGCTTCAAGCCTAGACCACCATACAAGCGCCTTCTCACTGTACCTCAATAGTAATTGGCTTTTATTCCCAGTATAGTTATATGAATTTCGGGTTTCACAATGCAGTCGGTCGTCAAGGGGACGATTCCCCAAAAGGGCGTAATTTAGGTCAATTTTATGAGATTTCCTTCCCAAATCTTACGAAATCGAAAGGAGAACAATATTCGAGTGATAGAATAAAATTTTTTATTTGCTTTTCTTCATTTTAATTTTGCGACCAGTATTTCTAAATACAATGTGCTAAAGAAAGGAAGACTTCAAATTAATATAATGACCTCAATTCGTGCATATCCTTTCAGAAATAGTCTCTGCGAACAGACATTTTTTTTGCTGTCGGGCGGTTCTGTTGGCCCGTATGTCCCCGGAATGCCGATAGGCTGCTCAGCCTGTCATCAGGTTTTCCAGGGACCGGACCAACAGAACTTGATATACATCCATGCCGTGGGTGGTGAAAACCCACCCAGGTGGGACTCGAACCCGCAACCCTCGGTTTAGCAGGCGAGGATTTTACCCCGCTGCCACCGGGGCCGGGGTGCAATTAATGCTTGAATTGTATATCAATAATTAATTCTTAGCGCTAGATAAGGCTTTTTATGAGGTAAGTACTTGTTATAAAATAATTAATCTTGAAAATATAGATTTCTTGATAAAATTCATTTTATTTATTCTGAAATAAGTTGTTCCCCTTAGTCAATGTTTTGAAATTACCTTGAGATGTTTAACTGAGATTGAGATACTAAGGGAACTTAAGTACCAGGAGAAACATATTTCACGGCCGTTGACCTACGCATCTTCTCTCGCCCCTTATATTCCATAACTCTTGCCGAAATATTATAATTTTGATTGGTAGATACACTTAAGAGAGCTTAAAGGCATGGGTTAGTTTATATTTCCCTTCGGACAATCTTGATTGACCAAGTGTGATACATTATAAGTGAAATCCTTAGAGAAAGACACTGGAAATAACTCAATTGCAGTCTTTCAGAAGAAAACCTGATATCTTCAGGTGATTAGATCTCGACAGTCATTCCGCAAAAAGGATGAGTCAACTACCAAATTGCACAAACGATTTTTCCACCGATTTTTCACATATACGGTCACATGAAAGAATGCCCCTACGCATACTTCTTAGGGTAGTTAGATACGCGTATTAAATTTTTTCATCGCTGTTTTTTCTTATGGTCTTTTTGAGCAAGAATATGTGAAAAAAATTAGATCCACTAGAGTTACCTGTTTTGCGAGATATTTTTTTGTGCCCACGTGAAGTGCTAATTGCTCTGAAGCTAGTTACGACATACGATGGAGTAGTTTTCTCAGAAAATGTTATATTGCGAGGAATAAAGATGAGTAACTAAGAGTGGAATCTCCCAAACAGACAGAGACGGAGATTTAGCTTTTTCACCGTTCGTTAGATTTGAATTCGGGAAGTTGTTCAAATGTCCTTACATTTACAGGGGAATCCTGGTATAACTATATGCAATTAGAGCAGCCAGTACGTTCAGATGCCCTCAGATGATTACGAACAGTCAGAAATTGTCAAGTTTACTACTACCAATCCGTGCAATAGAGTAGTGCAGCGGATGGTGATCAAGTAACGAGTGGGACAGGGAAATAAAATGTAGAAATTGGGAGTTTAAGGATAGAAATGATCAAGAATTTATAAGTCAGCTGATATAAACCAGGTCATGTTGAAGTTTTTCTATGAAATTACGCAGGTAATGTAACGAGGCACATATCAAAGGTCGGTGGTGATCCCACTTGAAACTTGAGAACGAACAATTTTCCGGCATTTACAAATACTTCAAAGAAAGTTCTTCCCTGAAGAATGTATGTAATATTCTGCAGTTGTATATTGGCAGCTACCATTCCTTTTAATTGTGCTTCGAGATGAACTCTAGCGATCGGTATTCCGATTCCAGTCCAGCTGCAGATGCTAATTACTGCGATTAACATATCAAGTGGGCCAATGCTAAACTGAGAGTCGCTTATCTTGCTTCATTATGTCGCCCGCGACGGAAAGCATTTCTAGCGAGAGCGAACCCTACTCAATGAATCGCCTAGTTGGGTCGATAGGCCCTGCGTGATGCAAAAAAATAAACCTGTCGGTGGTGAAGGATGAGTGATCACGTGCAATCTGAACAGAGGTCCCGACGTGATTGTTTCATCTTGCATGTTCCTATATTACGGTACTTATTAATTGATATGGTAATTATGGTAATTCAGCAGTGCTTCCTATAAGACATCAAAGCTACGTACATATTTTGACCCGCCAGATATTTATTCCTCTTTCCATTCCTTAATAGAAGAACTGAATGAATACAACGCAAATTTTCCTTGACATATTCATGAGATATTCCACAACAATAAAAAAAATCACTACGTTAAAGTCCACGAAAAGGACGCTTTACATTCGTTCCAGTGAGCTGCTCACTAAACGACACAACGATGCATCCGTTAGCCTTCCCGTTTAGCCTTTGAGCAAAAGGCGGAGAGCGTCAAACCGGGAAGTAAGTGACCCGAGGTTTTCAAAGGTTCAAAACATTTTCCGATGGTTTTATCATTAACTTTATCAATTTATCGCAATGTTTTTGTTTGTTCTCAATAAATTATTGAATGCTATAACGAACTTAATGAATGAAAACGGAACATCGAGGTATGAAACTTTATTTACGGACATTTTTGCCCAGTCGATTGCAGTAATCAGTTGTCACCATCACGTTTAGAGCTCTCATATGACTTTAAAATTGCAACTTTCTCAAAGTAAGATCTAGAGCTTTCCCAGCGAATAGCATTTCCTTTAATTATAAGCAATAGAGTTATTTTTACATGTTGCGAACAAATGCCACCTTCTTGGCCTCGTATGTCTCACGAATTTCATTCTTCGCCGGCAGTGAATATGTCTACCCTTAGGTTTGCTCATTTATAATTGTTATCTGCGCTGTAATAATGGACGAAGTACAACATAAATGTGACATAGGTTCTGCTATTATAGATAGAACATTTCATTGTATATTACGTTTGTATTTCAACGTGTAATTGCATCATTTAATTGTATATTACGCTCAATGCCGACTTTCTCAAATAAAAATAAAATAAATCGACCGCTAGTCGGTATAATAAGTGAAATATTTGAGGATCAGTAAAATCCTGAAAACTGAATGCTAAAGCGTTATCGCCAAAATGCCTATTACACTATTATTGTCACTATTCGTTAGCGTCATTCAAGCTTATTTACTGCTGCTACAAGAATTAAAGCCTGCAGTCAACTTCTAATAGCCAGGAATTTTTTCATCTCGGCCAACCCACAACTCAAACGGGAGTTCTTGAAAAAGTTGTTTTTTTACTCATTTCTACTTGAGAGGTGGTTTTTTTGAAGACGGGTTTTAGTTTAGCGGGAGAAGGAAAATGAAAGAATGTCTGAAAAGGAGGCATTCACCTTTCGAGGAAGGCGACGGATGGCCGTGACCTCCAAAATAAAACCGCCTCTTCCCTTCCCATTCGGTCTGCTGCGCCCCTTCCGCCTGCTCCTCATCCCTTCCCTCCCCCCCTTTTCCACCCCATCCTCCCGCCTCAAATCTCCTCTCCGGACGCTCTGGACCGGTCCTTTTCGGTGACCAAGGTGGTCGAATTACACGCACCAATGAGGGCGCTTCTCGTCCCGTGCTTGCAGCTCATCATCAAAGCGAAGCCTCGTAAGCGTTGGGCACTGTGACCGTGCCTACCCAGAAAACGCATTGGCAGTTTTATCCACAGTCCTTGAATTCAGCGCATGTCAGAACCATGAATATATATTATGGATTCGAATGTTCGGCATTGTTGTCTAGGCTACGTATTGCCTAAATTTCCACTTTTGGTTCACCCAGTCCTTGGCGCTTCTTCGATTAAAGTCTTTTCTGTTGTTATAGTAAATAGACGTAGTTGATTGTTGCTAACGTGAGACTGTGGTGAATATTCAATAAAGATCGAGGAGATATGAATTAACTGATGATTTGAATATATCTTGCTATTTTTGTTATCTAAATTTTACTTTTTAAATGCTAGAGAGGAATTATCTATTACAGGAAATCAGTAAGAGATAATTGAAACGTTCATCGTGTGCCGACAACGTTTTTTTCCAAGAACCTGTTTTTAATTGGAAAGCATTAAGCCTGTTTTGCCTAAATAAATAATTCAGAATGCCATGTTTGAACAGAACGTGCTTCGTACCAGGCTGCAAAACAGAGTATACTTCTACAAGGTCCCAAAATAGGAAACTTGGTTTGTAAAATAAGAATCTGTTCAAGGCGGCGGTAAGTGCATTTTGTTTTACCTAAACAGCAATAATGGCCTTTGCGAATAATCATGTAGATACCACAAGTCCCTGGATCATATTAGAGCTGTTGGAGACTATTCGTGTGTGACCTCGAAGTATATTTAACAATCACTCGTTAATTTGCTATTTATTTTTTGATTCTCCCGATCTTTAAAGTAGGAAATTACTTACAACGAAGGCTAAATTGATACATTGGCGCAATCCCTTTTCCATAGATGATATTATCGTTTCCTAGTTTTTCAATCTTCTATCTATCTTCTGATTCATTCCACCTTTTTCACCTGGCATTATTATTAAAATTCCAGATAGAGATATTCACGAAGTACAAAGAAGTTAACTGTGCTTTTGATTTATTAAAGTTTGTAGAGGAATTAAACATATCTGTTTACCGAACGATATTAAATAAGTATATAAATACCTCCAGTGTGTATTACTACATTTTTTATCCACTACATTATGATTATTTGTAAGTAAAAAGCAATGTATATTCATGGAAAAACCGGTAAGAATTTACAATATGTTGACTGTATTTGCATTTGAACTTCCGTCTTTCATCACTAGGCGGAACCACTTTCCAAAAATTTGTTTGTTTATTGGAATTCTAGACAACCCTTTTTGGCAACGAGATCTCAATCCATAATATATATTCATGGTCAGAACAATCACTGCACACGAAAGACGATGAATGGAACTAGGTGCACAGGCCAAATGTTCGGTAATGTTCTGGCAGATGGCATTCTGATCGTACAAGACGGAAACGGCAGAATTTTTGGTAAACGATGATCAAATTTGTGCAGACGGCATGCTACAGAAGGTAAGCACCCAACCACTCTGTCATCACAAAGTTAATGATAACTATTTGGAAACCTTCAAGAAAAATCAACTTTTCAAAGTCTTTTGTGCGCCAATTCGTTCTGGTGCAAGTAAACCATGTTCTTTATCTGTTTAGAAGTGCCTTCCCTGGTGCATAGTGCCTGAAACAAATGGTAAAGCCTGGAATTCCATGTTGCTATGTGAGCAGATTAATAAAGTAAATGTAAAACCCTAAAAAATCACAGCATGCTTTTATGTATCTTTGACCATCCATTCTTGATCGGAGCTCATTTTAAACTTAAAAAGCAATAAATGCTTACTACTGACTAACCAATGAAACTGTTGTTATGATGTTTAACGCCGAAGAAAGGTTGCCGTTTGCTTAAGACTTTCGGCACTTCCAGCGGGAGGCAAATGGAGTAGAAAGGACTTTATTTTTTTTAATTTCACATACATACGATTAAACGGAAGTATATGATCATGGTTCAATAGAAATGATAATGTTTGAAGATAGAAAATCCACCAATATGTAAACAGTCAACAGATATGGACGTTAGACCATTCCAACGTCTCATATACTAGCCATCGGAAAAACTAAACGTGACAGGCGGATTACTAAGAGACATACCGAGAAATTTACGATTAATTTTAACTTCCTAACACATATTCTAGATTCATCGTATAATATCCTGAAGAATAGCGCTTTATCTTTATGTTTTATTGTATTTTAAGGTAAGCCTGAACTCAATACTGCAGCGGCTACAGTGCGTAACCAAAGTATATTTGTTTGTTTGAAATCAGGGGGGTTACAGTAAAATAATTCTAGTGCGATGTACTTTTTGAGTAGCGATTATCAGCAATGAAATGTGTACTTCAGCCACACAGTTATCGTTCATTGGAAGAAAGTGCACAATTCACCTCCACCTCCAAATTACGAACGTGACATTAAATAGGTGGATCCAAATATTGAACTTCGGGTTAGGCTATAAATATATATGTTCCTTATATGTTGTACTTAATTTAAGGGTCATCATGTATTGCACATTAAATTTTAATACTCAAATTGTTTATTTCATTGCTAAACCAAAGTTGTGTGAGCCATAATAACCAGAGCAATGTGTTAACAATTGATATTTAATAAATGAAATTTTGACTGCAATATGTCACAATATTATGAACCTTAGTACACCATTTCCCTGAAGAAAACCCCATTGATTTTAATTACAATGTAAAAATTTGTCCTGCGCACAAAGATCGGTCTTCGATTGATGTCCTATACATTGCCTGAAACAAGGTTCAACCTGCTTGGCGGCTTTCATCCTCCCTCGGCCAGGGTAGTCGAAAGCCGGGCCTCTCCCCCGTCCGCACCGGCCTTCGACAGAGGATCACTAAACACCGGCATTGGGAAGGGCGCAAGTTCAACAGGATATCGAAAGCTTTCTGACGGCTTCGTTGGAGGCAGCACATGTCAGATAGCTTTGCGTGGCAATTCAAATGAATAAAAACTAATTCTCTGCGAAAGAGTAAGCACGTCTTTCAGAACTTAACATCAACGACGGCGGAACAATTTTCTATCAATTGCGTATCCTACGGTATTGTCATTTTTATTATTTTATTGCCACTTTGTGACACCCTCCGCTCAACAGTTTGTTTTTATTAATAGTAAATTTCATATCATTATAAATCAGTTGCAGAAGCTATTCCAAAAATTCAATGCTTTGACAACATCAATTCCTTGCAGTGACCATTATGTTGGTATGTTTTCTTGATTTATTTGTAATGCACGGTAATTTTAAGAGTTGTATGGTGCTGATATAATAATAAAAAATAAGTTGCTGCATATCCGAGTCACTTTATCGTAGCACGTAGCTGGAAGCATTATGTTGTATTAATCAGCTTAAAAGGATCGTAAAATTATGCTCAATTAGGATGGCATTTTTCATTTAAAGCTGGGTCCAAAAAACGCCGCATATTTTGTATAAATAACCTCGTGTGTATCCATTAAAGTGATTACAATTTGATTTCACCACTTCTTTGATTTTTTAACTGATTCTCAAGTTCCTGCAATAGTATTTTCAACCAATGAAATTATAGTGAAACTATAAATATTATCTAGGTCACAATATTATGAACCTTGGTACATCATTTTCGTGAAGAAAACCCCTTTTATTTTAATTGAAATGTAAAAATTTGTAGTTGGTCCATGTTGGCTTACATTTTGATGCTCGTGTCGAGCATCGAAACGTAAGGCATAGTGAACATAGTGAAGCCTCTGAGCAGAGACTGCCCTCAGTGCCTCAGAGAAGTGGTCCCGTCTCTGCTCTGAGTCGAGGTGAATCCTCGAACGTAAACCTCACGTCGAGCATCGAAACGTCGGACAACATGGACCAACTCACCCGGACGGAAGCCGAGAAAATTTTAAGAAACTCGTACTCCGGGAAAGCATAAGATCTTGATGGATATCTAATTTTAAAGAGCTCACTTTGTAGTTCCCCCAGGCTTTTAGGCCTCCACACACCTGAGCGGCCGCGGTGGCGGCCATGCCCGTGCGGTGACTACGTAGGCCGCACGGCCGCCGCTATGCGCACACCTAAGCGGTGGCGACCACGGAAATGCTGTATTGCTGGTATGAGCGGCAAACCGACCGAGATTGACTATTTATGCGGTACATCTGAATTTACGAAGGCATATGTACAACGGAAATAGATAGTGTTTCCGATAAAAAAACGCAATCTAAGTTATTTCAACACTTTCGCATTTACAATGCCCAGTTTTGTCGGCGCAACCCCTTGAGGAAATTGAAAATTGCTTGGCGTAAGCCGTCGCGGCCTGCGGGCAACTCGACCGGTCGCGTTCGGCCGCCACCGCGGCAGACAACCGCTGCTCAGGCCTCGGCCGTGGCCGCCTGGCCGCTCTGGTGTGTGTGCTCGCACTGAATTGTATGACCGCGCATCGCGCCCGCCACCGCGGCAGCTCAGGTGTGTGGAGGCCTTTTTATATTCTAACACTTTGCGTATTACGGCACGCCTTGGCAGTTAAGACGGTGCTCAGAAATTCTCGATGGACCTAGAAAATCAGAGAGGGTCGTGTTATTTAGCTTTTAAAAATTTGGATTTCCTCTTCCCTTGCTGTATTTTCTACTTATTTCATAACTGGTGACCAGAACCACATCACGGAAAAGCTTTTTTGACCAGAGTTATAGTTTAAGATTGAAGATCGGTTTTATTTGGCGAATAATTTGAAGGTCCTCGGATGAAAAAGTAAAAGAGAAATGCTAAATCACTCTGGTTAGGCCACTCCGCGAGCATTTGTGACCCTGGTCATAACAGTTTAACCAAAAAATTAATAATATACAAATAAAAGTAGCACACTTATTAAATGCTGCTACGAGCAAACATATAGTCCTTCAGAGATTTTGGGGGAATTAAGGTGGGAGACACTAGAGACCCGGAGGCTACACGCTAGGTTTAGTTTGCTTGAGAAATTCAGAACTGGCGTTTTTCAGAGTGACACAGATAATATTATCATGACGCCTCAATACATCTCTAGGTCCGACTAAAGCGATAAAATAAGAAAGGTACATTGCCGAACAGATTGGTAAAAGAACTCGTTCTCTCAACGCACAATAAACAACCACAATAAAAACTGATCTACACCCAACGGACTCCCATGACACTCTTTACCATTTCACCTCTCAAAATCTTATCCCTTACATTTACTCGGATAGTGAACCTACCACACGCCCATATGACGGCTTGGATATGTAGATATGCAGATAGGGAGGTGTCGCGCAGGCTCTTACTCATATCTGTAACAGGTCACAAAGGTGAAGGGCCCCTAATCGACAGAATAATGTAGGTAAGAGAGGGTGGAAAATCGGATTCGATACTATTCGATCGATACGATTTGAAAAACTGGGCCCTCATCCTAGCTCCAGCTTGCTTCGGCATTGACCAGCCATTTTGGTTCCGCATCCTCGCGTATAATTGCCCGCACCTAATGGTCAACACAGTCCTATTAGTACGAGAAAAAGGTCCGCGACGGGCAGTAAACAAGATTGGCCGCGGTCATTATGAACCTTGTACACATATTTGTTATTTCAATCAACAAAGTGTAAAAAGTATCTTCATTGGACTTATAACGTTCACTTCTTCCTAAACAGTATATTGCAGTCAAATTATCAATTAATACCACGAATTCCTTCAGTGTAGCAACGCATGTCCTTCCCGTATAATAAAAATTTCTGGAAACCACTAAGAGCCTTCCATACGGATGTTCTACCCAGCTATATGAATATGAGTTATAGTATAGAATTGCGGTTGTAGAGCAATCGACAGCACTATAACCGTCAGGCGTTTATTCGTTTTTGAATGGCCTGAATTGTTTACAAAGCATGCCACAAATCATTTTTAAAGAAGGCTTTGACATTCTAAGAGTATTTTATTTCTATGGAACTCCGCCACCTATATATCCATACCACTCGTACAGGAACCTAGTGTCAGTAATTTATCAACCTGATTGAAAAAAACAAACAAACTGTTTCAGGCGTTACTTCGTAGAAGTTTTGGATATTCATGATGAAAAGATGCAACTTGGATAATTCCACACTAATGAGGTAATAAAATTATTTAAGTTGTTTCCATTAACGTATACCATTTAATTTGGAGATTTTTACTGATTAGCAATGCAAATATTTATTACAATGCGCCTTAGGCAAACAAGGATAACGTTGCAGAATGCGGTTGCACCTGTAAGAAAGAGCGATTGCAAAACAAATTTTCAAGAAAGCAGTCACAAAATAGAATTAAGCATTTGTTGATTGAGGATATATAATAAATCATAGAAACATGATGTTATAAATGACCAAATAGCTGTGAATGGTATAGTTGCGCTTTATTAATAACGGGGGAAAACCAATATAAATTACTTAAAATAACATGAATTCCAACTTGTTTAAAAGATCATTATAACCAATTTACTTTGTGATCCTCTCACTTCAATACGCCAGTTGATAGCAAATACTAATGTTCCAATTGTTAGGTTGTCCATGTGAGTGGCTTCAATCACTAAACCAAAAAATGTAAAGATTGCCGAAGCAGAAGGAGAGATGAAAAATTTTGCCACACCTATGAGACGAATGACGCAAAAATATTTACTAGGTTACTAATGGGCTTGCGTTTAAATTAAAATCAAATTAAATTTAAATTAAAAGATATGATAACTACAGAAGAGACAGCAATTTACTCAAAGCGATTTCAAAATCTTGGATGGCCAACTTTTCAACCTCCTTGAGCTTCGGTAAAATTAAACTGGTTCACATTTCTGATCTAATCAACAGAGTAAACATCAAATGTCCATTAGCTTTGCAAAACCACAAACTATACATGAAGTTCCAAAATATGTGGAGAAAATACATTATTATGTTGTAGTTGAAGGATGAGGCAATGGCCCTTGCGGTGGATAAATATGAGGGAGAGGTAAGAAGAAATACTACGTGAATGAGAATACGTGTATTTTTGTGAAAATACAATTTGTTGGATGCAGTTGCAAGTTAAAAGAGTTTGTGGCTCATCTGGGTTCTATATTTCACTGCGACCACCAAAAGCAACTCGGATAACAGGACATTGAAGAAGGCTGGTCCAATATCCTCCTCGTATTCAGAATCCCTCTGCTCAACTCATGCCAGTTCCCATTCAAACAAAATAAACTCATAATGATGAATACTAGGTTATTCAAATGAGTCAAAGTACTGTTTCTAATATGAGTATTATAACTTGTGATCTCAAATGGTTTTAATCTCATGGATGAGCGACTAATGAACAATGCCCAGGCTAACTGATATACACGTTCATCAGTTGGAGAAATTGAAAATAAGCACTTATTTCACTGCCTCACTAAAACTTTTTCACGACCACCACACGAATTGATGGTGAGCATTAAAATACTAATTAAAATTATAAGAAATATAATTGAAATTCAAAACTTTTTTGTTTCAGAGCGAAAGACAGAGCAATCATGACGCCACAACACATCTCTTGGTCTGACAAGCCGATAAAATAAGAAAAATTCATTGCCGATGAAATATGTACAAAAACTCGATCTTTTTTCTCACAATAAGCAACCATTATTAAAACTGAGCTTCACTCAATACACTCTCATAATATACGGCACCAATTAACCTACCAAAACCTTATTCTTTACATCTTTACACGGCTAGTGTCCCAACACCCCCTGCTACACGCCCTTGTGGCGGCCCGCAGGGTAGTATGTAGATGTTGAAGCAGTAATCTCAATGTTAACATGTATCTCAAACATATAGAGTGACTATGAAAAGGCAGCACGCTTTGTCATGATAAGTAACTTAAAATTATTCAAGTAAAAAATATTGGGCTGTCTTAGGCATTCGTTTGCTTAATGGAAGCAAAAGGATGAGACTTCCTCTTAACTTCACCTATGTAGACGGAAAGAGTTTGCATCTGGCCACATTAATACAGATTCAGCTTACACAACAGTGGACGTGGTATTTGTATTTTGTTGGTGCGGTGACAGTCTTGACAACGTATCCATAATGCAAAAATTTTACAAATGTAATCGGAAGATAAAGTACAAAATCAAAATATTTTACCCATTGCAAGGGGAGATCTAACATTTATATGTGATTTATATTGATAAATATTTACTAATCTTAAATTCCCCAGTGTAATCTGACTTCTCAAAGACTTATTACAATTAGTGAAGCAAGCTAGCAATGTTTTCGGGGAGTAAGAGACCGCGGTACATGGTAATCGTGCAGAAGAGAGACGGTTTTAGTCAAGACAAAACATTAAATCTTACTCAGATCAAACTTTGCCAACCACATCCATAGGGAGAGGAATGTTATTTATTCTTCTCACTCTAATAATCAAAGAGAGTCTTCCTAATTTCCTTCACACAAAAATCCTTCCTTCCTGCACATTTCAACAATCTTTGTTTGCTACCTCACTAGAACATATTTGTACTCAACTTCCAAAGGCAAAGGATGTTTTTCCTTTTCCGTGTAAATATGAAAAATCCAGCTCTAATTTAAAACTGCCACAATTCGAAGAGTGAAATATGGTATAGTTCTCTGCGTACGCTGCAATAACCATTAGCCATGAGACCAAATTCTTTCTTTTTCCAACTCACAGTGTTTTAACGCCAGGAAGAAAAATGCACGCATTAAATATAAGGATTTAATATACAATTTCACATATTTTTACTAGTTCATAAACATTGTCATAGCTTAAAGACAAGATATTTGTGGTGTTTCTAACTATCCAACGCAATTCATCATACAAGAGGAGGAGCTTTGCATATAAACTGCAATAGAGTCCTGCTCCGGAACGATATCACTAAACTCCTTACCACTTTTGAACATGTTATTCCTCACGCAAGACAAATTGTGGCGTTTAAAATACTACACTCGATAAAAACAAAGCAGTTTCTCATGCTGTTGGTAAAAGTATCATCTTATTATAAATAATTCTTCAGATTGTGAATTAGCAGTTTGTTTGTACAACTTCCTTCAAGTCTTCCGTAGGTAAGTTCCTGACAGTCAAAGAATCGACTGCTGCAGCAATCGTTGCTGGAGCGGGAACTCTTAAAGTAGTCAGGATATAACTGGCCTCTGAAATTGGAAACATAAGATTAGTAATGCATTTGTAATTGAAAAAGGCAGTCCACCAATACTGCCCTTAATAATGACTGTATTATATATATATATATATATATATATATATATATATATATATATATATATATATATATATATATATATATATATATATATAACTTCGTCACAGGGTGACACTAAACATAAAACATAAAAAAGCAAACTCACGAGTTTAAATTTTCGGTGGGTCGCCCGCACCTTCGTCAGTGATAGAATCTATCTTTCTATCTATCACTGACGAAGGTGCGGGCGACCCACCGAAAATTTAAACTCGTGAGTTTGCTTTTTTATGTTTTATGTTTAGTGTCACCCTGTGACGAAGTTTTATATTGTTTGCCACGTTCGTGGAATCTTCGCAAGAACATTATATATATATATATATATATATATATATATATATATATATATATATATATAAGCTTAACTCTGCCCTCAATTTAACAGCATTCTTTAGTGCCTCAGTTTCAATAATTGAGCATATTTAAGGTAATTATTTCTCAGCAAGTTAATGGAAATTTTGCCGGCTGAAAAGAAATTAGTAAACTCCATATATATCTGTTGTACATAAATAATTCGATGAAATAGAAAGTTAGAATATCAATTGGTAAAAATATTAATTTTTTTATATATTTAAAAACATTTTAGTTTTACGATAGATAAATCTATGCTCACGTTAGCTATGTAAAGTCAAGAGCTTAATGAGCAAATCAATGAAAAAGTGGTATTGGCCCATTGAAATACGAAAGAGACTTTTTGACGAAATGAGAGGCACAGTAATGAGGAAAGTGGAAAGCAACTTTGACAAACAACGAGGGATTTTCTCATTCAGAAATCAGGTATTAAAAAATCAATCACATAATGAAGATAAGTAATTTTTAGAGGGTCACTTAATGAGAAATTGGAGATTTGAAAATTATTTCCAACATATGTTAGGTTAAGGACAAGGAAGCTACGCAAGACAGCCTTTGATGTATAAATGATTCAAACTCATCAATGATTGAATTCACCCAAGGAAGGGTTATTCATAGTACATATTATGAAAGAAATCTCCTCGTCATTTGTCGCAGCATTTGTACAAGTGGGATAGAATTATTGTAAAATTATTCCTGCCTGACCCTGGTAGTCTTTGCTATGTGTAAGCTATCCTATTCTGAAGGAATGTTTTTATAGAGAAGAACAAAGGCTTATTGAAAAAAAAAAGACGTAACTCTGGTGAGTCTCGTGAATGGGCTTTTGAAGGGGGCAGCATTTTCACACGCTACAAATATTTCCATCGGTAACTAAGAAGCGTGGAGTCTACCTATAAACAATGACAGTGGGTATTCTTCGATTGCGTGCCTCTTCAAAGCTGCGATATCAGAACTTCAGCTTCTTTAAGCCGAAGAACCTAGCAAACATTCTGGGCGGATCTGGTATTCCCAAATTTGTGCATCATTATATTGTAAAAAGAATGAAGGTATTTGAATTTGAAAACCGTTGTACATTCTTTACAAGAAGATAGTAAAGAATGTAAAAAAAACTTGAAACAGCAAAAAATAACATGAAAATACCTTGAAAAAGAGAAGGTTCTTGTACGTGTTGGACTAAGTACAATGTTTAACTAAAAAACCAAACCAACCTCTGATCACAAAAGTGAGAGATCTCTTTTAATATTTTTCCGAAGTAATCACAATTTCCTGAAATACAAAATCAACATCCCTCATACGGTTCTCCTAGTTTCTGGTTTGCCAGGCTAAGTTTTGTTCATAAATGGCTAATCACGCAATATTCAGGCCGATATGAGATATATATCACAGTGGCATCATTTGGCTTGATTTTCTTGACGAGTGAGTGAGGAAATTTCCTAAATATTTTATTTCCATCTTGTTTTTTATGACTTAAAATCGTTCACCGATTTCCCAAGTTTTTCCCTTTAAATAAGAAAAATATTTGCAATTAAATTTTTACCACAGCTTGAAAAGTATTTCCTCTTTAATTCATTTGTTTTGCTAACTCCAAAAACCACCGATCAAGTACGCCGAAATTTAAATGTTTCTATCTTTTTGCGAGTGAAGAAAATGGTGCAATATTCAAAGCGCAGCTGAGAGGTTATCGTAACTGTATGCGAAAAAGGATAATAAATGGAGTAGGAATTTGGGTTTTCAAAGTGATTCAATGTGGCCAGGTTGAGAAAGTATGTTAAGGCAACTCATAGCACGAAAAAGGTCAGAGTGGTGAATAATAAATAAGACTCGACTTAATCAAATCAGCAGTGATATGAGGATGTGTGCCTATAATACAGTCATTAAAAAGAATTACCACATCATATGTAGCAGTGTGCAATGGTCATTTTATACGCATTGGAAATACATTCATAAAGTTGATATATGAGTTTTATCAATGAACATCTCCAATTTCGTCCATATCAATCAGAGCTTCCTTTGAAAATAACTGTTACTGATTACTATATTGTGCCCAAAAAGGCCATTTAAATTGAAATAAAAATGCAACATATTATGCTTTTTTTATGTGATATTTGAGTCAAAAATTCTACTGCTTCCTCACACATGTTAATCGAGAAATTTTGTAAAAATCAAACGATAAAAGGAATTCCTACAATTAACAGACGTATGGCAGCAAAGTGCTAAGTTTTTAATTAATTTAGCAAATAATCATATAGCATGTGCCTATTTAAAACCAAGCACACAATCATAAAGGAATCTAGGAAGTAAGAAATGAATTTAATTTATCAAGGTAAGGTACAATCTCTTCACTGATCTAGATATCCGGTCGAGCAATGGACGCTTACGGGTGAAAGGGACAGGATATTCGAATTAAATGGCAATTAGGCATATGTAATACTATTCGTTGGCAAGAAGTGATAATTCATTACGGCAAGGAGATGACATTCAATGAAATAAGATTTAAAAGAAGTCAATAATCTACAATAGTGGACGCATAAATCTATGTATACAGCTAAATACTACCCAGTTAACCGCCTCAGAGGCGTATGGCGGGGGGTATTCGGGGTACAAGATATGCAGGAGGATGGAATACGTGCAAGGAAGAGGATAAGCTGGATGAAAATTTTTTCATCTTTCTTTTCTTCTCTTCTTGCGGTCTATTACGTCAACATTTTAAGTCGAAGACAAATGCTAAGACATTGGACCCATGGAATAATTTTTATCATTAATATCCTTACTTAGCGTTCATCTCTTTACCGCTTATCAAGCTCGTAAATAAAAAAATTGGAGCTGTTTCTTTTTTAGCATTTCTATGAGTATGCATTCAAGGGTCTTTTACGCCATTGGAGATATTTATTTCAATTTATGCAGGGAATCACACTGTCACAGTGCTTCAAATAAACATATGAAATGCGAAACACGAGAAGAAAGAGCATATGGTCATGTTCTTAATGATAATAAAATTATGATGTATAAGATTACTTATTAATTGTTGTAGTTTAATTGATCGGTCTTTATAATCCCGCGTAAGAATAGGTTAATTGAAATATGTGAAGACCAAATTATTTACTTGACCAAAGCAGAAGAAAAGTTTATTGATTTCATAATAATTACTGTGGCAACTATAAATTCATTATAACCATTGCATAAATAAGATAAATGATACACAAATTTATCGTACTGTCTAATTTATTTTCAACTCGTATTACACGTGTTTTGACTGACAATCAGTCATCATCAGGTGTATTAGATGACTTGTATTCAGTTGAAGACGTGAAGTACGAGTTGAAACAGTGAGATAACCTTTGTGTTTTATTTTAAAATGCTGTTCTTCAACATTTCGCCTAAGAAAGTGAAATTTATAAATTAAATAATTTGAGTATAAGAAAGACTTAGTTATAGTTTATCAAGCTTCTTAATATTATTTCACTGAGTGAGCATCTCAATATTGCCAAAAACGTAAAAATATAGAGGCAAAATATAAAAGTTCTTACCAATTTTTAATCCCAATCCGAACTCCTTGCAAGAATAGAGAGTCAGGAAAGTTGGAACAGTGACAACGTTATTGGGCATCATTGCATTGACCGCTCCATCCATCGCGATAACTGTGATGGTCATCGGCTTTGTCCGAAGAACTGAAAAAATACAAGAGAAATTTAAAATTTTTACTGCCGGTATTATAACGTTCATTAGAAAAATGGGTATAATTGTATATGTAACGTAGAAAAAACCTTTTAAAATCTTAAATTAGGAACAAATGCGATATCACTGATAGAAAATAATAAATGATTTAAGTGTTGTTAAGAAATCAAAAAATTATTTTAAAAGCACAAATGTATGCGTTGCTACGAACTTAAAACAGCCTTCAAGTATGCCGTTCGATAGAAAGGGAAGTTCTAAGACAAGTTTTTACATGCATTTGCTATGCCGCAATGATTTTTTGGAAACTTATCTGTGAATATCGAGAAAAAAAGACATTCAGCGAGAAGCTAAAGAGGTAACGCGGCAGCCAATGGCGATGTAATAAAGTGTGGTTGTTAGCTGTTAGCTATCTTTCCACCGTAAGATTTTCTTTATGTATCTATTTTTAAACGAAATGTTGCATTTTCTTAACACACTCTCAGACATTCTGTTTTGTCGCACATTGTAATTCATATTTGATATTCATGATTAAAATTGCTATCAGGATCCAGCAGTTTTAAATGAAAATTTTTTATTGAATACTTTACGTAGAATAATGAACATAAGTACCCAAATAAAATTAATAATAATTTTAAAAAATTGGAAAAAACTAATGCGGCGTTCACATTCTTCACACCATTTTCACAGAATCCTCATTTTAAAAATTATGTCGCCAGTTATCAATACCCGTCCTGATGGACAATTTTAACGCAAATGTTTACGTCACCTCCTTGTTCTCAAAGTTCATCGCGAGCTAAGACATATGAAGAAAATATCTGGAACTTTATGACACAAAAATACAAGGCAATATTTATTTATTTATTTATTTATTTATCTTCACTATCCCGAATACAGCTCAATGTGCCAATTTACGCCGGGTGGATAACAGTGACAACGGACGAGACACAAACACCCATGTCCTGGGCAGATAATATTCTACTCAGGCGGGACTCGAACCCGCGACCCTCAGGGTAGCAGGCGAGGAATTACCCCGCCGCCACCGGGGCCGACAAATATGCGTTGAATCCTTTAAACTGCTCACCTCGGCATATTTATACAAATCATATATTTAGATGTTAATAGCAAAGGTGTCAATAGTGGGAGTTCAACAAATTTGCCATCATTAACTTTGAAAAATTCTAAGGGGAAATTATTTCAAAAGGAATAAATTTAGAAAATATATTGCCAAATTGGTCTATTACATGTTACTATTTGCAAAAAAATATACTGTTATTTAATCAGTGGTGACATCAATGAGGAACTTCCTGGTGGTATTTAGATACAAAACATACTGCACTCAAATCTGCAGATAAAATAACAAAAGAAAAATAATGAAACAAAAGCCAGAGTCCTAGACTATAAAAAAAATTAATTTTAAATTTACTTTAAATTAAGTTAACTTGTACATAAGATTGGTGTGTTTTCTGTGATAAAATTCTTAATTAACCTAGCGTGAAACGGGGAAGGTAAATTGGTATGCAAATGAAAATCCAAACCGCACATCAGAAATTCATTCTATCCGCCATATATTTTGGTTGCATTCTTACGTTTTGGAATCCGCTGAGAATATGTGATTTCAGTTATTTCAAGGTAACTAAAATTCTTGTGGGTCAGCAAAAATGAGGTTTGATAACTTTTGCAAGGGTTAACAATCTCGTCCATTATCACTGGAGATATTTTTCTTTAATGATAACCTTAGAGCAATTGTGAGCCATAGATCAAGCGTTAGCCA
Source organism: Ceriagrion tenellum (assembly GCA_963169105.1). NCBI lineage: Eukaryota > Metazoa > Arthropoda > Insecta > Odonata > Coenagrionidae > Ceriagrion > Ceriagrion tenellum. The sequence goes on along the minus strand of OY720633.1, from coordinate 28,183,332 downwards.
AGAATTCAATGTATTAGAATTAATATTTGTGATTTGAAACTTGTTTTAGGCTGACTGTCAAATATTTATATGCTCCCCATATTAACCTTTCTCCTTCGGGAAAGATTTATCACGAAACATTTGCCTTCATTTCACTTAATTCCTTTACTTTACACATTTTATCCCAATCGGTCTACAATAGGTCATGAATCATCAATTGATGAGAAAAAAATCTTAAATCGATGGAAAATTAATTATTTACTATTAAAATGTGAAACAAGTAACAATTGTATAACGTAACAGTCCCTTTCAATGAACTTTCAGACGCAATTCTTGTTTTTCCACCTAACGCAATGCTCTGGTTCGTGGTGTTACAATTGTTCAGATATTATTTCCTTACTCGTTAGATGTATTGTGTAGCGAAAGCCTTCATATACAAAGAAACATAGTATTTTCTTTAAGTTATATCTTTTTATAACGAAAATTTCTTCCCAAAAATCTAGTTCCTAAATGCGTTCGGTGACTATAGGCTTAAGTCTCACTGAGCAAAATACAAATTAACACTAGAACGCCCAGGCGGGTCATTTTGACCCAAACGTGATTTGAATTCATTTTTTTATTTCATTTTCAATGAGAGCAGAATTTCCTCCCCTGACTTTTATTTATTTTAACATGCCCTTATGTCCAAAAATGTTCACCTTGCTGGAGTAATCCGTCCATTAGTTATTTTAGAATTTACCTAGAATGCCCATACGGGTCATTTTGACGCACATATGTATTTTCACTTTGTATCATCATTAAAACTTCTTTTTTATTAGTGTTTACTAGTTATTCTGCTTCACATGTTGTCCGTCCCACTTTGTCCTATCTTCCTCATTCGGTTACCTTCCATGCCTGGATCATCTTTCAAAAATATTCTCATATTCCTTCCTTCCACTTCTTATCCCCAACTTCTCATTTTTCGTCCGGTCGATTCATGGCATATTTAGTTATTAATTTGTTGGCAGTGCACTGTGTACCTTATCACTATTTTAGAGTGCAGAGAATACAATATTGCTCCATACTGACGTTTGGACTATGCTCACTTTGTTGCCACCAGCTCTACTTTTTCTCTCCAAATGACAAGTGGGTAATACAAATTCAGTCTTCCTCTCCACAGTGAAGTTTGTAGCTAAAATTTTGAGTTTTATGGTGATAGTGGTTTTGGAGTTCTCTGTATTCAAGCATGTCTCTGAGTCGCTCATTACGAATTGTTGAAATTCGTGTGGAGCAGCAAATGATTCAGGGGGATGAGTCGGATGGTGGAGAGTTTTTATTTCACAGCTCCAATGATGAGCAGAAATTTGAAACTTGCAAAGAATCAACCGATTACAGAAAATGACGATGAATTCAGTCAAGAAACAAGAAAGAGTGTACCTACAGATGAGCTAAATATTTGGCAAAAAACGTTATATTATTATGATTAGCACATTCATATTTTTCACAACTTTCTTGTAATAGGTATGCTTAATTTCGGTAGGACGAAAACTTTGTCATAAAACAGTCCTACATCTTGTATGTAGAGGAGGGGGACGACAAGGTCAAGGATAACTGTATAGATATTCAACAAATTTCAGACTGTGTAGTATGCGTCTCATGCTGCCAATTCTTTGCCAATGCAGAAATATGAACACAGACAACTTCTTAGCATCTCTCAAATTTGGCTCAATTTCTCGAGGAAAAATCCACTATTTTAGTTGAAACTGTGAATCGCTCTCGAAGAGAAGTACCGATCTCTCAAAAAAATGCATGAAAAACTATTCCATAAGAGTACTGAAATCTTACCATGTTACATTAACGATTTAGCAAAGAAATTGTGGGGAATATGTCCTAGTAATGAGTTCTCTTCACTCCAGTGTTAGTGTAACTAATTCTGAGAAAATATTCCTCACCCTGTGTCACAGTATAATGCAACGAATATGGGGTGGACATAGTGGAAAAAATTGCAACGCAGTACATAGTCAAAGCGTTATCAATAAGATGGCCCACGCAGTACATAGTCAAAGCGTTATCAATAAGATTTCATAAGATTCATAGTTTCCATAACATTCTAGACCTGGCAGCAATCAATTCCGTTGTGATATACAAGGCCTTCACTGGGAGGAAAATTTCACGAATAAATTTAATCCAACATCTTGCAGAGAAACTATGCAATGGTTACACGAATAAAAGATGGGGTCTGGAACAACCTTTTGACATTATAAATGCAAATAGGCTGAGGTGTCAAACTACATAGAATTATATAGGAAATAAAAGGCCAATTCTGCAACACTGAGGCTAGTGCAATAAAAAAATTGTATACACATGTGCCAAATGCATCAACAAAAAACAGTAAAATTATTATTATTATTATTATTATAAACAATGCAATGTATTTTTATTCCGAATGCATCAGATTTACACATGTGCATCACTGCAATAATAAGAATCCCAAAGTTAGTTACTATCTTTTTTCGGGCAAATTCCTACTTCGACCTAAAATTATTTTTTGAACTTATTTATTGCAACCAAACTTTGAAAAATAATAGATATGTATTAAATAATGTGAAAAGTCTTCGTAGTATATTGAGCTATGACACAATAAGCAAGAAAAATTAAATAAAATTGAAAAAACGATAAATTGATACAAATGTCGTAAGTTTATATATCAATAAATCATCGATATTGTCAAAGTTATGAAAGTTATAAAGTAAAATAATCGATGAATGTGAAGAGAAAGAGTGACAGTTTGTAGTAAAAACTGTAAAAATGTAAACTAATAAGTGTAAAGTGAGGAATAATTTCATTAATTACAGTGGGTCAAAATGACCCGCTTTGGGCATTGAATGATGTTGAAAAGTCCGGGCGTCCTAGTGTTAATATAATTTCCTTTAATAATATTGCATCGTTTAAAAGAATTGCAACTCCTTTGCACATTAGACATCCAGACCGGTATTTACCAAAGGGATATATTAAAGGGATTTGATCAACAGTGATGAAATTTCACAAGGGTACCAAACAATCAGGTTTCATTATGTGTATTAAAATGTTGGAATTGATAATTACTTCCATTTGAGCTCACATTTAAGGGATGGGAAGTTTACTTACATGGAAACCTTCCGTTTCTAAAGGTGAGTTGAAAAGCGCCAACGTTATTTCCCGCGACAAACACTGCGTTTCCATTAAGATTGACTCGGATGTTTGAACTGCAAAGAAAGAAAGAGAAAGCCATTAACTTTACACCAACATAATTGGGGTTATCAAGTTTGCAACACTCTAGAATTGAGAGTATCACTAATTGGAATACAGTCAAATACCTGTTTCCTCTCGCACGAATCTAGACTGCACATAATATTCACGAACTAGCACAAATAAGTTTGAATAAGATGTTTGCAGTTTCCTCAGCCAATATATTCATTCTGAGTAAGAAAATAGGTAGATATTCAGACGCCCCCGACCCACACTCTTAATATGCAACAGAATGATACGCATCTTAAATAAGATTTTATTTCTGAGATTAGATAGAATTTACATTAAAATTGTTTGGAATATTCATTTTAATATATCGCAAGCAAGAAATCAAGGAAATTGACAGTAGTAAAGATAGGTTTAAAATGTCATTTTTTTCCACAAACTTTCAGTCACCACAATAGTTGTGATATATCAGTTCTGAGAAACATTAACCCTCACTGAGTATACTAGATTTTGCACTTGTGCTGAATATCTAATCATCATTATTAGCAACTTACCCCGCATGAAATATCCGGCAAGTTATAGCCTCTGCATGATTTAGTATCTTGTATAACTATTCATTATTAGCAACTTACTATTGAATATCCAAAATATATATTAAATAGTATACTGCATGATAGTATGTTCGTTTACATAGCACAATCCTAGTTTATGGTCTGACCGCGTATTTACATCCAGGTATCCAGGAGAGCGTTCGCGGTTCTGATTTCAGCTGAGATGAGAGTTGCCTGCCTGGTTTGGAATCGAACCGAGCCACATACTTTGGTGGTGGCTTCCACGGTATTTCTTAGATGTAGATGTGGACTCCTCTTTCACCAGCAGCATCCACATTTCTCTAAATTTCTGTATGGGACGATGGATTCCAATGTCTCATCCAATTTTCCGCCCGGTCCTCAAAGTTGTCGTCCTAATCCACTCCAAAAGGGACAGTAATTCCCATTGCACGTTTCACCCACCAACAGTATTCAAAAACAAGCCCTTTTTCTAAGGAAGTTGTTCATCCATAGCACTTATCTTCCCCTTTCGGGAGCTATCTCACTCTTAGCGTCAGTCATCTCTTTAATCCACTCTCCTCAGCCAACAGTCTTTTCTTCATAAAAGTTTTGTTTTAATATTGTAATTATGTATCCAGAAATATACATTTATTTTATTTTCGGCAACTTTTGCATTAATCAATAACCTACTTCCGAACTCAATACGACTGGAAAGCTATCATTTGACACAGATTTAATATTTCCGCAACTTCTATAGGTATCGCTTTTGAGTATCCCGGAACTAGACCCGGAAATATTTACGGGTTCACTCGCAATACACAAATGAACAAAATTCCACATAGGAAAAATAATAGGAAAGAATAGGAAAGGTGTATTATTTTTTTCTCTGTGAAATTTTTCATATTCCATTGCTACTTTGGGACAAATTCAATTGCTATTTCAATGATCATAAAATAGATATTTCAATTTTTCATTTTTTATTAGAAACACTTATTGAAAGCAGCTCAAGTAGCAAATTTATTATGTTTCCACAAGTAAGAACGATACTCACAGTTTCGATCTCGCAGTATAACGGACGGCGAATGCAGTATTGAACGTCACACTTGCAGACACGCATTCCAAGCCATGCTCGTTAATGCTCGGCGTCCTTTGCTGCTCAAACCATAATCTAGTCAGCTGAAAAAAATAATCATGATAAGACAACAATACACTTTACGTTTCCCTGATTAAGCTGACCCTCTAAAATTATCCCATACAATTCATGATCGCGATGAAGGCAACAACTCTGACAGTAGGTACATAAATTTGAGGAACATATAGAGAACGAAACAGCAAGATTCACTGTAATTTTTCATGGTTTTCTAATGTTTGCTAACTACTATGGTGTGCAAATAGCTGCCATAGTTGGATTTATCAAGGTATTACTAAATTATTGGTGACAAGTTCGATGATGAAATATATTTTTCAATTTGCATCAAACGAGATAAATTGCAAAGAACTAAATGATGCTACCGCATGCTCGCCTTTAATCCTGTATTAGCACATCTGTGCTGATCTAGTTAAAAAAAGTAAATTATGCCTTTTTAGTTTGGAGTGGTATCATCATAATAGTTGGAGTACTAGTCCTCTATCAGACTCCTCTCCAGGTGGTATATGGGATAATACTTCCCAGAAATGGATGATGTTGAGGAAATTCAATAATAAGGGAAAATCAGAGCTAGCATTGAGCAACAGAAGATGGCTGTCTCAAAAATGAACATACACAGAGTTTTTAAACCAAAATGGCTGTGTATCAGATAGCAATTCGCAATGGAGTAACCGTTGTACTTGGCGATTGTACAGCGACTAGGAGTTCCGCGGAATGACCACATCGTTAGTACATTTCCTGGTAGAAAAATCTTGGCTGTGAATAAAAATTATGCGACTCTCATTCCTCGGCTGTTCTAAAATGATCAGAGGGAGTTGAGAATCCCCAGTCAGCCTTGAAAATCGTAACTTGTTATGTAAGAAGTCTGTTTGAAGCAGGAAAACTAGGCAATGTATATTCTGAAATTGAGAGTAAAAATTGATGAATTGGGAATATATGACGTACAATGGCCAGCATCAGTCCAATGTAATACAGAACATAGGGTAATATATTACTCATGAGACAATGACCCAAAGCATATATATGGAGTAACCGATTTCGAAAAATATCAATAGAGCAATAATAAATACTCTCTTCTGAGAGAATCATGATGATACCACTCCAAACTCTCAGAACCTCGACATTTGGAGAGGAATTTTCTCTGGAATAAAATGAAGCTCATCTTAAGTGGATATGTTTTTTTTTTATTTTATCATTTGTCTCTCGTAGTATTCACTCTTTCCAGCTATTATAAGCCAACTGAGTGACTCCAAGACGTTCTACATTTGAAAACCAATAATTTTTATTTTTTACAAAGAAAAAAATAGCTAATATTTTTTTATTCATTTCAACAATGAATGATACCGGAATGTAAGCAATGAATCCGCAATAGTTAAATTAGAGCGTTGACTCTTAAATTCAGCTATGACATTAATAGCGTGTAGAGTTAAATGAAGAATTTAATGAGCGAGTTTTACGGGTAGTAGATAAGCTATCATTAAACATTATGAAGGCAATGAATGATAAACGTTTACACTAGCGAGAAAAATCGAGCAAGCTGCTCCCTGATAGCTACTCTCTCGGTGTAAACACCCAGGCGAGCTCTCTCTCGGGAAGTCGGGAGGGATTGCAGGTAGCGCTTCCTGCTGTGAGAGCGATGCCAGTGTATACAGCCCCATAAAGACTCGAGGGAGTCGTTCGCTGCCCTCCATCGATGCTGGAAGTTTTTTGGCACTCGCTGGAGAGTTTTCACTGGGGAAACATGTCAGGCAGCTCGTTTGGACCAAAGAGGAGAGAGGGAAAATGTACCTTTTTAATATCATTGTACTTAGATGATACTTCTTCCTGTCTTGCCAATGTATTGTGTTGCACAGTCGTCTTACTGTAAACAGTATACTCCACTTCAACAATAAATCATGTTTATTTATCTGTAACAAACTCTTTATTTTCAACCTGAAGATGAAACAAAGTGACGAAACCTGGTTCGCGTCAATTTATTGATAAATGAAATTCAAGAAATATTTAGTCATTTTCCTAATATTATATGATTATTGCATTAACGCTCGCGTTGATGATACGCTCGTAGACTGCTTCGCTGTATGAATGCTGAAATGCATTTGTATGGAGCGATTCTGTTGTGTTGATTTTTATGTATTATTTTAGTGTGACTTTTTAAAGAGGAAAAAGTAACCTAAGGCTACAGTTTAAACCTCCTTTTTCCGTGAAACAAATAACAAAGTTTAATATTAGTCGAAGAACGGTGACTTACAGAATAAATTATTTTATGCTCGTTCTTTCCAAAATTCAAATGAGAAAAAGATCTAAAATCTATGTTCTAAAAATATGAACATAAAAAAGTAGTTACAAGGTGCATACGTGGAAGATAATAAAGTACTGCACAGCAGTTTAAACACAGTAATTAAAATTATTTGTGAGATTACAAGAAAAATTCTTTGGAATAGCGACTCGTCATCCCGTCCCTTCATCAACAGAATTAATAACATATCACCTCGCGTAAATAGGTTCAATTCTGAAGGCTCTATAGCCTTGCAAACCTTTTCACTCAATATCGTCAGCATAGAATTATTCCTGAACTAGTATGACCTCATGTGTTGTATTCTAATATTTAAGTAATCGGCCCTTAAAACTTCAGTTCATTAATCAGTTCCTACAAGGGCGGGAACAAAGGGTTGTCATAGATGGTATCATGTCAAACACAGCGTCACATCGGGTGTTCCTCAGGGCAGTGTCATTGGGATACTTTTATTTCTCTTATACATAAATGATATTAGCAACGTCGTTAAAAGAAAGCTAGACTCTTTGCAGACGATGCTGTTGTGTATCGGGATATTACCAATTCCGAAGGTAGCGAATCGTTAACAATCGTCCTACTTGCTCTTCATGCTTGGTGCGAAAAGTGGCAGATGGAAGTAAACATAAAAAAATTGCGTAGCAGTCAGCTTTTGGAAAAAGAAAAATAGACCATGTACGACTTACAGAATTAATAATACGGAAATAATGAACGTGGAGTCAGTTAAGTACTTAGGGGTCACAATCACTCACAACATATCTTGGGGAAAACATATTCGGGAAATATGCGGTCAAGCATACAGGAAGCTAGGCTTCATCAAGAGAATACTCGGAAAATGTGATGAGAAAAAGAAAGAACGTTGTTATTTTTCAATCGCTAGGCCTCATCTGGAATATGCTGCCAATGTATGGGATCCATATGAAGCGGGGTTGATATCGGAATTAGATCGCGTGAAGCGAAGAGGAGCAGGGTTTGTAAAACGACGCTACGATAAGTTTAGTATTGTGCCTGAATTGTTAGAAGAATTGGGATGGTAATCGCTATCACAGCGTAGATTAAATTATAGGCTTAACCTCTTAAATAAATTTCAGGAAAATAATTTCTAACAACGTAAAAAAACATACTATTAACCCCCTCGTACTACGGCAGATTAGATCGCGCCAATAAAATTAGAGAGATAGATTGTAGAACCGATAGGTATAAAATGTCATTTTTCCGCGTACCATTCGGGACCATAACAGCTGTGATCGTCGTCATGAATAGTGCGAATAGTGACAATACCTATACTAGATCTTTCTCTTCATATTCTCTACGTTCTTATTTATGCATGATGTAAATATCGATGTTCTTATTTATGCATGCTGTTTTGATCTGTAGTAGTAGTCTTTGCATCTCTTGCATTTCGGAACGATTGACGATAGAATGTTTTTTGGTAAGTAGATTTTTAATCGGCGCTTTTCATGTGTGATACGCTGGTTTCAATGTAGTTTCGGTGTCCATGCCTGGTGTGGAAGCACCCCCTGCCACACACCCTTTGGGTGGTTTGCAGGGTATGACGTAGATGTTGATGTAGATGAACGCAAGGAAATTTTGTGTATCTTCAACCTGTAGCTCTGACAGTAAGGAGTGATATGCTCCCAAACGAACATTCTCTGCACCCATTCCTTGACACATACTCTGCTCCTTTTTTTTTTCCTTAGCAAAATTACGGCAGTGGCTGCTGCAGTGATAATCGCCATTCTAGATTGCATTCTTGAAGCGAAACACACTTTTCAGGGAGCATGCTCTGAGAGCGACTCTGGTCATCAGAAGTCGAATGGGGAGCCAAGATCTGAAGCGAAACCACGTGTATAGACGTTTCTGTTCCTATAAGTTTTTATGACACTAATTTCCTTGAAATGCTAATTTTTGCGAAAGGTTGACTATTTTCTTCACCACTAAATCTTTTGTCACCACGCACACCCTAAACAAGAAGTCTCCATTCTTTTTGCAGCTTGGGCTCGTGGAGAGAAGATAAGCTGGGATCCCGTAGCTCGCAGCGGGCGGCTCAGTGGTGTAAACAGGCAAGCGAGAAGTCGAGGGAGCACCCCCAGAAATGGTCGCGCGGGGAGCTTCCGGAAGCTAATCGGGGGATTTATTGCGGTCAGTGTAAACACTTCTGCGAGAAGCTCGAGCAATAACTCCCTAGAGCCGCTCGCTAGTGTAAACGCACCTGAAGGTATGGTTGGAAATGTAAACGTACGAGATATATTTCACGCAGATGTCTGAGAGACCCCAGGAATAACGAAAGCTCAAGACAAATTCTGGCAAACAACAAGGAAAATGAGTTTGGGGATAAATACGCGAAAGACGAAAGCAGTAGTTTTTTAATTGAAGACTGGTATTTATAATGTTTGGTAAGAAAAATGATAAAATCGTTGAAAAAGTAGACGATATTGTGGACCGGGCCGAATGGTTGCAAAAGAGGGATAGATGAAACTATAAAATTACGCACGAATGCCGGAAGGAAAATCGAAAGTAATATAAGAATCACAATGAGTGATGTTTTTCTTCTTGGAAAGTTGTAATCATCGTGTATAAAATTGAACTTCTCCCAAAGTTATAATATGACATTGAAAACTGGATATTTTAGGGTAAGCCTAAGAGTAGGTTTAAAGCAGCGGGAATGGAGTACCTAATAAGTATTAGCGAAAAAGTTGAGTCGATGTGGTTGAGTATGAATGGTTCATGAAATAATGTGGAATTGATTCTCAAGTAATGGACAAATATGAAAGGAATGTCCTTCGTTGATTAGGCCACATAGAAGACGATGGATGAGAATTGCGAAGCGAAACGGGTGTTTTATGGCGGAATGAATAGCGTGAAAGTATTGAGTTCACCAAAAAAGTCATGGGTAATGTGGTGGCAGAGAATTAAAAGAGGATTATTAGGAATATTAATATAGGTGAACTCGTGTAAGACAATGAATTAATTTAATATGTGTAAGCATTGTAGAATGTGGAAAAAGATAAAATAAAAGCAACATTTATTCATTTATTGAAATCGAAATCTGTGTAATCATAAAAAATTACATGACATAAGCAATAAGATATAGAACTTCATCTGCTCATTAATTTTGCCACTACGACATTTAACATTTTGACCCTTTTATAGTTCTTTAATAATCACACCAGTCACCAAAAATATTTCGCTTTTTTAATCTATAGAATATACAGCCTATTACATGTATTTTCCATGAATATTTCAGAAACAAAGCATCTAGTTCATAAAAATAAATGCCATACATGCCATAAATATTAGGCCGTGTCATTTCATATCACTAAAAAAATTAATGATAACGAAGCAATGACCAATTGAGTGCTCATTTCATTCGATGAATATCTTAGAGATGAGCAACTGGAATGACAGGAAAGTATAATATATAATAAATATAGCAAAAAGATGTAAACTGTGACGAGGAAGAAAAATGTATGCCATTTCTACGACATATTTTCTCAATGACTCTCTATTTTGATTATTCCCAGCAAGAATATAAGGCTTAGGTATTAATTTATTCCTATGTATTAGTTACGTTTGTTTCATCCGTATCGGATAAAAGCCTTGTTCTTGAGTATATTTCATGTCTAAATGGCTAACATCTCTGTGATGGAGTCTGCGATGGCGACCGTTTAGTATCATTATCTCTTAATCCGTTATGAGCGCCCATTATTTACCTTGACGATTTCCACTATTATATTCCATTTTTGTATTCTTTTTAATTTGAGTGCCGCCAACAGCTGTTAGTACATTCAATGTCCAAAAATAAGCGAGTTTTGTACATTTCTATTTTATGGAGCTAAAGCTTACCATGATAGGCGCTTAGAGATGAGACACCACGCCACATCAGACCTAGAGATGTAATGAGGCGTCATGATAATGTTCTCTGTGTCGCTCTGAAACACACCAGTTTTGAATTTCTTAATCAAACTAAGCCTAACGTGAAACCTTCGAGTCTCTACGGGCTACCACCGTAATCCCTTTAAAAGCACTGATATTCAATTCTAACTCCTGGGAACACGAGTGAACGTTGATAAGGTCAGATGACACAACTTCTAAGTTCGCATCTTCTCTTATTTCACGGTAGATAACTGTATTGTATGTTTATTATCTTAATTTACTGCTAATTCGAGAACTTAGATCATTATCATAAATAATAAATAAAAGAGGGCCGGCCACACTGCCTTGCGGAACACTGGATGTAACTCCAAACATATCAGAGCTAAAACCGTCAATAACTGTTTTCGTAAAAAAAGTTGGTGGTTTCCGGTGATACTTTATAGAATTTACTGAATATTTTGAAAGAATAGAGTAACTTTGTTTTTCCACAATGAATTTAAAAACTTGCGACCATGGTTTCGACGATTAACGTCATCATCAGGTGAAGATACATCTTGGTGCAACAACTTATATCGGTACTAGATAGGGTGGGGAGGGGACCAAGGTGTGGGGGAGGAAGGTGGAGGGTGGATGGGAGTGGTTGAGTGGGGTTGAGTGGGGGGTTACCAAGAGGGTGGGCCAAGGGTCTATAACGTGGCGGGGTGAGAGGTAGGTAGAGCAAACGCCTCCCAAGCTGACTACCTGCAGTGGTGAAGAGTTGGCTAAGATTGAAGGGATAGGAATAAGGTGGAAACCGAGGGTGCGAAGGTAGAGGGGGATGGAAGTTAATGAAAGAGGGAAAGGTTAAGGAGGGGAGGGCGGGAAGTATACAACAGAACATTGATAATTTCACAATTGGCATTTACGGATTTCAAAATTTCCTCTTGCTCGAGAGCGTCAATTTCCTTTACATTCAAAATGCAATATTTCCAGGGAGAATACACTTTCGTGGCCCTTGTCCAACAGGTGTTTTGCGAAGTTGGAATTAGTATTACCATGTTTATAACAGGCAATATGTTCTTTTAGTCTCTCTTTGAACTTCCGACCAGTCTGTCCAATATAGGCTGCTGAGCATTCACACTTAAGCCTGGACACACCACTCCTTTCAAACTTCGGGATGATGTCCTTGGATTTGGAAAAAAACATTCCTTAGGTTAAAGTTGTTGTAAAGGGCTGTTCTAATATGATGTCTCGGAGGAACTTGGTGGCTAGGAGGGATAAATTTCCAAAGTAAAGGAATTTCCTCCATTTATATGGACTGTCACTTAGGGGGGCGGTGGCTTCGGAAGAAAGTTTAAAAAGTGGCCATCCAAACCAGTTTCGTGGAGTATTGCGCATTATTTCCTTCATTTTTGAGAATTGATCTAGGTAATTTTCTCTCGCCGCAAGTCCATATTTATTTTAATTTTTTAACGGATACGATGGAACAACATATTAAGCCATTGTGGTTCATCAAAGTAAAAAAGGGAGGAGAGGGCTTCAAAGAAGCACCAAAATAGTTAAATCAAAAACGAGCACTTATGCCATGCTTGGCAATACATGATAGTATTCAAACTTGCCGTTGAAATACGCCGTAAGTGGCACGAGAGAAAATTCGACTTAGGTTAAATCGAACCACAGACCTTTTGCTACCGGGCCAACAGCAAGACCGCTAAACTATGCGACTTCCTTGTTCAGGTGACTACGTTGGAGGATACGCTACAGCAAGATCTTAGATCGTAATATATATATATATATATATATATATATATATATATATATATATATATATATATATATATATATATATATATATATATATATATATATATATATATATATATATATATATATATATATATACACAATGGAAAACTTCGCCAAATGGCCACAAACACAATTAAAGAGGAAACTTACAGGGGTAAAAAGACGAAAGTAAAGAGAGTCTTACTTAGAGACGTTTCGTGTGTTATCCCTTCTTCAGTCACACAGAGAATGCCACTCTCTTTACTTTCGTCTTTTTACCCCCTGTAAGTTTCCTCTTTAATTGTGTATATATATATAAATATATATATATAAATATATATATATATATATATATATATACATACATAATACAATGTATATATATATATATACACACATATATATATGTATATATACATACATAAATGTTCATACAGAAAGGTAGAAAGAAAGTGGATAGGAACACATAAAATTTACAAAGACAATGGTGGTGTGAAGATGAAATGATGGCCGATTCCAAGCAGAAAAATTCGACTCTCTCTCTCTCTCTATATATATATATATATATATATATATATATATATATATATATATATATATATATATATATATATATATATATATATATATATATATATATATGATATATATAATATAATTATATATATAACTATATACAACTATATATAACTACGAAACATATATATACCTATAACTACGCTTAGGATCACTCGAGAGACGAATATATTAACGGTTTGCCACAGGAAGGCAATCGATAAACACAGGGAATGAAAAAAATTAACACACAGTTTCTTGAGCTTCTTGATGCACTTTCAGCGATCGCTGCCACTATTTACATTATTATTGTGACCGCCAAATTCATGTATTCATGTAGCACACAGCAATGAGACGGTTGCCTGCACATGAACTGGGATAAAGGAGGAAGAAAGGTTGACATATACTAAGCCTAGTTCAAGAGGAGCTTCTGATAAAGGACTGCAGTCAATGTAATGATAACGGAAGAATGATTTAATATTACCTTAATTCTCACCCGGCACGATTATGGCAGATGAGATTCAACTCACCAGAATTCGCGGGAGCACTAGCAGTCTAATCGTTCGCCAAGTCTGTAAATTATCCATTTCAGTATGGAAGCGGATTAATTAAAGGTTTGATAACTGTCCAATACAATTTTTCCCATCACATGGTAGTTGTAGTTAAAAAAAGTTAAGTGAATTTGTGAATGATGCAAGAGTAAAAAGAGAATAGCAATTGAAAATTTTAGCGATAATACTACGTACTGATTCTCGTTTTATTACGGAGAATCACGCCGAATCCTACTGCTTTCATCATTCAAACCGTTGTGATCGATGCGTCTCTTGCAAATATGGAGGCGTATCATTTGGAAACATATTCTATGACTTTAATTTAAATGATTTGAAAGAACGACTATACAATATGAACCAAATCGTATGAATCAATTCAACGAAATGAATCATATATCCCATATATATTGCAGAATAATTTCATTTCCATTAATTTCAATTTCGGTGGTTCAATAAGCCGAAACAACTTAGATGGATGTCGTGCTTTCGGATCATGCAAACAAAGAAAAGAACACGTTCAATTTTTCTTCGAATGATATTGCGAATGATTTTCCATTCGCCGAATTTTCCGCACCACACTGTGTATGAACGTCATTTGCATGCGAATTCAACGTGTAAAGTGGCCTAAACACATGACTTGCTCGCTGACTAGCCACTCATTCAATAGAAGTCGAATACGGCTGCGTAATCTGCTTCATTCTTTCCGAGTCGCCGGCCACTGCCGAAAACGAAACTTGTCTTCCGGAGGCCCGAAGTGGTAAGGTATTTACATCAGGAAAATTTGCGGTTCCTGTTAGCGTGAAGCTAAGCTCGCATAGAGTTCCCATATGTGAGGTCTTCGCCATGTTAAAAGAACGGGAACGAATCCTTTAATATATTTGAAATGTGGATTATTTGTGAATTTCATTGATCTCACGGATAAACTAAAAATGCGGTTTGATAGAGTAAAAGCGGAAATCTAAATTGCCATACTTTTATCAGTTGCGACTCAGAGAACACACTAAATAAAACGATACTTTCTTTAAGTTATATAAATGGCCGACTTGTAGCCCCAAAAAATCGCTATTTATCGTATATTTACTATCAGTTTTCCTTACCAAGAGCTCAGGTTCAAATGGGACTGAAACTAGTCATTAACATCCAAATCCCTACCGCAGTGCCGAGTGAAGAGTTTTTCAAATTCAGTGTTTCAACTGTAGTATGAGAAGTTAAAATGTTTTCCCCTACCCCCTCATATATAGATCGATCAGATTCTGATTTCGATGCTAGGTTCCTCTCAACCCCTCTTCAGGAATTTTTTTATTTGTCTATAATTTCACCTCTCACATGATCATTCCCTACTTCACGACGTAAACGACCTCTGTTTTTGGACCCTTCAACAAGTAGTAACCAAATAACTCAATTTTTCTACTGACTTACCTGTATATGGAATGGCAACGACATGTAATTATATCATTATATCTTTTGTCCGCAAGTATTTTGCATTAAACACGTAGCGGAATTTCTTCAACCTTTATCATCTTTTGCTGTGGCAATTCAGAATACTTCTATATCTTGCTCCATGATAACACATTTAAATAAACATATCAAAATAATACTAAGATTAAGGAAGAATATGGAAATGATGATGATCTACTGCTTGAAACTCTACCATTAAAATAGTCGGAAAGGTTTTCGGAAAGGGAACATTAAAATGGTGTATTAACTTTAGGTATTCAGATTTCTCAGAAGTCATATTTTTTCAGACTTTCCAATTTATACCTGATTGGCTTTCCGGATTGGATTGAATATTTGAGGAGGCAACTGACGACTAAGGTCACTTGCACCATAGGTGATAGGTAAGGGAGGAAGGATGGATAGAAACGCGGCGTCGGCATTATCCTTCTCTTAACGAAAGGCGCCAAGGTTACCACGGTTTAAACTCTCACCCGACAGACGGAGTAATGTAATTTAAGTGCCCTCCACAAGACACTCAAGTAGGCCTCGGGTTCCTTCTGAAAAACATCCACCTCTGCAAGGATTGGAACCCTGGCCGCCCGTGTGATAGGCGAGTACTCTAGCCACAACACCAACCCGACCCCCTTGGCTTTCCGTATGTATCTAGGTTATTACTCAATGAAAAATGCAGATCAAAAACAATTCACTCTTTAAACAAGAAAAAAAACCTAATTTTCATATGTTATTCACTAATAAATAATTTCCAAGGCCATTTTAGGTAACGTAATCAAATACAGTTATACATTATCAGGGTTTTGTCCTTCAATCGTAAATTCCAGCAAGTCATTAATATGACGGGTAAGTTAAAGGACAATGACTTTGTATTCGGTAGAAAACCTCGCTCGACAACCTTTCCCAGAAATTCAGAAATTTACCAGAAATTCCATCTCAAAGAGCGTAACCGGATGCACGAACGACAAGTGAGAAGAAAAAGTATCTCTTTGGATGTTATTCCTCCATTCACCACTTTCGTGTTGCCCATCTTTAGGGTAATCACCTCTCCCAGCGTTTAAGCTCAACTCCTCCCTCTCGGCAACGCCCTAATTTAGTCTCCTGTACCCGAAATGAATGTATTTTCATTAACTTTGCATTTATTTTTTTGCATTTGCATTTATGCAATATATTTGCATTAACCCATGAATTCCAGGTTGAAATTTATTAACGGTAATTTGAATGCAAAGACTTTTTATTTTGTATAAAAGAAAGACTGGAAAATAAGAGTATAATAGCTGCTCGCTGCTCATACAGGCTCATTTGGTTACCAAAGGAGTAGATTTTTCGGCTTCGGAGAGGAAAAATACATCAATCTGAGAGGTAAATGAACTACACAGCTCTCACTTAAAATGATTTCGTGAATTTCTCTTTGTCTCTCTTCTTTGGTTGTTGTTCTCAGTTGATCTCAAGACGCTACTATAAAGATTCTTTTACACAAAATGTTTTGGTGCAATCGAGCTTAAAAGACACTAAACACTATTTTAATAAATTTTCTCATGGTCAAAGACATTCTGAGAATAGTTAGCTTTTGAGTTACCAACAGCACTAACCATATGGCAGTTAAAAATTAACTTTCGTGGTCGAAGACAAACGATTTCTAAACCACATGATACATCTGACCAAACTACTCCTTTTGTCGTGACAGCACTCATTATACGCGATCACAATTGAAATCATGGAGTATATTTTGCAGCTTTACATTGTAGTTGACCGTAAGGGATCGTTACAATAAAAACATTTTACAATGAAAACATTTTTTAACGATCTTATGAGAGAAAACTGATTTAACGAAGAGGCTCAAATGCATACAATATAAGCTAGACTAAAAGATCAAAAGTCGAGGCAAAAAACCTGGCATTGAGAAGGGAATTTTAAGCATTGAAGTTCTCCAATTATCTGAACTTAGGAAACCACATGTTACCCTGGAAAAAAGATAATCCCTGTAGCAAGCGTAATGGATGCAATACGCCTTGAATTTACCGTCAGTGATTGATGTTAACTCCACTTTTTACACAAAACCGACGATCGTGATGGTAACTGTGAACCAGGACCGTCCCCAAGGATTGCGGGGCCACGGGCAACTATGTCTTGTGGTACCCATTGCTGCCATGATTTGAGCGTCCCTTAGCAACTATGGCTTGCAAGTAGTCTCTTTCCTTGCATTGCACCTTGGAACAAACTTTAGCTGATGACACTAAGAGTACATAAGTATGCCTCCCGCATTTTAAAATGATTGTTAGGTGTCGAAACTCGCATTAATAATTCTCACAAATACGCTACATAAAAGCCCGAGCATGCAACCGAGCTTAAAAGACACTAAAAACTACCTTAATGAAGTTTTTACATGGTCAATAATATTGTGAGAATAGTTAGCTTTTGCGACACCAACAGCACTAACCAAGTGGCAGTTAAAATTTTACTTTAGTTGTCAAAGACAAATGATTGCTAATCCACATGATACCTCTGACCAATCTACTCTAATTTTGTTGCTTTTTATCGACGATTTTGTCACAACAGCACCCATGATACGCGACCAAAATTGAAATCATGGTATATATTTAGCAGCTTTACATTGTAGTTGACCGTAAGAGATCGTTTCAAGAAAAACGTTTGACATTGAAGAAACATTTGAACGTGCTTATGAGAGAAAAAGGATTAAACGTTGAGGCTTCTATTATATAAAGGTACCTGCTTACGTTCGTCACTATAATATCGGTATCAAACACCGGTATCGGTATCGAATTTTCTGTGGAAATACAAAGTTCTAGTAAATTTTTTCAATATGTCTAGTAAATTCCACAAAGTTACGCCGGAAACCATCAATTTTATTATGTGCGCCTGTTACGCAACTAAGGCAAGTCTCTACAGAAGGTTATCCTTCAAATACCGGATTGCGTCGCTCAACATCTACTTCAATAGCCAGTGCATCTTCTATGGAGTCTTCCCAAAGTACATCAACCTGAAATGGAAGGAGTCGTGGTCATCGGCCGGGAAATACGCTGTGGAGATCGGAAAACGGGCGTGGCTGAAACGGGAGCTTCATGAATGGTATGTTAAGAGAGATGCTATCTCCCACTATTTACTACTTCTCTACACCGAGTTGACCTATGAACTTCAGTGGGCCGAATGGTTAAGTTTTGATGATAGGGTTCGCCAAAAGGGCAGTGAAATCGCATTTTTGAAGAGAGCCACCATTTCGCGAAAACTACAGTCCCTAATAGAAAGAAAGTGTGGCGTGCCAAGACCCTTAGCTGATACATCCCGTGACCTTCCCCACTCTTTTGGTGAAAGACTTGTGAATTTGTCAGAGCACACCTTCAAACCAGAAGAAGTTAGTTTGCTGGAAAAAGGTTTAAAATACGTCCCTAATATCCCCATTACAACCAATAACGTCATCAACCTGGCAGTGGATTGCGAGGTTGCTCTTCGTAAGGCGGAGGTAGGAGATAAGCAACTTGTGGCCAGGGAGATTGAAAAATATTTTTCATCTAATCTGCACTCAAAGAAGCGTTCGTGGCCCGAGCTTCCTATTCTGAAGTCCATCAGTCATTCTATTAATACAGAGGAACTAACCATCCAAAAAGCGGATAAAGGAAACGCTATGGTGATTTTAAAAAAGGAGGTGTACAATGAAAAATGCGAGGAGTTCATGAGGAATAACAGAATCTCTGAGTTGAAAAAAGATCCCACAGCTAATTTTCAAAAGGACATTAAATCAGTTATTAAAACCTGCCCCACCCTGTTCACACAGTATGATTCTCACAAATTAGTGCAAATGAATCCATCGGCCCCGCGGTTCTTCGGCCTCCCAAAAGTGCACAAAACAGGAATCCCGATTAGGCCAGTGGTCTCCAACGTGTCAGCCCCCAATCATCTCCTGGCCGGAAAACTCAACCAAGTGTACAGAGAATACTCCAAGTTCTCCCCAAAATATGGTGTCACCAACTCAGCCGACTTAGCGATTCGACTATCCCGACTTGTGTTCCCCCCCAAGTGCACCCTTGTGTCCTTTGACGTAACCAACTTGTTTCCCAGTGTACCCACCAAAAAAGCTGTCCAGCTGGCAGAAGACATTCTTCTTCAAAAACGTGTCGCCGCCCCAATAGTGCTTGATCTGTGCTCCGCTCTTCAGACATGTGTCTCACAGAATTACTTCAAATTCAGAGACAAAATATTTTTACAACCAGAAGGGTTGGCTATGGGTTCACCCTTATCCCCTTTACTTGCAGACGTTTACATGGATAATTTAGAAAAAGAACTTTTTTCATCGGTGAACCCCTTGATAAAAAATGTCTGTGCTTGGTATCGATATGTGGACGATATTTTGTGTGTGTGGTCAGGATCCGCGAGGCAACTCGACACCTTCTTGCACCTCCTGAACTCCCTGGACAATTGTATTAAATTTACGATAGAAAAAGAATCGAATGGAGCTTTAAATTTTCTTGACCTAACTATTTCCAAAGATTCTGGAAAATTTGATTTTTCCATTTTTAGAAAAGATTGCTACACAGATCAAGTTATTCATGCCACTTCGAGACATCATTTTTCTCAGAAGCTATCATCCTTCCATGCCATGCTCCACCGTCTGCTAACTATTCCGATGTCCCAACTCAATATACAAAAAGAGCTCAATATCATTAAACATATAGCTGTCAACAACGGCTACAAAACAGATATGATCGATAAATTATATCGGAAAAAATTACAGAAGATGGCTATCCAAACCATATACGGAACCCCTCCGCTAAGTGAAAGTGATAAATGGAGGAAATTCTTATACTTGGGGAATTTGTCCCTCCTAGCTACCAAGACCTTCCTAAAAAATAATCACATGAGAGCTGCCTATTATAATAACTCTAATTTAAGGAATTTTTTCTCCAAGTCCAAGGACGCTATCCCTAATTTGGAAAGAAGTGGTGTATACAGACTCAAGTGCGAATGTTCGGCAACCTATATTGGGCAGACTGGACGCAAATTCAAAGAGAGACAAAAAGAACACATTGCTTGTTTCAAACATCAAAATTCCAATTCTTACTTCGCAAAACACCTGCTGGACAATGATCACACAAGTGACTTCTCATTGGAAATTTTACATTTCGAGAAGAAAGGCCTCAGGCTTGACGCTCTTGAGCAAGTGGAAATTTTAAAATCGTTGAATGCAAATTGTGAAATTGTAAATGATATGTTGTATACTTCCCGCTCTCCACTCCTCAACCTCCCCCTCTTCCATTAACCCCTTACCTTCGCACACTTCGGTTTTTTCCCCTTTCCTCCCCTTCTCCCTAATCCTTAACCGTCACCCGCCTTCACCCCCGCTGACGCACTTGAGCACGCTAGTATTTCTATTATTGCCTTTCTCTCCTTCCCCAACCCCTTCCTACACCCTCGGTTCACCCTAATCCTTGCCCAACCGTCACTGCAGTTAGTCAGCTTGAGATGCGTCAGCCCTACCTACCACCCCACATTCCTCGACTCCTACACCCTGGGGAAGACCCAACCTCCCAACTCCCACTCTCCTCTACCGCTTCCCCCTCCACTTTCTCAGATTTGATTCTATGTCTATGTCACGTGTCATCCGAGTATTTAAGAAGGTGTATCAATGTATTCCTCACCAGAAGATGACGTTAACCGTCGAAACCATGGTCGTGTTCGAATAAAATATTCTGTGGAAATACAAAGTTCTAGTAAATTTTTTCAATATGCAAAATGAAGTAACGATAATTAAATCAAAATTTTAAAGCATTGCTGTAAAACGAAACAGTTTTTGATGAATATCATCTCCAATTTCTTCCATAATCCATGTATTCTTTATCAATCTGACATTTTACTAAAAAATTGTTCTTCAAAATTGATATTGTATATAAATAATGTATCCAAGCAAAGAATAAATGATCATTTAAAAAGTAAATGACGTAAAAAATGAGAAAGGATATAAAAACTGCCTTCTACCGCTAATCAATTCATTATAATGTGCAAAAATCACTCTTATGGTGGTTTTCCCTCCACTGAAACGCGTAACGGAAATACGGCGCGGCAAGCAATTATAACTGTAAAAAGTTTCTTGGTATGGTTTTTATTATCACCTCTATACAGCTAACTTTTATATTACAATGCGGAAGAGTTAATGCATTGATATCTTTCTTTAGTAAGGTACCCGACAATTAATGGCTCTCCGTTATTTGTTGTCAGGAATGAATGAAGCTTTCGATGAATTATTTAAGCATAAGAATGTTTAAAATACCTCTAAGGTGGAATAATTTAGTATCCGCTATCTTACTCGAATCTGGTCTTAATCTAAACTTAAGAATGAATTTCCATGGTCAAACTAAAATTTTAACTTAATTGAACATTGCGTGGCCACAGAAATGCATGAGAATAAAACAGAATTGTACTTTTATTTTCCTAAAAATCGAAATCCATCCCACACATTGGCAAAGAATGCATGAATAATTTACGATCGGAATAGCATTGAGCTAATATACTTTTCAAGTTTTCTCCAATGCTAGCTTACCTGATGGCCCTGCTGTTCGGCGAATCTTTACGAGAAGCTCTGCGATTGAACTCTACTGAGCATGATGTTCAATGCCTCATTCTGAGCAGTGTACCGTAGATGAGCTCTACTGAGCATGCTGCTCTGCGAATCTTTCTGAACAGCGTACCGTAGCTGACCCCTTATGAGCATGCTGTTCTTTCTGAATAACGTATTGTAGCTGACCTCTATTAAACATGTTGTTATTTTTGAACATTAAGACGTAGCTATACTCTATTGAGCATAATGTTCAGGTTCTCTCTAGGAGCTCAAGGACGAGAGTAAATCTCGCCCTCATTGAGAGGAGTGATCTAATGGTTGGGTGGATTGTGGTTACAACACCCTTCTCCCCTAAATGGCTCGCTTCTAGTATCGCCACCTGCTTGTACTCGAAAGAAGTAGATAAACACAATCTACTGCCCACCGCTGCGTCATTCATACACTTATCTCTAAGTTTCTATTACTGGGTGGAGCAGGTAGTATGTTTGAACCACTTATTTACTGACCAGTTCATTTCTCGAAACGGTTCTATTTGAACTTCTCAGTTCATCTTTTCCGATCTCTAATGAACATATATTATCCAATAATACAATAAACACAAATGAAATATATTTTCAGTTGAATTTAAGGGAGAAGGTACTCAAGGGAGAACGGACTTCAAGGAAGCCCATTTCACGGGAGGTGTGAATACTTCGTATGCGATTGAATGTGATTAACTTAATCACATTCACTTGCATACGAAGTAATCAGACCTCACGTGAAATGGGCTTCCTTGAAGTCCGTTCTTCCTCTAGTGGCTATCTTTGATGGACCGCAAGGGCTCAACATCTAGTTTATTTGCATCCTTCTAAATTGTTATGAGTATTAGGAAGCCTGGGTAGCGTAGCGGTCTGCCCGGAAAGCCGAAAGGTATGTGGTTTGACTCCCGGTCCAGATGATTTTTTTCTTATGGCAATTTCATCGCATATTCACTCGTATTTATCAGAGAGAGAGCCAATAAAACTAAATGTAGTATTTGATTAAAACAATTATGCCCTTTTAAATCAAGAGGTATACATTTCAACAATGCCTTCCCATAAAATTACGAATGGGTTTTCGATATAGTGGTAGCATGTGCCACGTGTGACCGGTTAGAAATATGTACCAGATGTCTCATTGATCAAGCGTGCCATTTAAAAAAAACGTCTTTCACGATTATATCTTATTCCTTGGTTCTTTTTTTCTAACTTTTGCTCGTTCTAATTTCTTATTCTAACACCAGTTTTTATTAGTAGTTCAGACGCTTAGACTCTTTCACGGTATTAGAGCGACCAAAAACAAGAATTAAGTCAATTTCTCCA
Source organism: Ceriagrion tenellum (assembly GCA_963169105.1). Taxonomy (NCBI): domain Eukaryota; kingdom Metazoa; phylum Arthropoda; class Insecta; order Odonata; family Coenagrionidae; genus Ceriagrion; species Ceriagrion tenellum. Next base: position 28,160,046 of record OY720633.1, on the reverse strand, counting down.
TAAACGGCATGAATATATTTTGTCGAGATGCAAGATATATTCAGTGCGCATTTTTGCAACTACAAAACGTCATATAGTATTTGAAACACAATTGGCTACAATAAATATTGATATTGCATAAAGATTGTTCGTTTACAAGAAGTTAACAATTCAAACATTAGCTTCCCTATCTGATTTGTATTAATATTAACCCTAACAGTTTTGATTGTTCAATAAAATGAAAACTAATCAACACTAACCAAAGAATAAATATCGCTAGTCTCCAAAGAATAAATATAATTAACACTAACCAAAGAATAAATATCTCTAACACTAACCAAAGAATAAATATCTCTAGTTGTTCCTATTACCGAAAAAAGAGATATAAATGTTGATATATATAATGTTTCTGACTACGAGGATAGATATGTAGCGATATATTTGCATAAAATATAAAAATTACTTTTAGTTTACTTATACGTTTAGCATGGTTTATGACTGGATGACGGACTACGAATGACAGAAATAGATTTAAAAGTTTATGTTATCGGCACAAATTATGGTAGTACAAGTAGAATATTACTCAGATATAGATATTAAAACCATGTCTCACGAGGCAGCTAAACATAAAAATATAAAATGTACAAGAATCAATGATAGTGAATCCCATGTCAAGGATGCGAAAATGGTCCAACTAACTGTCAGGTGATTCTTTTCAACAGCTAACTCAATCTAAAATTTGATTCCCTTTGATGAGAATATTCCTGCACCCTCGGATTCCCTGTGGGTTTGTTGTTTTTGTGGACTTCTGTTTAAACCCTTAGAGGCCCGTTGAAACCCTGTGGAAATTTTCGTCCATAAGACAATCGACGCGCTGAAGGCACCGAAACATATTGACATAAACCTTCACCGCTTTCACAATCAGATATTACAATTAACAAAATCTCGTAGTTACCCACTCTTAAACACTAACAATTTTTAGAGAAAACAGAAGTTATATATTATTGCACAGAAGTACACACATGAAGGGTGAATCTCATGGTGTCCGCGCGATACAAGTAAAAGTAAGAAAATGGTAAAATGACAGCGCTACTTTTCTTTCAAAATGTATCACGTGTAATATAAGTTAAAATAGCCTAGCGTTCTTCACGAGAGGGTCATCAGCTAATCGACGCTAGAAGTTAGCGTCTCTCAAAACAATCTATATGTCGCCGCATAACTCTCAGGATACATATAATTCACTTCTAAATGGTCACCTTGTTTGGCAAATAATTTCTCATTCATATTATTGTATTTCAGTAAAAATGGTGTGTAGTCTTCATCAGATATTTCCATATCTTGAATCCCCCTCAAATTTAAAATCTAACTCATCATTTATATATGATAGACTGAATCGACATGTTCACTACATTTATCGCGATGCGAAGTAACTGACGTGCCTTCATGTAGGCGACACAATCGTGCACCAACCGGAAAGCTTTGGGGACCAAACTTTTTACTAGGCGGGCTAAACTTCACGAATAACATGACCTACTAGACGAGCTGCGGTGACAGTAACACTGGGTCCATGGTTATATAAGTTATTGGTTTGATGTAAGACATGACGAGGAAATCTGAGGACGCTTAATAAATAAATAAGGCTATAAAATAAATAAGGCGGTCTTGAATAATCTCACTACCGGCTTAAAACATTAATATGCTTCTAACTGATGGTGTAGTGACAATAAGTGGTATTATCTTATGCTCAGACATTCCATCCTACTGGCCGAGGAACTGATTGGGAAAAGAATCTGCGACCTTTTTAAACCCTAAAAGAGTCAACATTTCACTAGAAAGCATTGAGATACTATGGGATTACGTTTGGTGAGATGGACTGTCAAATTCATGGCACTCCAAGCACGGATTTCACAATTAAATTTCTCTACATTATATGTACTCACCAAAGCCGGTTGAATAGGCGTCAAAGGAGTAATAGTAGGGCAGGATCCGAGAGAGATCAACTGGCTCTGCACAACACTTATAACCATCACAAGAAGTACAGCAAAAATACCCAAACCGTTCCACTCCATTTTCATTGTCGGCATAAAAGAAACCTGTAGAAAAAAGTTATTTAATTACATTTTAAATACTACATCTTGCCAAAGCATTCTAGTCGAGGAAAAAAAATTTTCTAGCGGTACATGTTATACATAACTTCCTGGCTCCTTTGGTGGAACGAAACAATGTACAGCAATAACTATAGTTTAACATAAAAGTTGATTTCGGCTAAACTTCATAATATAACATTCAATTGCCAGTTTTAGTGATTTATTATATTTTGAGAATTTTTGTTTGATGAACCAATGTGTAATTAAAAAAATTGTCATATCTTCATATCTGCCGTTCTTAAAAGATACCACTTTTAACTTAAAAAGCAGCTAAACATCAATCTTTCAATTATAAATTCGCTTAAGTCTTATAAAAATCTATTAAAAATACCTGTTGATTCTCAACGGTATAAATGAAATTAAGAAATATTAATTAAGCTATGTATGTATATAAAAGAGATTCAACTTTTTTCCATTTTAACCTCTGAGTGGAAATTGCCCATTCAGGCGCTGAAGATCAATCACAAAATCAGTTCAGTTTTTAAAACAGTAAGTAAAATATTTAACTGCATGATTTTTGAGATTATTATTTTTAAAACAATAAACAAAACTTAACAACAAACTTAAAAGAAACAGAATGCAAGTGATAGAAATGATCCGTACACTTTTTTTATGCGATCACTTTGACACGTTTTGGGTCGCAGAGGAGAGACAGACAGGCTTTCACCACTCAACTTTCTGTATCAGTTTAGATAACTGTTATGCAACATTGTGTAAAGTTTCAAGATAGATTTTTCATTATTTAATTCATTCAGTGACTAATTACACAGTATTACTTTGAGACCAAAGAGCCCTTTGGAACCCCGACCATTCCTCATTAGCTCTAGGACTCAAAAAAAGGGTAGAAAAAAGGAAAAAAAGTAGGTTTAGTACCCTTTGACTCTAAAAGTGCAAATTTTATGTTATCAGCAATGTAGTACGTACAACGGAGTGCAAAAAATACACCTATTACGCAAACGCGTAATACCAATGTTTCAAAGTACACGCATGACATTTCTCACCAGTTCTAGCAACTAAGGCACAATAATATGAATTTACAGTCCTAGCCAGTTCACTTTATCCACACTTTGAAACACAACCCAGATGTCTGTAAATTCCAATCAACCAAATTCAACGAGTGATGCAAAACCTCTAAAGAAGGTATTGGTAAGAAATAGGACCTACCTTGGTGACCTTAGAAGACCTGAGATAGCACAAGTTCCGTGTTCTTTAAAGTGCACATCCCTTTTATACTCGCAAAAATAAAATACATCAGCAAGAGAACCCTTAGGCCCGGAACACGCATGCGCGAACCATGGACCAATGGCGTTCCTAAGACGTTGGGATGCTCTTGAAAAGTGGTTGTCCCCAAACGAAACTGGAAATCATTTTCGGGCAAGAACAAGGAATAAAACAATATATATTCGCGAACCAGCCCTCAGCAAGCATTATTCCCCCAGCCGTTCCCCTCTCCCCATTTTCCAACCCCACCTCCTGGCTCATCCTTTCGAACCCATCCCTACCCCGAAATCCCCTTTCCAAACTCCTTAAAGTTCACGTATTAAAAATTCTTCGATTCCGGTTTGAATGTCGACTGTCGACCGAGTCACCGTCCCACTTGTAATACCCAAGCCACCCCTTTCAATAAAGCTTAAGGTGGTCTCAGTCATCCTCTTGATAACGATAGTAGTTTTATTTGGAAAAAATTTAAACGTAATCATTTACACGAAATAGATTTTCCGATGGATTTTTAGTATGGAATCCAGGAATCGATCCGATCAACTAAGCAATATGTTCTAGCAGTTTCATTGAACCCGCGATTTTTTTTGCACATGATATTTTCAAGGGTGCCCAGCGCTAAAAGCATTATATAATTCAATTTAAAATAGGACATAAAGATACAGATAACGTGATGGTAGGGAGCGCAATTAATGATCCAGTTATTTTGATACCAGGGGTTGGAGGAGTTATTTATGTTCGACGTGAAGGTACCTGTTGTGCGCGAAGAGATCTTCTTCACCGAACAGGTTTTTGGGCGAGACCCACGAGCCGTTCACTCGGAAAAATAAGCGTATTTTCTCAATATCACCATGACTATTCTCTCCCACATTGCGTTTTTTTATACAAAACAGGTTCAATGAGTTTTTACATAAAAAGATCTTTGAGGTTGTAATAAAAGCGGATGAAAATCAGACAATATTATGTAGAACATTCCCGTTGCATTGTAAATGTGTGCTTTTTCCAGTAAAAAATCCATACAGTTTAAGAAATAAATGATCTACTTCGTGCTCCATTTGAACTTTTAGGAAAAAAATCCAATCAAACCAGAAATAAATTATATTTTCTTCAAGTTCAAATTCTTCTGAAAACAATATAAGGTCCAATAAATGAATGCCACCTTTACTTTGATTACAGACATCTGTAACATTCTTTGAACTGAAATTCTGGGCAGTCACCAAATTTACATCACTCTTCACTCTCCTTGAGACCAATGTGAAGGTCTTGTCAGTCGATCCGAGAGTTAGCCTCACCATTAACTGGAAGACAGTCTGAGTATTTATAAATATTACCGTTTTAGTTAAATTATGAGATATTTGGAAAATTTTATCACCTAAAGATTTGGGTTGGATGTCTACGGCTCAAAGACGGATATATTTCTTGGGAGTATTTATTTTCAACATGCTAACAAGTGAGAGACCTGCCTATTTATTTGATTATTTCGCTACCCGGTCATCCCCAAACTTTCGCCCAACAACAAGAAGCGGAAACTCGGTATTCTATTATCCCTCTCACCGGACCACTACCATCCAAAAATCTTTCATTGTTATACCGATAAATTTATGAAATTCCCTTCCCGCTAATATTAGAAATACTTACAAATTAACGATGTTTAAAACACTGATGTACAAATACATACTTACGCAACAAAACAAACTTCTTTATATGAGTATTTAGCAACAAATTGTAATATGTATTTTGACACGTGACCAAATGACATTTCTGCCGACATCCTTTTTTTTAATAGAAATTATGTTGAAACCTAATGTGATTAATATTTAATATGTGTAATTTGTGTATTTATAAACTGATAGTAATATGATATATGTGTAATGATATGTGTATTGACCAACAGCCACTTTCTGTGTATTTTTCAACAGTTATTTCTTTGTATTTTTTGTAATTTTTTTTACTTGCTCTATCTCTGCGACTATCAAAATCGCTGTGTAATGAATGTTGTTCTTAGGTGGCTTTGCCACAGAACATGAATAAATATATTAATATATATTATAAATTATATTAAAGAAACCATACAGAAATGTGATTGAGTTCTCTCTTATTGAACTTGAAGTCAGTTTTATATTTCTAAAATATTTTGCAACTACTGGTGTTTATGTTTTCATAAAATATAAATTCACTGACGCAAACAAGTTTAACTCATATAACAATAACCTGGAGGAAGCAAAGCCTTGTAAAATTTTTTATTTTAAAAATACAGTATAAATAAATGTTTTTAGCACAGTCTTAAGTATGATGTCTTTCAAAACATTTTGCAGCCTCCTTCCATTGATTAGCAAGTCCAGCAGCAAGTCCCGTCTTTTCTCAAATGAGTGACAACGCGAAAGACGATGATGTGGAGAGGGAAGAGAGATAGCGAATCGGAATAGCGACATTTTTGGATGGTGGGGATGGGAATGGAAGTGGGGAGCGGCGGCTGGTGGAATAATAAAAGCAGACTGGTTAGGACTGAAAAAAAATTGCGGTGAAAACCCACACCCACAACCTCATCGACAAGTCCCGTTATTTTGCCATAACAGCATTTTTTACCTCCTTTTATTATTTTTTTAAACTAGGCCCGACTAAAAGCACATTAATGGCTCAGGTTCATCAAGTGGTCTCAGGCAGTGAAAAAAAATGTCCTCGATATCCTTCGTTCGAGCCAACGGTGAATTTTTTCCGCGGAAATTTTCCTGTGAATTCTGTTCCATTCTAATAATTGAGGCTGTAGAATCAAGCACTTAGAGAGGGACGATTGATGAATGACATTTCTCATTCCCATCCCGAAGTGTGATCTCATCTTGTTCCAGTCATCACAATTTGGCTCGGAGAATAAATGAGTGTATTTCACGTACCATACATTTGATTTGAGAAGGATAAATTGAACAAGAATGCAACTATGTGAAACTTTTATTTAAATGACGTAGCACGGATATTATTTGTTTGAGCAACCCCGAGTAAGATTCACTTCGAATCCCAGTCTCTCCTTTGATTTCATCCCGGTGATATGGATTATGTTTATTAATTTTTTCTTTCCATTATTTTCCGAAACGACCCTCGGAGATTTTACGGAGTCAATTCTTTTATAATAATTAAGATGTGAATTCTAGTTGTGTCATTGGTAAAGAGATTTATCACAGGTATACTACAGTATTATTTTCTCCTTGATGAAAATAATAACACAAAGGGGCTTAAAGCCAAATGTACCTGAAGTCAGAGTTCAATAATTTTATAACCAAGTGGAATTGGTACGTCAAGTTTTTTATGCTGTACCAGACAGCCGGCATTAGCGTTTATGTCCCACTCATTTTTCTGGAATGCACTATCGCCAACTGCCATTGTTTTTTAATATGATATCATACAGTTGATAGGAGCTCTTCATACAGACATTATCTTTAATTCAAGCAAATTTCTTCAAAAAATAATCTTTGTTTTGTAAATTGCCTGATTTCGCATCAGAATATTGGCTCATTATATCATAAGTTATTTTCTCTCTCTTCCTACCAGCTTATGATGATCTTACTCAATTTTTCTGGTCTCTATAATCTCCCCTCTTGTCCTATTTTTCATCCCATTATCTTTAATTAAGACTCACACCCAACTATATCTTCTCAGAACTTCTTCACCAGAAATTATTCATTTCAACTGTATTCAGCACTTCAAATCATGAATAAAAGCACGTCAAAAATTACTTACATATCATGTGACACATAATTATATTAATATTACTCAAAGGTTTCAAGTCCTGTTTCGTACCATAATCGCTATCAGCTTAGTAGCATAACTTAGTGAATACTGGAGACTACCGGGATTTCCACGAGCGATTTGTTTTTGCTATGAGAAAATTGGCTCAATAATCCATTTAAAATTCTTTCAAATTTGAGGACTGGAAGACTCGTCTTTCAATCTGGTTTTTTGGGTCCCTGTTCACGGTTGATGGATCAATCATCTCGCTGACGTCCGATTCATTGCTGACTTTTTGAGGGATAGCCATACCAGAGGACAGTACCATCTGCAAACTTTTATGTGAAATGTCTTGTTAAAAATCCTATAATCATAATGAACTGTAAGACTTCAATATGTCCGGTACAAAGTCTTCATGGTTATTTGACTTACGCACAACTCTCTCATTATAATAATGTAAATATTAATATGGTACAATTACATCTCAGTGCAACAGACGTTCTTCAAAAAATTCTGCATTAAATGAACTGCTGATATATCATTGACCACAATCACCTGCCACGTGCCTGAGGCTATTCATTCACTTCTTCTAAATTTTTGATTTCCAAGGGCTGAGGGAAAGCAGTCTTTCTCTCACCCCATATTGCCCGACCTAATGCAACCGCTCTTTTCGGCAGCATTACCAATAGGCCACAGTATTAAGAGTGCACGCATAATCCTTGCCTTTAGAATTCCATGATATTTATGTCAAACAGAATTACTCTGGCGATTCAGAGTGATTATAACTACCACGTAATATATCAATATTCAATTTTATCATCATATCATAAAAATATCAATCAATAAGGCTGGTATGACTTTTCGTCATAGATCTGAAATATATAGCTAAAAACGGTTACACATGGAATTACTGGACATTGAACTGTTTCAGCAAGCTCAAATATTTTAAAATGTTTCTACTTCTAATATATCTTTCCCGCTTTGGCGTGAATTTTAGTAAAGAACTATTGGAAGAATGGCCTCATCCCTATGTAGCACAGTTGACATTTTCGATATCGATGTTGCAAATATTTTGAAGGCTTATTAAACCACTTTGAATGTGGATGGGGTGAATTTTCAAGGTTCACTCAAGTATACTTGGTAATAAAAGACTAGAATTATTAGCAAGGATTTTTACGGGGATGTTTTGTAATTCAACCTGGAGTTAAAGGACCAAAGATCGTTTCCGCAATAAAATTTTCGGAATTTCGAGACGGAAATAAAATTTTCAAAATATTCGTACCAAAATACTTGAACCTTACACCTACCATCTTATTTCTTGTTTGAGTTATATATTTATTTGGATTTTAGTCTCTCGTGAGGTGTCAAACATTAAAATTGTGACCACAATTCCAATAAACTGAATAAAAGGCTCAATAAGGTATGTCTACTATATAAGGTATGTCTACTATATAAGGTATGTCTACTATATAAGGTAAAAATTGATATAAATTACTGAAAACCAATCTTAAATTTGAAGCGCGTTAGGTCATTTTCTATTCGGCCAATCTGCATGTTAAACTTAGATCTCCTCTATAAAGCTGTAGCTGAGTTAATTGCCCTTTCTAAATAGACTCCATTGTTACTATTTTAACGTAAAAGGATGTATCCTAATGTAATGATTGATTTTGCGTTTATCTTAAGATTAATTTTGGACTCGAACTTCCATAAAAATTCATCTAAGCCATAAACTGAGGCCACAGCCTATCCAAGATAGGAAAGTACAGTAGTTACACTGACTTTGACATTTTCCATTTATAAGTTCCCTGTAATTACACTAAACTGATTCCAATCTATTGAGCAAAAATGCGACAGCCAATAGACGTTAATTCAATTCTTTAATGTGTAAATACTGCAATCATTAGCGTTCAAAAATGAATTTGTCATTTACAAATTCCTCAACTTATCAATACAATAGCATCTTGGTGGTAAATACTGAGGCAGGTAAGTAATTAATCACTTAAGTAAACTTAATGGTTGAAGGCTTCACTTTGTGGAATGTATCTACTGACATGACTAAACAGAGAGAACTCTTAGTATTTTCCACACTGGAAATTTTAATTTCCGACCCAGGTTTCGACTGCCTTGCAATCATTTTCAAGGTACATATACATGGATGCGACTTAATATATAGATCTGGGAAGGGGGGGTGGGGGAAGAAGTAGTTGATTGACGTCAGAGACGTGCGTCACGGTCAGTGGGAGGTGGTGGGGGGAAAGGTATGGATAATAGGGGAGAGTGGGAGGGAAAAACACATTCATTTAGGAGATTCTCACTTGTGTTCTTGGCAGCACTTAAAATTTCTAAATGTTCTAAGTAGTCCAATTTGGCTCCTATCTTCTCAAAATGTAGCACTTCCTTTTACCCAACACGCTCTATGTTCTCGAGCCCTTACTGAGATGGCTCGAACACTTTGTCCAATGTATGTATGTATATATATATATATATATATATATATATATATATATATATATATATATATATATATATATATATATATATATATATATATATATATATGTATATATATATGTTGTGTAAATGTGTGCTGGGTAAAAGGAGATGTCTCATCAGCCTTTGCTAAACATTTAATGGAAGAGGACTTTTCGCCGGAAGTGCTACATTTTGAGAAGATAGGAGCCAAATTGGACTACTTTGAACATTTAGAAATTTTAAGTGCTGCCAAGAACACAAGTGAGAATCTCCTAAATGAATGTGTTTTTCCCTCCCACTCTCCCCTATTATCCATACCTTTCCCCCCACCACCTCCCACTGACCGTGACGCACGTCTCTGACGTCAATCAACTACTTCTTCCCCCACCCCCCTTCCCAGATCTATATATTAAGTCGCATGCCATGTATATGTACCTTGAAAATGATTGCAAGGCAGTCGAAACCAGGGTCGGAAGAATTCTCTCTGTTTAGTCATGTCAGTAATCACTTAAGGCTATGCAGTGAAAACTTATATGCGTTAAAATGAAAATACGCATAAAGGAAGAGGAAAATTTAGTGCCACGGTTAGATGAGAGTTAACACAATGCAGTTCACCATAAAATCTAAAATTTCAGTCTCGTTTTACTTATAACTCTATGTACACAGATTCCATCGCTATTTTAATGCTTGACCAGTAAACTAGAAGTATGCATAATGCTATTTATTTTGTATAATTACACCTTATCTGTGGGAAAAACAATAATGTTGACCAGAAAAGCAAAAGAACATAATGGATTTGACAAACGAAGTGGGAAAACAACCAGCAATACCACAAAATTCTTGAATTTACCCTCAACTTCTATCGTCGGGTCTTTTTTGACCCAATGTAAATTTTTTGCTGAAGAGGTAAAACGGCCGCTTCCAACAACCTTGGCTACAATGTTATCCTAGTAGGGGAGAGAGGAGCGAGCCATTTGAACTTGAGACAGTACGGGTGACGGTTGCTGCTTACGAGCAATTCCAAAGTGTGTACGTGGCCAAAAACCACAATAGTAGTTAAGAGTTAAAAGTGTCTGATAAAATGACATTTTGTTTATCTATCCCTAATATCCACTTCTGCACAAACTTTCCCAAACCTGACATTCCCTGATGTCCTTGGGGATTGCCTCGTGAGTGCTTATATAATAACCACCGCACAATCATAGGAGTGGATGTAACCGAATAACACTGCAAAATTTCCTTGTCTATTTCCGTTCACAAGAAATTAGTTTTGTTTTACTGCACAAAGATTCGAAGGATAACGACTGAAGCATCTGGAAAAAAAGCAGCGAAGCAATGAAGAGTCTTTAAAGAGGCCGTTAACCCAACGTTTCAGGCCTTTAGAGAGGCCGTTTTAAGCTCCAGGCAGCTTTATCTTGGGTAGACCAAGGTGGAAACAGTTTCGTTCTGCCGATACATTTTTTCGAAGGCTCTCAAAACGGGAGGGGTCCCTCCGTCCAACATTCGAGTATCGAGTTCACAAACAGGAATCGGGTAACGGCCTTCTACTTCTTTCTCGTCTCTGCTCTTCCCAGAGTTCCCGGCCACTCGCCCGCCTATCCTGTCTCTCCATGCCCACCCCAATATAGCGCACATCTTGCGAAAAATAATTAACGGCATAATGGCTGGAGTGGGATATCTGTGGGTTGAAAAGTTAGTAATGTGGAAAGCAAGCAAATCAATCAAAAGTTTCCGCCACTTAGAAAAGAAAAGAACGACCCGAATTATACGAATTCAAAATTGACGAAGGATACCTGCCGTACACTAGCTGGATTCACCAGCTTAAGCTTCTGCCCAAGAGTCTAGAGAGTTGATGGTCTGAGTGCGTTGGTTGTCATACCTAGAAGGACTGAATTAATATGTTACTCCATGGTAGATTAGTAACACATCCCAATATGAGCCAAGAATTTGTCATCGTGAGCTTTCAGATACTATCAAATGGTAATCCTCTGTTTGTATGACATGATTTATCATTTTATTCTTACTTAGACGGTAAAAAAGTAAATTATAAACAAAATAGATAATATAATAGAAAATAGAATCTAAAAGTAATTTATGAACAAATAATGATGTCTAAGCCAAAAAATTAAAAATAATTAAACCGCCAATCGACAAATTTTCAACGAGAGATCAAAGGATCCATAAATATAAATAAAAGCAAATGAATCCGGAAAACTATTGACGTAATGAAAAAAAATATATTTACTTCCATTCAATCAACATATTGTAATAAATACTGGAAAATTTTGGGGTATAAATGATAAAATGCGGATTCCATTTTGAAATATCAAAAATTAAACGAAAACCTCAGAAAAAGATGGAGCAAAAACGGCAAGGGTTGAACCAAGTTGAAATTAAATATCCTAAGAAACATTTGGTGCCATCCCGGCAATTGCGCTTCGTGTGGACTTCTCAGGTGACAATTTGCATAATTTATCGGACTTATCAGCTATTGTAATACCCTGAGAAATGACTGTCGTAAAAATATAGTAGACAGCTTGAAAAGACAGCAAAACTAGATCCTAGATGGGAAAATTCACTTGCCAATCAAAACTTTCTGATCCTAATTTGTCGAGACAAAGCTTGTTTTTCACCCAACATTCCACTTAGATATCTTCATCTAATCCATCCCAGTTCCATGCACTCCGATTGATATTATCGATGCCTTTGGAAACCTCATGTTAATATAAATTGCCACCTTCCTTTCTGTCATGTGCCTTGACTCACTCCCAAACAATTGATCGTTCGCTAGCACTCTACATTCAAAATCCTGAGAAATCACTTCAAAATAATCTCCCTAAGTGTAAACAAATCACAACTCATTCAGAATTTTACCAAAATTAGTGGAGATATGTATCTCGAGTTAGATACGACCATGTTGAACTATCTTTTGCGCATAAATATAAAAAACACTAATGTTCTCCAATGGTGACAACGGGTTTCTCTGAAGCATTTATCGAAATTGAAGAAAAATTAAATTTCGTTCACAATACAATAACAACTTGCTGCTATTTCTGCCATCTGAGACGTTTGAGCTGAAACCAATGTTTATTTATACTAGACATCAAGCAGTCGAGGTTTCTTATTTCATAAGGTAACAGCAGAGAAGAAGATACGGATTAGAGTGCAGAAGGGAGGTGTTAAGGTTAAGATGTCTCCTCAACTATCAAGCAAATAAATTTAACCCATCCTTGTTTTTCACTTCGGCTATAAAAATGTGAATTACTGCTTTTATTTTGGAGGCACTCAAAACACCGTATTTATGAGTGTCAGGTAATACATACAGAATTGGCACTCTGCGGTCACTTCCTTGCACTTGGAAAAACGTCTTCTTACTTAATGTGCATCAAGAAAGTTGTTAGTACCTCCATCATCTTGCTTGCATCTACTTCCATCAAAAATCAGGCCAACATGGAAGACTTTCTTCTGTCCATATCTTACGAGTGGTAGTACGTAGGACCGGTAGTGCGGACATTGGAAAAAATAGTGACGAGAATTGATGGGGATGAGAGGATTTTAGAAGGTCGTTACCTCCTTGCTGTTTAAGAAGCCCGAAGGCCAAATACTGAACGGGTTTACTCCCAGACTTACATCGATTGGTTTGCTTATGGTTAAGACGCTAAGAACGATAAGTAAAGGCTGATTTTCGAAGAAATCAAACCCTTCGGTGGTCTCAAAAGTGACCACGGATGAACGCATACATGCTTCATAACGAATGTTGAAAACTGAGATAATGAAATAGAAATTGACTGAAGCACGCAGTTTGCAACACATACACAACTCAAAGAAGTAGAAAGAAGGCAAATCAATCTAAGACGAGAGTTGAGTGGTATGCAATACATGACGAAGAAGTTGCGGTTTTGATACTTAGATAACATCCGTGGTGGTCGAGATTATGAAATGGAGAGTAGCATAAAAAAGACCATTTTTTGAAACTTCAGCGCCTAAATTAATTTTACAGGAAACCTTACGTGATTTTTGAAATCTAATGGGGTAACATGCTTCTTATGAGTACGTACATTCAGCTATTCTGACATTGAAATGTTTATTTGATAGAGTATGTACATGGTGGATCAATATGCATTTGAAATTTCACGGGAATTCATATAATTATTAATATCTGACTTATATTACAGAGGAAAGTTTATCAATATTTATTTATTGGAAATGAAGACATTCACTACTTGAATTTTGTATTTAAGAAATAAAACAAGCGTTATATGCATTTAGTACTGTTTCATTTAGAAATAAAAGAAGTTTCCGCGCTTTTAAAGACTTGAATATACTTGTAATATATTTATAAAATATTTTCATTAGATAAATTTTATATTAGTTATTTCTTTAATACTTAAGCAAAAAACGTGAAAAATTTAAAGTGTGGATGTGCTCACAAGTGGAAAACAGTTTTCAAAAAGTACATTTCGTTCATTGGATGGTCTAGTTTCTCGAGTGCGACTTACTCCACTAAAAATATAATCATTAAAAATTACTGATTGAAATTCGATGACTATTGATGTGACTATTGATTTAACATCCACTCAAGCAACGCTCGTTGAATAGCTTCACACTGGAAAAACGTTACAAGGCTCTCCTTATCATTTTCCCCCAACCGATTTCAGTATAGCCGCACCATGTTGAGAAGAGCAGAAGAAGCGTCTACAAGGTCTTGCTTGAGTTGAATACCAAGGAAATAAAAATAAGGAACGCATGAATTGGGCTGGAGAGAGCATGAGAAGTCACAGATGATGAAGGAAGAGAAAAAGAGAAAGATCTTACTGCTGGTTGTTTTCCCTTTACATTGTATCGGAAGGGTTTTAGACATTTGGACATTGCGGCCGACTTGGCACAAGGCGTTTCGGGACATGGAGTTTTCAGCGCAGCCGGATTTTCGGTAACCTCCTGGCTATCTACTGGTCTAAAACTTTTAATGCACTCTTGAAACAATGGATATGCAAAGAAATGTTTTTCTGTAATGAAATAAATAATATAGGGAATAAACCATCATTTATAGTAAAAATGACTACCATGAGAATCAGGGTGTTGCTAATTTTTTATTTTTTCTCGGATTTCCAATTTCAACCTCTCAAACTAGACCTGTGCGCCGATGGATAAACTATCGGCGGCGGCCGCCGGCTGGAAATGGGTCTGCGGCCCGCGGCGCGCCGAACCGATGGTTTACATCGGCTTCGGCGGCGTGACTGGCGGTGTACTTATCCACCCATAAAGTTTATTCAAGTGTTTCAGCATGTTATAGCATAAATTATTTATCGTTTCTCATTGTTTTATGTATTCAATTGTTTATTTCATTTTAAACCTTATTCTATTACAATTTCATTAACGTATGCGAGAAATTTCTTTTAATTTTAAGTATTTAAGCAAATATCGTAGAGTACAACTTCTATCAAACCTAATATTATACCCTTTCATTACTAAATTTCATAAGACAAATTCATTACTACTTAACCTGTTATATCAAATGAGAGCAAAAATTTCGTTGTAAACAGTTACATCCATTTCACAGTTAAAATATTATTTATAGTTTTTCAAACATGATGAAATACCGTTCAAACGATTCTGAATGTATTTTAATCACCTCTTGCATTCATCTATGTTCCACATTGTAAATTTTGAGAGCGGAGGATTTTATGGAAAAGACCTCCCGTTTTTTAGATTTTTATTAAAATTTTAATATTTATAGATTAATATTCGAATTAATCAGACGACAACAAGGCAGTATAAAAAAGTTTAACTTTGGAATTCGAAGAAGACTTCCAGAAAAACACAACAAACATTTACAAAGCATTTAAAAAGAACCTATTGAGGTACCAACTCCATAATCATCGCTTTAGAGAAGATAAAAGGAAACTGGAACTTATCAATCAAGAAAAAGGCTGAGAATTTGCTAATCATTTCGAAATACTGCCGAACTGCCCAGAACTCAAGGAAAGATTCCCTCCAAAATATCCCTATGAAAGCAACCTTAATTCACAGGCACCAGATAAAGAAGAAACTACAAGACAAATTAAAAACCTCAAAATCATTAAAGCATCAGGTGTAGATTGAATCATAGAATAACTCGTAATAGCAGCTGGGCTAAAAATACAGAAGAATTAACACAAAAAATACATAAGTTTAGCAAACTGAACAAATCCCTAATGACAGGGAAAATGTCCTTATTCATACATTATATTACAAAAAGGAGATTGAACAGATGTCAACTACTACAGAGGAATTGCACTACTTCCTGTCACATATAAAATTTTCTCATAATGCTTTTTAATTTTATTACAACTTTAATCCAAAATTGGCAAATATCAAGCAGGCTTCAGGCCAGGTAGATCACTCTCAGAACATATTCTAAATCTAACACTAATAATTCGGCACCAAAAGATGTACAGCAAGAATATTAGCTGCACCTTCTTTGACTTCAAAAAGCCTTTGATTCATTTTATCGCGAATCTCTTGGTCTAATTTAAAAAAAAAGGGCTTGTCCCGAAAACACCTGCAACCATTTGACAGATGCTCAGGGACAAAAAATGTTAAGTCAAATGTAGGGGAAAATATTTCGGAACCCTTCGAAATTAAAACAGGAATAAGTCAAAGAGATGGACTCTCAACATTACTCTTAATTTGTGTCCTAGAAAAAGTAATTCGAGAATGGTGAAAAGACATATGAAGTCTAATAATTGATCAACCAATCAAATTATGAGTAACACATGTAACAATTGACTACCTGGCTTTAGCAGAAACCGTCATACCCAGGCGATGTCTTGCACTACTGCAGGGGTACTCGGCAGGGGCCTATGACCCATCATCAAGGATACGACGTTTGGATTATCCATGTTTTTGTTCTTGATTCCCTCTTCCTTCCCAGCATACGTCCTCTCCCAGGATTTCCCAAGTGTTTACGGTTTTTGTTTCCCAGCCCCCACCAGCAGCGGTGAAGAATCCATCTACAGACATCCGACTTAAACCTTTTGGACTTTCAATATTCTTATTTGTGATTTCCCCTAACCTCTCCAGCACACGTCTCTTTCCCAGGGTTTCCCCGAGCATCAACGGTTTCTGTTTTCCAGCCCCATGTCCTTCTAAAACTGCTTTGTTTGACGCATATCTCTTCCGTCACCCTTATTTTTCAGGAATATATTTTATGCCTAAATCTTGAATAGTATGATGATGACGATGACGTAATATCGAGACTAGTCGAGTTAAATCATTTATTAGTGGAACTGCAAGTGTTTTCCCTGTAATTATGGAACTTTTCCACCACATCATATCTAAATCTGTATTTTATATATTTGACGACCTCGTAGTCGAAAATTATCGGAAGGCATTCAACCAGAGCAGAAAACATAGCAACGACCTAAGTAAAAATGTCACCATATGTTTTGTGATATGTTGAATTAGAACAGAAAATCCAAGTCAAAATTAAATTAATTATGTGGTTTATTAATGTGTCCATTGACAATTCAGTACCACAAATGTCAAAATAAGTTAGATCATTATGCCTTAAGTCTTCTATACTTCAACGATTGTTCGAAAAGTACGGGATTATTTAAAGCGTACCAACCCCTTTTTTGGCCACCCATAGTATGGTCACCACGTTGTTTAATCAATAAGCACTCCGTTGAAAAAATAGGGCTGCAAAATGAAACAGATACCAATGAGAAGTTTCGTACCGGAACAAAACTATAAGCTTTCTTATTCAATGTGACTTCGTTTCAGAATGAAACCCTAAGTCCGGCTTGGTTTTATTTTCCTTTCGGAATGTTTGTAGAAATTGAACCAACTATGATATTCCGGAACTGTTCCTTTTCTCAAATAGTTTCGGTTTAAATGAGTGGGAGCGATGATAGATTTATGATACTCTTATGATAGACTGTCGACAGTAAAATGACTTGTCTCAATGAAGACCATAGCGCAAGTGTCTATATTTGTCCTTTCTAGTGCACGCAAACACCACCACCAGATTTTCGACGGGCCAATGATCTTTGGCAGCAGACATACGCCTGCTCCCTTTTTTAGGAATGCCCAGTGCCTGGGAACTCCGGAGGAAAACTTGAACCACTGCACCGCTCCCCCTCTGTCAATATGGCACCATAGGGATCAAAACTGCCCCTTTGGTGGGGCATTTTCAATGGTCATTGACCTCAAGGTCGATTTGGACAGAATCTTTCTGTAACTCCTTAAGTAAAACAAACGACAAAGAATTAGAGTGGAAATTTATGCTTGAGAGCCATGCGTGGAATCTGATGGGCACATTAATTCTTCTCCTGGGGTGCCTCATATTAGATAAACTTGTCAGTTTAATTCTTCAGGGCCTCTTTCTTCTCCCATTGTGCTTCTAAAGAGACCTACACCTCTCCAATCGTTCAAACATAATTCGTAACCACACTCTCTTTGCATCGGGGCCCAGACAACTTTTCTCCCTCTCAGTTTGCGGCAGAGACCTTTGTTTTGTAACCATCCCTCCAATCAGGCTTATTATCTTTTTAAATAAGATCCTTTATCTGTGCTTCAGCACTCGCTTCATCCGCAAGAGAGTATTCATAAGGCTCCCCTTTTATTACCCATTAAGACTGACCCGCCAAACCCAAGCCGGGAAATCCCTGTTGGTGGGGGGTGGAGGAGGGAGTGAAGAGGGGACGCTACAGTAAAACATTTCGAAGAACAGGCTGCTGTTATTAAGTGGAATACAAAACGTTTCATATAGTACGTTACGTGAATTGATTTACATATTTTTGTGAATATCGAAATACTTAAAGTTAAAAAGCTGTAAAAGAAAGAGTACATATTTTTCTTGCTTCAAGCTCAGCAGGAGAAGAGAATATGCATGTCACTACTTAGATCCCCCTAGCTTAACCATTCATTACAGCCTTTCCGGAGACACTTAAAATAGCTTGCGCACTTCATGGTTTTTTCAGAATTATTATAGGTCTTAGACGAAAAGAAAATTAACGGCACAGCGATACAACACTATACCTATGCGTTATCCAGGCTTTTAAGTTAAGCAAATTTAGGTGATTGAGATTGAGGTTTATTTTCATGATATTTTAGTGCTTGTTTACGTGAGGAATTGGAATCGATTCAGATACTGTTTGCATTATGAAGAATGGCATTTTATGGAAGACTACGAATCATCTATGCCGAAGGAAATAAAAACATCGTATGCAATTTCATGACGCCGAATCCGTCTCCCATCTCCATGCAAAGTGGCGAATGCACTCGCCATCCTCTTATATACACTATGATTGCATTGTTGTTAATGTCATTGTCATTACTGTCATTTGAAGCAGATTTTAATTTTTGCCATTACAGGATTAAGAATATGCCATGAATGTGGTAGGATTTCTAAGCATCCTCGGCATAGTGAGATCTAGAAAATTGCCTCACAATAAAATAATTGTGTTGTGGAGATGGAGTAATCAATCCTTACATTTAAAATTCTGTTCTTGTTCCAGTTTGATTGTTTTATTTGGTAAAATCCAAAAGTGGCATTTATTTATTGGAGAGTCATGTTATTGGTGAATGTGCCTATTGAATTTTTCCACTCTACTGACGAAATGTATTGGAATATATTTTTCTTTAAGGTGCAGTTACGAGCCATATTGGGATGGAGTCTGTATTGGAGGACCAAGTGAAAGGGAAAATAGAAAGCTGGTTGAAGCAGGGTGGTTCCTTTACCTACGATCAAAATGTAAAAGGGTTATCGTTTAATACACGACTAGTGTTTTTATATTGAACGTAGTTAATATTCGAGCCTCCACAGCATGTATTTTAACCAAATGGCCAAACTCCCGTTGGCAGTCATATTTCCATTGCATTGAGAGGTTGGAAGATATGAAACCTCGGAAGGAAAAAAGGAAGAAATCGAAGTCATCGAGATGTAAATATGGAGGGAGAACAGAAAAAGCGCAATAGACGGAAAGACTAAGGAGAAGTGTCTTAGGTAGGTGAGGGAGGAAGGGAAATCTTGATATCACACGTCCTAAATACGCATAGTATAAATAAATGGAACACTAAGGATACGCCATCTTGTTCCAATCCGCACCATCCATCACCTTGTCCGATTATGTGTCCTGTTATATAATTATTTGAATCTCCTATTTCACAATGTTGATTAGAACGGCATCAAGGGGAAAAGTGAGGATAATGCCCTCATGGGCTTGAACAGAGTAAAATCCATGCCGATGAAGCATAAATGTGGTTGCTGGCTCAAAAACAAAATGGTAACCTTGTCAATTCCTATTGTACAGATTTAAATAAAATACAACAAATAAATGAAATACAAACAACAGCACATCAAGTATGGCCAGAAGAGCTAGTCTCTTTTTTCATTAGTTATAAAGTTTTTCATTATTATGAGGAGTCCGTAAGAATAAGTGAATATAAGTATTAATCCGACGAATCTGGGGCAACAGCGGTAAATGACCAACTATGACGGCGCCGTGCCGCGCCGCCGACACGGAAGACCGGCGGCGCTATCGGCGACACGCCGTACATAATCAATCGGCGGCGGCGGCGTCACCAAAACCATCAGCGGCGGCGGCGCACAGGTCTAGTGTCAAACTATGCTATTATATTTTTAAGGAATATTGCTTTCGCCATCCATCTAGCCCTATGGATAGCACCGCGGGAGCTCAAAACTTTATGCCTTGGGTGAGTATCCGCCAAATACAATGGTTGTAAGGTTCAAAAACTCTAAATAATCATCTCTCAGTTGACCATCCTGTAAATGTATTTGAATAAAGTAAATAAAGCATGTCCTAAACCTGTATTAAAACGGCTATGTAAGGTAATTTATAGTCATAATCAGTGCTCATAATTACCTCTATTTTATTGCGAGCAAAATCAGTAATCGTCTGGAATTGTGGCAATAATATATTATCGTAGTATGTTTACGCATGTTATGGTGAATTTGTGACAATTTAAAAGTATGAACGTTTTTCTGTTAATTATTCATGTCTGAAGTACTAATTCGCCAGTTCAAAAAGTAGACATTTTTCAATACTCAGCAGTTTTTCCATTTATTTCACGGCAACTAAATAAATATGCATGTCTTTTAGAGTCTACCGGTTTCCATAAGACGGATGCTAGAATCACATCGTGTGCAGTAAGTACCCCTGAAGCATCTGTCACAAGAATCATTTTCCAAGTAAATTATTACGAACACATGCTTAAATTAGAGCTAAAAGTCGGTCCTGTTTAGATGGTAACTTTGTGACTCCACAATTTATCGTGTGCCGCAACTTAACAATATTCTAATTTGTAACAATATAGCAGTATGAAAGTTTTTCTGTTAATCGTTCATGTCTGATGTTTCAAGTGCAGTACGTCTGAAGCATCGCTGACATTTATGATGTTCCAAGGAAATGCTTACATAAACATGCCTAAATTAGAGCTGAAAGTCGTTCCAGTTCGGATATTAACTTTGTGTACATCACTAGTAGTCTATAAAATTGTCACGCACGGGAAATGGCTCCCTTGACCGTAGCTCGCGAAGGCGAGAGGGGGGCGTAGGGAATGAAGGGCGCAGGATGAGGAATCAGCTGACAGCGGCCCGTGCACACCCGGCGCAGCGTTATGTGTGGATTGTGCGACAGTAGCCCCCGCTAAAATATTTTATTCGTGTAGAACGGTCGCACGTACGTAAAAATGGAGTGAATTTTGATCGTGTAGGACTCTAAAACTGGCGCGTTACCTCTATAAATAATAATAAGAAATAAATAATGTTTTTTTCCTCCAATCGGGAAAATTGAATGTCACTGCGTTAATGCCTCTACAGCAACCTCGAAATGTAAACTAATCGATCCGAATTTTTTAGGATATCCTTTCCTTACCTAATACATATTTGAGAGGTTGAAATTGAAAATCCTGGAAAAAATAAAAAATAACCAACACTTTAATGGACATTCTAAAGTTCCATCTATACCTACATAAATCGCTGAGAATTGCAGGGACCTTCAAAAAAGGATTTTAGTACTATGTGGAAGATTGAGTAACAACATATGTGAGGAAATCTACTAATCAGCTACATTACCTGTCGACTAACCTACTTCAAACTCTCATTGGGCGAAATTATGGTCTCTTATCGATCGCGGAAAAAAAGACACTTTAAACCTCTTAGTTAGTATCTATCACGTGATGAATACGAAAAAAAATGATGTACAATAATAGTATCCTAAGATAAAATTGAATAAAATTTAGTTGGATTATTTATTGAAAACATTCTTTCATACACCAGACTCATGGCATCCAGAAGGTCTCAGCTGTTTGTGAAAAACGTAAACATTGCTCGTCATTGGCTGCTTAAATTTCCATTTAATGCAACGAAAGGTTTTCGTACAGTAATGGGCGTGGTTAATAATAGCGTTACAGACCCTTTAATTTCTGCATCGTTTTCAAAATCGCTTCCCACGATATAGTGGGGCGGAGTATAGCGTTCGCCAGAATTAGCGTCGTCCAATTCAGAATAGCAGTCATTGAAACAAGATTATAGTTGGATTTAAAATAAAAATTTAAAAAATGGAAGCTGCACGATGACTCCCTCAGAACTCAAAACTTGATTTAGGTCACCGTGTACACCGAAAGAAAGGAAAGGGAACGTTTGACGTCAGAAGATACTTAAGGCCCTGGAATGCATTAGTCATGTTGGTTAGGTTTGGGGTTCTCGTGTAAGCAAAAGGAACAGAAGTCAGAAATAAAAATTTGTCGGTTCCCGAGGCCATTACGGGAAAGGGAACGTTTGACGTCAGAAGATGCCTCACCTTCCGTGACCAATCAGTCATGATCTGCAGCATAAAATCCTCGTGAGACATAAAGGACATTTTTGTATAAGTGTTCGGAGCCACTGTAATTTTATGTAACTATATTAGGCCAATCATTTTCATTTGAGTAATTTGATATTTCAGGAATAAATGGTTTTCTGGATCTTCCCGCCTTTGAACATTGTTATCTCCGCCATGTAAATAATTTTAATTCTCCATCATTTTTTAATGTAGCCCGAACTGTTATCATTCCATTAGCATAAGATTCGTTTCTAAAATCAACTAAAAATCAAATCAAAATTCATATAAAGGATATGCAGTTATCTAATCACACCTCATACGCTGCTATTGAGGGAAAATAACATTATGCCAGCTAACTAACCGTTGAACGACAGGATCGCAATTTATGAATGATTATTACAAAGCCAAGTTGTTAAACACTATCAAAGAAATGTCCATTATATAATGGAACGATAACCCAACGACAATAAGAGAACTGATATATGTATTCGAACCGATTCACCGTAAAGATTGATGATGAGGTGCTAACGCGAAGGATCTATTCGCCAGAAATTTAAGAAAATGATCAAACATAGGCACAAACTGATTTTGCGGGTCATATTATACCAGCAGACTTTTTCCTGCAATTTCCTTAAAAAAATACGGTGACAACTTTTACTAAAACCACTAGATTTATTAAAAAACGACCCAGGTTTCGATGTACTTTCACACCATCTTCAGGTAAATGGAGGCCAATGTGCAGGCCTTATAGTAAACATTACCAGGTGGGGAGGGGGGGGAAGAGAAGATAATACAGGAGGAGAGTGGTCGCGGGAGGAGAGTGGTCGGAGGGCTTGGAGGACGAAGTGGAAGGGATTAAAGCTTTGCGGATGGGGGAATAGGCAGGGAGCATACATTCATTAACAAGGAATTTATCACAATCAACTTGGTTTTTAAAAATCTCTAGCTGTTCTAAAGCATTCACCTTGCGTCTGTTATTTGTAAAATGGAGAGGTGTCATGTTATGTTCGTGGGTTAAAAGATGTCTGGCGAAGTTGCTTCCGTTAAAATTAAAATTTCTAAAATCACTTTTATGCTCCAATTGTCTAATTTCAATATTTCTACAGGTCTGTCCAACATACTGTCCACCACATTCATTACATTTCATTAAGTATACACCTCTTAATTTCTGAGGTTCAATGGCGTCCTTGGAGTTAACTAACCGTTTTTTCACACATTATGGTGTTTTAAATTCCACTTTATAACGGTCCTTCGGAAACAATTGCGCCACTCGAGAGGAAATCTACCCAAAGTAGGTAATTGAACGCCATTGTTGAACAGGGGGTTCAGTTTTGTTGTATAAACTGGCCACCGGTTACCAGTTCTTCAAGTGGCTCTCCAGTAAATGATAATGGTTAAAAGTTGGTGAGTGTTAGCTGGATAAAAGGATTAATACAATGTACAAGTGATATATTTCTTGTATGATGAGAGATTGATGGAAATAGTACCAGTAACTAAAGCGATTAGAAGTGCCAAATATGAATTATATCACTAATAGATGGAGTCTAAATTGGGTATGACAAGGAAGTGGGTTTCGAGAAACACAAGAAAACCTAACCAAAGGCGAGTACTCATGATGTTGCATTCTAATGGTGATCACATTGGATCGAAAGCAGTGGGAGTGGATGAAAGTCTCCATTTAGCTGTATTTTAGCATAAGATATATTTGAGCTTAATTAGCCATTTTGTTAACTTAAGTTTCGTAATTCCCCCCCTACATTTCACATTTAGAATACAATTAATGTTCTTTTGGATCCATTCCTGTGAACTGTTCTGATCCCTCAACTGAAGCAAAATTAACTGTTTACCAAAAAGAACAATATGGCACATCTTTAGTATAAAAGAAATTGATACGCAAAATAAGTATCCGGAAAAGAGGTGGTGGGCGAAATGAGAGGTGAACAATGGTGGAATTAAGAAGCGAAAATTGATGTGAGTGAAAAGATAAGAGGCATATACGACACTGACTGCAGCCAAATCTAAAGAAGAACCAAATAAGGCATATGATGAACACTGGGAGAAAATGAAAGAAAGCAAAATTGCTGAGAAAGAGGACAAGGAATGAATGCATGCGGATATATCCAAGCTCGATTATGACTGGATAGGAAGAGCAAAGCAAGGTTAGAATAGGAAAATAAATGCAATGTAGAGCAATCGACAGCACTTTTACCGCCAGGCGTTTATTCGTTTTTGAACGGCCTGAATTGTTTGCAAAGCATGCGACAAATCAATTTAAAAGAAGGCTTTGAAATTCTAAGCATCTTTTATTTCTAGGGCACCCCACCCCATGATTTATATACATACCACTCGTGAAGGACCCTTATGTCAGTAATTGATCAACCTGATTGATAAAACAAATGAAACTGTTTCAGGCGTTACTATGTAGAAGTTTTGATATTATTCATGATGAAAAGATGCAACTTGGTTAATTCTACACTAATAAGGTAATAAAATTATTTAAGTTGTTTCAATAACGTATACCATTAATTTGGAGATTTTTACTGACTAGCAATGCATATATTTATTACAATGGGCATTGAGCAAAAAAGAATATCGTTGCAGAATGCGGTTTCACCTGTAAGAAAGAGCGATTGCAAAACAAGTTTTCGATAAGGTAGTCACAAAATAGAATTAGGCAGTTGTTGATTGAAGATATATATTATATCATAGAAACATAAGATTATAAACGACCAAATAGCTGTGAATGGTATAGTTGCGCTTTCTTCATTACAAGGGGGAAATCCAATATAAATTATTTGAAATAACTTTAAACTCAACTTATTAAAAACATCATTATAACCAATTTACTTTGTGTTCTTCTCACTTAAATAAGCCAGTTGAAGGCAAGTACACATGTTGCAATCGTTAGGTTGTCAATGTAAGTAGATTCAATGGCCCTTGCGGTGGATAAATAGGAGGGAGAGGTAAGAAGAAATACTACGGGAATGAGAATACGTGTATTTTGTGAAAATACAATTTGTTGGATGCAGTTACAAGTTAAGACAGCTGGTGGCTAATCTGGGTTCTATATTTTGCTGTGATCACCAAAAGCAACGCGGTGAACAGGACATTGAAGAAGGCTGGTCCAATATCCTCCTCGTATTCAGAATCCCTCTCCTCAACTCATGCCAGTTCCCATTTCAAACGAAATAAACTCATAATGATGAATACTGGCTTAATTGAATGAGGAGAAGTACTCTTACTATTATGACTGATATAACTTGTCATCTCAAATGGTTTTAATCTCAGTGATGTGCGATTAATGAACAGTGCCCAGGCTAACTGATATACACGTTCGTCAGTAGGAGAAATTGAAAAAGCACTTCTAAACTATTTCACGACAACCGCACAAATTGATGGAGTATTAAATATTTATTGAATTTATAAAAAAGATTAGCAAAAAACAGAACTGATATATTTCAGAGCGGCATAGAGAACAATCATGGCGTCACACCACACACTGTCCGTCTGTCTGACAGAGCCGATAAAGTAGAAAAGATACATTGCCGAACAAATAGGTACAAAAACTCGATCTTTTCGCTCACAATTAGCAACCGTAATTAAAATTGAGCTTCACTCAATACTTTCTCATAATATTCGTCGCCATTTCACCTCCCAAAACTTTAACCTTCACATCTTTACACGGCTAGTGTCCCAACACCCCCTGCCACACTCCCTTGCGGCTGCTCGCAGGGTAGTATGTAGATGTTGAAGCAGTAATCTGAATGTTAACATGTATCTCAAACATATAGAGTGACTATGAAATAGGCAGCACACTTTGTTATGATAAGGAACTTAAAATTTTTCAAGTAAAATATATTGGGCTGTCTTAGGCATTCGTTTGCTTAATGGAAGCAAAAGGGTGGTACGTCCGTGCGGCTTCCTCTTAACTTCACTTATATAGACGGAAAGAGTTTGCATCAGGCCACATTAATACACATGCAGCTTACACAACAGTGGACGTGTTATTTATATTTTTTTGGTGCGGTGACAGTCTTGACAACGTATCCATAAAGCAAAAATTTTACAAATGCAATCGGAAGATAAAGTACAAAATCAAAATATTTCACCCCTGGTAAGGGGAGATCTAACATTTATATGTGATGTATATTGATAAACGTTTACTAATCTTATATTCCCATTTCAATCTGACCTCTCAAAGACTTATTACAATTAGTGAAGCAAGCTGGCAATGTTTTCGAGGGATTAATAGACCGCGGTACATGGAAACGGTGTCAAAGAGACACGGTTTCAATACAAAACATTAAATCTTAATCAGATCAAACTCCGCCAACCATATTCATCGTTGTACTCTCAACTTAAGGGAGGGGAACGTTCTTTCTTCCTCTCACTCTAATTATCAAAGAAAGTCTTTCTAATTTCCTTCACATAAAAATCCTTCCTTCCTGCACATTTCAACAAACTTTGTTTGCTACCTCACTAGAACACATTTGTACTCAACTTCCAAAGGCAAAAGATGTTTTCCCTCCTCCGTGCAAATATGAAAAATTCAGCTCTAATTTAAAACTGCCATTATTCGAAGAGTGAAATATGGCGTAGGCCTCTGCGTACGCTGCAATAACCAGTAGCCATGAGACCAAATTCTTCCTTTTTCCAACTCACAGTGTTTTAAAGCCAGGAAGAAAAATGCACGCATTAAATATAAGGATTTAATATACAATTTCACATATTTTTACTAGTTCATAAATATTGTCATAGCTTAAAGACAAGATATTTGTTGAGTTTCTAACTATCCATCGCATTACAACATACAAGAGGTGGAGCTTTACGTAGAAACTGCAATAGAGTCCTGCTCCGGAACGATATCATTAAACTCCTTACCACTTTTGAACATATTATCCCTCAAGCAAGACACATTGTGGAGTTTAAAATACTACACTATATAAAAACAAAGCAGTTTCTCATTCTGTTGGTCAAAATATCATCTCATTATAAATAATTCTTCAGATTGTGAATTAGCAGTTTGTTTGTACAACTTCCTTCAAATCTTCCGTAGGTAAGTTCCTGATAGTCAAAGAATTGAGTGCTGCAGCAATTGTTGCTGAAGCCGGAACTCTTAAAGTAGTCAGGATATAACTGGTCTCTGAAATTGGAAACACAAGATTAGTAATGCATTTGTAATTGAAATAGGCAGTCCACCAATGCTGTCCCTTGAGTCAATCATAAAGTGATAAATTTGGATTGTCCAATTGAAATACGTGACTTTTAGCCGAAATGAGTGGCACAGTCATGAGGAAAGTGGAAAGTAACTTTGACAAACAACTAGGGATTTTCTCCTTAAGAAATCAGGTTTAAAAAATTCAATCGCAGAATCAAGATAAGTAATTTTTAGAAGGTCATTTAATGAGAAATTGGAGAATTGAATATTATTTCTAATATAAGTTAGGTTAAGAACAAGGAAGCTACGCAGGACAGCCATCTTTTGATGTATAGATGATTCAAACGCATCAATGATTGGATTCACCCAAGGATGGGATATTTATAAGTAGTAAATATTATAAAAGAAATCTCCTCGCCATTTGTCACAGCATTTGTCCATGTAGGATAGAATGATAGAAAAATTATTCCTGCCTGACCCTGGTAGTCTTTGCTGTGTGTGAGCTATCCTATTCTAAAAGAATGTTTTTTTAAGAGAAGAACAAAGTGTTTATTGAAAAATAGATAGACGTAATTCTTTTGAATGGTCTTTTTAAGGGGGCAGCATTTTCACTCTCTACATATATTTGCATCGGTAACTAAGAAGCGTGGAGTCTACCTATAAACAATGACAGTGGGTATTCTTCGATTGCATGCCTCTTCTAAGCTGCAATATCTGAAATTCAGTTTTTTAAGACGAAGAACCTAGCAAACATTCTGGTTGTATCGTGGTATTCCAATATTTGTGCATCATTATATTGTAAAAAGAATGAAGGTATTTTAATTTGAAAACCGTTGTAAAATTCTTCACAAGAAGATAGGAAAGAATGTAAAATTACTTGAAACAGCAAAAAAGAACATGAAAATACCTTGAAAAAGAGCAGGTTCATGTACCTTTTGGACTGAGTAAAATTTTAAACTAAAAAACCAAAACAACCTCTGATCATAAAAGTGAGAGATCTCCCTTACCATTTTTCCAAAGTCATCGCAATTTTTTGCATAGCAAAGTCAACATCCCTCATATGGCTCTCCTGGTTCCTTGTTTGCCAGGCTAAGTTTTGTTCGTAAATGGCTAATCACGCTATACTCAGGTCGATATTTGGTTTATATGACAGTGGTATCGTTTGTTTTGACTTTCTTGACGAGTGAGCATAGAAATTTCCTAAAGATTGTATTTTCATCTTATTTTCCATCTCATAAACGTCGTTGACCGATTTCCCAAGTTCTTCCCTTTAAATAAGATAAATATTTGCCATAAAAGTTTTTACCACAGATTTAAAAGTATTCCCACTGTAATTCATTTTTTTCGCTAACTCCCAAAACCACCGATCAATTATGCTGAAGTTTCAATGTTTCTATCTTTTTTGTGAGAGAAGAAATTGTTGTAAAATTTATAGCACAGCTGAGAGGTTATCGTAACTGTATGCGAAAAAAATAAAAAAGGATACTAATGGGAGTAGGAATTTTGGGTTACATAAAGCGATTCAAGGAATTACAGAATTGGCCAGGTTGAGAAAGTAAGTTAAGGCAACTCATAGCACGAAATAGGTTAGAGTGGTGATAATAAATAAGACTCAAATTTATCAAATTAGCAGTGATTTGAGAATGTGTACCAATAATACTTCCATTTGAAAGAATTGCCACATCATATGAAATAGTGTGTAACGGTCATTTTATACGCATTGGAAAGACATTGATAAGGTTTATTTATGAGTTTTATCAATGAACATATCCAATTCCATTGAAATAAATTAGAGTTTTCTTTGAAAATAACTGATCCTGATTACTATATTGAGCACAAAAAGGCATGTAAGGCCAATTGAATTGAAATAAAAACGCAACATGTTAAGCTTTTTTATATGATATATAAGTCAAATATACTACTGCTTCATCAAACCTGTTAATCGAGAAGTTTTGTAAAAATCAAACGATTAAAAGTGAATTTCAACAATTAATAGACCTATCGCAGCAAAGTGTTAAGGTTTTAATCGATTTAGCAAGTAATCATATAGCATGTACCTATTTAAAATCATACAAACCATTATAAAAGAATCTAAGAAGAAAGAAATGAATTCAATTTATCAAGGTGATGTACACTCTTTTCAGTGATCTACATATCCGGTGGAGCAATGGACTCTTAATAGTGAAAGGGACCAGATATTCGAATAAAACAGCTATTAGTTATATGTAATACTACTACTCTGCAAGAAGTGAGAATTCATTGCGGGAAGGGGATGACATTCGATGAAATAGTATTTAAAAGAAGTCAATAATCTACAATAGTGGACGCCTAAGTCTACGTATATAGCTAAATACTACCCAGCTAACCGCCTCAGAGGCGTATGGCGGGGGGTATTCGGGGTAAAAGATATGCAGGAGGATGGAATACGTGCAAGGAAGAGGATCAGCTGGATGAGAATTTTTTTTCAACTTTCTTTTCTTTTATTCTTTCGGTCAATTAAGTCAACATATTAAGTCGAAGACAAATGCTAAGACATTGGACCCATGGAATAATAGTTATCATTAATATCCTTCCTTAGCGTTCATAGCTCATCTCTTATTTCGGAATTTATAGTATAGAAGTATTCTCTAGCAATGAGTATGCATTCAAGGGTCTTTTAAGCCATTAGAGATATTTATTTCAATTTATGCAGGAAATCACACTGTCACAGTGCTTCAAATAACCATATGAAATGCAAAACACGAGCAGAAAGAGCATATGGTCATGTTCACCTGATATTGAAATTATGATCTATAAGTTTAGTTATTAATGGTTGTAGTTAAATTACTCGGTCTTTATATTCCCGCGTAAGAATAGGTTAATTGAAATCTGTGAAGACCAATCAAAAGTTTTCTAGTCAAATGATGTTTTCATGAGTTTGATCCAAATTATTTACTTGACCAAAACAGAAGAAAACTATCGATTTCATAATAATTACTGTGGCAGCTATAAATTCATTATAACCATTACATAAATAAAATAAATGATACACAAATTTATCGTACTGTCTAATTTATTTTGAACTCGTACTACACGTGTTTGACTGACTTTCAGTCATCATTAGGTACATTAGATGACTTGTATTCAGTTGAAGACGTAAAGTACGAGTTGAAACAGTAAGATAACCTTTGTGTTTTTTTAAAATGCTGTTCTTCAACATTTTGCCTAAGAAAGTGAAATTTATAAATTAAATAATTTGAGTATAAGAAAGACTTAGTTATTGTTTATCAAGTTTCTTTGAATATCATTTCACTGATTGAGCATCTCAATATTGCCAAAGACGTAAAAATATAGAGGCAAAATATAAAAGTTCTTACCAATTTTTAATCCCAATCCGAACTCCTTGCAAGAATAGAGAGTCAGGAAAGTTGGAGGAGTGATCACTATATTGGGGTTAAATTGATTAACTATTCCATCCATCGCGATAACCGTGACGATCATCGGCTTTGTCCGAAGAACTGAAAAAGTACAAGAGAAATTCAAAATGTTTAGAACCGTCATTTAAACATTCATTATAAAAATGAGTTGAATTAAATATATAACATTTTAAAGTCCTTTTGATGATCTTACATAAGAAAAAACTGTGATATAACTGATAGAAAGTTTTTAAGTTATTAAGATAAGTTTTTAAGTTAAATTATTTAAGAGTCGTTAAGAAATCAGAAAGCACAAATATATGCGTTGCTACGAACTTGAAACAGCCTTTAAGTATGCCGCTCGATAGAAAGGAAAGTTATAAGACAACTCCTTAGATGCATTTGCTATGCCGCGATGATTTTTTGGAAACATATCTTTGAAAGTCGAGAAAAAAAACATTCAGCAAGAAGCTAAAGAGGTAACGCGGCAGCGAATAGCGATGAATTGAAATGTGGTTGTTTGCTGCTCAGCTAACTTCCCACTGTAAGATTTTCTTTATGTATATTTTTTTAAACGAAATGTTGCATTTTCTTAACACACTCTCAGACATTCTATTTTGTCGCACATTGTAATTCATATTTGATATTCATGATTAAAATTGCTATCAGGATCCAGCAGTTTAAAATGAAAATTTTTATTGAACACTTTACGTAGAATAATGAACATAAGTACCCAAATAAAATTAATAATAATTTTAAAAAATTGGAAAAAACTAATGCGGCGTTCACATTCTTCACACCATTTTCACAGAATCCTCATTTTAAAAATTATGTCGCCAGCTATCAATACCCGTCTTGACGGATCATTTTTACCGCACATGTTTACGTCACCTCCTTGTTCTCTAAGTTCATTGCGAGCTAAGACAGATGAAGAAAATATCTGGAACTTTATGACACAAAAATACATGGCAATATGCGTTGAATCCTTTAAACTGCTCATCTCGGCATATTTATACAAATCATATATTCAGATGTTAATAGCAAAGGTGTCAATAGTGGGAGTTCAACAAATTTGCCATGATTAATTTTGAAAAATTCTCATGGGAAATGATTTCAAAAGGAATAAATTTACAAAATATATTGCAAAAGTGGTCTATTGCATGTCAATTTTTGCAAAACAATATGCTGTTATTTAATCAATGGTGGCATCAATGAGTGGCAACTTCCTGGTGGTATTTTGATACAAAACATGCTGCATTCAAATCTGCAATAAAAATAACAAAAGAAAAATAATTTCAAAAACAAAGCCAGAGTCCTAGACTGTTAATAATTCAAGTTTTGATTTTTTCTTAAAATAATGATAATAAAATGAAAATAAACTTGTACAAAAGATTGGTGTATTATTTGTGATAAAATTCTAAACTAACCTTGTTTGAAACGGGGAAGCTAAAGTGGTATGCAAACAAAAATCCTAACCGTACAGCAGCAATTCATTCTCTCCACCATATATTTAGGTTGCATTCTTACGATTTGGAATCCGCTAAGAAGATGTGATTTCAGTTATTTCAAGGAAAGCTAAAATTCTTGTGGGTCAGCAAAAATGAGCTTTGAATACGATTGCGGAGGGATAGCAATCTCGTCCATTCTCATTAGACATATTCTTCTTTAATGATAACTTAACGTATTAGAATGAATATTTACCATTTTAAACTTGTTTTAGGCTGACTGTCAAATAATTATATGCTCCCCATATTAACTTTTCACCTTCGGGAAAGATTTATCACTTAAAATTCGCCTTCATTTCACTTTATTCCTTTACTTTACACATTTTTTCCCAATCGGTCTACAATAGGTCATGAATTATCAATTAATGAGAAAAAAATCTTGAATCGATGAAAAGTCAATTATTTACTATCAAAATGTAAAATAAGTAACTATTGTATACCGTAACAGTCCCCTTCAATGAACTTTCAGACGTAACTCTTGTTTTTCCACCTAACGCAATGCTCTGGTTCGTGGTGTTACAATTGTTCAGCTATCATTTTCTTACTCGTTAGATTTATTGTATAGCGAAGGCCTTCATATACAAGGAAACATAATATTTTCGTTAAGTTATATCTTTTTATAACTAATATTTCTTCACAAAAATCTAGTCCCTAAATGCGTTCGGTGACTATAGGCTTAAGTCTCACTGAGCAAAATACAAATTAATATAATTTCCTTTAATAATATTGCATCTTTTAAAAGAAATTCAACTCCTTTGCACATTTAGCATCCAGACCGGGATTTACCAAAGGGATATATTACTAGGATTTGATCAACAGTGATGCAATTTCACAAGGGTTTCACAGGTCAGGTTTCATTATGTGTATTAAAATGTTGGAATTGATAATTACTTCCATTTGAGCTCACATTTAAGGGATGGGAAGTTTACTTACATGGAAACCTTCCGTTTCTAAAGGTGAGTTGAAAAGCGCCAACGTTATTTCCCGCGACAAACACTGCGTTTCCATTAAGATTGACTCGGATGTTTGAACTGCAAAGAAAGAAAGAGAAAGCCATTAACTTTACACCAACATAATTGGGGTTATCAAGTTCGCTACACTCTAGAATTGAGAGTATCACTAATTGAAATACAGTCAAATACGCGTTTCCTTTCGTACGAATCTAGACTGCACAGAATAAAAGTAGCACAAAGAAGTTTGAATAAGATATGTTTGCAGTTTCAATACACAAATGAACAAAATTCTACATAAGAGAAATAATAGGAAAGAATAGGAAAGGTGTATGATTTTTTTCTCTGTGAAATTCTTCATATTCCATTGCTACTTTGGGACTAATTCAATTGCTATTTAAATGATCATAAAATAGATATTTCAATTTTTTATTTTTTATTAGAAACACTTATTGAAAGCAGCTCAAGTAGCAAATTTATTATGTTTCCACGAGTAAGAACGATACTCACCGTTTCGCTCTCGCAGTATAACGGACGGCAAATGCATTGTTGAACGTCACACTTGCAGACACGCATTCCAAGCCATGCTCGTTAATGCTCGGCGTCCTTTGCTGCTCAAACCATATTCTCGTCAGCTGAAAAAAACATTCATGATAAGACAACAATACACTTTACGTTTCCCTGATTAAGCTGACCCTCTAAATTATCCCGTACGATTCATGATCGCTATGAATACAACAACTCTGACAGTAGGTACATAAATTTGAGGAACATATAGAGAACGAAACAGCAAGATTCACTGTATTTTTTTATGGTTTTCTAAGGTTTGCTAACTACTATGGTATGCAAATATCTGCCGTAGTTGGATTTATCAAGGTATTACTTAATCATTGGTGACAAGTTTGATGATGAAATATATTTTTCAATTTGCATCAAACGAGATAAATAGCACAGAACTAAATGATGCTACCGCATGCTCGCCGTTAGGTCTGCATCAGAACATCTGTGCTGCTCTAGTTAAAAACAAAGTACCTAAGTTATGCTTTTTAGTTTGGAGTGGTATCATCACGATTCTCTCAGAAGAGAGCATTTGTTATTGCTCTGTTGATATTTTACAAAATCAATTACACCATATAAATGTTTTGGGTCATTGTCTCATGAGTAATATATTATCCCATGTTCTCTATCATATTTGACTGATGCTGGCCATTGCACGTCATTTATGTCCAATTCATCAATTTTTAGTCTCTCAATTTCAGAATATACATTACCTAGTTTCCTGCTGCAATCAGACTTCTTATATTAAAAGTTGAGATTTTCAAGGCTGACCGGGGATTCTCAGCTCCCTCCTATCATTTTAGAACAGTTCAGGACTGTGGGTTACATAATTTGTATTCACAGCCAAGATTTTTCTACCAGGAAATGTACTAACGATGTGGTCATTCCGTGGCATTCCTAATCGCTGTAAAATCGCCAAATACAACGGTTACTCCTTTGCGGATTGCTATCTGATACACAGCCATTTTGGTTTCGAAACCTCTGTGTGTGTTCATTTTAGAGACAGCCATCTTCTGCTGCTCAATGAGTTTCCCTGATTATTGAATTTCCTCAATATCATCCATTTCTGGGAAGGATGTTCCCATCTACCACCTGGGGAGGAGTCTGATAGTGGACTAGTACTCAAACACAGCCCTTCATTGAATCATTTAAACCTTTAAAGTGTTATGTTCCTGACAATTGCTATAAATATCATAGGTGGAATGAGTGACTAATAAAGAAGTGCTACAAAGAATAAATAAAGAATTTGAAATCTAAATAACATCAAAATTTTAAAAAGCAAGAAGAATAGAACTGCAGCAGGAATACTGCAGCCTGGATAAATATTAGAGTAAAATGTAATGTGAGAAGTTAGGAGGCATTATATTGTATATATCTTTGCATTTCTTTCTGCTATATTTCAAAGCATTTTTTTGTAATCATAAAGTTTAGGCACTCTCTTTAACAATGTAATCATTAAATAATAGAAAACCTCATTATTTTGGGCAACTTATGAATCCGCATGTGCAACAGGTATTCATATTTGGTAATAATCAACTTCATTTCATCATTCATAGTGCCAAATGAAAGAAAAAAACGCAGTCGGTCCATGTGCAGGCATCGCAGCCACTTTTATATAATTATAAAATTGGGAAAGAGGATGAAAAATTGTGTGAGAGAGGCATGGAATTTATCCCAATAATTTTTTCTTCGATATAAAAATCCATAAAAAGAATACAAAGTGTTACCGCCCCCAGAAACGATAGAATATTTGGACCATTAATCAGGGAAATAGCCAATCACCTCACAGAAAACATACTTCCAAAATGCATACTTGTATTAAGGAAACCTTGTGACAATCCTGATATGTAATATTAAAAAAATCAGGCAGATCCATCAATCTAGCGCCCAATTGCTCTTCTACGAGAAATTTGGAAGCCCCGGGAAAGGATGTTGAAATACAAATTTATGATGCGGTTGGATTGAAAAATTAATTCCAACCAATGCAGTCGGAGTTTTGGCAAGGGCAAAGCGCCATAAGCTGACTAAAAACTAGCATAAAGTAAAACCAATGCTAGTATTCAGCAATCATTTTTCTGGGTATCAACAGCATATTTGATTCTGACAGGCGGCCAGCTGTAATGAAGAAGGTGAAGCTTCTAATATTTCTTCCGAATATCTTTTAAATTCTTATAACTTATTATGATATCAGAATGATTACACATAGTTCAAAATTTTGTCCAGCTTTCAAAACTACCACCAATTCCTGTAGGATTTTGTATTGGGACTTATGAAGTAGAATCTGATCATAAAAAGGCTATTCAGACTTTTACGGCATAAACGAAGCTGCGCTGACGATTCAGCTGAGATAATCCTTGCCAACTCCTGAAAAGATGTGAAAAAAACAGCATAACTTTGCATTCACATCGAGGAAGCATATTACAACAAACAAATGTTCTCCATCACGAAGAATAAAAAGTTTTTGGACGTAAAATGATGAGTAATTTATCAGTTTAACTAAACAAGTATCAATGAAAAAATCAAATGGCTTAGAACCTAGGAGTAGTACTGGACACTAAATTGCCTTTTCCCATAGATCATTACTTCGATACCGGCAGAAGAAAGATTTTATGCGCATATAGACAGCACTACCGAATGTAATATGCCTCAGTATCAATCCAGCAAATCAATAGAGTAGTCATTCTATTTGCATCATACGCATACTCAGTCTGGGAGGAAGCAAGTTGAATACGCAATATTTACTGCATAATTAAGGGCAGCAGAGACAACCACTTACTAGAGTCTAGGGAACGGCAAGTATTTCTGTTTTCCTTCTCTTTCTTAAGAATCCACACATCAAACAATACACATAATAACCAAAGAAAGAATAAGCCATGCAATGAACAATTGACAGTCCAAAATGTCACAGTCTGTGTTAAAATGCAATGATAAACCTTAAGAGAACATTCGTGTGGCGCGTGACTCTAGACAAAAACAGAGGCCCCTTAGACCATCGTAAAATCCCTAAACTCATTGTTAAATGTAGACGCAGAGGAATATTTAGACGGGTAAAATTAATGAAATAAGGAAGAGCACTATGTGTACAAAAGAAGAAGGTCTCAAGGAAACCAACTCAGAAATAATGCATAAGGGGAGGGAAAGGCTCAGCTAAGATTGACAGAGACAGAAACTTAGACCAAACAAACTATGAGGAGGGAAGTAGGAAGAAAATGTTGACAAGTTATAAAGTTTTAAAGTAGAGTATACAATGGGACAAAATTGTGAGATGCTGAAAATCAATTTTAAATGTAGCTTCTGTCGTTGATTTTAATGGTGGCCCCACTGAGCTGTACTCACGGCCTTGGTTAAATTTCATTTCCTGCAAGAGTCCCTATTCCACATTCACTCTTTTCAGAACGTCCTACTCATTTCTTTTTCCTACTAAGAACCTCCACCGCTAGCGTCCTCACATATTCAACCGTATCCAATACCTCTTAGTTCGTCCTTCTCTCCATCTGCCATCATTCATTCTTCTGCTGACTCTCGGAGCGAGCGGACGTGCCTACCTGACCTCTCCCTGGAACTGGTTAATCCCCTCAGCGAGGCAGACTCCTACCTGCGCTGTGCACCTGCTTTCCCGTTGCCGTAGTTCGTTGTACTGTGTAGTGATAAGTAGACATTTTTTTTGTTTTTTTTTATTTTTTTCGTTGTGCTAGAGAGTTTGTGTTCTTATTTATCTCGTATTTTAGTTAGCTCTTTGCCAGGTGTGAGGTCTGGGTTAAAGTTATTTCGTAGAAGTATTATTGTTACTTTGTCCATTGTGACCGAGTTTAGGATCGCTCAGTTTGTTTGAGTATAGCCATCTTTTTGTAGTTAAGCTTTTTTCCTTGGGAGTTCATTGCGAGTAGTGCTAGGATGTCTTTAAATAGGTCACCTGTTGGGATGATCAAAAACGTCGGCGACTGTGCGGCTCTCCGAGCTCGCATCGCCGAGTTGGAGATAATCCTGCGGGAACTCCATTCTAAGGTTGAAAGAGTGGTATGCGTCCCGAAGGTGGATGGAAATTTGGGTCGCTCTTCGAAAGTTCGCCGCGCCCTACGGGCCGCACGAGTTCGCTCGATTGCTAACAGTGGCTGGACGATCGAG
Organism: Ceriagrion tenellum; assembly: GCA_963169105.1. NCBI lineage: Eukaryota > Metazoa > Arthropoda > Insecta > Odonata > Coenagrionidae > Ceriagrion > Ceriagrion tenellum. The sequence goes on along the minus strand of OY720633.1, from coordinate 28,121,992 downwards.
AGTTTGCCTGAAGGTCCTTCTTCCGATGAAGGGGCAGTACAACTCCGTAAACCGAAGGTCTGGAGGGTCGTGTCTCGGAGGAGTGGAGGTAAGGTCACTCTGAAGCGTGGTTCAGGAGATGCTTTGGCACCTCCCATTCCCGTTTCGAACAGGTACCAGTTGCTTTCGGATGGAAATTCCGAGGTGCCTGACGTGCCTACTCCTACTCCGAGACCGGCACCTAGGAAGAGTCGTCAGAGTGGGAAGGGGAGAATTGTAGTGATAGGTAGTAGTAACGTCCGCCGTGTGATGGTCCCTTTGCGGGAAAGGGCAGGCCATGAGGGTATAAGCCACCGTGTAACATCATGGTGCATTCCTAGTGGCGGTGTTCCGCAGGTGACGCAGGCGGTTGGTGCGGCGGTCCGGGGCACGAAGTGCTCAAGTCTGCAGATTGTGGCCCATGTCGGCGTCAACGACGCCATGGACCGTGGATCCGAGGAGATCCTGCGTTCCTTCAGGGAACTGGACTCCGAAGTGAAGCGGGTAAGTCGTGACGAAGGGGTTGACATGACGCTTGCAATTTGTACTCTTGTCCCGAGGATCGATCGTGGACCCCTGGTTTGCAGCCAAGTGGAGGGCATAAACCAGAGGTTGCGTCGCTTCTGCACGGACATTGGAGCCTCCTTCGTCGACCTTCGGCCGGCAATCCGATCGTGTCGGACCCCTCTGAACCTTTCTGGTGTCCATTACACGGCCGAGGCAGCTAGCTGTGTAGCGAGTAGCATACTCGATCACTGTAGACCTTTTTTAGGATAGAGGGTAGGGCAGAGAGTAGGTCAGCTAGTGGGTCGAATCGGGTACCATCGCGAACAATATTTTATAGAAAAAATATCCAAGAAAGTGTTAAGTTAAACGAGAACAGTAAGAGGCCAGTTCCAAAAAATAGCAGTAATGTAACTTGGAATATACCTAAGAAAGCGAGTTGTAATGAGAATACACTTTCCGGGAATACGCTCACTGATAAATCCTTTTCTGTCGTGGTAGTAAATTGCCGTAGCTTAAGGAATAAAGTAGCTGACTTCTACCATCTAATTGAAACTACTGACGCAGACTTAATTATAGGGACGGAAAGTTGGTTGTGTAACGAAATCGCAGATAATGAAGTATTCCCGAAAAATTTCACAGTTTATAGAAAATATAAAGTGGAAAGGACCGGGGGAGGAGTTTTTATCGCAGTAAAGGATTGTTATATTAGTAGGAGGGAGTCATTTTCCGACGACCAGGTAGAAAGCGTATGGTGCTCCATTCAAAATCCTAAAGCAAAAACAATCTATGTGTGCGCATATTACAGACCACCAGATACCAATGTAAGCTCAATATTAGGACTCGAAAGTCAACTCAGTAAGTTAACCACTCAAAAAAACGACTGACATATTATAATCGGTGGGGATTTCAATCTTCCGTCCATAGACTGGGACACTTACAGTTTTATCACTGGGGGGAAAGACAAATACCTTTGTGAGTCACTCCTGTATACATTCACATCTCACTCACTACATCAATTAGTCACTGCTTCAACTAGAGGGAAAAATACACTTGATCTTTTAGCGACAAATATTCCACACATGGTTGTAAACATAGGTACGGATAAGGGAATAAGCGACCACAAGATAGTTCAAGCTAATTTTTCCGTGAGCATGATCAAAAATATAATCCACAAAGAAAAATCTACTTGTTTAATAAGGCTGACTATGAAGGTATGAAACGAGAGTTGCAAAAGTCATTTACTAGTTTTCAAAAAATAAGTATCAACAGTAATACTGAGGTTTTGTGGAATACTTTCCTCAACGTTACACGATCAGTAGTTAGCAAATACATACCAAGTAAATGGAAAAGAGCCAATGCAGAGCCTAGGTGGTATAACGCGGAGGTTAGAAAAACATTAAAGCACCAGAGAACATGTCATGCTAGGTTAAAAAGGGCAAAAATTAACAAATCCTCCGAAGAACTATACACAGTCACCGAAAATTACAAAATATCTAAACTCTTAGCAAAAAAAGCGTGCCGAAGGGCGTTAGCTGATTTCAAAAGTAAATTACTGGGAGAACAATTGAACGATAATCCCAAGGCATTTTGGTCGTATGTTAGGGACACTCAAGGAAATAAATCAACAGTACACACGCTTAAGGGAAAGGAGAAAGGGCTTATATCAAAGGGGAAAAGCTAACCAACAGTCTACAAAAAGCCAATTCGTTAAACTCATTCTTCAAAAGCATTTTCAGTACTTATACACGACATCTTTTCGATCCGCAGCCAGTTCGTTCCCAAACATGTATGCCTGAAATTATTATAAATTGTCGCGGCATAGAGCAACAGCTAAAAAATATCAACCCCAACAAATCCACCGGTCCAGATCAAATACCTGCTCGCGTATATAAAACATTGGCATCAGACATAGCGCCTTACTTAGAATTAATATTTACCAAATCTTTAGTAGATCACGTAGTGCCTAAGGACTGGAGAGTAGCAAATGTCACACCTATATTCAAAAGCGGCGACAGGGAAGACCATAGTAACTACAGGCCTATTTCTCTCACATCCATTTCCTGTAAGGTATTTGAACACATAATTGTAAGCTCCATTATGAATCATTTAGATAGGGAGGAATTATTAATAAATAACCAACACGGATTTCTAACGGGTAGATCTTGCGAAACCCAATTGGCCCTCTTCGTTCATGACATCTTGGTCTCGGGTAAAAATAATGTTCAAGTTGACGCGATATTCCTCGATTTTAAGAAAGATTTCAATAAGGTACCTCACGTTAAGTTGATCTCAAAACTTGAAGCATATGGAATAGATAAAAACATTATTAGTTGGATTAATCAATTCTTACATGGGCGGGAACAAAGGGTTGTCATAGACGGTATCATGTCAAACACAGTTAGCGTTACATCGGGTGTTCCTCAGGGAAGTGTAATTGGTCCACTTTTATTTCTGTTGTACATAAATGATATTAGCAGTGTCGTTAAAAGTAAGCTTAGACTCTTCGCAGACGACGCGGTTGTGTATAGGGATATCACCAATTACGAAGATAGCGACTCGTTAACAATCGACCTACTTGCTATTCATGCTTGGTGCGAAAAGTGGCAGATGGAACTAAACATAAAAAAGTGCGTAGCAGTCAGCTGTTGGAAAAAGAAATATAAGTCAGGTAGGGCTTACAGAATTAATAATACGGAAATTATTCACGCCGAGTCTGTTAAGTACTTTGGGGTCACAATTACTCACGACCTATCTTGGGGAAAACATATTAGGGAAATATGCGGTCAAGCATATACGAAGCTAGGCTTTATCAAAAGAGTACTCGGAAAATGTGATGAGAAAGTGAAAGAACGTTGTTATTTTTCAATCGTTAGGCCTCATCTGGAATATGCTGTTAGTGTATGGGATCCATATGAAACGGGGTTGATATCAGAGTCAGATCGCGTACAGCGAAGAGGAGCTAGGCTTGTGAAACGATGCTACGATAAGTTGGCTAGTGTGTCTGGACTGTTAGAAGAATTGTGATGGGAATCGCTATCACAGCGTAGATTAAATTATAGGCTTAACCTCCTAAATAAATTTCAGGAAAATCATTCCTCTGACGACGTAAAAAACATACTATTAACCCCTTCGTACCACGGCAGATTAGATGGCGCCAATAAAATTAGAGAGCTAGATTGTAGACCCGATAGGTATAAAATGTCATTTCTTCCGAGCACCATTCGGGACCATAACAGCTGTGATCGTCGTCATGAATAGTTCGAGTATTGACAATAGGCAGGCAGTAAATCTTTCTCATTATATTTTCTACTCTCTTATTTATGCATGATGTAAATATTGATGTTCTTATTTATGCATGATATTTTGAATCTGCAGTAGTAGTCTTTGTATCCCTTGCATGTTGGAACGATTGAAGATAGAACGTTTCTTGGGTATTAGATTTTTAATTGGCGCTTTGCATGCGTGGTACGCGGGTTTTAATGTAATGTCGGTGTTCTACCATATCATTCATGCATGCCTGGTGCGAAAGCACCCCCTGCCACACACACTTTGGGTGGCTTGCAGTGTATGACGTAGATGTGATGTAGATATAGATGCCCTGCCCACCGTCTCTTTTCAAATGGCTTCATAAGCTTCATATGCAGGATAAAAATGTTTCATCATCCAAAATTCCTTCTGAATTGATTCAATACTCGCTTGCTTTCAGCTCCACATAAACTTTAGAGGGAGAGAAGAGAGGGAAAATCAAGAAGGAGGGGAGAGAGAACAGAGGTGATCTATGCGTCAACAATGTATCATAAGTCAATGTATATTGTAGTCAAATATCAGTCTATTTTGTAAAAAAAATCACCGATGGAGCATGGATAAAAGGAATTTTTTTACCTGCTAGTTTGGTTATGGCTTATTCTCATATCCATAGCTTCTGGCAATCTATTTTCATCATTATGAATTAGTGCATCATATGAATTTATAACAATTCATTTATCATTTTCCTAATTTTTTGCCAATGGTGGAAGTCATCTAAGTTCTGCATATATCATCATGAATACTGACATAATTCGCGTCGAATGACACTTCCAAATGTTAAAAAAGTCAATAACTGTGAACCTCGACAATTGAAGAGGAATTTTCTCTGGAATAAAATGCAGCTCATCTTAAGTGGATATGTTTTTTATGAATTTTTTCATTTGTATCTCGTAGTATTTACTCATTCCAGCTATTATAAGCTAACTTAGTGACTCCAAGACGTTCTAAATTTGTATAACTATGATTTTTATTTCTTACGTATAAAAATAGCTATTATTTTTTTATTCATTTCAACAATGAATGATACCGAAATGAGAGCAATAAATCCGCAATAGATAAATTAGAGCGTTGACTCTTAAATTCAGCCATGACATTAATAGCGTGTAGAGTTAAATGAAGAATTTAATAATTAAAAAAATATATGACAGCCTTTCATAAATTTGTAATAAGACGTTCTTAGGCGTCTTCACTATTTGAGCAATGTTTCCTCATATTCTACTAAAAGGGCATTACTAACCTCATCAATTGTTATTGTCTAGTGTTTGCATCAATCAATAGCAATATTTTAAAAACAAGGCAAAGAATGATTGTTGGGAAAAGAAGAGAAGAAAATTGCCACTCTAGCCATAGTTCTTAAGCCGTTTTGACAAATTGACTTTCCATCCAACTTCCACATTTTTCCCAAACAATAAAATTTGTAATAAGACGTTCTAAGGCGTCTTCACTTTTTAAGCCATGTGTCCTTATATTCTAGTAAAAGGACATTAATAACCTCACGATATTTACTGTCTAGTGTTTGCATCAATCAATAACAATATTTCAAAAAAAGGCGAAGAATATATGTTGGGAAAAGAAGATTATATAGACTTTCCATCCAATTTCCACATTTTTCCCAAGCAATAAATTATTCCTTATGAAAATCATGCAAATGAGCCTCATCACGAAAATTTCGTAACTTTACTGAAAATTTACAACTAAAATATTTATAGGTCATCGCTTTATGTAAACCAAATATTGTTTACTTTTAAAGACGTTTTAACTCCTTGGCTACAAAGAGCGAGTTTTACGGGTAGTAGATAAGCTATCATTAAACATTATGAAGACAAAGAATGATAAACGTTTACCATAGCGAGAAAAATCGAGCAAGCTGCTCTAGCGCTCCCTGCTGTGAGAGCGAGGCCAATGTAGACACCCCCATAAAGACTCGAGGGAGTCGCTCGGTGCCCTCCGTTGATGCTGGAAGTTTTTTGGCACTCGCTGGAGAGTTTTCACTAAGGAAACATGTTAAGCAAGCGCGTTTGGACCAAAGAGTAGATAGGGAAAATGTACCTTTTTAATTTCATTGTACTTATATGATATATCTTCCTGTCTGGCCAATGTATTGTTTTACTGTAAACAGTATACTCCATTTCAACAAATAACCTTGTTTATTTATCTGTAACAAAGTCTGTATTTTCAACCTGAAGATGAAACAAAGTGTCGAAGCCTGGTTCGTATCAATATATTGATAAATGAAATTCACGAAATATTTGGTCATTTTCCTAATATTATATGATTATTGCATTAACGCTCGCATTGATAGCGTAGACTGCTTCGCTGTATGAATGCTGAAATACATTTGTGTGGATCTATTCTGTTGTGTTGATTTTTATGTATTATTTTAGTGTAATTATTTTAAAGCCTGAGGAAAAAGTAACATAAGGCTACAGTTTTAACCTCCTTTTTCGTGAAATAAATAAAAAGTTTAATATTAATCGAAGAACGGTGAATTACAGAATAAATTATTTTGTGCTCTTTCTTTCCAAAATTCAAATGAGAAAATGATCTAATAACTATGTTCTAAAAATATGAAAATAAAACAGTTGTTACAAGGTGCATACGTGGAAGATAATAGAGTACTGCACAGCAGTTTAAACACAGTCATTAAAATTATTTGTGAGATTACAAGAAAAATTCTTTGGAATAGCGACTCGTCATCTCGTCCCTTCTTCAACAGAATTAATTACATTTCAACCTGCGTAAAATTTGGCATAGGTTCAATTCTGAAAGCTCTATCGTCTTGAAAACGTTTTCACTTAATATTGTCAGCCTAGAATTATTCCTGAACTAGTATAACCTCATGTGTTGTATTCTAAGCAAATCCTTACCTTTAAGTTCCCTTAAAACTTCAGTTCATTAATCAGTTCGTACAAGGGCGGGAACAAAGGGTTGTCACTGATGGTATCATGTCAAACACAGCGTCACATCGGGTGTTCCTCATGGCAGTGTCATTGGGATACTATTATTTATCTTTTACATAAATGATATTAGCAACGTCGTAAAAGGTAAGCTTAGACACTTCGCAAACGATGCGTTTGTGTATAGGGATATTAACAATTCCGAAGATAGCGACTCGTTAACAATCGACCAACTTGCTATTCATGCTTGGTGCGAAAAGTGGCAGATGGAAGTGAACATAAAAAATTGCGTATCAGTCAGCTTTTGAAAAATAAAAATTTGGCCATGTAGGACTTATAGAATTAATAATACGGAAATAATGATTGTCAAGTAAGTTAAGGATTTAGGGGTTACTATCTCTCACGACATTTTTTGAGGAAAACATATTCGGGAAATATGCGGTCAGGAATAACGAGAGCTCATAGACAAATTCTGGCAAACAACAAGGAAAATGTGTTTGGGTATAAATACGCGAAAGACTAAAGCAGTAGTTTTTTAATTGAAGACTGGTATTTATAATGTTTGGTAAGAAAAATGATAAAATCGTTGAAAAAGTAGACGATATTGTCGACCCGGCCGAATGGTTGCAATAGAGGGATAGATAAAACTATAAAATTACGCACAAATGCCGGAAGGAAAATCGAAAGTAATATAAGAATCACAATGAGTGATGTTTTTTTCTAGGAAAGTTGTAATCACCATGTACAAAATTGAACTTCTCCAAAAGTTATAATATGACATCGAAAACTAGATATTTTAGGGTAAGCCTAAGAGCAGGTTAAATGCAGCGGGAATGGAGTACCTTATGTTTTAGCAAAAAAGTTGAGTCGATGTGGATGAGTATGAATGGTTCATGAAATAATGTGGAATTGATTCTCAAGTAATGGCCGTATATGAAAGGAATGTCCTCCGTTGATTAGGCCACGTTGAAGAGGATGGATGAGAATCGCGAAACGAAACGGGTGTTTTATAGCGGAATGAATAGCGTAAAAGTATTGAGTTCACCAAAAAAGTCGTGAGTAATGTGGTGGCAGAGAATTAAAAGAGGATTATTAGGAATATTAAATACAGGTGAACTTGTGAAAGTCAATGAATCAATTTAATATGTGTAAGCATTGTAGAATGTGAAAAAAGTTAAAATGAAAGCAACATTTATTCATTTATTGAAATATAAATCGGTTTAATCATAAAAAATTACATGACTAAAACAATAAGATATAGAACTTCATCTGCTCCTTAATTTCGCCACTACGAAATTTAAAATGTTGACCTTCTATACTTCGCGAAAGCGAAAATATTCCGCTTTTTTAATCTTTAGAATGTATATAGCCTATTACAGGTATATTCCATGAATATCACAGAAACAAAACATCTTGTTCATAAAGATAAATGCCATACATGCCATAAATATTAGGCCGTGTCATTTCATATCAATAAAAAAAGTTAATGATAACGAAGCAATGACCAATGGAGTGCTCATTTCATTCGATGAATATCTTAGAGATGAGAAACTGGACTGACAGGAAAGTATAATACATAATAAAAGTAGCAAAGAAGATGGTAACTGTGACAAAGAAGAAAAATGTATGCCATTTCTACGACATATTTTCTCAATGACTCTCTATTTTGATTATTCCCAGCAAGGATTTAAGGCTTGGGTATTAATTTATTCCTAAGTATTAGTTACGTTAGTTTCATCCTTATCGGAAAAAAGCCTTCCTCTTGAGTATATTTCATGTCTAAATGGCTAATATCTCTGTGATGGAGTCTGCGATGGCGACCGTTTAGTATCATTATCTCTTAAACCATTATGAGCGCCCATTATTTACCTTGATCATTTTAACTATGATATTCCATCTTTGTATTCTTTTTAATTTGAGTGCCACCAAGAGCTGTATGTACATTCAATGTCCAAAACTAACCGAGTTTTTGTACATTTCTATTTTATGGAGCTAAAGCTTAGCATGATAGATAGATAGCTTAGAGATGAGACACTACTCCACATCACACCTAGAGGTGTAATGAGGCGTCATGATAATGTTCTCTGTGTCGCTCTGAATCACACCAGTTCTGAATTTCTCAATCTAACTAAGCCTAACGTGTAACCTCCGAGTCCCTACGGGCTCCCACCGTAATCCCATTAAAAGCACTTACCTATATTTAATTCTAACTCCTGGGAACACGAGTGAACGTTGATAAGGTCAAATGACACATTTCTAAGTCCGTATCTTCTCTAATTTCACGGTAGATAACCATATCGTCTATTTATTATCTTAATTTACTGCTAATTCGGGAACAGATAGTTATTACAAATAATGAATAAAAAGGGCCTATCACACTGCCTTGCGGTACACCGGATGTTTTAGAAAAAAAAGTTCGTGGTGTTCGGCGACACTTTTTGGAATTTACTGAACATTTTGAAAGAATAGAGTAAACTTTGTTTTTCCACAAAGAATTTAATAACTTGCGACCATGGTTTCGACGTATAACGTCATCATCAGGTGAAGATAGATCTTGGTGCAACAACTTATATCGGTACTAGATAGGATGGGGAGGGAGGAGCAAGGTGTGGGGGAGGAAGGTGGAGAGTGGATGGAAGTGGTTGAGTAGGGTTGAGTGGGGGCTTACCCAGAGGGTGGGCCTAGGGTCTATAATGTGGGGGGGTGGTGAGAGGTAGTTAGAGCTAACGCCTCCCAAGCTGACTACCTGCGGTGGTGAAGAGTTGGCTAAGATTGGAGGGATAGGAATAAGGTGGAAATCGAGGGTGCAAAGGTAGAGGGGGGATGGAAGTTCATGAAAGAGGGAGAGGTTGAGGAGGGGAGAGCGGGAAGTATACAACAGAACATGGACAATTTCACAATTGGCATTTACGAATTTCAAAATTTCCACTTGCTCGAGAGCGTCAATTTCCTTTACATTCAAAATGCAATATTTCCAGGGAGAAATCACTTTCGTGGCCCTTGTGCAACTGGTGTTTTGCGAAGTTGGAATTAGTATTACCATGCTTATAACTAGCAATATGTTCTTTTACTCTCTCCTTGAACTTCCGACCAGTCTGTCCAATATAGGCTGCTGAGCATTCACACTTAAGCCTGGACACACCACTCCTTCCCAACTTCGGGATGATGTCCTTGGATTTGGAAAAAATATTACTTAGGTTAAAGTTGTTGTAAAAAGCTGTTCTAATATGATGTCCCGGGAGGAACTTGGTGGCTAAGAGGGATACATTTCCTAAGTAAAGGAATTTCCTCCAATTATCTGGACTTTCACTTAGGGGGGCAGTGCGTTCGGAAGAAAGTGGAAAAATGGCCATCCAAACAAGTTTCATGGAGTATTGCGCATTATTTCCTTAATTTTTGAGAGTTAATCAACGTAAATATCACTCGCCACAAATCCATTTTTCTTTTAATGTTTTGACGGATACGATGGAGCACCAAATTAAGCCCTTGTGGTTCATCAAAGCAAAAAGGGAGGAGGGGGCTTCAAAGAAGCACCAAAATAGTTAAATCCAAAACGAGCACTTATGCCATGCTTGGAAATACATGATAGTAGATCTTTAACTTAATTTTAATATAATAATAATATAATAATAAACTTTAACTTTAATTTTCAACTTGCCATTGAAATACATCGAAAGTGGCACGAGAAAAAAAATTCGACTGAGGTTAAATCGAACCACAGACCTTTTGCTACCGGGCCAACAGCCAGACCGCTACACCATGCGACTTTCTTATTCAGGTGATTATTTGGGGGGATATGATACAGCAAGATCTTAGATCGTTATATATATATATATACTATGATAAGTAATTCTTATAATGATTTTTTAAAGAAATGTAAAGGATAAAAACATTTGTCAATGCAAAAACCGTCATCATACAGTCACTCTGTCCATGCCTTAAGACCGCTTTTATGCAAATGATCATTCAAGAAAGAAATCGCGATGATGATTAGGAAAAGAGATAGTTACACACGGTGAATGAAATTGTGTGAATTTTCTACGAGGTAAAATGCATATCTGTAGCTTATACCGATTCATGAAAAACTATCTACGTAGCCGTTACGATCATAGTTCAAAGGGATCGCTTATCGACGGTAGAAGCAGCATGGTTGGAGGAGTTTGTTTACAAAACGTTACTCCGTATGCTGTATAGTTGAGGCCATGTGGTAGAGTACCTTGCGGAAATAATTCTTAGCATCGTAATTGAGGGAAGTCTAGCTGACAGTGATGGACCGGAATGATGCAATTTTAGCGATCGCTGCCACTATTTACATTATTATTGTGGCCGCCAAATTCATGTAGCAGACAGAAATGAGACGGAATGCCTGCACATGAACTAGGATAAAGGAGGAAGAAAGGTTGACATAACCTAAGCCAAGTTTAAGGTGAACTTCTGATAAAGGACTGCAGTCAATGTAATCATTACGGAAGAGCGATTCAATATTACCTTAATTCTCACCCGGCACGATTATGGCAGATGAGATTCAACGCAAAAGAATTTGCGGGAGTACTAGCAGTCAAATCATTCACCAAGTCTGTAATTTATATATTTCAGTATGGAAGCGGATTAATGAAAGGTTTGATAACAGCCCAATTCAATTTTTCCTATTAAGCGGAAGTTGTAGTTAAAAAAAAGTTATGTGAATTTGTGAATGATGCAAGAGTAAAAAGAGAATAGCAATTGAAAATTGTAGTCATGATACTACAGTCTGATTCTCGTTCTATTGCGGAGAATCACGCCTCTTTCATCATTCAAAACATTGTGATTGAAGCGTCTCTTGCAAATCTAGAAGCGTATCATTTAGAAACCTATTCTATGAATTAAATTTAAATTATTTCAAAGAACGAGTAATCGACATGAACCAAATCATATTTATCAATTCAACGAAATGAGTCATATATCCCATATATTTGCAGAACAATTTCAATTCCATCAATTTCAATTTCGGTGGTTTAATAAACCGAAACAACTGAGATGGATGTCGTGCGCTCGGATCATGCGAGCAAACAAAGAACACGTTCAATTTTTCTTTGAATGATCATGCAAATGATTTTCCATTCGGAAAATTTTCGACTCTGCATGGTGTATGAACGTTAATTGCATGCGAATTCACCGTGTAAAGCGGCCTTAACATATGAATTGCTCGCTGACTAGCCACTCAATCAATAGAAGTCGAATACGGCTGCGTATGCTGTTTAATTCCTTCCGAGTCGCCGGCCACCACCGACATCGAAAGTTGTCTCCCGGAAACCCGGAGTGGTAAGGTATTTACATCAAGAAAATTTTCGGTTCCTGTGAGCGTGGAGCTAAGCTCGCATAGAGTTCACATAGGTGAGGTCTTCGTAATGCTAAACGAATCCTTTAATATATTTGAAATGTGGATTATTTGTGAATTTCATTGATCTCACGGATAAACTAAAAATGTGGTTTGATAGAGTAAAAGCGGAAATCTAAATTGCCATACTTTTATCAGTTTCGACTCGGTAATCACAATAAATAAAACAATACTTTCTTTAAGTAATATAAATGGCCGACTTATAGCCCAAAAAATCGCTATTTATCATATATATACTATCACTTTTCCTTACCAATAGCTCAAGTTCAAATTTATTGAGTATACTGTACTGAAATGAAATATCTAACGCATATGAGCGTCTTATATCCCGTCAAATGAGGTTATGATAATCTTCCAGTGGTTCCACGTTCGTTACGGTATTTTAATTATAGTATTTTGAAGTCTAAAGTCGTTAATAACATGATGACATACAATATATAAGTTTCTACCAGAACTGTCTAGTACCCATATGTCATGGGGCGCGTATTTCATTTTCGAGAATTCTTCTTTCTTTTCTTGCATATAGCACGCAGACTCGAGACTCGACTTTTTTTCCCTTATTTAAAGAGTATCATCATATAACATTTCCCTGCTTGTAAATTACAAGCAGCCATTTACACGTAATACATAAAGCTACAAAACTGACTGACTGACTGACTCATCAAAACTGTTAGGGCATTTCTAAACGAGCTACATGAGTGAAAATTTCAGGATAGAGTCAGAATTATGTTTCAAGTTGGGAAAAATCGAAAAAGTTAAAAAATTACCTTAGGCTTCGATTTATTGCAATCGATAACTTTACATGAGGTTATATGGGAAAATGAAAAATTTTAGTGTGAACCTTTTTCTTTCGTTCATTAAAATATGAAATAATTGAGCTATAAGACTGATTCTTTCACAAATATGAGGCTGAATGTTTGAAAAATCTTATTCTTGCAATCGATTCTATCCTACCTACCGTTAAACTGATATTTTTAAACTTTTATTTGGGATTTTAGAAATTTTTTCACCTTTGCTGCTATGGATTTATTTCTCCATTGTCGCCCGGCCGAGTGTCGACTCGAGGTTTGGAACTCAGCGAGGCGGGCCAGTTTCAGGGGAGGGTTATATTTATGTGTTGATTTGGGGTAAAATGGGAAAAGTTAAAAAAAGTCAATTAGGCTTCGAGATATTGCAATTGATATATTTACATATATGAGTTAGGTACCCTAAGTGCATGTTATTTAGTCTTCTCTATGCCATCTTTCGCACTGCTAAATACTGGGTATTATTTCTTCAAATTTTTCCTGGCCTCTACCGTAGCTGTGATGACCAATTTCAACCAGGCAAGCTTCATGATATTGTCGTTTTCATTAAAAAAATATGCAGTCCATGTAGAAGATTGGAAGAGAAAAATTGAACTTGAACATTAGTGTATTAAAAATCTCCTTTCCGATCAAACTTATGTAGTAAAATTCTTCATGTGAGCTCTTATTCAGTATGCTCTACTGTAATGAAATATCTAACGTAGAGGAGCGCCTTATATGCCGTCAAATGAGGTTATGATGATCTCCCAGTGGTTCCACGTTCGTTTCAGTATACTGATTTTAGTATTTTGAAAAGTCGTTTATAACCGGATGACATAAAATATAAGTATGTACTAGAACTGCCTGGTGTCCATACCTCATGGGGCGCGTATTTCCTTTTCGAGAATTATACTTTTCTTTGCTTGCATGTACCACGCAGACTTGAGAGCTTTCATATTTTTTCCTTATTAAAAGAGTATCATCATATAACACTCCCCCCCCCCATGATTGTAAATTGCAAGCAACCATTTACTCGTTAATTATTAATTAATATATATAAAGCTACAAAACTGACTGACTGACTGACTGACTCATCAAACGTGTAACCGTAAATAGTGGGCTGTTACATTTTCCTTGATTGAGTCGTGGCCGGAGATGTGGATGCAATCAAGAAGTTGACGGAAGTGAAGCTTCCCACGGGCCTCTCCATGTCAAACCCTGATTGTTTCCCCTCTCACCCTCACCCCCTTCACTTCCCGGAATACCCGCACCCTGATTAACCCGCAAAGTGACCGCTAACCAACCATTAGTGTTATATTAGTCGTTCGACGAAACATGGCTTAGGGCAATTGGTTGACCTAACACAGTTACTAATACCACTGATTCAGATGTCCCAACATACATTTTTGAAGAAATGTAAAAACCCGGGAAATATATCGATATTGGGAAATGGTGACAGTTGATTTTCCGTAACGGTATGTTTGCAGAGTAACTTATTACCAGAACGAACTGCAATGAAAAAATTAACTTTCACCTCCATGTGCCACATTATGGGTATGAATGAATCAGCTGCACTACCTGTCAAATAACCTACTTCACCTACGTGTACGTCATACAATACAAGCCACCCAAAGGGTGTGTGGAAGGGGGTGCTTCCACCCCAGGCATTCATGAATTATATGGCAGAACACCGAAAGTACATTGAAACCAGCGTACCACAAATGCAACGCGCCAATTAACAATCTACTGACCAAGAAACATTCCATCGTCAATCGTTCCGACAGGCAAGGGATACAAAGAGTACTACCACAACTATCCGTCTTTTTGGCGATGCTGCAGTAGTGTATAAGGAAATTAGAAATGAAGAGAACAGACTGTTTTTAGCTAAGGATTTAGATGCGATTGATGATTGGTGTGATAGATGGCAACTAGAATTTAATTTGAAGAAATTCGCGATTATGAATTTTTGGAAAAAGAATGGCTTTCCCCGGAATAATTATTGCATCAAAGAAAACAAAATATGTAACGTAGATTCAATTAAATACTTAGGCGTCACCATCACTGAAGACATGTCATGGGGGAAACACATCAGGGAAATCACTAGTGTAGCAAACCGTAGATTAGGATTCGTAAAAAGGGTTCTAGGCAGATGCGATGAAAGAGTAGAAGAAAGAAGCTATTTTACCCTCGTCAGGCCTCATTTAGTATATGCCGCTAGTAAATGGGATCCGTACGAGGAAGGTATCATTAAAGAATTAGGGCGCGTGCAAAGGAGATCTGCTAGGTTTGTTAAAGGTCGTTATGATAATTGTATAAGTGTTACGAGCTTAATGGAAGAACTAGGATGGAAATTACTATCAGAACGCAGGTTAAAATTTACGTTAAACCTTTTAAGTGAATTCGAAACCGATTTGTTCACAGATGATGTTAGATATATATTAAGAAGCCCGTCGAATTATGCTAGGTTTGATCAGATTTACAGGATTAGAGAGATAGATTGTCGTACCGATAGATTTAAAATGTCATTTTTCCTTCCAACTATAAGAGAGAACAACAGGCAGCGTAGCAAAGGGAACGGTAGGTGAAATATAGTTAGAGTAGTCTGTAGTACATGATGCATGTAATAACAACCAATAATCCCTTTCTTATTATGTATATACCAACCATCTAGCTGCATGTGACCCTGTTCTCTAGCATGTCTCCCTTAAATATCCTAGTTGCATGTCAATAGTGCATGTTTGGTGATCTTCACCCCCTGTCACACTCCCTCGTGGTGGCTCGTAGGATATTACGTAGATGTAGATGTATCAACCCCGCTTCGTATGGATCCCATAAACTGGCATATTCCAGAAGTGGCGTATTGATTGAACGATTACAAAGCTCTTTCACTTTCGCATCACATTTTCCGAGTGTTCTCTTGATAAGGCCTAGCTTCCTGTATATTCAGTATAGGTATATTTTACGTGTCTCTAATACAGGCAAGAATTTTCTTCTAGGGCTAATTTTAGGCAATAAAAGGGCATTTTAGGGCCCCAAAGGCCTTTTTCTATAGCCTATGCGTGAACCCGATATGTCAAGTATCTTCCTGCCAAATTTTGTTACAATCGTTTCAGGGGTTACTGACAGACACCACTAGATTTTGATATATTGTTAAGATAATTGACTTGCGATCTTCATCAGATGAACGTGCACGGATTTTTGCATCTTGGCATGCCATGCTTTCTGTCACCTCAGCGGTTTTGACTCTTTCGTGTCGTACCATCTCGGTTCGCTGCTCTTTTGTTCTACTTCCACTGAGATACAATTTTTAACTCCTGAAGATTCGATGGAAAGAAACGCTTTCCAAGCATCCTCCGCGTTCCCTTTCATTAATGACTTTAGGAAGATGGAATGGGAATTTCTACGTCCATTGCCTGGACATATCTGGACTCTGCTACCGATTTCGCGTTTAACATTAATCAACTCACCTCCTGTTTTCAGAGGGCCATCTCCGCAACCCAAAATTCTCGGAAACAATCCACTACACCACGTGTACACACCAAGTCCCAATTAGGATGCTCGTAGAAAACGAATGACGCAGGAAAAGTCTGTGGATACATGTCGGCAGGTATTGCCCACAAAGAGGGTATCCACTGTGGCCCAACGGGTAAGATAACAATTGAGTAATGCCTGCTCTCGTTAATCCCTTCCTGGTCACCTCGCTAGACGCTCGGACCTCCTGCGTCTCCTCCCTTGGGGCTCCCCATCGCCACAGGGAAGGGCGAGACAATGCATTTGTGCTTCCGCGCGTTAATACTTTCTTGGAATTCTCGCTAGGCACTTACTCTGCTCTGACAACTATTCATTCGAGTATTTCCAATAGCTCATTAACCCACTGACGAGAATTGGCATAGAGGATACCCTGGTAAAGTCTGGTAGCCTGATATTCCTGGTGAAGAGCAGCGCATGTGGGACAGGGTCATATGCTTCCTGAGCGGAACATGTTGGGAAAACCATATGCATCTACATCTAGATAAAAACCTTATATCGTTATTAATCCTAAAATGAACGTCGATGAACTTACATTTCCAAGAAAACGATTCAGCATTTAAACCATAAGCAACAAAGAATTATTTCCTCTCAAAATTCAGATATTTTTACTTCTTGGGTTGCATAATCGACCCAGCAGTCACAGTAAAATGTTGAAAAAATCCTGGTTGACTTTGTTAATAATAAACGGGCGGGTTGATAACGACCCGCACATCCACAAACTCCACCAACGGTGAATATATTATTACTCGTAGCTTGTAGCCAAAATTTGCACAATAAGAGTAGTTATGGGTCACAATTTTTATTTAAACACCTTGAAATGTTGTTCCTTTATGAAATATAATCATTAATAATAAACAAATTACAATTGTCAGTAGTTTAAAATTGGCGAAAAAAAGTACCTACATCTACGTACTACCCTGTAAGCCACCACGAGGGTATGTGGCAGGGGGTGAAGATCACCAAACAAACCTACTTTCTAACCTTACGAGCTTAATAGAAGAACTAGGATGGTAATTACTACCAGAACGCAGGTTAAAATTAAGGTTAAACCTTTTAAGTAAATTTGAAACAGAGTTGTTCACAGATGACGTTAGATATATATTGAGAACCCCTGCGTATTATGCTAGGTTTGATCATATTAACAAGATTAGAGAGATAGATTGTCGTACCCATAGATTTAAAATGTCATTTTTCCCGCGTACTATAAGAGGGAACAATAGGCAGCGTAGCAAAGGAATAGGTTGGTAAAATATAGTTAGAGTAGTCTGTAGTGCATGATGTATGTAATAACAACCTATAATCCTTTTCTTATTATGTACATACTAACCGTCTAGCGGCATGTGACCCTGTTCTCCTGCATATCTCCCTTGAATATCCTAGTTGCATGTCAATATTGCATGCATCGCATCTAAATCCTTAGCTAAAGACTGTCTGTCCTCTTCATTTCTAATTTATTTATACACTACATCTACATCTACGTGATACCCTGTGAGCCATCACGAGGGTGTGTGGCAGGGGGTGAAGATCACCAAACATGCACTATTGACATGTAAGTAGGGTATTTAAGGGAGATATGCTAGATAATAGGGTCACATGGAGCTAGATGGTTACACTACTGCATCATCGGCAAAAAGACGGAGCTTGCTATTTTTTATTACTGTATTCAAGTCATTTACGTAGAGAAGAAATGAAATTATGCCTATCACGCTTCCCTGGGGAACACCCGATGTAACTTTTACTTCGCCTGAGCTGACACCATCTAATACCACCCTTTGAACGCGTTCATGTAAGAAGTCTCCTATCCAGCCGACTATATTACTGTCTATCCCGTATGACATTAACTTCGCAAGTAACTTACAGTGGGGAACCTGGTCAAAAGCTATTCTAAAGTCAAGAAATGCTGCGTCTACCTGTACTCTACCTTCTCCATAAACTCTAATATTATGAACAATAATACCTAATTGAACTCTAAGGCTTCCGCGGAGTCGTTCAGAAGATATCGAAGACTTTTCGGGTTCTCTTCCGCGTGTTTCCATTGTCGAAGACGACAGTTTCGACAGCGTTGCAGCTGTCTTCTTCAGGTCAGAAGTGACGATGCGTGTGAATGTGACCGATCTATATAGCCGGCTGTTTTCCCGCCATTTCAGTCTGGTGCGCTGTCATTGGCCGCTTCCTTTTTCTTTGCGAAAATTCTTTTCCAGGCGTAGGAGAGAGTGTAGCCATCTTCTCTGTTGATGTTCTCGGGTGTTTTTGCGATTTCGATGGCCTCCCTGATGAGTCTGGGGAAGTAGCGGTTTTCTTTTGCTATTAACTTGGCTTCTTCGAAATTCATATTGTGACAAGGTCCACTCCAGGTGTGTTCGGCCAGAGCTGATTTGCGTAGCTGCCTATTCTTTGTCTCTTTGGTGCTCTCTCAGGCGGCATTTGAGAGCTCTCGATGTCTGTCCGATGTAGGATTTCCCGCATTCGCACTTCACCTGGTAGACGCCTTCTTTTTTGTTATCTGGTAGGCGGTCCTTGGCCTTGCAGAGGATGTCTGAGGTTTTCTGGACGCAGTTGAAACGGGTGACGACATTGTGTTTCGCCAGTACTCTGGATATCTTCTCACTGGTGCCAGCAACATATGGAATGACGGCGAAGGCTGCAGGTTTTGGCTTATCCTCGGAGGTCCTTTTCAGGTCCACCGCGTCTTCCATTTTTCTCGTTATCTTCCGGATAACTTCAGGCTGGTATCCATTCTTACGGAATGCGTGGCATAGGTGGGATTTTTCTTGGTTGAAGGAAGATATGTCAGAAATTACGCGTGCTCGATGAAATAAAGTTTTCATAACTCCTGCTTTCTGATGAGCGTGGTGGTGCGAGTCCGCATGTAGGAAAACTTTATTTCATCGAGCACGCGTAATTTCTGACATATCTTCCTTCGACCAAGAAAAATCCCACCTATGCCACGCATTCCGTAAGAATGGATACCAGCCTGAAGTTATCCGGAAGATAACGAGAAAAATGGAAGACGCGGTGGACCTGAAAAGGACCTCCGAGGATAAGCCAAAACCTGCAGCCTTCGCCGTCATTCCATATGTTGCTGGCACCAGTGAGAAGATATCCAGAGTACTGGCGAAACACAATGTCGTCACCCGTTTCAACTGCGTCCAGAAAACCTCAGACATCCTCTGCAAGGCCAAGGACCGCCTACCAGATAACAAAAAAGAAGGCGTCTACCAGGTGAAGTGCGAATGCGGGAAATCCTACATCGGACAGACATCGAGAGCTCTCAAATGCCGCCTGAGAGAGCACCAAAGAGACAAAGAATAGGCAGCTACGCAAATCAGCTCTGGCCGAACACACCTGGAGTGGACCTTGTCACAATATGAATTTCGAAGAAGCCAAGTTAATAGCAAAAGAAAACCGCTACTTCCCCAGACTCATCAGGGAGGCCATCAAAATCGCAAAAACACCCGAGAACATCAACAGAGAAGATGGCTACACTCTCTCCTACGCCTGGAAAAGAATTTTCGCAAAGAAAAAGGAAGCGGCCAATGACAGCGCACCAGACTGAAATGGCGGGAAAACAGCCGGCTATATAGATCGGTCACATTCACACGCATCGTCACTTCTGACCTGAAGAAGACAGCTGCAACGCTGTCGAAACTGTCGTCTTCGACAATGGAAACACGCGGAAGAGAACCCGAAAAGTCTTCGATACAATACCTAATTGAGTTTCGCAAGATCCATTTCTGAACCCATGCTGGTTTGTTATCGATAAATCCTGGCTGTCGAGGTGTCCCATTATTGATGTAACTATTATATGCTCTACAATAAACATGATAGTGACGTTGATGATATTGGTCTATAGTAACATGGCTGTTCCCTATCTCCGCTATTATATATTGGGGTCACGTTTGCTATCTTCCAGTCTTTGGGAACTGCCTGTTCTTCGAGGGATTTGTTAAATATTAATACACATCTACATCTACGTCATACCCTGCAAGCCACCCAAAGTGTGTGTGGCAGGGTGGCTTCCACACCAGACATTCATGAATGATATGGTAGAACACCGAAATTACATCGAAACCAGCGTACCACACATGCAACGCGCCAATTAAAAGTCTACTAGCCAACAAATGTTTTATCGTCAATCGTTCCAACATGCAAGGGATACAAAGACTACTACAGATTCATAATATCATGCATAATTTAGAACGTAGAGAATATAAAAAGGAAGATCTACAGACTAGCTAATATCACTACTCGCACTATACACGACGACGATCACAGCTGTTATGGTCCCGAATGGTGCTCGGAAGAAATGACATTTTATACCTATCGGTTCTACAATCTAGCTCTCTAATTTTATTGGCGCCATCTAATCTGCCGTGGTACGAAGGGGTTAATAGTATGTTTTTTACGTCGTCAGAGGAATGATTTTCCTGAAATTTATTTAGGAGGTTAAGCCTATAATTTAATCTACGCTGTGATAGCGATTCCCATCACAATTCTTCTAACAGTCCAGACACACTAGCCAACTTATCGTAGCATCGTTTCACAAGCCTAGCTCCTCTTCGCTGTACGCGATCTGACTCTGATATCAACCCCGTTTCATATGGATCCCATACACTAACAGCATATTCCAGATGAGGCCTAACGATTGAAAAATAACAACGTTCTTTCACTTTCTCATCACATTTTCCGAGTACTCTTTTGATAAAGCCTAGCTTCGTATATGCTTGACCGCATATTTCCCTAATATGTTTTCCCCAAGATAGGTCGTGAGTAATTGTGACCCCAAAGTACTTAACAGACTCGGCGTGAATAATTTCCGTATTATTAATTCTGTAAGCCCTACCTGGCTTATATTTCTTTTTCCAACAGCTGACTGCTACGCACTTTTTTATGTTTAGTTCCATCAGCCACTTTTCGGATGAATAGCAAGTAAGTCGATTGCTAACGAGTCCCATACCTCGGAATTGGTAATATCCCTATACACAACGTCGGCGAAGAGAAGAAATCTTTCTTTTAACGACGCTGCTTATATCATTTATGTTTAAGAGAAATGAAAGTGAACCAATGACACCTCCTTGAGGAACACCCGATGTAACGCTGTGTTTAATATGATATCATCTATGACAACCCTTTGTCCCCGCCCATGTAAAAACTGATTAATCCAACTAATAATGTTTTTATCTTTTCCATATGTTTCTATTTTTGAGAGTAACTTAACGTGAGGAACCTTATCGAAAGCTTTCTTGAAATCGAGGAATATCAGGTCAACTTGAACATTATTTTCACCCGAGAGTAAGATATTACGAACGGAGAGGGCTAATTGAGTTTCGCAAGATCTACTCGTTAGAAATCCGTGTTGGTTATTTATTAATAATACCTCCCTATCCAAATGTCTTATAATGGAGCTTACGATTATATGTTCAAATATCTTAAACGAAATCGATGTGAGAGATAGGCTTGTAGTTAATAGGGTCTTCCCTGCCGTTATGCTTTAAAAATTCCTTATGCTGTTGCAAACGGAGAGAGAGATACCAGATTAATTGAAATATCACTCTCTCAGAAGTTACAATCAACCGTTCTCTTACCTAGGTTAGTCCATTTTTCATTCCTTTTACATTCTGAAATTGTTGCGCCAAATGAAATTGAAGGTGAAATGAAAACGAGCCGGAAGTGTTAAAATGGAGAAATGCGATGACCAATGAGGAAGACGTAGCGCGTGCAACCTACGCCGCCGTAAGACCGGTGGAAGGGGAGATAATTGAGATGTGGGCTCCCATTGGCCGACGTTCAATATTCACCCTGGAAGGATATCAGAGACGCAGCCCACTCCACAACGTCCGACAACTAGTCACTAGTTTACCAGATTTATGGGTGACTGGTTCCGTCTGACCTGCATTGACTGCATCTCAGGTTCGTACATAGAAGCAGCAGAGATGTATGTCTTAAGTTGTTTTGGCAATAGTATTTTAAACAAAATGTGATAGTTTCGTAAAAATCGTAGGAGTGGTTATGGAGAACTTAATGTTTAAACTTTAGTGTTTCCCGTTTACATTTAGCATATGTTCGTAATAGTACAGTTACTAAACTAAGTCGTGTATGGTGATGCTGATTATAACTTGTCATTAGTAACAAACATATGAACGAGCTGCAGTAGTTTCATTTAAATCACATACTTCCATTTGGGAAAAATTAATTTTTAAAAATTAGTCTCCGTTGAGATTAGTCTCCTTCAAAGGCGCGTTTCCCCACTAATTTGTCCCGTGTTTGTAACAGTACAGTTCCTAAACGAAGTCGTGATTAAGAGGATTTGTTAACCGTTGTATTGGGAATAGTATTTTTAACAATAAATGATAGTTTCGTAAAAATCGTATGAGTGGAATGGAGAAATTAACGTTTAAACTTTAGTGTTTTCCGTTTAAAATTTAGCATATGTTCGTAATAGTACAGTCACTTAACTAAGTCGTGTATGGTGATGCTGATTATACCTTGTCATTAGTAACAATTATATAAACAATCTGCAGTAGTTTCATTTAAATCACATTCTTTCATTTGGGAAATATAAATTTTTAAATTTTGCGGTTCCTGTAAGCGTGGAGCTAAGCTCGCATAGAGTTCCCATATGTGAGGTCTTCGCCATGTTAAACGAACGGGAACGAATCCTTTAATATTTTTGAAATTGGGATTATTTGTGAATTTCCATGATCTCACGGATAAATTGAAAATGTGGTTTGATAGAGTAAAAGCGGAAATCTAAATTGCCATACTTTTATCAGTTACGTCTGGGTGAACACACAAGATAAAACGATATTCTCTTTAAGTAACATAAATGGCCAACTTATAGCCCAAAAAATCGCTATTTATCGTATATTTACTATAGGTTTTCCTTACCAAAGATCTCAGGTTCAAATTTCGAGGATCACTGAAACTATTCTTTAACATCCAAATCCCTACTGGAATGCCGAGTGGAGAGTACTTCAAATTCAGTATATCGACTTCAGTATGAGGAGTTAAAATGGTTTCCCCTACCCCCTCATATATATTGATCGATCAGATTCTAATTTCGATGCTAGGTTCCTCTCAACCCCTCTTCAGGAATTTTTTAATTTTTCTATAATTTCACCTCTCACATGATCATACCCATCTCTACTCCACGACGTAAACGACCTCTGTTATTGGACGCCTTAACAAGTACTAACCAAATAACTCAATTATTATAATGACCTACCTGTATATGGAATGGCAACGACTTGTGAATATATCTTTATTACCTTTTGCCGGCAAGTATTTTGCAGTAAGCACGTTGCGGAATTTCTTCAACCTTTATCATCTTTTACTGTGACAATTCAGAAATCTTCTACATCTTGCTCCATGATTACACATTTAATTGAACATATCAAAATAATACTGAGATTAAGCATGAATGCCACAATTATTGAAAGATGATTATCTAGTGCTTAAAACTTTGCCATTAAAATAGTCGGAAATGTTTTCGGAAAGGGAACATTAAAATGGTCGATTAGCTTTAGGTTTACAGATTTCTCAGAAGTCTAATTTTATTCAGACTTTCCAATTTATACCTGATTGGCTTTTTGGATTGGATTGGATATTTGGGGAGGAGGCTTACAGCTAAGCTCACTTGAACCATTGGAGATAGGTAAGGGAGGAAGGGTGGATAGAAACCCGGCGTCGGCATTAGCCTGCTCTTAACGAAAGGCGCCAAGTTGACCACGGTTTAAACAGTCACCCGATAGACAGAGTACTGTAATTGAACTTCCCTCCACAAGACACCAATGTAGGGCTCGGGTTCCTTCTGAAAAACATCCACCTCTGCAAAGATAGGAACCCTGGCCGCCCGTGTGATAGGCGAGTAAGTATCTAAGTTATTACGCAATGAAAAATATAGACAAAAATTAATTCACTGCTTCAACAAGCAAGAAAAAACTTAAATCACTTTTTGATATTCACTTATAAATAATTTCCACGGCCAGTTAACGTAACGTAACAATAAACGGTAATGCATCGTGATGGTTTTGCCTTCCAATCGTATATTCCAGCAAGTCACTAATGTGAGGGGTAAGTTAAAGGACAATGACTTTACATTCTGTAGAATACGTCACTCGACAACCTTTCCCTTGCTCCAGAAATTCCATCTTGAAGAGCGTTACCGGATACACGAACAAGTGAGAAGAAAAAGTACCTCTTTGGATGTTATTCCTCCATCCACCACTTTCGTATTGCCTATCCTAAGGTAATCACCTCTCCCAGCCTTTAAGCTCACCTCCCCCCTCTCGGCAACGCTCTAATTGAGTCTCCTGTACCCGACATTTATGGCAAAATATTTGTAATCACCCATGGATTCCAGGTTGGAATTTATTAACGCCAATTTGATTGCAAACACTTTTTATTCTGTATAAAAGAAAGACTGGAAAATAAAACTATTATAGCGGCTCTCTGCTCATATGTGTTCATTTGGTTACCAAAAGAGTAGATTTTTCGGCTTTGTACCGGAAAAATACATCAATCTGAGAGTTAAATGAACTGCACAGCTCTCATTTAAAATGCTTTCGTCATATTCATACAGTTAATCTCAAGACGCTTACTATAAAGATTCTTTTACAAAAAATGTTTTGGTGCAATCGAGCTTATAAGACACTAAACACTATCTTTTACTAACACACAAGTTTTCACATGCTCAATGATATTCTGAGAATAGTTAGCTTTTAAATCACCAACAACGCTAACCATGTGGCAGTTAAAAATTACCTTTCGTGGTCGAAGACAAATTATTG
Organism: Ceriagrion tenellum; assembly: GCA_963169105.1. Taxonomy (NCBI): domain Eukaryota; kingdom Metazoa; phylum Arthropoda; class Insecta; order Odonata; family Coenagrionidae; genus Ceriagrion; species Ceriagrion tenellum. The sequence goes on along the minus strand of OY720633.1, from coordinate 28,096,782 downwards.
CTAAACCACATTTTTCTTATTTCTTGGTTCTTTTTTTCTAACTTTTGCTTGTTCTATTACTTATTCTAACACCAGTTTTTATTAGTATTCCAGACGCGTAGACTCTTTTACAGCGTTAGAGCGACCAAAAACCAGAATTAAATCAAATTCTCCATAAACGACATGAATATATTTTGTCGAGATGCAACACATATTCAGTGCGCATTTTTGAACTAGAAAACGTCATGTAGTATTTGAAGCAAAATTGGCTATAATAAATATTAAAATTGCAGGAAATAGTTTTTGTTTACAACAAGTTAACAATTCAAACATTCGCTTCCCTATCTGATTTGTATTGATATTATCTCTAACAGTTTTGATTGCTCAATATAATGAAAACTGATCAACACAAACCAAAGAATAAGTATCGCTAGTCTCCAAATAATAAATATCATTGACACCTACCAAAGAATAATTATGTCTAGTCGTTCCTATTACCGAAAAAAGAGATGTAAATGTTGATATATGTAATTTTCCTGACTACGATAGATATGTAGCGATATATTTGCGTAAAATAGAAAAATTACTTTTATTATACGTTTAGCATGGCTTATGACTGGATAACGGACTACGAAAGACAGAAAGAGATTTTAAAGTTTATGTTATCGGCAGAAATTATGGTAGTACATGTAGAATATTACTTAGATATAGATTTAAAACCATTTCTCACTAGTCAGCTTAAGAAAAAAATGAAAAATGCGCAATAATCAATGATAATGAATCCCATGACAAGAATGCGAAAATGGTCCAACGAACTGTCAGTTGATTCTTTTCAACAGCTAACTCAATCAAAAATTTGATTCCCTTTGATGAGAATATTCCTGCACTCTCGGATTCCCTCTGGGTTCATTGTTTTTGTGGATTTCTGTTTAAACCCTTAGAGGCCAGTTGGAACCTTGTGGAACCTTTGGTCCATAAGACAGTCGACGCGCTGAGCGCCCCGAAACATATACGTAAGTCTTCACCGCTTTCACAATCAGATATTACAATTAACAAAATCTTATAGTTACCCACTCTTAAACACTAACAATTTTAAGAGAAAAGAGAAGTTATATATTTCTGTACAGAAATATACACATAAAGGCGAATAGAACCGAAGCGAAGCGAAGGTCATCAGCTAATCGACGCTAGAAGTTAGCGTCTCTCAAAAATATATTAAATCGCTACAGAACTCTCAGGATACATACAATTCACTTCTAAATGGTCACCTTGTTTGGCAAATAATTTCTCATTCATATTATTGCGTTCCAGTCAAACGCTGTATAGTTTCCATTAGATATTACCATATCTTAAATTCTCCTCTAACTTCAAATCTGACTCATTATTTATATATGACTATCTGACCCGGCGAAATTCGTACCCCCTCAGAATCAATAAATGTTGTGTTAACATTTTTGCTGAATTAAATTCAGTTTTATTTATGATAACATAAATACTCCAAATAAATTATGTTCAATAAATGTACAAAAATCAAAATGAAATGCATTTAAATCACATTGAAATGAGTGTAATTCACGTGGCAGCAAGCATTTGTTTTATTGAAGCGAATCGAAATGATTCGCGTAGCATTGTTGCACTACTTTCTATTAAACTATTCGCTGGATGGGTTGCACTCGGGTCGATTCCCTTCGTTGAAGATCCGTGTGATATACGACATTTTTTGTTTTGTTTTCATGTGCGAGAATAAACAACGCGGATGGTTTGCCGACACGTGAACATGCTACGTACAATTCACTGTGAGAGAAACATTCATTTACTAGATCCAGGCCACAAACACTCAAGGAATGACCTTGCGATTTGTTGATCGTCATGGCGAATGCAAGAGAAATCGGAAATTGAATTCGTTGAAACTCGAATGGCATATCGGTTGGGATCATCGGGATTCTCGGAATGAGAACTTCCTCACATTTGAAATTTCTCTTGATTATCGTCGCGTGAATCACATTGCCGATGACTTTTCTCACCGCCTAACGCGTTCCGTTACATAGATTTGGTTGGTTATGATTTCTAACTATGATGGTTACCGAGCCGGCCTTCAGTTGTAAATTCGAATGTAGGCAATGTGACGAATGTAGGCAATCAAGGCCGATCCAATGAGTTTCAAAATTGAGTTGGATAGTTGGTTGCTTCGCCTTCGCTTGTTACACAGTCGATATATTTGAAAAAATACAGTGTACAAATGATATGAATTTGAATTGTGAAGTTTGAGCACGCATGGCTAGCTCAATTTTATGCAATTAAAGGACCGCACAACTGAATCAGGTGTCAATGGATAATGCACGCAACGTCATTAAACTGGCATCACCGGAACCAGAACAAACGCCATGTTCATTTTTGTCCATGTTTTGTTTTTGTCATGGGTCAGTGATATCTTTTTATACGGATTTAAATTTTTGTGATTTTTTTACATTTCCAATGCGCGAGGAAACTTCTTGAGGCCGAGACGAACGAAAAAATGCATCGAAATCAGTCACTCCGTTCTCGAGATATCATAACAAAAGCCATTCCATACTAAATGTATGATAAAACGAATTTTCTACATACATTTTTATTCGTGAATTTTTTCGATGTTTCAACAGTTATTCTGCTATTCGGGGCGGAGACAAATCGAACAAATCAAAGATCATAAAAATCGGTCCAGCCGTTCTTGAGTTATAAATGGTGTAACTAACCCGACTTTGTTTATATATATATATATATATATATATATATATATATATATATATATATATATATATATATATATATATATATATATATAGATAGACTGAATCGACATGTATCATGTTACAGTTGCATATATCATATTACAGAATTACATGTATCGTGATGCAGGGTAACTGAGGTACCTTCATGTAGATGTCACAATCGTGCACCAACCGGAAAGCTTTGGGGACCAAACTTTTTACTAGGCGGGCTAACTTGACGAATAACATGAGCTACTAGACGAGCTGCAGTGACGGTTACACTGGGTACATGGTTAAAAATTTATTGGTTTGGTGTAAGACATGACAAGGAAACCTGAGGACGCTTGATAAAATAAATAAGGCGGTCTTGAATAATCTCACTACCGGCATAAAACATTAATATGCTTCTAACTGATGGTGTAGTGACAATAAGTGGTATTATCTTATGCTCAGACATTCCATCCTACTGGCCGAGGAACTGATTTGGAAAAGAATCTGCGACCTTTTTAAACCCTAAAAGAGTCAATATTTCACTAGAAAGCATTGAGACACTATGGGATTACGTTTGGTGAGCTGGACTGTCAAATTCATGGCACTCCAAGCACGGATTTCACAATTAAATTTCTCTACATTATATGTACTCACCAAAGCCGGTTGAATAGGCGTCAAAGGAGTAAGAGTAGGGCAGGATCCGAGAGAGATCAACTGGCTCTGCACAACACTTATTACCGTCACAAGAAGTACAGCAAAAATGCCCAAACCGTTCCTCTCCATTTTCATTGTCGGCATAAAAGAAACCTGTAGAAAAAAGTTATTTAATTACATTTTAAATACTACATCTTGCCAAAGCAATCTAGTCGAGGAAAAAAAATTTTCTAGTGATACATGTTATACATAACTTCCTGGCTCCTTTGGTGGAACGAAACAATGTACAGCAATAACTATAGTTTAACATAAAAGTTGATTTCGGCTAAACTTCATAATATAACATTCAATTGCCAGTTTTAGTGATTTATTATATTTTGAGAATTTTTGTTTGATGAACCAATGTGTAATTAAAAAAATTGTCATATCTTCATATCTGCCGTTCTTAAAAGATACCACTTTTAACTTAAAAAGCAGCTAAACATCAATCTTTCAATTATAAATTCGCTTAAGTCTTATAAAAATCTATTAAAAATACCTGTTGATTCTCAACGGTATAAATGAAATTAAGAAATATTAATTAAGCTATGTATGTATATAAAAGAGATTCAACTTTTTTCCATTTTAACCTCTGAGTGGAAATTGCCCATTCAGGCGCTGAAGATCAATCACAAAATCAGTTCAGTTTTTAAAACAGTAAGTAAAATATTTAACTGCATGATTTTTGAGATTATTATTTTTAAAACAATAAACAAAACTTAACAACAAACTTAAAAGAAACAGAATGCAAGTGATAGAAATGATCCGTACACTTTTTTTATGCGATCACTTTGACACGTTTTGGGTCGCAGAGGAGAGACAGACAGGCTTTCACCACTCAACTTTCTGTATCAGTATAGATAACTGTTATGCAACATTGTGTAAAGTTTCAAGATAGATTTTTCATTATTTAATTCATTCAGTGACTAATTACACAGTATTACTTTGAGACCAAAGAGCCCTTTGGAACCCCGACCATTCCTCATTAGCTCTAGGACTGAAAAAAAGGAAAAAAAGTAGGTTTAGTACCCTTCGACTCTAAAAGTGCAAATTTTATGTTATCAGCAATGTAGTACGTACAACGGAGTGCAAAAAATACACCTATTACGCAAACGCGTAATACCAATGTTTCAAAGTACACGCATGACATTTCTCACCAGTTCTAGCAACTAAGGCACAATAATATGAATTTACAGTCCAAGCCAGTTCACTGTATCCACACTTTGCAACACAACCCAGATGTCTGTAAATTCCAATCAACCAAATTCAACGAGTGATGCAAAACCTCTAAAGAAGGTATTGGTAAGAAATAGGACCTACCTTGGGGACCTTAGAAGACCTGAGATAACACAAGTTCCGTGTTCTTTAAAGTGCACATCCCTTTTATACTCGCAAAAATAAAATACATCAGCAAGAGAACCCTTAGGCCCGGAACACGCATGCGCGAACCATGGACCAATGGCGTTCCTAAGACATTGGAATGCTCTTGAAAAGTGGTTGTTCCCAAACGAAACTGGAAATCATTTTCGGGCAAGATCAAGGAATAAAACAATATATATTCGAGAACCAGCCCTCAGCAAGCATTATTCCCCCAGCCGTTCCCCTCTCCCCATTTTCCAACCCCACCTCCTGGCTCATCCTTTCGAACCCATCCCTACCCCGAAATCCCTTTCCAAACTCCTTAAAGTTCACGTATTAAAAATTCTTCGATTCCGGTTTGAATGTCGACTGTCGACCGAGTCACCGTCCCACTTGTAATACCCAAGCCGCCCCTTTCGGCAAAGCTTAAGGTGGTCTCAGTCATCCTCTTGATAACGATAGTAGTTTTATTTGGAAAAAATTTAAACGTAATCATTTACACGAAATAGATTTCTCGATGGATTTTTAGTATGGAATCCAGGAATCGATCCGATCAACTGAGCAATATGTTCTAGCAGTTTCATTGAACCCGCGATTTTTTTGCACATGATATTATCAAGGGTACCCAGCGCTAAAAGCATTATATAATTCAATTTAAAATAGGACATAACGATACAGATAACGTGATGGTAGGGAGCGCAATTAATGACCCAGTTATTTTGATACCAGGGGTTGGAGGAGTTTTTTATGTTCGACGTGAAGGTACCTGTTGTGCGCGAAGAGATCTTCTTCACCGAACAGGTTTTTGGGCGAGACCCACGAGCCGTTCACTCGGAAAAACAAGCGTATTTTCTCAATATCACCATGACTATTCTCTCCCACATTGCGTGTTTTTATATAAAACAGGTTCAATGAGTTTTTACATAAAAAGATCTTTGAGGTTGTAATAAAAGCGGATGAAAATCAGACAATATTACGTAGAACATTCCCGTTGCATTGTAAATGTGTGCCTTTCCCAGTAAAAAATCCATACAGTTTAATAAATAAATGATCTACTTCGGGGCACGTTCGGGCATCTGTAACATTCTTTGAACTGAAATTCTGGGCAGTCACCAAATTTACATCACTCTTCACTCTCCTTGAGACCAATGTGAAGGTCTTGTCAGTCGATCCGAGAGTTAGCCTCACCATTAACTGGAAGACAGTCTGAGTATTTATAAATATTACCGTTTTAGTTAAATTATGAGATATTTGGAAAATTTTATCACCTAAAGATTTGGGTTGGATGTCTGCGGCTCAAAGACGGATATATTTCTTGGGAGTATTTATTTTTAACATGCTAACAAGTGAGAGACCTGCCCATTTATTTTATTATTTCGCTACCCGGTCATCCCCAAACTTTTGCCCAACAACAAGAAGCGGAAACTCGGTGTTCTATTATCCCTCTCACCGGACCACTACCATCCAAAAAGCTTTCATTGTTATACCGATAAATTTCTGAAATTCCCTTCCCGCTAATATTAGAAATACTTCCAAATTAACGATGTTTAAAACACTGATGTACAAACACATACGCAATAAAACAAACTTCTTTATATGAGTATTTAGCAACAAATTGTAATATGTATTTTGACACGTGACCAAATGACATTTCTGCCGACATCCTTTTTTTTAATAGAAATTATGTTGAAACCTAATGTGATTAATATTTAATATGTGTAATTTGTGTATTTATAAACTAATAGTAATATGATATATGTGTAATGATATGTGTATTGACCAACAGCCACTTTCTGTGTACTTTTCAACAGTTATTTCTTTGTATTTTTTGTAATATTTTTTACTTGATTGAGTTCTCTCTTATTGAACTTGAAGTCAGTGTTATAATTCTAAAATATTTTGCAACTACTGGTGTTGACGTTTTCATAAAATATAAATTCACTGACGCAAACAAGTTAAACTAATATAATAATAACCTGGAGGAAGCAAAGCCTTGTAAATTTTTTTATTTTAAAAATACAGTACAAATAAATTTTTTTAGCACAGTCTTAAGTATGATGTCTTACAAAACATTTTTCAGCCTCCTTCCATTGATTATCAAATCCAGCAGCAAGTCCCGTCTTTTCTCAGATGAGTGACAACGCGAAAGACGATGATGTGGAGAGGGAAGAGAGATAGCGAATCGGAATAGCGACATTTTTGGATGGTGGGGATGGGAATGGAAGTGGGGAGCGGTGGCTGGTGGAATAATAAAAGCAGACTGGTTAGGACTGAAAAAAAATTGCGGTGAAAACCCACACCCACAACCTCATCGACAAGTCCCGTTATTTTGCCATAACAGCATTTTTTTACCTCCTTTTATTATTTTTTTAAACTAGGCCCGACTAAAAGCACATTAATGGCTCAGGTTCATCAAGTGGTCTCAGGCAGTGAAAAAAAATGTCCTCGAAATCTTTCGTTTCGAGCCAACGGTGAATTTTTTCCGCGGAAATTTTCCCGTGAATTCTGTTCCATTCTAATAATTGAGGCTGTAGAATCAAACACTTAGAGAGGGACGATTGATGAATGACATTTCTCATTCCCATCCCGAAGTGTGATCTCATCTTGTTCCAGTCATCACAATTTGGCTCGGAGAATAAATGAGTGTATTTCACGTACCATACATTTGATTTGAGAAGGATAAATTGAACAAGAATGCAACTATGTGAAACTTTTATTTAAATGACGTAGCACGGATATTATTTGTTTGAGCAACCCCGAGTAAGATTCACTTCGAATCCCAGTCTCTCCTTTGATTTCATCCCGGTGATATGGATTATGTTTATTAATTTTTTCTTTCCATTATTTTCCGAAACGACCCTCGGAGATTTTACGGAGTCAATTCTTTTATAATAATTAAGATGTGAATTCTAGTTGTGTCATTGGTAAAGAGATTTATCACAGGTATACTACAGTATTATTTTCTCCTTGATGAAAATAATAACACAAAGAGGCTTAAAGCCAAATGTACCTGAAGTCAGAGTTCAATAATTTTATAACGAAGTGGAATTGGTACGTCAAGTTTTTTATGCTGTACCAGACAGCCGGCATTAGCTTTTATGTCCCACTCATTTTTCTGGAATGCACTATCGCCAACTGCCATTGTTTTTTAATATGATATCATACAGTTGATAGGAGCTCTTCATACAGACATTATCTTTAATTCAAGCAAATTTCTTCAAAAAATAATCTTTGTTTTGTAAATTGCCTGATTTCGCATCAGAATATTGGCTCATTATATCATAAGTTATTTTCTCTCTCTTCCTGCCAGCTTATGATGATCTTACTCAATTTTTCTGGTCTCCGTAATCTCCCCTCTTGTACTATTTTTCATCCCATTATCTTTAATTAAGACTCACAACCAACTATACCTTCTGAGAACTTCTTCACCAGAAATCATTCACTTCAACCGTATTCAGCACTTCAAATCATGAATAAAAGCACGTCAAAAATTAATTACATATCATGTGACACATAATTAAATTAATTTTACTCAAAGGTTTCAAGTCCTTTTTCGTATCATAATCGCTATCAGCTTAGTAACATAACTTAGTGAATACTGGAGACTACCGGGATTTCCACGGGCGATTTTTTTTTGCTATGAGAAAATTGGCTCAATAATCCATTTAAAATTCTTTCAAATTTGAGGACTGGAAGACTCGTCTTTCAATCTGGTTTTTTGGGTCCCTGTTCACGGTTGATGGATCAATCATCTCGCTGACGTCCGATTCATTGCTGACTTTTTGAGGGATAGCCATACCAGAGGACCGAACCATCTGCAAACTTTTATGTGAAATGTCTTGCTAAAAAAACGTATAATCATAATGAACTGTAAGACTTCAATATGTCCGGTACAAAGCCTTCATGGTTATTTGACTTACGCACAACTCTCTCATTATAATAATGTAAGTATTAATATGGTACAATTACATCTCAGTGCAACAGACGTTCTTCAAAAAATTCTGCATTAAATGAACTGCTGATATATCATTGACCACAATCACCTGCCACGTGCCTGAGGCTATTCATTCACTTCTTCTAAATTTTTTATTTCCAAGGGCTGAGGGAAAGCAGTCTTTCTCTCACCCCATATTGCCCGACCTAATGCGACCGCTCTTTTCGACAGCATTACCAATAGGCCACAGTATTAAGAGTGCACGCATAATCCTTGCCTTTAGAATTGCATGATATTTATGTCAAACAGCATTATTCTGGCGATTCAGAGTAATTATAACTACCACATAATATATCAATATTCAATTAACGGGTTGGTATGACTTTTCGTCATAGATCTGACATATATGGCTAAAAACGGTTACACATGGAATTACTGGACATTTGAACTGTTTCAGCAAGCTCAGATATTTTAAAATGTTTCCACTTCAATTATATCTTTCCCGCTTCGACGTGAATTTTAGTAAAGAACTATTGGAAGAATGGCCTCATCCCTGTGCAGCACAGTTGACATTTTCGATACCGATGTTGCAAATATTTTTAAGGGACGTGGCTTATTAAACCACTTTGAATGTGAATGGGGGTGAATTTTCAAGGTTCACTCAAGTATACTTGGTAATAAAAGACTAGAATTATTATCAAGGATTTTTACGGGGATGTTTTGTAATTCAACTTGGAGTTAAAGGACCAAAGATCGTTTCCGTAATAAAATTTTCGGAATTTCGAGACGGAAATAAAATTTTCAAAATAATCGTACCAAAATACTTGAACCTTACACCTACCATCGTATTTATTGTTTGAGATATATATTTATTTGGATTTTAGTCTCTCGTGAGGTGTCAAACAGTAAAATTGTGACCAAAATTCCAATAAACAATAAAATGCTCGATAAGGTATGTCTACTATATAAGGTAATAGTTGATATAATCTACTGAAAGCCAATCTTAAATTTAAAGCGCGTTAGGTCAATTTTTATTCGGCCAATCTGCATGCTAAACTTAGATCTCCTCCTATAAACCTGTAGCTGTGTTAGTTGCCCTTTCTAAACAGACTCCATTGTCACTATTTTAACGTAAAAGAATGTATCCTAATGTAAAGAATGATTTTCCGTTTATCATAAGATTAATTTTGGACTCTAACTTCCATAACAAATTCATCTAAGCCAAAAACTGAGGCCACAGCCTATGCAAGATAGGAAAGTACAGTAGTTACACTAACTTTGACATTTTCCATTTATAAGTTCCCAGTAATTACACTAAAATGATTCCAATCTATTGAGTAAAAATGCGACAGCCAATAGACGTTAATTTAATTCTTTAATGTGTAAATACTGCAATCATTAGCGTTCAAAAATGGATTTGTCATTCACAAATTCCTCAACTTATCAATACAATAGCATTTTGGTGGTAAATACTGAGGCAGATAAGTAATGAATCACCTTAGGCTTGCAGTGAAAACTTATATGCGTTTAAATGAAAATACGTATAAAGGAAGAGGAAAATTTAGTGCCACAGTTAGATGAGAGTAAACGCAATGCAATTCACCATAAAATCTAAAATTGTAGTCTTGTTTTACTTATAACTCTATGTTCACAGATTACATCGCTATTTTAATGCTTGACCAATAAACTAGAAGTATGCATAATGGTATTTTTTTTGTATAATTACACCTTATCTGTGGGAAAAACAATAATGTTGACCATAAAATCAAAAGAACATAATGTATTTGACAAACGAAGGGGGGAAACAACCAGCGATACCACAAAATTCTTGAATTTACCCTCAACTTCTATCGTCGGGTCTTTTTTGACCCAATGTAATTTTTTTGCTGAAGAGGTAAAACGGCCGCTTCCAACAACCTTGGCTACAATGTTATCCTAGTAGGGGAGAGAGGAGCGAGCCATTTGAACTTGAGACAGTACGGGTGACGGTTGATGCTTACGAGCAATTCCAAAGTGTGTACGTGGCCAAAAACCACAATAGTAGTTAAGAGTTAAAAGTGTCTGATAAAATGACATTTTGTTTATCTATCCCTAATATCCACTTCTGCACAAACTTTCCCAAACCTGACATTCCCTGATGTCCTTGGGGATTGCCTCGTGAGTGCTTATATAATAACCACCGCACAATCATAGGAGTGGATGTAACCGAATAACACTACAAAATTTCCTTGTCTATTTCCGTTCACAAGAAATTAGTTTTGTTTTACTGCACCAAGATTCGAAGGATAACGACTGAAGCATCTGGAAAAAAAGCAGCGAAGCAATGAAGAGTCTTTAAAGAGGCCGTTAACCCAACGTTTCAGGCCTTTAGAGAGGCCGTTTAATGCTCCAGGCAGCTTTATCTTGGGTAGACCAAGGTGGAAACAGTTTCGTTCTGCCGATACATTTTTTCGAAGGCTCTCAAAACGGGAGGGGTCCCTCCGTCCAACATTCGAGTCTCGAGTTCACAAACAGGAATCGGGTAACGGCCTTCTACTTCTTTCTCGTCTCTGCTCTTCCCAGACTTCCCGGCCACTCGCCCGCCTATCCTGTCTCTCCATTCCCACCCCAATATAGCGCATATCTTGCGAAAAATAATTAGCGGCAAAATGGCTGGAGTGGGATATCTGTGGGTTGAAAAGTTAGTGATGTGGAAAGCAAGCAAGCCAATCAAAAGTTTCCGCCGCTTAGAAAAGAAAAGAACGACCCGAATTATACGAATTCAAAATTGATGAAGGATACTTGCCGTACACTAGCTGGATTCACCAGCTTAAGCTTCTGCCCAAGATTCTAGAGAGTTGATGGTCTGAGTGCGTTGGTTGTCATACCTAGAGTGACTGAATGAATACGTTTTACTCCATGGTAGATTAGTAACACATCCCATAAAACCAATCTGAGCTAAGAATTTGTCATCATGAGCTTTTAGATAGTTTAAAATGATAATCCTCTGTTTGTATGACATGATTTATCATTTGATTCTTACCTAGACGGTAAGAAAGTAAATTATATTGAGAAATATTCCGAGGATTTATGAACAAATAATGTTTTCTAAGCCAAAAAATTAAAAATAATTAAACCGCCAATCGACAAATTTTCAACGAGGGATCAAAGAAATCCATAAAATATAAATCAAAAGCTAATGAATACGTAAAAGTATTGACGTAATGAAAAAAAAAATATTTACTTCCATTCAATCAACGTATCTAGATATAATAAATACTGGAAAATCTTGGGGTATAAATGAGAAAATGTGGAATCCATTTTGAAATATCAAAAGTTAAACGAAAACCTCAGAAAAAGATGGAGCAAAAACGGCAAGGGTTAAACCAAGTTGAAATTAAATATCCTAAGAAAGGTTGTTGCCATCCCGGCATATGCGCTTCGTGTGGACTTCTCTGGTGACAATTTGCATAATTTATTGGACTTATCAGCTATTGTAATACCCTGAGACATTACTGTCGTAAAGTTATATTATGGGATCCCAGATGGGAAAATTCACTTGCCAATCAAAACTTTCTGATCCTAATTTGTGGAGACAGAGCTTGTTTTTCACCCAACATTGCGCTTTGATATTTCCATCTTATCTATTCCAATCCCATGCACTCCAATTGATATTATCGATGCCTTCTTAGTAGATTTGAGTATTTCCATTGGAATCAACTAGCGGAAACCTCATATTATTATAAATTGTCACCTTCCTTTCTGCCAAGTTCCTCGACTCACTTCCCATTAATTGATCGTTCACAAGCACTCTTCATTCAAAATCTTGAGAATTCATTTAAAAATAATCTCCCTAATTGTAAAAAAAATTACAACTCATTCAAAATTCTACAATAATTAGTGGATATATGTATCTCGAGTTAGATACGACCATGTTGGACTATCTTTTGCGCATACATATAAAAAACTCCTGTTCTCCAAAAGTGACAGTAGGTATCTCTGAATCATTTATCAAAATTGAAGAAAAATTAAATTACGTTCACAATACAATAACAACTTGCTGCTATTTTTGCCATCTGAGACCTGAAACCCATGAGACCTGAGACCTGAAACCCATGTTTATTTATATAAGGCAACAAGCAGTCGAGGTTTCTTATTTCATAAGGTAACAGCAGAGAAGAAGATCCGGATTAGAGTGCGGAAGGGAGGTGTTAAGGTTAAGATGCCTCCTCAACTATCAAGCAAATAAATTTAACCCATCCTTGTTTTTCACTTCGGCTATAAAAATGTGAATTACTGCTTTCATTTTGGAGGCACTCAAAAATGAGTGTCTGATAATACATACACAATTGGCACTCTGCGGTCACTTCCTTGCACTTGGAAAAACGTCTTCTTACATAATGTGCATCAGGAAAGTTGTTAGTACTTCCATCATCTTGCTTGCAGCTATTTTCTTAAGAAAGCAGGCCAACATGGAAGACTTTCTTCTGTCCATATCTTCCAAGGAGTAGTTCGGAGGGCCAGTTGTGCTGACGTTGGAAAAAGGTAGGGACGAGAATCGATGGCGGTGAGAGGTATTTTAGAAGGTTGTTACCTCCTTGCTGTTTAAGAAACCCGAAGGCCAACTTTTGAACGGATTTACTTCCAGACTTACGTCGATTGGTTTGCTAATGGTTAAGACGCTAAGAAAGGTAAGTAAAGGCTGATTATCGAAGAAATCAAACCCTTCGGTGGTCTCAATAGTGACCACGGATGCACGCATACATTCTTGATATACGAAAGTAGAAAATGGAGATAATAAAATCAAAATTGACTGAAGCACGCAATTTGGAAGATATACGCCACTCAAAGAAGTAGAAAGAAGACAAATCAACCTAAGATGAGAGTTGAGTGGCATGCAATACATGACAGAGAAGTTGAGTTTTTGATACTTAGATATCATCCGTGGTAGTCGAGATTATGAAATGGAGAGTAGCATAAAAAGACCATTTATTGAAACTTCAGCGCCTACATTAAATTTACAGGAAACCTTACGTAATTTTTGAAATCTAATGGGGTAACATGCTTCTTATGAGTACGTACATTCTGCTATTCTGACATTGAAATGTTTATTTGACAGAGTATGTACATGGTGGATCAATATGCATATGGAATTTCACGGGAAGTCATATCATTATTAATATCAGACATATTACAGAGGAAAGTTTGTCAATATTTATTTATTGGAAATGAAGTCATCCACAACTTGAATTTTGCATTTAAGAAATAAAACAAGCGTCATATGCATTTAATACTGTTTCTTTTAGAAATAAAACAAGTTTCCGCACTTTTAAAGCCTTAAATATACTTGTAACATATTTATGATTTTTTTTTCATTAGATCAGTATTATTTTAGTTATTTCTTTAATAGCAAAGCAAAGAACGTGAAAAATGTAAAATGTGGATATGCTCACACGTGGAAAACAGTTTAGGCCAAAAAGAATATTTCGTTCATTGGATGGTCTAGTTTCTCGAGTGCAACTTACTCCACTAAAAATATTATCGTTAAAAATTACTGATGGGAATTCGATGACTATTGATTTAACATGCACTCAATCAATACTCGTTGAATAGCTTCACCCTGGAAAAACGAGGCTCTCCTTATCGTTTGCCCCCAACCGATTTCAGTATAGCCGCATCATGTTGAGAAGAGCAGAAGAAGCGTCTACAAGGAGTCTTGCTTGAGTTGAATACCAAGGAAATAAAATAAGGAACGCATGAATTGGGCTGGAGAGAGCATGAGTGGGCACAGATGAACAAGGAAAAGAAAAAGAGATAGATCTAACGGCTGGTTGTTTTCCCTTTACATTGTATCGGAAAGATTTTGGACATTTCAACTCAAGGAAAGATTCCCTCCAAAAGATCCCTATGAAAACAATCTTAATTCACAGGCATCAGAGAAAGAAGAAACTACAAGACAAATTAAAAACCTCAAAATCATTAAAGCATCAGGTGTAGATTGAATCATAGAATAACTCGTAATAGCAGCTGGACCAAAAACACAGCAGAAATAACACAAAAAATACATAATTTTGTGCGAACTGAACAAATCCCTAATGACAGGGAAAATGTCCTTATTCATCCATTATATTAAAAAAAGGAGATTGAACAGATGTAAACAACTACAGAGGAATTGTACTACATCCTGTCACATATAAAATTCTCTCACAATGCTATTAAATTTTATTACAACTTTAATCCAAAATTGGCAAATATCAAGCAGGCTTCAGGCCAGGTAGATCACTCTCAGAACATATTCTAAATCTAAAACTAACAATTCGGCCCCAAAAGATGTACAGCAAGAATATTAACTGCACCTTCGTTGACTTCAAAAAGCTTTTGATTCGTTTTATCGCGAATCTCTTGATCAAATTTTGAAAAAACAAGGGCTCGTCCCTAAAACACCTGCAACCATTTGACAGATGCTCACGGACAAAAAATGTTAAGTAAAATTTATGGGAAAATATTTCGGAACCCTTTGAAATTAAAACAGGAATAAGTCAAAGAGATGGACTCTCAACATTACTCTTAATTTGTGTCCTAGAAAAAGTAATTCGAGAATGGTGAAAAGACATATGAAGTCTAATAATTGATCAACCAATCAAATTAGGAGTAACACATGTAACAATTGACTACCTAGCTTTAGCAGAAACCGCCATACCCAGGCGATGTCTTGCACTACTGCAAGGGTACTCGGCAGGGGCCGATGACCCATCATCAAGGATACGACGTTTGGATTATCCATGTTTTTGTTCTTGATTCCCTCTTCCTCCCCAGCATGCGTCCCCTCCCAGGATTTCCCAAGTATTTACGGTTTTTGTTTCCCAGCCCCCACCAACAGCGGTGAGGAATCCATCTACAGACATCTGACTTAAACCTTTTGGACTTTCAATGTTCTTATTTGTGATTTCCCCTTACCTCTCCAGCACAAGTCCCGTTCCCAGGGTTTCCCCGAGCATCAACGGTTTCTGTTTTCCAGCCCCATGTCCTTCTAAAACTGCTTTGTTTGACGCATATCTCTTCCGTCACCCATATTTTCATGAATATATTTTATGCCCAAATCTTTAATAGTATGATGATGATGACATAATATCAGGACTAGTCTAGTTAAATCTTTTATTAGTGGAACTGCAAGTGTTTTCCCTGTAATTATGGAACTTTTCCACCACATCATATCTGAGTCTGTATTTTATATATTTGACGACCTCGTAGTCGAAAATTATCGGAAGGCATTCAACCAGAGCAGAAAACAAAGCAACACCCTAGTAAAAATATCACCATATGTTTTGTGCAATTTGCAATTTTGAATTAGAACAGAAAAGTCCAAGTCAAAATGAAATTAATTATGTGGTTTATTAATGTTTCTATGGGCAATTCAGTACCACAAATGTCAAAATAAGTTAGATCATTATGCCTTACGTCTTCTATATTTCAACGATTTTTCGAAAAGTACGGGATTATTTAAAGCGTACCAACCCCAATGGTCCCGAAACAGGGACCAATGAAAAGTTTTGTACCTGATCAAAACTATAAGATTTCTTAATGTAATTCAATGTGACTTCTTTTCAGATTGAAACCCTAAGTCCGGCTTGGTTTTATTTTCCTTTCAGAATGTTAGTTGAAATTGAACCAACTATGATATTCCGGAACTGTTCCTTCTCTCGAATAGTTTCGGTTTAAGTGAGTGGGAGCTATGATAGATTTATGATACACTTATGATAGACTGTCAACAGTAAAACGACTTGTCTCAATGAAGACCATAGCGCATGTGTCTATACTTGTCCTTTCTAGTGCACGCAAACACCACCACCAGATTTTCGACGGGCCAATGATCTTTGGCAGCAGACATGCGCCTGCTCCCTTTTTCTTAGGAATTGGTACCATCACTGTTCTTACAAAATCTTGAGGCCATTCACCAGTGTGATATATTTTGTTACTCATATTAACAATTTCCTGCACACCCTCTTCATTCAAGCACTTGAGAAATTCAATAGGGATCTCATCCATTCCTGTTGCCTTCCCTTTTCTCATTTCTTCAATTGCTTTTTCTACTTCCCTCTTCAACACTGAATAACCTCTATCTTCCGGAGGCACCATTTCTTCTGCCTCCACGTCCAAATCCACTGGCTTCTCCTTTGAGCCATACAGGTCTTCCAAATATTCTGTCCATCTTTCTGTTATTTCTTTCCTCTCTTGCATAATTCTGCCGTCTATACTCTCAATTTCACTCATTTTACTCTTAATTTTCCTATTATCAGTTGTTAGTGCCCTTACCTTCCTTTATATCAGGTCATACTTTCCTTCATTTTCGAGGTTTTCTATGTCATTACATGCTTCCGCAAGCCACTTCTCTCAAGCATTTTGAGTTTTTTACGTACGTGCGACCGTTTTAAACGAATAAAATATTTTAGCGGGGGCTACTGCCCTACACTCCGCACATAACGCTGCGCCGGGTGCGCGCGGGCCGCTGTCAGCTGATTCCTCATCCTGCGCCCTTCATTACTAAGGCCCCCTCTCGCCTTCGCGAGCTAGGGTCAAGGGAGCCATTTCCCGTGCGTGACAATTTTATAGACTACTAATGATGTACACAAAGTTACTATCCGAACAGGACCGACTTTTAGCTCTAATTTAGGCATATGTATGTAATCATTTCCTTGGAAAATCATAAATGTGAGCGATGCTTCAGACGTACTACACATGGAACATCAGATATGAACGATTAACAGAAAAACGTTCATACTGCTATAATGTTACAAATTAGAATATTGTTAAGTTGCAGCAAACGTTAAATTGTGGAGTCATTTGGGTGTGTCAAGGCTACTTTGTACACAAGTTTAAAAGTTTCACGTCTCCTTACAACCCTTCCCCTTCCTAACATACTATCGTAGTCCAGTTTCGAACCTTATAAATTGAAATTTATTATTTTTTGCATATTTTGCCCATCAATTATTGAATTTACCTTGAAACCTTGAATGATGAAAGAAATAACCTTACAAGTTCCAAAACTCCAAAAAGCTGCAAGTGGATGGGTCACTGCTGAGATGGTTTTCGACTGCGTGGAGGAGTGGGGATTAACGAACAAAATCAAAGTATTTTCATTTGATACTACAAGCGTGAATACAGGTAACGAGTTATTTTCATATCCAGAGTAAGTATTTCATCGTACCATCGGGATTTGTATTTTGAAAATTCGTTTTTTATCATATTTTTGGTTTATAGAATGGTGTGCAGTACTACTACAGGAGAAACTACACCAAGATGGTTTGAAGTTTGTGTGCCGTCACCACGTGTTAGAATCATCCTTAACGCAGTGTTTGAACATAACCTAAAAACTTCCAGTGGGCCTGAAATATTGCTGTTTAAACGATTTCAACAAAAGTGGCCAGAAATTGACAAGCCAAAGGTTCAAGCTCTTGCAGAAGAGTAGATGGCAAAAAGTGGTGGTGCAGTAAAAAGAATTATTGATTTTGCTCACAATAAAATAGAAGTAATTATGAGCACTGAGTATGACTGTAAATTACCTTACATTGCCGTTTTAATACAGGTTTAGGACATGCTTTATTTCCTTTTTTAAATACATTTACAGGATGGTCAACTGAGAGATGATTATTTGGAGCTTTTGAAACTTTCAACCATTGTACTTGGTGGATGCCCCACCCAAGGAATAAAGTTTATTTCTCCCGTGGAGATTTCCATAGGGCTAGTTGGATGGCGAAAGCAATATGTTCCTTAAAAATATGGATTTTTAGGAATCAGTTTATTTTAACAGAAAGAGAAATCAAGGAACTTCTGTCAATATTTTCATTGTTTCTGTGTATACTTTTTTATGGTTAGTACTCAGCCACTGATGCTCCAGGGGCACCAAAAAACGAGTTAATTACTCGATTAAAAGAGTATAGGAGCATTGATAGTACAACTGCATCCATTGCCATAAGGAAATTGAGCTGGCACTTTGGTATCTAAGCGAGCAATTGTCTGTACTCTCATTTTTTATGACAATGTAAGTCCATGCTTCTTCTCAGTCAGAACTCACCTCAAATGCCAACCTCACCTTCCCGTGGTATCCCCTGTTTAAACTGACGAGGAAATGGCGACCGAGTGACTCCCGGTATAAGGAGTCCCCCCATTACCAAGTGTCAACGGTCTCGTAGAGAGCGGAAGATCATGTAATGGGATCAGGGCACTCCATTGTCCTAGGGGTAGGAAACTGCCCCTAAAAGCGGAAGACCTTGTTGGGAAGGCAACGGTATTGGAATACAGAAGGCAACGAAAAACCACTGTACCTATTAAAGATCCTAAAGATATTCCTTGCATTACACCATGATGATGGCTTCTTATGCTAAATGTTCCGGAGGTAAAATAGCTTCCCAGTCGGATCTCCGGGGGAAGCAACAAAAGGAGCAACATCGAAACAAAGAAAAGAGATTGTGAATAGGAACGTGGAATGTAAAGACTATGCAACAATGGGGAAAGCTGGAGAACCTTAAAAGAGAAATGGAACTGTATAAATTGGATTTGACAGGGCTGAATGAAGTGAGATGGGATGAACAAGGAGAAATGAGGAGTGATGTAGTTACCATATTCTATTCGGGAGAACATAGGGGAAAAAATGGAGTGGGAATAATCATGAGAAATGAAATAGCAAAAAGAGTGCAAAAGGTAATTTATGTAGATGATAGATTAATAGCAGTAAGAATTGGAATGGTTCCGAAGGATCTACTCATTATACAAGTGTATATGCTGACATTAGCTTATGAGGAAGAAGATATAGATAGGATGTATGAGAAGATTGGAAATGTATTAGAAGAGGAAAAGGGCTGCTGTAAGGTGATTATGGGAGACTGGAATGCTGTGGTTGGAAAAGACGAAGAGGGAACTGTAGTGGGAAAATTTGGTTTTGGAGTAAGAAATAAAAGTGGAGAAAGATTAGTGGAATTTTGCAGAGAGATGAAATTGTTTATAGCCAATACATGGTTTAAAAATCATAAAAGGAGAAGGTATACATGGATGTCACCAAAAGAAGATCGTTATCAGATTGAGTATTTCTTGGTTGAACAAAGATATAGAAATGCAACTATGATATCAAACGGGTTGCCGGGAGCTGATATCTATAGTGACCATGCCCTAATAAGGATGAAAATTCAACTAACATTGAAGAAAGTGGAAAAGGCCAAAGTAGTAAAGAAATGGAGCCTGGAAAAGATGGAAGAAATGGGTAGGGAATATATAGGGGCAAAACTGTCTGAAGCAATTACAAAAGATCGGAAGGGGAGGAGGGAAGAGAAGAAATTTGGATGAGGATAAAAAATTCTATAGTAAGTGAAGCAGAAAAAGAAATAGAATACTATGGATGAATCAGAGCAATGAAATCATTAGTAACAGAGGAGATGTTGAAGATAAAAATAAGAAGTATAAAAATAAGAATGGCGAGCAAGAAAGAGAAATGTATCTATGTATGAAATGTATATATGTAAACGAATAATGAATTGAAGAGGGAAACTCAAAAGGCAAGAGAGAAGTGGCTTGCGGAAGCATGTAATGACATAGAAAACCTCGAAAATAAAGGAAAGTATGACCTGATATAAAGGAAGGTAAGGGCACTAACAACTGATAATAGGAAAATTAAGAGTAAAATGAGTGAAATTGAGAGTATAGACGGCAGAATTATGCAAGAGAGGAAAGAAATAACAGAAAGATGGACAGAATATTTGGAAGACCTGTATGGCTCAAAGGAGAAGCCAGTGGATTTGGACGTGGAGGCAGAAGAAATGGTGCCTCCGGAAGATAGAGGTTATTCAGTGTTGAAGAGGGAAGTAGAAAAAGCAATTGAAGAAATGAGAAAAGGGAAGGCAACAGGAATGGATGAGATCCCTATTGAATTTCTCAAGTGCTTGAATGAAGAGGGTGTGCAGGAAATTGTTAATATGAGTAACAAAATATATCACACTGGTGAATGGCATCAAGATTTTGTAAGAACAGTGATGGTACCAATTCCTAAGAAGCCTGGTACACGGAAATGTACTGAACATAGAACGATAAGCCTTATTACACATGCAGCCAAAATAATGTTGAGAGTTTTGAACAGGAGATTAATAAGAATAATGGAAGAAAATGTAGGGGAGGAACAATTTGGTTTTCGGAAAGGGAAAGGAACAAGGGCCTGTTAAGAATAACTGGAGAAAGGTAAATAGAGAGAGGAAAAGGAATGGCACTTTGTTTTATTGATCTGGAAAAGGCTTTTGATCGGGTTGAATGGAATAAAATGTTCGAAATTCTAAAAGAGATGGGGTTGGTATGGAAGGAGAGAAAACTCATTAGAGAATTATATATGAGGCAAAAAGCTGCATTAAAAATAAATGAGGATATGACGAATGGGTGGATCTTGGTAGAGGAGTAAGGCAGGGATGCTGTCCGTCGCCAACCTTGTTCAATATATATGTTGAGGACATGATCCATAAATCTTTTGATGGGAGAGAGGAAGGAGTCAGCATTGGAGGTAGGAAGATAAGAAGTATAAGATTTGCAGATGACATGGCAATATTAGCAGATAATATGCAAACACTTCAAAGGTTGATAAAGGTTTTGGAAGAAGGGATGAAGGAATATGGGATGAAGATAAACCTAGGAAAGACCAAGGTGATGCCAGTAAACTGTGAAAATTATACGAGTGTGAAAATAAATGAAGGTGTAATAGGAAAAGTGAAAAGCTACCGGTACCTAGGAACGATGGTGACAGACGACTGGAGAAGTATTGCAGAAATAAAAGCAAGGATAGCAATGGCAAAAGAGGCCTTCAGCCAGAAGAAAAACTTGATATGCAATAAAAGCCTGGATCTGGAGCTGAGAAAGAGACTAGCTAAATGTTATTCATGGAACGTTTTCATGTATGGATGTGAAGCTTGGAAATTAGGTAAGATGGAAAGGAATAGAATAGAAGCTTATGAAATGTGGATGTGGAGAAGGATGGAAAAAGTAAGATGGGTAGATAAGATGAGAAATGAAGAGGTTTTGAGCAAAGTAAAAGAAGGAAGATCGCTCCTAAAGGAAATAGGGAAAAGGAAAGGAAACTGGTAGGGCCATGTGATGAGAGGGAAAAGTATAATAACTGTGGCACTTGAGGGTTCAATTGAAGGAAAGAAAAAGAGAGGAAGGAGAAGAATTAAATTGGTGGATCAGGTGAAGAACATCAGCTATGATGAAGCAAAGAAAGAATCTCGGGACAGAAGCGGATGGAGACAGCAGTGGTGTACGGGACCTGCCAGCAGGCAGAACACCAGATGATGATGAAGTCCATTTGAACAAAAGGAACTTGTATACAACTTAAAAAACAAAGAGGGCATATCACACCCTCCTAAACACTGAATTTAGAAGAAAGTAATAAGTTAGTGCTGGCAGATTTTGTTACGATCAATTGTCTGTCTTTCTATCGGGTGCTAGTGTTCCACAAAGATTTTTGGAAGAGGATCCCGTGACATGGCCTAAAAAACAACCAATACAGAAGCAGTCAAGATAAGGTAAAGGCTTTGCGCGTGGTTACAATCATGCTGAGCACGCTATCAAATTGATGCAGACTTTTAACGAGAGCATTACGTCTAAAGAGGAATGTTTCCAGCATTTGCTTCTCGAAGCTGCTCACGATCAAAAAACTATCAAAGACTCGCGTAAGTCCAACGTGAAATAGCAATATCGTCTGGAATTGTGACGATAATATCTTTTTGTAGTATGTTTACTCATGTTATGGTGAATTTGTGACAATATAAAAGTATCAACGTTTTTCTGTTAATAATTCATGCCTGATGTACTAATTTGCCAGTTCAAAGAGTAGAAATTTTTCAATACTAAGCAGTTTTCTCATTTATTTCACGGCAAATACATAAAAATGCATGTCTTACACTACATTACAGTACATTACCTGTCGACTAACCTACTTCAAACTCTCATCGGCCAAAATTATGGTCTCTTATCGATCGCGGAAAAAAAGACACTTTAAACCTCTTAGTTAGTATCTATCACGTGATGAATGCGAAAAAAATGAAGTATGATAATAGTATCCTAAGGTAGCATTGAATAAAATTTAGTTGGATTATTTATTGAAAACATTCTTCACCAGACTCATGGCATTCAGAAGGTCTCAGCTGTTTGTGAAAAACGTAAACATTTCTCGTCATTGGCTGCCTAAATTTCCATTTACTGCACCGAAAGGTTTCCATACAGTAATGGACGTGGTTAATAATAGCGTTACAGACCATTGAATTTCTGCATCGTTTTCAGAATCTCTTCCCACGATATTCCGGGGCGAGGAATAGCGCTCGCCAGAATTAGCGTTGCCCGATTCAGAATAGCAGCCATTGAAACAAGATTATAGTTGGATTTAAAATAAAAATATAAAAAAGGGAAGCTGCACGATGACTCCCTCAGAACTCAAAACTTGGGTTAGGTCACCGTGTACACCGAAGGAAAGGAAAGGGAACGTTTGACGTCAGAAGATACTTAAGGCCTTGGAATACGTTAGTCATGTTGGTTAGGTTTGGGGTTCTCGTGTAAGCTAAAGGGACAGAAGTCAGAAATAAAAATTTGTCGGTTCCCGAGGCCATTATGGGAAAGGGAACGTTTTACGTCAGAGAATGCTTCAACTTCCGTGACCAATCAGTAATGATCTGTAGCACAAAGTCCTCGTGAGACATAAAGGATATTTTTGTATAAGTGTTCGGAGCCACTTTAATTTTGTGTAACTATATTCGGCCAATCATTTTAATTTGAGTAATTTGATATTTCCGGAATAAATGGTTTTCTGGATCTTCCCGCCTTTGAACATTGTTGTCTTCGCCACGTAAATAACGACAGGATCGCAATTTATGAATGATTATTACAAAGCCAAGTTGTTAAACACTATCAAAGAAATGTCCATCAAAAATGGAACGATAACCCGACGACAATAAGAGAACTGATATATGTATTCGACCCGATTCGCCGTAAAGGTTGATGATGAGGTGCTAACGCGAAGGATCTATTCGCCAGAAATTTAAGAAAATGACCAAATGAAATGAAATGAATAAAAATACTCATATTCACGGGCAAGCGCTTGCCAATCTAAGTTTCTCTAGTTTTTTCGGCCATAGATAGTGTTGTAGAACTACAATCTATAGGATGCTGACCTCGAGTTATCACATTCGTTATAGTAGCACCTATCCATGAGTCCATGGTAGGCACAAACTGATTATGCGGGTCATTTAACACCAGCAGACTTTTTCCTGTAAGTTCCTAAAAAAATATAAGGTGACAAATTTTACTAAAACCACTAGATTTATTAAAAAACGACCCAGGTTTCGATGTACATTCACACCATCTTCAGGTAAATGGAGGCCGATATGCAGGCCTTATAGTAAACATTACCAGGTGGGGAGTGGGGGGGATGAGAAGGGGGGGAAGAAGGCCGATATGCAGGCCTTATAATAAACATTACCAGGTTTACCAGGTTTACCAGAGAAAATGAAAGAAAGCAAAATTGCTGAGAAAGAGGACAAGGAATGAATGCATGCGGATATATCCAAGCTCTTTTATAACTGGATAGGAAGGGCAAAGCAAGGTTAGAATAGGAAAATAAATGCAATGTAGAGCAATCGACAGCACTTTTACCGCCAGGCGTTTATTCGTTTTTGAACGGCCTGAACTGTTTACAAAGCATGCGACAAATCAATTTAAAAGAAGGCTTTCAAATTCTAAGCGCATTTGATTTCTAGGGCACCCTACCCCATGATAATATTCATACCACTCGTACAGGACCCTAGTGTCAGTAATTTATCAACCTGATTGATATAACAAACGAAACTATGTACTACTACTAGGCGTTACTATGTAGAAGTTTTGATATTATTCATGATGAAAAGATGCAACTTGGTTAATTCTACACTAATAAGGTAATAAAATTATTGAAGTTGTTTCAATAACGTATACCATTTAACTTGGATATTCTTACTGACAAGCAATGCAAATATTTATTACAATGAGCCTTGAGCAAAAAAGAATAACGTTGCAGAATGCGGTCTCACCTGTAAGAAAGAGCGATTGCAAAACAAGTTTTCAATAAGGCAGTCACAAAATAGAATTAGGCAGTTGTTGATTGAGGATCTATAATATATCATTGAAACATAAGATTAAAAACGACCAAATAGCTGTGAATGGTATAATTGCGCTTTCTTTATTTTGGAGGGGGGGAAATCCAATATAAATTATTTGAAATAATATTAAACCCAACTTGTTAAAAACACCATTATTACCAATTTACTTTGTGATCCTCTCACTTAAATAAGCCAGTTGATGGCAAGTACACATGTTGCAATTGTTAGGTTGTTAATGTGAGTAGATTCGATTACGAAACAAAAAAATCTTCGATGGCCAACTTTTCAACCTCCTTGAGCTACGGTTCTACATCTACATCTACATACTACCCCGCAAGCCGCCTCAAAAGGCGTGTGGCGGGGGGTGTTAGGACACCAGCCGTCAACAAAAAAAATCAAAGTTCCGCCTAGCATTTATTAAAGTCCTTAATTGTCCGGGGGAAAAACGAATTCCCATACCTATCCGTTCGGCAAAATATCTCCCTTAATTTATCGATTCTGTCGGACCTGGAAATATAATGTGGTTCTAATATGATGTTCTCCGTGTCGCTCTGAAAGATATTCATTCTCAATTGCTCAAGCAATCTAAGCCTAGCGCGTAGCCTCCGAGTCTCTAGCGGCTCCCACCCTAAATCTTTCAAAATCTGTGTAACGCTTTCTGTACGGCCGTAGCAGTTTTTCACGAATCGTGCAGCTTTCCTTTGTATTTTATCAAGTTCATGGACTAGGTCTTTCTCCGCCGGATCCCATATGCTCGCTGCATATTCAAGGTGTGACCGGACGAGTGCGAAATAGCACCTCTCTTTCACAACACTTTCTCTTTCTCTTTCTCTTTCCCACAACACGCTTGACAAATCCTAACTTCTTCAGGGCTCTGCCACAAATATTTCTTATATGTGTCCCCCACGATAGGTTCGAAGTTATCGTAACTCCCAGGTATTTCACTTCATCTGTCGCATTTATGCTAACGCCATCCACAACATATACATGGGGATAGTTGGACGACCTACGCAAGAAATGCACCGCCGTGCATTTGCTCAGATTAAGTTCTAGTCCCCACTCTTTGCTCCACGCATGAACGTTGTTTAAGTCCGATGACAGAATTTCAAAGTCAGATTGATCACTAATTTCGCGGTATATGACAGCGTCGTCGGCAAATAAACGTATTTTACTGCTAATTCGGGAGCAAAGGTCGTTTATATATATAATGAACAAAAGTGGGCCAATAACGCTTCCTTGCGGGACACCTGATGTCACTTTAACTATATCAGAGCTAATTCCGTCAAGAACTACTTTTTGCTTACGATCACTCAGAAAGTCACGTATCCAGTTTACTACTTGTTCGTTTAACCCGCATGACTGTAATTTTTATAATAGTTTTCTGTGAGGTACCGTGTCGAAAGCTTTCTTAAAGTCTAGAAATAGTGCGTCAACTTGTTTTTTCGATTCACCAGATTTGAGAACGCCGTGAAGAAAGAGCTCGAGCTGTGTTTCGCATGATCTACCTTTCCGGAACCCATGCTGACAATTATGCAGGAGGTTTCGACTGTCCAGAAAAGTCATGATATTGTTAACAACGATATGTTCGAGAATCTTGCCTGTAATCGATGTTAATGATATTGGTCGATAGTTTCCTGGGTCATGTCTGTTTCCCTTTTTAAATATCGGTGTAACGTTTGCAGTTTTCCAGTCCATTGGTATATTTCCTTCAGATAATGACTTATTGAATATTATCTCTAAGAACGGCGCGATCTGTGGTGCTAACTCCTTGAGGACGCGCGCGGGTATTCCCTCCGGACCCGGAAATTTATTACTTTTTATCGATTGTAGCTGTTTAATTATCCCATCGCGCTGAATTGTTATTTCTTTCATCGGTTCCTCAATGTATGGAATGTCTAAATTACACGCAGTGTCGTCTGTAGTGTAAACACTTTCAAAGTGGGAGTTTAACACATTAGCTTTATCAATATTTTCTGTGACAAGTTTACCATCTTTATCAAATAACGAATCTACGGTAGAAGATTTTCCCTGAAGTTCTCTCGCATATGACCAAAAAGATTTTGGATTTTCTTCGAGTAATTTTCCAAGTATTTTTTTTCTTGAAATTTCGCAGTGCAGCACGCAATGTATTCTTGGTTTTTGAGCGTTGCGCAAGGTAACTCTCTTTTGCTTCTAGTTCCTTCGATTTTATATCAAACGTAATGGTTTTTTTGAACATGTTGTACAGTTTTCTCTGTTTCCTAAGGTCTCTCCTAACATCGTTATTGTACCAACGAGGTTCTTTGCTATCACTTTTCAGTTTTTGCGGAATGTGTTCGTTGATTCCTTGGCGTAAGATTTCTAAAAAGTATTTCCATGACACATCGGTGCTTTTATCCTCTGTTTTAGCTACGTAGTCCGTGTATGAATCATTAAGCATCTCACCAAATTTAATGAAGTTACATTTATCAAATAAATAAATATTGCGTTTTGGTTTTTCGGCTGACTCCACTTCTGTCTTTAAGGTTGCAAGAATTGCTCTGTGATCACTTATACCGTCGAGAACATTGATATGTTTTATCAACTTAGGATGGCTTACTGCTAAAAGGTCTAATATTTTATTACCTCTCGTAGGCTTGTCGACTACTTGGGATAGCGAGTGATTTGAGAGTACGTTGAGTAAGATCTCACTGATTTTTCTATTCCTCGAATTCGGTTTTACCGTGTAAGAATCCCAATTTATACATGGGAGATTAAAATCTCCCCCAATAATTATTACACTTTTACTATCTCTCAAAGTAAATGCGGATATTTGATTTTCTAATTGGTAAATAGTATCTACTTCGGAGTTTGGAGGTCTATAAAAAGAGCAAACATGTATTCTCCTATTGTTTTGTTGTTTAATTGTACACCATACACTTTCTATTACATTGTCGGTTATTTCGTGAGCGGTGCTGTGTAAATGTGATTTAACCGCTAGAAAAACTCCGCCACCTGTTCTATCGCGTCGATCGCGTCTGTAGATTTTATATCCTTTATATCTGTCGCTTATATCCTCCACAAGCCAGCTCTCTGTTCCTAAGACTACATCTGCGTCCTGAAATATATGCTCGATTTCTGCGCGCTTGTTTTTTACGCTACGGCAATTAACTACGACAAAGTTAATGTCGTATTTCGTAAGGTGAGAGTCGGTTGGTCCTTTTTCAAGCTTACGTATATTAGGTTGACGATTTACACTGGAAGTCCTAATTACACCTGATATAATATCTTTCTCCGGATTACGCGATTTGGAAATATTTCCGCTATTTTCCGGCATAACCGCGCCTAAGTTTACTTTGATGTGGAGGTTTTCGCAAAGTTGATTTCCTCGGAGGCTACGTTTGATTAATTTTTTACGAATCCCACTAGATGACCTACCCTCTAAAAAATACCTGCAGTGCTCATAAATCCTACGAGCCACCCGTTCAGACGCCTCTTTGGAGTAATGCACCCCAGACGAGTTGAGTGGAGCCCGGCACGATCTAAGCACCGGCCGAAGATCAACGAATTCTGCCCCAATGCTCACACAGAATTCCCACAGCCTCTTGTTGATCCAGGCAATCCTGTCCCAAACTCGAGAACCGCAGTCGGTCCGTGGAACAATGCTGCAGATGGATAGCCGCATATCGACACCAGTGCCCCTCCGAACGCGTTCCACCTCCGAGTTTAGATCCCTAAAGGAATCTAAAATCTCATTGGCTCCGCGCTCGGAAGCATCATTGGTGCCTACATGTGCCACCACCCGCAGTCGAGAGCAGCCCGTGCCCTTCACCGCTGCTTTTACCGCCGCCGTAGAATTGGGTACGAATCCCCCTGGTATACACCAGGAGGTGACCCGTTGGTCCGCTCCGTCTCTCCTTGCCCTCTTCTCCAACTGGGGGAAAATCCGCCGGACGTTCGAACTCCCTAACAATACGATCCCTGCCCTCCCAGCCCGACCGCCTTTCAAGGTTGTGTCCCTCGCAACAGGGGGTTCCTTCACGACCTCGCTAACTTGCTCCCCAGAATTGTCCTCCGACAAAACCGCGAAGCTGTTGCGAACGGGGATGGGATTAGCCTCCGCTTCCCCCACTCCCCGACTCGGCCGAGCCCCCGCCCCCCGCCCGTGGGGCACAACCACCCACTCGGGCCTCAGGTTGTGAGTCATCCCCTGACTCGAAGACTGCACCTTCTCCCCCAAGGCCACCTCACTAGCTTCCGCCTCCGAGCATGCCCGGGGCACCACCTTGGTGCTGTGAAGGGTCTTCGAGGAAGAGCTACTATCCCCGGAGCCCGAGACTTTCCCACGACCTGTTACCCGGGCGTGTATCTCCGCAACCAATCTCTCCAGCTTGGCGACACGTGCCTCAAGGAGGTCGTTCTTCGCCTTGCTCTTGATATTAGCTACAGAGGAACGGCCAGCCATACTACTCTACAGGCTTTGACGGTTTAAAAACTAAAAATACACTAAATCCTCTAAATGCGTTAGGAGGGTATAAACGAATCAAACACGGAGATCTAAATTAGAATGTGTAAGGTTGCGTGAGAAGGACTGTGTGGCAAGGTAGTTACACGTTAGTAATGAGTCAGTGACTAGAATGCCTACGTACGTATAAAATCCAATAATAATAATAAAGAGTCAATACTCCTACCAAAGTACTATTGGTTGTTTTAAATTGTATATAACTATTTAACCACTAAAGCAAGACAATAGAATTATAATTAGGCACTACAAAACAAAAAAAATCATGCACTACAAAACTAGCAGTAAAAGGTACAGGTAACGATATTAGATTTAGTGTAGGTACTAAATATGAACCTTAAAACTTAAGCACAGGCGTAAGATACTCGAATAAAGGAAGCGAAATAAATAGAAATTAGGAAAGAGAAAAACAAATGAGATGGTCAGTGACTACTTATCCGTTTCACCGTCACGTGGCAGGCAGGCACAACCACAGCTACAGGACCAGGCTGCTGCACAACACTACTTCACTAATCCACTTTACTACTCGAACTACTTCGCAAAATGCGATTACAGAAATAACTAGTAGGACACACTAAAAAAAACACTTGCAACACTGCTAACTAACTAAGAAACTAAGGCTGAAAAATAGAATCAACGGCGTGAAGCCTCAAGATGATCGCTGTCGGCCAGAGACGTATTCAGAATCGTATTCGGAATCCCTCTCCTCAACTCATGCCAGTTTCCATTCAAACGAAACAAACTCATAATGATGCATACTGACTTATTCAAATGAGGCGAAGTACTCTTTCTAATACGAGTGATATAACTTGTCATCTCAAATGGTTTTAATCTCATTGATGAGCGATTAATGAACAGTGCCCAGGCTAACTGATATACACGTTCATCAGCAGAAGAAATTGAAAAAAGCGCTTCTAAATTATTTTACGACAACCGCACAAATTGATGGTGAGTATTAAAATATTTATTGAAATAATGAAAAAGATTAACGAAATTCAGAACTGGTATGTTTCAGAGCGACATAGAGAACAATCATGGCGTCACACCACACTCTAGGTCTGACAGAGCCGATAAAATAGAAAAGATACATTGCCGAACAAATAGATACAAAAACTCGATCTTTTCGCTCACAATTAGCAACCGTAATTAAAATTGAGCTTCACTCAATACACTCTCATAATATACGTCTCCATTTCACCTCCCAAAACCTTATCCTTTACATCTTTACACGGCTAGTGTCCCAACACCCCCTGCCACACGCCCATGCGGCGGCTCGCAGGGTAGTATGTAGATGTTGAAGCAGTAATCTGAATGTTAACATGTATCTCAAACATATAGAGTGACTATGAAATAGGCAGCACACTTTGTTATGATAAGGAACTTAAAATTTTTCAAGTAAAATATATTGGGCTGTCTTAGGCATTCGTTTGCTTAATGGAAGCAAAAGGGTGGTACGTCCGTGCGGCTTCCTCTTAACTTCACTTATATAGACGGAAAGAGTTTGCATCAGGCCACATTAATACACATGCAGCTTACACAACAGTGGACGTGTTATTTATATTTTTTTGGTGCGGTGACAGTCTTGACAACGTATCCATAAAGCAAAAATTTTACAAATGCAATCGGAAGATAAAGTACAAAATCAAAATATTTCACCCCTGGTAAGGGGAGATCTAACATTTATATGTGATGTATATTGATAAACGTTTACTAATCTTATATTCCCATTTCAATCTGACCTCTCAAAGACTTATTACAATTAGTGAAGCAAGCTGGCAATGTTTTCGAGGGATTAATAGACCGCGGTACATGGAAACGGTGTCAAAGAGACACGGTTTCAATACAAAACATTAAATCTTAATCAGATCAAACTCCGCCAACCATATTCATCGTTGTACTCTCAACTGAAGGAAGGGGAATGTTCTTTCTTCCTCTCACTCTAATTATCAAAGAAAGTCTTTCTAATTTCCTTCACATAAAAATCCTTCCTTCCTGCACATTTCAACAAACTTTGTTTGCTACCTCACTAGAACACATTTGTACTCAACTTCCAAAGGCAAAAGATGTTTTCCCTCCTCCGTGCAAATATGAAAAATTCAGCTCTAATTTAAAACTGCCATTATTCGAAGAGTGAAATATGGCGTAGGCCTCTGCGTACGCTGAAATAACCAGTAGCCATGAGACCAAATTCTTCCTTTTTCCAACTCGCAGTGTTTTAACCAGGGATGTTAAACGAAATTAAGGTCATTGTTCTGGAACGGTTCAGAGTGGGTCAGATATAGTTTCGGTTCGCGGAGCCGAACCGAAACTAGGAACGAAAATCTCGGAACGAAAGTGGTTCCGGAACGAAAGTGGAATGAAAATATTTTGAACTAAAACCCATAGGAATGAAAGAGTAACCGCACCGATTTCAGTCGGGATAGGAAAAGTTTCGTCCCCACCCTATGGTTCCGGCTTTCGTTCCGAGGAATTTTAAAAGTGTTCATTTATTTTTCTAAATAACTTGCCGTCATGACATATATTTCACTTTCGGTATAGTTCGGGGTGCCAATGAAGTTGTTTCTTCATGTTTGATAATAATGGAAGAAAATAAAAAGAGACCAGCATTTTTATGCAATTTATAGCAAAAATATTTAGCCTAAAGAGGAACTGTAGGTTATACTATATTCTGTACAGAATAATACGATCTCTCAAACGGTATGGAGGGAATATACGACGGCTCGCTCAGGGTTGATCTCAAGGAATCATCGACGAATATCCCTTTACGTACTCGCACAGCAACAGCGGAAACGATGGGAATCCTTATGGTATGCCAGCAGATTAATCTTGAAATCAGCGGAAAAATGAAACGCTCGGATATCTGAACAGCTAACTTGCTATGAGTCCCAGCATTTGTCCGGTGGAAATGCGGAGCCTACCATAAGACACTGCGCCAACACCCCCCCCCCCTCCTCAACTTCCCGTTCCTCATTGTCAACATCGCGCCCTAAGGATGACCTGGGGAAATGCAGAGGTTATCGTCCTCTAAGTACAAGCATGCGGACGGAATATTTGTAAAAGATAAGGAGGGAAGAATAGGGAATGGGGATTTTAGTTTTCCCATCACTGTATGAGAGCTCAGCCTGTAGTCTATTGGGCACCATTGTCCTCCTTCTTGGCTAATGCATATCGGATTAAAAATTTACAAAGGGTCCGGGTTTTTCCCGTCTGCCCCCTTCGTCGGATGGAGACCTCCATCCCTGTGCACCAGTAGTCACCATTGTGTCCTCGAACTCTTTGTATCTGCGCCGTGACCACTTTTCCCCCGTTTTGTTTTAATACCCTTCTGCCCTAAACCCTTATTAACCGTTTCAATAGGTCAGTGTCCTGTGTCTTTAGAACTCGGCTCATCCACCGGACAAAAATCCCTCACGTTTTCGCTATATAACCCAGCAAGACCTACCGCCAAGCCCCTGCCAGGGAATCCCAGCCGGTGGGCGGCGGGGGTGAGAAGTAAATCCCTTTCTTCCGCCTCCACTTCCATAACTGGGGGAAGGAGAGAAGGTCGGGAGGGTTAGGGGGTGGGAAGAGTGTCCGGTGGGCCTGCGGCGCCTACCTTTAGCCACTGCCCTGCCCACCCACCTCCCCATCCCCAACTGTCAAGACACTAACTAGGTTAACACGCTTAAGACAACAATAAAACATTATCGGGGATCTATCTCTTTTCATTCATAATGAGTTTCTAAGAAAATTATTTCCAAACAGTTTTCACTTGTATATGGGGGATAATACTCTTAAGTTTTCTAAGTCTGCCCGACACAAGTGGGCAGAAAGCGCACGTTTGTATGTACATTAGAAGTAGATGATAAGCGAATTACTATATAAGATTAAAGGATATCTTGAAATTGTGATATTATTAATAGAATTAATAATTTTCAGGTAAAAGAAATTATTTTAAATTATCCTATATTTCTCCGATTAGGGAGATCACAAAAAGTTTTAATTTCAAATATTACACTCGCTGTTATCTCTGAAATTATTATATTTTACATTGCTTCTAATGGTTACAAGTTTCTGTTGCCGCCGTTAGTAAATAATCTGTATTTGAGACACGCAAGATGTGTGCTGTTATGGTATTCCTATAGTGCAATATTTGCACTGTTTCCAAGCCTACTTTGTAGGTGTACCATAAGGATTCCCAACATTTACGCTGTTGCTGTGCAAGTAATGACAATGATTCCCTGAGAAAAGATCCGATCGGGCCCGGAACCTTGAGTGCGAACCAAAAGTCCATCCGCCACTTCACTGGAACTGAAACTATTCAAAAGAACCGGAAGGTTCCGGAACGTTATATTGCGTTGAAAATTCTACTTTCGTCCCGTTAACGAAAATAAAGTCAAGCTGTACATAAAGTTTCATTCTGAACCAAAACTAAAGTCGAAAAGGAAGCCTATAGTTTCGTTCCGGAACGAAACTATATGCTTGGTTCCGGTTTCGTTAAACATCCCTGGTTATAACGACAGAAAGAAAAATGCCTGCATTAAATATAACGATTTAATATACAATTTTACATATTTGTACTGGTTCATAACCATTGTCATAGCATTAAGACAAGACTTTTTGGTGTCTCTGACTATCCAACGTAATACATCATACAAGAGGCGGAGCATTACGTAGAAACTGCTATAGAGTCCTGCTCCGAAATATTATCATTTAACTCCTTACCACTTTTAAACATGTTATCCCTCACGAAAGATAAATTGTGGCGTTTAAAATACTACACTCGAGAAAAACAAAGCAGTTTCTCATTCTGTTGGTAAAAATATGATCTCATTATAAATAATTCTTCAGATTGTGAATTAGCAATTTCTTTGTTCAACATCCTTCAAGGTTTGCGTAGGTAAGTTCCTGACAGTCAAAGAATCGACTGCTGCAGCAATCGTTGCTGGAGCGGGAACTCTTAAAGTAGTCAGGATATAACTGGTCTCTGAAATTGGAAACATAAGATTAGTAATGCATTTGTAATTAAAAAAGGCAGTCCATCTATGCTGTCCCTTATAATGATTGTATTTTATATATAATTCTTCGATATGCTTTTCATTTACAATGCATTGCATGATTTTCCTGAATCCTGCAAGCAGTTGATACAGAGGGTGACTATTATCACCCTAAATTTTATTCAAAAGAATTGCAATTTTCAATGAATACATACAATAACTGATATACTAGATGAAATTAGAAGCGCATCGCAATTATCAACAAGGTCTTTCATTGTGATATGGAATGTTTGGACACCATTCTAAGGCCTGTGTTAACAAGAAAATCATTATTGAAGGAGGAGGAAATGATTATTGGGAGTTTAGCAAAGACGATGAAAAAATAGAAGCTGAAATCGTAATGCAGGGCTTAGCGCTGGAAGGTTTAAAAACGCGATAGCAGTGGAAGGAAGATGATAGCCGCCTTGAGACGTTTTGGGCGAGGATATGTATAATTGGAGAGGAGACGAATAAAAAAGATAAGTACGCAAACGAAGACAAATGAAGAAGGTATGGTGGAGGTTGAAAGAAATATAATAAAATAAATTGAAAGAGGCAGCAATATTTAATGAAGGATAAGCCTTTTGAGAGTCAATGACGGTCATAGGATATTTTCCGACGATTGTTGCACTTGGTATTTTGAATACGGGCTTCTGCTAAAGTGTATTTCTTACATTCATGGTCATCCCAACTTAATGTTCTGAGCTACAACAGCAGTGAATACATGAGGGAGTGTTCTAGCCAGGGCAACTTCACGTCCTCTACAGTTTGTGTCGTAAAACATACCATTGATTTATGGATTCTGGTAACAGATATTTTCCGAGGAACAAGTATTCTTAAACGTTTAGTCGAGCAATCACCTGTAAGCATAAAGACAGGTTTCAACTGCATAAATGCCGTAAATGCATATGTTGCAGTATAGTATTACCCCACAAGTCACTTAACTCCTACCTCAAAACTAGTATTGGTGAATTCAGGAGGCTAAGGAAACATGAAGTTACAACTCAATTACAAGAGTTCCTCTGCACTATACAAAGTGAGGAGAGCATAGATATGTTTACACTGACAATGTGCTCATCACAAGTGTTTTCAATAAGCAAGTTAATGATTCTAATTGAACCCGATGATTTAAATATGGATATTCCCTGGTATTCATGATTAACAGTATTTTTGCTAGTCTGAAAGCTCAAAGCTTAACTCTGCCCTCAATTTTACAGCATTCTTTAGTGCCTCACTTTCGATAATTGAGCACATTTATGGTAATTATCTCTCAGCAAGTTAATGTAAATTTTGCCGGCTGAAAAGAAATTAGTGAAATCCATACATCTCAGTTGTACATAAAAAATTCGATGAAATAGAAAGTTCGAATATCAATTGATAAAAATACTAATTTTTTATATATTTCAAAAAATTTCAGTTTTACGCTAGATAAATCTATACTGACGTTAGCTATGTAAAGTCAAGAGCTTAATAAGCAAATCAATGATTAAGTGGGATTTGCCCATTGAAATACGAAAGTGACTTTTAGACGAAATCAGAGGCACAGTAATGAGGAAAGTGGAAAGTAACTTTGACAAACAACTAGGGATTTTCTCATTCAGTCATCAGGTTTCAAAAAATCAATCACAGAATAAAGATAAGTAATTTTTAGAAGGACATTTAATGAGAAGTTGGAGAATTGAAAATTATTTCTAATATAAGTTAGGTTAAGGACAAGGAAGCTACTCAGGACAGCCATCCTTTGATGTATAAATGATTCAAACGCATCAATGATGGGATTCAACCAAGGAGGGATTATTTATAGTACATATTACAAAAAAGGAATCTCCATGACATTTGTCACAGCATTTGTCCAAGTGTGGGATAGAATTATTGTAAAATTATTCCTGCCTGACCCTGGTAGTCTTTGCTATGTGTAAGCTATCCTATTCTGAAGGAATGTTTTTATGGAGAAGAACAAAGGCTTATTGAAAAAAAAAGGACGTAACTCTGGTGAGTCTCGTGAATGGGCTTTTTAAGGGGGCAGCATTTTCACACGCTACAAATATTTCCATCGGTAACTAAGAAGCGTGGAGTCTACCTATAAACAATGACAGTGGGTATTCTTCGATTGCGTGCCTCTTCAAAGCTGCGATATCAAAACTTCAGCTGCTTTAAGCCGAAGAACCTAGAAAACATTCTGGGTGTATGGTGGTATTCCCAAATTTGTGCATCATTATATTGTAAAAAGAATGAAGGTATTTGAATTTGAAAACCGTTGTACATTCTTTACAAGAAGATAGGAAAGAATGTAAAATAACTTGAAACAGCAAAAAATAACATGAAAATACCTTGAAAATAAGCAGGTTCATGTACCTATTGGACTAAGTACAATGTTTAACTAAAAAACCAAACCTACCTCTGATCACAAAAGTGAGAGATTTCCCTAATATTATTCCAAATTCATGCATAATAATTTCCTGCATAACAAAATCAACATCCCTTATAAAGTTCTCCTGGTCCCTTGTTATCCAGGCTCGTACATGGCTACTCACGCAATATTCAGGCCGATATTTGCATTATATCACAGTGGTGTCATTTGGTTTGATTTTCTTGCCGAGTGAACATGGAAATTTCCTAATGATAATGTTTCCATTTTTTTTCCTTCGCATAATCGTTATTCACCGATTTCCCAAGTTCTTCCCTTTAAATAAGAAAAATATTTGAAATTTAATTTTTACTACAGCTTTAAAAGTATTCCCACTGTAATTCATTTTTTTTGCTAACTCCCCAAACCACCGATCAATTAAGCTGAAGTTTTAATGTTTTTATCTTTTTCGTGAGTGAAGAAATTGTTGTAAAATTTATAGCGCAGCTGAGAGGTTATCGTAACTGTATGAGAAAAAAATAAAAAAGGATAATAAAGGGAGTAGGAATTTGAGTTATTCAAAGTGATCCAAGGTGGCCAGGTTGAGAAAGTATGTTAAGGCAACTCATAGCACGAAATAGGTTGAGTAATGAAAAAGGCATGTAAGGCCAGTTGAATTGAAATAAAAATACAATATGTAATGATTTCTTTATATGATATTTGAGTCAAAAATTCCACTGCTTCATCACACGTGTTAATCGAGAAATTTTGTATAAATCCAACGATAAAAGTGGATTCCTACAATTAACAGACGTATGGCAGCAAAGTGCTAAGTTTCAATTAATTTAGCAAGTAATCATATAGCATGTACCTATTTAAAACCACGCACACAATCATAAAGGAATCTAGGAAGTAAGAAATGAATTTAATTTATCAGGGTGATGTACACTCTCTTCAGTGATCTACATATCCGGTCGAGCAATGGACTCTTACGGGTGAAAAGGACCAGATATTCGAATTAAACGGCTATTAGGTATATGTAATACTATTCGTTTGCAAGAAGTGAGAATTCATTACGGAAAGGGGATGACATTCAATGAAATAGGATTCAAAATAAGTCAATAATCTACAATATTGGACGCCTAAATCTACTAATACAGCTAAATACTACCCAGCTAACCGCCTCAGAGGCGTATGGCGGGGGGTATTCGGGGTATAAGATATGCAGGAGGATGGAATACGTGCAGGGAAGAGGATCAGCTGGATGAGAATTTTATTCATCTTTCTTTTCTTCTATACTTTCGGTCTATTCAGTCAACATATTACGTCAAAGACAAATGCTAAGATATTGGACCCATGAAATAATATTTATCATTAATATCCTTTCTTAGCGTGCATAGCTCATCTCTTTATCGAATCACAAGTTTGTAAATAATACATTGGCCGAAGCACAAGTTAATCCAAAAAATATTTCGGCATTAATAGTATAGAAGTATTCTCTAGCAAAGAGTATGCATTCAAGGGTCTTTTACACAAATGGGGTATTTATTTCAATTTATGCAGGAAATCACACTGTCACAGTGCTTCAAATGACCATTTGAAATGAGAAACACGAGGAGAAAGAGCATATGGTCATGTTCACCCGATATCAAAATTGTGATCTATAAGTTTAGTTATTAATTGTTGTAGTTTAATTGCTCGTTCCTTATATTCCCGCGTAAGAATAGGTTAATTGAAATATGGGAAGACCAATCAGGAGTTTTCTCGTCAAACAATGTTTTCATGAATTTATCCAAATTATTTACTTGACCAAAGCAGAAGAAAACTTTATCAATTTCATAATAGTTACTGTGACAACTATAAATTCATTATAACCATAACATAAATAAAATAAATGATACACAAATTTATCGTACTGTCTAGTTTATTTTCAACTCGTACTACACGTGTTTTGACTGACTTTCAGTCATCATCAGGTACATTAGATGACTTGTATTCAGTTGAAGACGTGAAGTACGAGTTGAAATAGTAAGATAACCTTTGTGTTATATTTTAAAATGCTGTTCTTCAACATTTCGACTAAGAAAGTGAAATTAATAAATTTAATAATTTGAGTATAAGAGAGACTTAAATATAGTGTATCAAGCTTCTTTGAATATGATTTTACTGAGTGAGCATCTCAATATTGCCAAAAACGTAAAAATAAAGAGGCAAAATATAAAAGTCCTTACCAATTTTTAATCCCAAAGCAAACTCCTTGCAAGAATAGAGAGTCAGGAAAGTTGGAAGATTGTTAACTGTATTGCGGTCATTTGCATTGATCGCTCCATCCATCGCGATAACTGTGACGATCATCGGCTTTGTCTTAAGAACTGAAAAATTACAAGAGAAATTCAATATGTTTACAGCCGTTATTATAACAATCATTATAAAAATTGGTATAATTGTATATATAACGTTGAAAAATCCTTTTGATAGTGTTACATAAGGAACTAATGTAATAATCATTGATCGAAAGTCATAAAAGTTTTTAGTGATTTTAAGAAATCAAAAAATTATTTTAAATGTACAAATATATGCGTTGCTACAAAGTTGAAACAGCCTTCAAGTATGCCGCTCGATAGAAAGTGAAGTTCTAAGACAACTCCTTAGATGTATTTGCTATGCCGCGATGGTTTTTTGGAAACTTATTTTTGAAAATTGAGATAATTAGGCATTCAGCGAGAAGCTAAAGGGGTAACGCGACAGCCAAAGGCGATGTAATAAAGTGTGGTTGTTAGCTGCCTAGCTAACTTCCCACCATAAGATTTTCTTTATGTATCTATTTTTAAACGAAATATTGCATTTTCTTAACACACTCTCAGACATTCTACCTTGTAGCACATCGTAATTCATATGCAATATTCACGATTAAAAGTGCATTCAAGATCTAAAAATTTAAAAGGAAAATTGTAATGGAACACTTTACATAGAATAATTAAAATAATAAATATGAAAAATAAAAATAATTTTAAAAACTTTGAAAAAACCAATGCGGTGGCAATAAAATCAAACCAACCAATTTCAAAGATAAGTTTTCAAAAAACCATCGCGGCATAGCTAATACATCTAAGGAGTTTTCTTAGAACTTCACTTTTTATCGAGCGGCATACTTGAAGGCTGTTTCAAGTTCGTAGCAACGCATATATTTGTACATTCAAAATAATTTTTTGATTTCTTAAAAACACTTAAATCATTTATGACTTTCGATCAAGTATATCACATTAGTTTCTTATGTAACACTATCGCATTCTTCTCACTATTTTCACAGAATCCTCATTTTAAAAATTGTGTCGTCGGTATTCAATACCCGTCCTGACGGACAATTTTTAACACATGTTAACATCACCTCCTTGTTCTCAAAGTTCATCGCGAGCTAAGACAGATAAGAAAATATCTGGAACTTTTTGACACAAAAATACATGGCAATATGCGTTGAATCCTTTAAACTGCTCATTTACGTATATTCATACAAATCATACATGTAGATGTTGATAGCAAGGGTGTCAATAGCGGGTATTAATAAAATTTTCTATGATTAACCTTGAAAAATTCTGAGGGGAAATGATTTTAAAAGGAATAAATTTACAAAATATATAGCCGAAGTGGTCTATTGCATGTCACTATTTGCAAAAAAATATGCTGTTATTTAATCAATGGTGACATCAATGAGGAACTTCCTGGTGGTAGTTAGATACAAAACATACTGCACTCAAATCTGCAATTAAAATAACAAAAGAAAAATAATTTCAAAAACAAAGCCGGAGTCCTAGACTATAAATAATTCAAGTTTTAATTTTTTTTAAAGAAAGTAAACTTGTACGTAAGACTGGTGTATTTTTTGTGATAAAATTCTAAACTAACCTTGTGAGAAACGGAGAAGCTAAAGTGCTATGCAAACAAAAATCCTAACCGTACAGCAGCAATTCATTCTCTCCACCATATATTTCGGTTGCATTCTTACGATTTGGAATCCGCTAAGAAGATGTGATTTCAGTTATTTCAAGGAAAGCTAAAATTCTTGTGGGTCAGCAAAAATGAGCTTTGATAACTGTTGCGGAGGGTTAACAATCTCGTCCACTTTCATTAGAGATATTTTTCTTGAATGATAACTTTAGAGCGATTTTTAGCCATAGATAACTCGTTGGCCAAAAACTTAAAGTATTATAATGAACGTTTGCGATTTCAAACTTTTATTAGGTTGACTGTCAAATAAATATATGCTCTCCATATTAACCTCTCTCCTTCGGGAAAGATTTTCACGAAAAAATTGCCTTCATTTCACCTAACTACATTACTTTGCACATTTTTTCCCAATCGATCTACAATAGGTCATGAATCATCAAATGATTGCCAATTTATCAAATTATTTACTTTTAAAATTTAAAACAAATAACAATTGCATAACGTAACAGTCCCCTTCAATCTAAGACCCACCTCTTGTTTCCCCGCCTAACGCGATGCTCTTTTTCATGATGTTACAATTTTTGAGCTCTTATAGCCTTATTTGTTTGATTTATTGTATAGCGAAGGCCTTCATATACTAGGAAACAGTATTTTTTCAAGAAAGATCTAAGGCTTTCCCGGCGTATTTTCAGAGCATGATGACGATGGACGACTCGCTCATCGAAACGTCGGCCGAGATGGAGAGTTTGATCCGGTGGGAAACCGGAATAACCTTCAACGATTTTCTTTAAGTTTTCATCTTTTTATAACGAATATTCCTTCCCAAAAATCCAGTTCCTTAATGCGTTGGGTGACCAATGGCTTAATTCCCACTGAGCAAAATACAAATTAATATAATTTCCTTTAATAACATTGCATCATTTAAAGGAAATTCAACTACTTTGCACATTTAGCATCCAGACCGGGATTTACCAAAGGGATATATTACAGGGATTTGATCAACAGTGATGAAATTTCACAAGGGTACCAAACAATCAGGCTTCATTATGTGTATTAAAATGTTGGAATTGATAACAACTTCCATTTGAGCTCACATTTAAGGGATGGAAAGTTTACTTACATGGAATTCTTCCGTTTCTAAAGGTGAGTTGAAAAGCGCCAACGTTATTGCCCGCGACGAACACTGCGTTTCCATTAAGATTGACTCGGATGTTTGTACTGCAAAGAAAGAAAGAGAAAGCCATTAACTTTACACCAACATAATTGGGGTTATCAAGTTTGCAACACTCTAGAATTGAGAGTATCACTAATTGGAATACAGTCAAATACCCGTTTCCTTTCGCATGAATCTAGACTGCACAGAATATTCACGAACTAGAACAAATATGTTTGAATAAGATATGTTTGCAGTTGCCTCAGCCACCATATTCATTCTGCATAAGAAAATAGGTAGATATTCAAACTTCCCCGACCCACAATCTTATTATGCACCAGTATGATACGCATCTTCAATAAGGGTTTATTTCTGAGATTTGATAGAATATTCATTAAAATGATTGGAATATTCATTTTAATATAGAATGTAAACTTCGGTTAATAAGGATACTATCGATCAGCCGTTCTCGGTAGTGTGATGGAATAAGTATAAAAAGAGACAAAAGAGTATAAATGACAGAAAAGTATACCAGTCAAATATTTTTTGAGGAGACAATCGGGAAAACTGATAAGAAAAATTATTAAACAGTGTTTCAATAAAAAAATAATTCACATTCTTTTTCCGACTACTATTTTATAAATTCTATGAATTCTAGAAATATAAATTGTATAAATATTCTATAAATTGAGTTATATAAATTTCAAAAGGCTTTTTTCTCAGCCAATGGATTAGACACAAATAGAACCGTAGTAAATGTGGGGCTA
The DNA here is from genome assembly GCA_963169105.1 of Ceriagrion tenellum. Classification (NCBI taxonomy): domain Eukaryota; kingdom Metazoa; phylum Arthropoda; class Insecta; order Odonata; family Coenagrionidae; genus Ceriagrion; species Ceriagrion tenellum. Next base: position 28,054,236 of record OY720633.1, on the reverse strand, counting down.
AGTGATCGATAATTTTCCAACACTAGACCCACCCTAGCCGCCACACTCCATTTTCTAAAAAACAACCGTATTCACACCATAGTTCAGATACTGTTCAAGAAACATCGGATTTACCCCAGGGAAGTATCATTATTCCCTTATTATTCATTTTGTATATTAACGATATCTTCTGCGTCGTTTTTGATGTGCACGAGAAAACTTTGTCATTCCTCAGACGACACAGTACAGTATAGTCTGACAGAATTGCGTAGAAGAAAGACTTGGGTGCTTTAAACGAGTGGTGCAGTACATGGACGTTAGAATTAAATTTTTAAAAGTGTATTATCATGAATTTTTAAAAAATAAAAACTTACCCAACGAATTTTACACAATAAATCAAGATGAACTAACAAATGCAGAGTCATTTAAGGGCTTTTAAGGGGTCAGTTAATATCAGTTAAGGGTCAGTTAAGGGTGACCGTTACTCATGACCTGTCCTGAGGACGCACATATGGGAAATTTGTGGACAGGATAATCGCAAATAGGGTTTTAACTAAAAAATACTAGGAAAATGTGACAATAAAGTAATATAGTTATGTTATTGTTCTCTGGTGAGACATAAATTGGGGTACGTCACTAATATATGTAACCTTAACGAGGTAGGGCTAGTTTCAGATATGGACCGAATACAGCGGAGAGCAGCAAGATTCGTGAAAAAGTGTTATTGAATGATTGAGGTATTTAGAATGGGAACTTCTATCTAATCAATGAAAAGCATATATTAAATCTTTTACGAAAGTATTATGTAGACTTTGTCTTGTCATACTTTCAACAAATTCTGCTAGAGCCAAACTTTTATGGCAGAAATGATCACAGAAAAAAATCAAGGAAATAGACAGTAGTAAAAATAAATTTACAATTTCATTTTTTCCACGAACTGTATAATAACTGTACAATAGAATAACTGTAATATATCAGTTCTGGGAACCCAAACCTTCACTGGGTATACTAGGATTTGCACTTGGGCTGAATGTCTAAACATCAATATTAGCAAATTACCCCGCATGAAATATCCGGCAAGTTATAGCTCCTGCATGATTTAGTTCATTCATCAGTAGCATCAATAATACTAATCAGCAGTTGTATCTTAAATAGTACACTGCATGATAGTATGTTCGTTTACATAGCACAATCCTAGTTTATGGTCTGACCGCGTATTTACATCCTGACTGCTTTTGGTCTGCGCCTGGTATCCAGGGGAGCGATCGCGGTTTGAACTCAGGTGAGATTAGAGTTTCATGCCGGTGTGGAATCAGCCCGTGCTATCGACCCTGGTGGTGGCTTCCAAGGTATTTCTTAGATGTAGATGTGGACTCCTCTCTCACCAGAAGTTTCCACATTTCTCTAATTTTCTGTATGGGACTATGGATTCCAATGTCTCATCCAATTTTCCGACCGGTCCTCAAGGTTGTCATCTTAATCCACTCCAGAAGGGACAGTATTGCCAATTGCACGTTTCACCCACCAACAGTATTCAAAAACAAGCCCTTTCGCTAAGAATGTTGTTCAGCCATAGCACTAATCTGCCCCTACCGGATGCTATCTCACTCTTAGCCTCTGTAAAACGGTTGGGAAATCCACATTTAATTTTGTGTTATTCAAAAACAACCACCTTTTAACTGATCAAATTCCATAGCTATGGAACATTTGTGATGAAATATATAATATACAGAATATAAAACATTTTTGGATAATACCCAAAATATATTCCATGCATAAACGGCCAACTTCAAAAACATTTTCATTGCCTCACCACCATGGTTTATTACATATCTTCAATCCACTCTCCTAAGCCAACAGTCTTTTCTCCATAAAAGTTTTGTTTTAATATTGTAATTATGTATCCAGAAATATATATTTTTTTACGTTCGGCAACATTTGCATTAATCAATAACCTACTGCCGAACTCAATACGACTGGAAAGCTATCATTTGACACAGATTTAGTATTTCCGCAACTTCTATAGGTATCGCTATTGAGTATCCCGGTACTAGAATAGAAAATTTTATGGAGTCACCCGCAATACACAAATAAACGAAATTCTACATAGGAGAAATAATAGAAAAGAATAGGAAATGCGTATGATTTTTTCTCTGTGAAATTTGTCATATTCCATTGCTACTTTGGGACAAATTCAATTGCAATTTCAATGAACATTAAGTCATACGCATCATAAAATAGATATTTCAATTTTTCATTTTTTTTTACTAGAAACACTTTTTGAAAGTAGCTCAAGTAGCAAATTGATTATGTTTCCAGAAGTAAGAACTTTACTCACAGTTTCGACCTCGCAGTATAACGGACGGCGAATGCATTGTTGAACGTCACACTTGCAGACACGCATTCCAAGCCATGCTCGTGAATGCTGTGCGTCCTTTGCTGCTCAAACCATAATCGAGTCAGCTGAAAAAAATAATAATGATAAGACAACAATACACTTTACATGTTTCTCTGATTAAGTTGACCCTCTAAAATTATCCCATACAATTCATGATCGCTATGAAGACAACAACTCTGACAGTAGGTCCATAAATGTGGGGAATATAAAGCAAATGAAACATTGTATTTTTTCTTGGTTTTCTAATGCTTTCTTACTACTATGATGTGCAAATAGCTGCCATAGTTGGATTTATCAAAGGATTACTAAATTATTGGTGACAATTTCAATGATGAAATATATTTTTCAATTTGCATCGAACGAGATGAATGGCAAAGAACTAAATGATGCTACCGCATGCTCGCCTTACTCACACTTTCTTATTAACATACAAGCTGCAAGTCTGTATTAGCACATCTGTACCACTCTAGTTTAAAACAAAGTAAGTTATACCTTTTTAGTTTGGAGTGTTGTCATCATGATTCTCTCAGAAGAGAGAATTTATTATTGCTCTATTGATATTTTTCGAAATTGGTTACATCATATTTATGTTTGGGTGATTGTCTCATGAGAAATATGTTACCCAATGATCTGTATTACATTTGAATGATGCTGGCCATTGTACGTCATCTATGCCTAACTACCAATAATCCCTTCCTTATTATGTAGATTTTAACCTGTACTATACCGTAGTAACTAATATCCTATTGTAATAACTACTACAATTACTTGCAATAACTAATAATCTACTGTAGTAACTAATAAACTATGACCCTATTTTCTAGCATGTCTACATTATATATCCTACTTACATGGCAATATTGCATGTTTGGTGATCTTCACCCCCTGCCACACACCCTCGTGGTGGCTCGCAGGGTATTAAGTAGATGTAGATGTATGCCCAATTCATCAATTTTTACTCTCAGTTTCAGAATATACATTGCCTAGTTTTCCTGCTGCAAACAGACTTCTTACATTACAAGTTGAGATTTTCAAGGCTGACCGGGGATTCTCTGCTCCCTCCTATTAGTTTAGAACAGCCCAGGACTGAAGGTCACATAATTTTTATTCACAGCCAAGATTTTTCTACCCGGAAATTTACTAACAATGTGTTCATTCTGTGGCATTTCTAACCGCGGTAAAATCGCCAAATACAACGGTTACTCCTTTGCGGATTGCTATCTGATACACAGCCATTTTGGTTTCGAAAACTCTGTGCATGTTCATTTTTGAGACAGCCATCTTCTGCTGCTCAATGCTAGCTCTGATTTTCCCTTATTATTGAATTTCCTCAATATCATTCCATTTCTGGGAAGTATTGTCCCATATACTCCCTGGGGATGTCTGATAGAGGACTAGTACTCCAACACAGCTCTTCATTGAATCATTTAATCCTTTAAAATGTTATGTTCCTGACAGATGCCATAAATATCATGGGTGAAATGAGTGATGAATATAGAAGTGCTACAAAAACTAAATAAAGCATGAAAATCTTAAGAAGCATCAAAATTTTAAAAAGCAATATTTAAGTCATATTATGAGAGGCGCTAAGTACCAAACACTGAGAAATATTGTTCTTAGAAAAATAAAAGGAAAGAAGATAAGAAGAGGAAGAGTTTCCTAGTTGAACAAGGTACAAATGAAGATGAAATTGAAATGCTGATATCCAATCTCCGATAAGATTGGCACCAAAAGAAGAATAGAACTACAGCAGGAATACTGCAGCCTGGATAAAAATTAGAGTAAAATGTGATGTGAGAAGTTAGAAGGCATTATATCGCATATATCTCTGCATTTCCTTCTACTATATTTCAATACGTTTTTGTAATCATAAAGTTTAGGCACTCTATTTAACTGTGTAATCATTAAATGAGAGAGAACCTCATACTTTGGGCCACTTACGATGCCGCATGTGCAACAGGTATTCATATTTGGTAATAATCCACTTCATTTCATCATTCATAGTGCCATGTGAAAGAATAAAACGAAGTCGGCTTATGTGCAGGCATCGCAGCCACTTTTATATAGTTATGAAATTGGGAAAGAGGATGAAAAATTGTGTGATAGAGGCATCGAATTTATCCCAATTTTTTTATTGGATATAGAAATTCATAAAAATAATTCAAAGTGGTAACGCCCCCGGAAACGATAGAATATTTGGACATTTCCTTAAGGAAATAGCCAACCACCTAACAGAAAACATACTTCCAAAATGCATACTTGTATTAAGGAAACCTTGTGTCAATCCTGATATGTAGTGAAAAAAATCAGGCAGATCTATCAATCTAGCGCCCGATTGCTCTTCTACGAGAAATTTGGAAGCCCCGGGAAAGGATGTTGAAATACAAATTTATGATGCGGTTGGATTGAAAAATTAATTCCAACCAATGCAGTCGGAGTTTTGGCAAGGGCAAAGCGCCATAAGCTGACTAAAAACTAGCATAAAGTAAAACCAATGCTAGTATTCAGCAATCATTTTTCTGGGTATCAACAGCATATTTGATTCTGACAGGCGGCCAGCTGTAATGAAGAAGGTGAAGCTTCTAATATTTCTTCCGAATATCTTTTAAATTCTTATAACTTATTATGATATCAGAATGATTACACATAGTTCAAAATTTTGTCCAGCTTTCAAAACTACCACCAATTCCCGTAGGATTTTGTATTGGGACTTATGAAGTAGAATCTGATCATAAAAAGGCTATTCAGACTTTTACGGCATAAACGAAGCTGCGCTGACGATTCATCTGAGATAATCCTTGCCAACTCCTGAAAAGATGTGAAAAAACAGCATAACTTTGCATTCACATCGAGGAAGCATATTACAACAAACAAATGTTCTCCATCACGAAGAATAAAAAGTTTTTGGACGTAAAATGATGAGTAATTTATCAGTTTAACTAAACAAGTATCAATGAAAAAATCAAATGGCTTAGAACCTAGGAGTAGTACTGGACACTAAATTGCCTTTTCCCATAGATCATTACTTCGATACCGGCAGAAGAAAGATTTTATGCGCATATAGACAGCACTACCGAATGTAATATGCCTCAGTATCAATCCAGCAAATCAATAGAGTAGTCATTCTATTTGCATCATACGCATACTCAGTCTGGGAGGAAGCAAGTTGAATACGCAATATTTACTGCATAATTAAGGGCAGCAGAGACAACCACTTACTACAGTCTAGGGAACGGCAAGTATTTCTGTTTTCTTTCTCTTTCTTAAGAACCCACACATCAAGCAATACCCATAATAACCAAAGAAAGAATAAGCCATGCAATGAAAAATTAACAGTGCAAAATGTCAGTCCGTGTTAAAATGCAATGAAAAATTTTAAGAGAACAATCCAACCAATGTAAAAGCTAGGTCATACTCGACAAAGGAGGATATTAATAACATTATGGGAAACGCAAGAGAGTTCATCTTCCTTCCGTCACCTCACTCTCTTACGTTTCCCATAATGTTGTTTATATCCTACTTTGTCAACCATGCCCTAGCTTTTACATTTGTTTGACCACGACTCCGTTTAACATCCGCATGAATGGCCACCGCTCTAGTTGCAATGAACCACCTTCCATTTCTGTTTCCCTCCCTCCCGCCACCCACGTTTCTTTCCACAACTCCACCTTTAATAATATTTTTAAGGTTGGTATTCTCGCCTCCCTTCCCCCTTCCTTTTCCCCACTCCAACTCAAAGATCTTGAGTCTTCTTGTATTTATTTTTTCCAGGCTTTCTCTCCGCCAGGACTCAATATATCCCACTAACTTCTTCTATCACCTCTGCCCATACTACTTCTTCCTTTCGAATTTCTTCCACTTCCCGCTTCCCGCCCCCACCTTTCCTCTCCCTCCCCCTCCTCCCCTTCCCCTGTCCCTCCCTCCCTCCCTTCCTTCCACCTCAGTCCTCCCTTCCTTCTCAGTCCTCTACGTTCTTGCGAGCAAGGTGCTAGTGCCACCGAAATATCAATAAACTCTTGTGTGTTCATTTTTTTGTGTTTCTTTGTGTTTATCGATTGCCTTACTGTGGCACACCGTTTATATATTCGTCAATCGAGTGATCCTAAATGTAGTTTTATATATATATTTTGGAGGAGGATTTTATATACATATTATAGGAGTTTGTTTACATCACGTTACTCCGTATGCTCTATAGTTGAGGTCGTGTGGTAGCGTACTTCGGTAATTATTTTTAGCATCGTAATTGAGGGAAGTCTAACTGATAGTGATGGACCGAAATAATGCAATTATAGCGATCGCTGCCACTATTTATATTATTATTGTGGCCGCCACAATCATGTAACAGACAGCTATGAGACGGAATACCTGCCCAAGAACTGGGATAGAGGAGGAAGAAAGGTCGACATGTACTAAGCCTGGTTCAAGATGAACTTCTGATGCCAACTGACTGAAGCCAATGTAAGGATGACGGAACAGCGATTTAATATTACTTTCATTCTCACCCGGCACGATTATGGCAAATGAGATTCAACGAACAAGAATTTGTCGGAGCACTAGCAGTCAAATCATTCACCAAGTCTGTAAATTATCCATTTCATTATGGAAGCGGATTAATTAAAGGTTTGATAACTGTGCAATACAATTTTTCCCATCACATGGTAGTTGTAGTTAAAAAAAGTTAAGTGAATTTGTGAATGATGTAAGAGTAAAAAGAGAAGAGCAATTAAAACTTTTAGCGATAATACTACGTACTGATTCTCATTGTATTGCAAAGAATCACGCCGAATCCTACCTCTTTCATCATTCAAAACATAGTGATTGAAGCGTCTCTTGCAAATCTGGAGGTGTATCATTTGGATACCTCTTCTATGAATTTAATTTAAATGATTTGAAAGAACGACTATACAATATGAACCAAATGGTATGAATCAATTCAACGAAATGAATCATATATCCCATATATTTTGCAGAACAATTTCATTTCCATTAATTTCAATTTCGATGGCTCAATAAACTAAAACAACTGAGATGGATGTCGTGCGCTCGGATCATGCGAGCAAAAAAAGAACACGTTCAATTTTTCCTCGAATGATCATGCGAATGATTTTTCATTCGCCGAATTTTCCGCACCACACGGTGTATGAACGTTATTTGCATGCGAATTCACTGTGTAAAGTGGCCTTAACGTATGACTTGCTCGCGGAATAGCCACTCATTCAATAGAAGTTGAACACGGCTGCGTAAGCTGCTTCATTCCTTCCAAATCGCCGGCCACTTCCGACAACAAAAGTTGTCTTCCGGAGACTCGGAGTGGTAAGGTATTTACATCAAGAAAATTTGCGGTTCCTGTGAGCGTGGAGCTAAGCTCGCATAGAGTTCCCATATGTGAGGTCTTCGCCATGTTAAACGAACGGGAACGAATCCTTTAATATTTTTGAAATTGGGATTATTTGTGAATTTCATTGATCTCACGGATAAACTGAAAATGTGGTTTGATAGAGTAAAAGCGAAATTCTAAATTGCCATACTTTTTTCAGTTACGTCTCGGTGAACACACTAAATAAAACGATACTTTCTTTAAGTAATATAAATGTCCGACTTATAGCCCAAAAATTGCTATTTATCGTATATTTACTATAAGTTTTCCTTACCAAGAGCTCAGGTTCAAATTTCGAGGATCACTGAAACTATTCTTTAACATCCAAATCCCTACTGGAGTGCTGAGTGGAGAGCACTTCAAATTCAGTATTTCGACTTGAGTATGAGGAGTTAAAATGGTTTCTCCTACCACCTTATATATATAATATAAAGCTTCGTCACAGGGTGACACTAAACATAAAACATATAAAATGGAAACTCACGAGTTTAAAATTTTCGGTGGGTCGCCCGCACCTTCATCAGTGATAGAATGAGGATTGAGGAGGAAGAACCATATAGGAGGGGCGGTGAGGGGAAGGAGCAGGTAGGAAGGGTGGGGAAGGGTGGGGAGGGAAGGAGCCAAAGACCTATTCGGGAGAAAGAAACAATGTAGCGAAAAGGGGGGAAAAAATTAATTAATGGGAACGGTTGAGGCCAGGTGGACAGAGGGCGTTAAAAAATCGGATGCAACATTGTTCTAAAGTCTTCAGACTAATTATAGTGGCTGTGGGCGGGAGGGAAGCCAGAATGGCTACATTGTAGCAGTCATCAAATCTTACATTGTGGGAGGCAGCATGTGTGGGGACAGAGAAAGAGAAGTTGGTTGAAGAGGGATTGCAAGAAGCACGGTGATTATTAATTCTAATATTGAGGGGGGTACTACAGAGCCCAATGTAAAAAGCTGTACATAATTTACAAATAAGGATATATACTATATTAGTTGTGGCACAGGAAGGGGAGGTAACAGAAGGAAGATAACGATTAACGAATTTTTTGGGTAATCGGTCTGTAATTAGAATTAAACAAGTTTTGCACCTTGGCCGGTTACAACGGGTGGCTGGAGCTTTGGAAATATTAAAAGATTTATGGAGGGGGTTAGTGGCTCTAAATATAGCAGACAAGTTCGGGGGACGTTTGTATACAACAGAGGGACATTTAGGGAATAAATTAGTAGTGGCAGGATTGCTAGAAAGTATTGGGAATAATGCTTTGAGGAGATGTTTTAGGGACTGTACGCCTGGGAAGAAAGTGGTGCAAATAGAAATATTGTTGTACTTAGGACAAGAAGTGGATTTAGGTTGGTACGGTTTTCTAAGGATTTTTTTAATTAAAAGGGATTCAGGGTAGCCCCTGCGAAGAAGAGACTGGTGTAGCTTGGAAAGAAAGCAATCAAGGGACTCCGGGTTGTTACAAATTCGATGACCTCTGATAGAAAGTGAGTATGGGAGGGAACGTTTGGTATGTGCGGGATGACAACTGCTGAAGTGAAGGTATTGCTGTTTATTAGTGGGCTTTATATGAACAGAAGTACTGAATTTACGGTTGGATAAAGCTACGTCGACATCTAGAAAGGTTATATGGGTGGAAGATATAGTAGAGGTAAATGATACAGAAGAGGAGTCATTGAGAGAGGAAATGAAGGAGTTTAGGGAGTCGATGTCATGTGTCCAAAGTAGAAAAATGTCATCTATGTAACGGAGCCACAGAAGGGGTTTAAAAGGGGCTTGGGAGAGGTAATTCTCTTCCAGAAGACCTAGAAAAAGATTGGCATAAGAAGGGCTAAAACGACTTCCCATGGCACAGCCCTTTGTTTGGAGGTAGTGAAGATCGTTGAAGGAGAAAGCATTGTGGGTAAGAATAAATTCAGAAAGTTGTAAGAGGAAGTCGGTACTGGGTATATGAGGAGTGGGGCGTTGGCTGAGAAAATGACGGATGGAACGGAGACCTTCTGAGTGGGGAATGGAAGTGTACAAGGAAGTGACATCTATAGTGGCCATCAAAAGTGGTGTATTATGTGGAAGTTTGACAGTTTTCAAATAATTTAGAAAGTGGTGTGTATCTTTAATAAATGAGGGCAGGGCATGAACGTGAGGCTGCAGATAGTGATCAACAAATGCCGAGATGCGTTCAGTAGGGGAACTGCAGGAGGAAACAATTGGACGGCCGGGGATGTTAGGTCTATGAATTTTAGGAAGGATGTAGAAATGAGGGGTTTTGGGGTGAGGAGCAGAGAGAAGGGAAAGGTCACACTTAGCCAAACCTTCTGTTGGGCCTTTTTGGAGGAGGAGCGATGTTAACTTATTAGCAAAATCAAGAGTGGGATCTGAGGGAACAGGCCTGTAGGAGGATGTATCTGAAAGTTGCCTTAGGGCTTCGTTTACATAGTCATTGGTGTTAAGGATAACAACCGTGGAACCTTTGTCAGCTTGGGTAATTACTATTTACTATTATTACCTCAAAGAATTGTTCCCAATACTTTCTAGCAATCCTGCCACTACTAATTTATTCCCTAAATGTCCCTCTGTTGTATACAAACGTCCCCCGAACTTGTCTGCTATATTTAGAGCCACTAACCCCCTCCATAAATCTTTTAATATTTCCAAAGCTCCAGCCACCCGTTGTAACCGGCCAAGGTGCAAAACTTGTTTAATTCTAATTACAGACCGATTACCCAAAAAATTCGTTAATCGTTATCTTCCTTCTGTTACCTCCCCTTCCTGTGCCACAACTAATATAGTATATATCCTTATTTGTAAATTATGTACAGCTTTTTACATTGGGCTCTGTAGTACCCCCCTCAATATTAGAATTAATAATCACCGTGCTTCTTGCAATCCCTCTTCAACCAACTTCTCTTTCTCTGTCCCCACACATGCTGCCTCCCACAATGTAAGATTTGATGACTGCTACAATGTAGCCATTCTGGCTTCCCTCCCGCCCACAGCCACTATAATTAGTCTGAAGACTTTAGAACAATGTTGCATCCGATTTTTTAACGCCCTCTGTCCACCTGGCCTCAACCGTTCCCATTAATTAATTTTTTCCCCCCTTTTCGCTACATTGTTTCTTTCTCCCGAATAGGTCTTTGGCTCCTTCCCTCCCCACCCTTCCCCACCCTTCCTACCTGCTCCTTCCCCTCACCGCCCCTCCTATATGGTTCTTCCTCCTCAATCCTCATTCTATCACTGATGAAGGTGCGGGCGACCCACCGAAAATTTTAAACTCGTGAGTTTCCATTTTATATGTTTTATGTTTAGTGTCACCCTGTGACGAAGCTTTATATTGTTTGCCACGTTCGTGGAATCTTCGCAAGAACTTTATATATATATATAAAAATATATATATTGATCGATCAGATTCTGATTTCGATGCTAGGTTCCTCTCAATCCCTCTTCAGGAATTTTTTAATTTGTCTATAATTTCACCTCTCACATGATCATACCCATCTCTACTCCACGACGTAAACGACCTCTGATATAGGACGCCTTAACAAGTACCAAATAACTCAATTTTTATAATGACCAACCTGTATATGTAATGGCAACGACATGTCATTATATCATAATGCCTTTTGTCCGCAAGTATTTTGCATTAAGCAAGTTGGGGAATTTCTTCAACCTTTATCATCTTTTACTGTGGAGATTCAGAAATCTTTTACATCTTGCCCCATGATTCCACATTTAAATGAATATATCAAAGTAATACAAAGATTTAGCAAAAGAATGCCGCAAATATGGAAATCATGATGATCAAGTGCTCGAAACTCTACCATTAAAATAATCGGAAAGGTTTTCGGAAAGGGAACATTAAAATGGTGTATTAGCTTTAGGTATTCAGATTTCTCAGAAGTCATATTTTTTTCAGACTTTCCAATTTATACCTGATTGCCTTCCGGATTGGATTGGATATTTGGGGAGGAGACTTACGGCTAAGGTCACTTGCACCATAGGTGATAGGTAAGGGAGGAAGGGTGGATGGAAACCCGGCGTCGGCATTAGCCTGCTCTTAACGAAAGGCGCCAAGGTGACCACGGTTTAAACACTCACCTGATAGACGGAGTACTGTAATTGAAGTGCCCTCCACAAGACACTCAAGTAGGCCTCGGGTTCCTTCTAAAAAACATCCACCTCTGCAAGGATTGGAAACCTGGCCGCCCGTGTGATAGGCGAGTACTCTAGCCACTACACCAACCCCATCCCCTTGTCTTTCCGTAAGTATCAAAGTTATTACGCAATGAAAAATGTAGACCAAAATCAAATCACTGCTTAAACAAGAAAATAGACCTAATTTTCATATGTTATTGACTAATAAATAATTTCCAAGGCCATTTTACGTAACGTAATAAAATACAGTTATACATTATCTTGGTTTTGTCTTACAATCGTAAATTCCAGCAAGTCATTAATATGACGGGTAAGTTAAAGGACAATGACTTTTCATTCGGTAGAAAACCTCGCTCGACAACCTTTCCCTTGCTCCTGAAATTCCATCTCGAAGAGCGTTACTGGATGCACGAACGACAAGTAAGAAGAAAAAGTATCTCTTTGGATGTTATTCCTCCATTCACCCCTTGCGTATTGCCAAGCTTTAGGGTAAATATCTCTCCCAGCGTTTAAACTCACCTACCTCCTCTCGGCAACGCCCTAATTTAGTCTCCTGTACCCGAAATGGATGGCAATATATTTGTATTCACCCATGAATTCCAGGTTGGAATTTATTAACGTCAATTTGAATGCAAACACTTTTTATTTTGTATAAAAGAAATAATGGAAAATAAGAGTATAATACCTGCTCTCTGCTCATACTGGTTCATTTGGTTACCAAAAAGGTAGATTATTCGGCTTCGGAGAGGAAAAATATATCAATCTGAGAGGTAAATGAACTGCACAGCACTCATTTAAAATAATTTCGTGATAATCAATCAGTTGATCTCAAGACGTTACTCCAAAGATTCTTTTACACAAAATGTTTTGGTACAATCGAGCTTAAAAGACACTAAACACTATCTTAATGAAGTTTTCACACGGTCAAAGATATTCTGAGAATACTTAGCTTTTGCGTCACCAACAGCACTAACCATGTGGCAGTTAAAAATTAACTTTCGTGGTCAAGGACAAACCATTGCTAAACCACATGATACCTCTGACCAAACTACTCTAATGTTCCTGCTTTTTTTCCGAAGTTTTTGTCGTGTCAGCACTCATGATACGCGACCAAAATTGAAATCATTATATATATTTAGCAGCTTTACATTGTAGTTGACCGTAAGGGATCGTTACAAGAAAAACGTTTGACATTGAAGAAATATTTGAACGAGCTTATGAGAGAAAAAGGATTGAACGTAGTGGCTTCTATAATATAAAGGTGCCTCCTCTCGTTCGTCACTAAGATATCGGTCTCAAACACACACAATATGAGCTAGACTAAAAGAACAAAAGCCGAGGCAAAGAACCTGGCATTGAGTAAAGGGAATTTTATGTATTGAAGTTTCCAAGTATCTGTACTAAGGGACCCACATGTTAGCCTGGAAAAAAGATAATCCCTGTAGCAAGCGTACTGGATGCAATACGCCTTAAATTGACTGTCTGTGATTGAAGTTAACTCCACTTTCTACACAAAACCGACGATCGCGATGGTAACTGTGAAACAGGACCTCCACCAAGGATTGCTGGGCCCCAGGCAATTATGTCTTGTGGTACCCAATGCTGCCATGATCTGAGCGTCCCTTAGCAACTATGGCTTGCAAGTAGTCTCTTTCCTTGCTTCGCACCTTGGAACGAACTTAAGCTGATGACACTAAGAGTACATAAGTAACCCTCCTGCATTTATAAACGATAGTTAGAAGTCGAAACACGCATGGATAATTCTCAAAAATATGCTACATAAAAGCCCAGTTATTAGAATTGAGGACATTATGTAGTATTTCCGATGGTAACTGCATGCCTGGTATAGAGTGCCAAACACCCCTGCCAAACATGATGCAGATATCATGGGGCTAGTCGTAGATATTACAGGTATACCATGCTGTTCTTTTAGGTAAACAGTTCATTTTGACCGAATTCAGGGATCACTGGTATTTAATAGAACTGTTATTACACTCTTTATGTAAAGAGTGGGCTGTATGAAGTTGTAGTTATAAGAATAGTGTATAAAGATCATGTATATAAAGTTCTTGCGAAGATTCCACGGACGTGGCAAACAATATATAACTTCGTCACAGGGTGACACTAAACATAAAACATATAAAATACAAACACACGAGTTTAAAAAACTTTCGGTGGGTACCCCGAAACGCCTGTTCTATATCTTTCACCACTGTCTGTGTGCTTGAGTTATTCTTTCATTTCGCCTTCTGTGTATGTCATTCCTTCTCTGCCGGTGTGTGATAAGCAGCCCGCGCGCCATCTATTGGCCGCTCTCGTGGGTCATGCCCTGGGGAGTGTTTGTTCACATAAACCCCCCGCCGATTCCAGTGGTTTCTTAGTAGACTGGGTAGCTTGGTGGTCTGAACATTGGACGCAAAATCCAAAGGTCTGTGGTTCGATTCCCGGTCCAATCGAATTTTTTCTGCTTGGAATTGGCCATCTTTACATCTTCATACCACCATTGTGTCTGTTGATTTTATGTGTTCATATCCACTTTCTTTCTACCTTTCTGTATAAACATTTATATTAGTATATTTGCCGCTGAGCGGTCTGAGTGAATGGATGAACGAATATATATATTTTCCTACTATGAAGCTAAATGAAGAATTTCATCCATTCTAAAGGCTTCAAGTCCCATGTGACATTTTATTAAAAAATTGTTCTTCAAACATGATATTGTATATAAATAATGTATCCAAGCAAAGAATAAATGATCATTTAAAAAGTAAATAACGTAAAAAATGAGAAAGAATATAAAAACTGCCTTCTACCGCTAATCAATTGATTATAATGTGCAAATATTACTCCAACGGCGGTTTTCCCTCCACTGAAACGTCTAACGGTAATACGGCACGGCAAGCAATTATAACTGTTACAAGTTTCTTGGCATCGAGTTAATTATCACCTATATTCAGCTAACTTTTTTATTGCAATGCGGAAGAGTTAATGCATTGATATCTTTGTTAATAAAGTACCCGGAAAATAATGGCTCTCCGTTATTTGTTGTCAGGAATGAATGAAGCTTTGGATGAATTATTTAAGCATAAGAATGTTTAAAATACCTCTAAGGTGGAATAATTTAGTATCCGCTATCTTACTCAAATCTGGTCTTAATCTAAACTTAAGAATGAATTTCTATGGTTAAACTAAAAGTTTAATTTAATTAAACGGTGCGTGGCCACAGAAATGCATGTAAATAAAACAGAATTGTATTTTTATTTTCCTAAAAATCGAAATCCATCCCACGCATTAACAAAGAATGCATGAATAATTTACGATCGGAATAGCATTGAGCTAATATACTTTTTCAAGTTTTCCCTAATGCTAGCTTATCGGATCACCCTGCTGTTCGGCGAATCTTTACGAGAAGCTCAGCGGTTGAACTCTACTGAACATGATGCCCAATGCCTCATTCTGAGCTGTGTACCGTAGCTAACCCTTAATGAGCATGCTGTTCATTCTGAACAACGTATTGTAGCTGACCTCTATTGAACATGCTGTTATTTTTGAACATTAAGACGTAGCTATACTCTATTGAGCATACTGTTCAGGTTCTCTCTTGGAGCTCAGGGACGAGTATCAATCTCGCCCTCATTGAGGGTCGTTATCTAATGGTTGGGCGAATTGTGGTTCCAACAACCTTGAAATGAAATCTCATTAACACTAACCAAAGAATAAATATCTCTAGTCGTTACAATTACCGAATAACGAGATTGAATTGTTGATATATGTAATGTTCCTGACTACGAGGATAGATATGTAGCGATATATTTGCGTAAAATATAAAAATTATTTGTAGTTTTCTTATACGTTTAGCATGACTTATGACTAAATAACGGACTACTAAAGACAGATGTGGATATAAGAGTTTATGTTATCGGCACATATTATGGTAGTACAGTAGAATATTACTTCGATTTTTGGAGTATTATAAGAGGTATAAGGTAGAGAAATCAGATGGATTGAGCTCACCTAAAGGTACAATGAGTGTGTGAAGAACATAATTGAATGAAGAAGAGAGGAATAAGTCCAGAGGGGAAAGCCAAGTAATAACTACAATGGACAACAAAGAAAAATCCACGTGAGTGACTACCTGGGAGTAAAGGGAACTTATAAAGGTAAGGCAGAATGGGATTTAATATAAGACTGCAGTGAACTAATCTTAGGAATGAACGACCGAAAATGAGGGTAATTATCAAAAATATTCCGGGAATCTACACTTTGAAGCAGTGTATTCAAAATCCCTCCATAAACTACCGTTGTTTGGAATGTACTAATTAAATACTTACATATTTAATCTAGAAGCAGTAGATAATTTAGTTTGCCCACACTAAGAAATACTGCCAAAATCACTCACGTGAGACTTATTTTCCCATAATTCTCACTTATCAATTGAAAATAATTCTTCATATTTTTATAAAAAAATTGTTAATCACTTATCAAGCGATGTTTGGGCGTATAAGTATTACTGGAAATCCCATTTTAATAAATTAAATACTATTTTGAAGAACTGTAGCTATGAAAGACTATTCTGATGGACTCATTCAAAGATCTTTTGCCAATACAATTTCAGTTTCTTTTAAAATTTGATTATTTAATTAGAGATTAGCTGGCTAAGGAAAGATATTTTGACAAGGATGAAAAAAAGTTTACTAATTTATGAAAAATATTACGTTCTCGGTGTTTCAAAAATAGATGGCAGTTTAGGAATCAGTATACATCATTCGATTTATTAAAAATATCGTTGTAGAAGACAAGGTAAGTGTAATGATTCATAAAAGATACATGGAACAGAGTTGTTTGACACCGTTATAATCGCACGATATCAATTTTTGTGTCCGGCTCGTTTCCACATAGGCAATTCATGTAGCAGTAACAACCTCCATGTGCTTACATTTCGTGAAAGCACATATATGTATTAGGCATATGATAGGGCGCCATCTCCCGTGGTAATAATTAAAATACAAATACGCATATCTATGTGCAATGAAAACAAAATTTAGCGTGATTAGGATCGATTCCTTTTATATGAATACAGATGTAAAAGATGCTCGTAATGTATTCACAGAATATCAGATGGGCTACAAATACTGCTGCTGTCGACTCTTAGAAGAGTGATTCGCATGAAAATGAGGGTTTTTATGCATATGCACACTACAGCGTACAATATTTAGATACTGCAGGATATTTTGATGCACCTTTAACTAACTCGATATTAAAACCTAACGAGGCAGCTAAGCATAAAAATGTAAAATGTGTCCAAGAATTAATGATCACGACTCCCATGCCAAGGATTTAAAAATGGTCCAACTTACTTTAAGGTGATTTTTTTACGCAGCTAACTTAATCTAAAATTTGATTCCCTTTCATGAGAATATTCATGCACGCTCGGATTCCCTCTGGGTTCGTTGTTATAGTGTACTTCTGTTTAAACCCTTAGAGGCCCGTTGGAACCCCGGGGAAACTTTCGTCCACAAAGCAATCAACGCGCTGAACACCCCAAAATATATTGATATTAACTTTCACCGCTTTAACAATCAGATATTACAATTAACAAAAAGTCATAGTTACCTACTCTGAAACACTAACAATTTTAAGAGAAAACATAAGTTATATATTACTGCCTCAAGAGTTCACTCACTGACCGTTACAATAAATTCGCACCAATGATTGAATAAATGCAGCCTAAAAATATTTCAGCAAGTTTTGCCTCAAAAAAATATTGTGACATACACAACATTTGCCCAAATGTTGATGAGAAATGTTGCACTCTTGCTTCATCAGTGAATCACAACAATACACCGAAGTATACACACGAAGGTGAATCTCATTGTGTCCGCGCGAAACCACCAAAAGAAATAGAATGGTGAAATGACAACGTAACTTTTCTTTCAAAATGAATCACTTGTAATATAAGTTAAAATGGGCTAGTGTTCTTCACGAGATGGTCATCAGCTAATTGGCTAAATATATTTCGCTACATAACTCTCAGGATACATCTTCACTTCTAAACTCACCTTGTTTGGCAAACAATTTCTCATTCATATTATTGTGTTTCAATAAAAATGGTGTGTAGTTTTCATCAGATATTTCCACATCTTGAATTCTCCACAAAATTAAAATCAAACTCATTATTTTTATATGATAGACTGAATCGACATGTGCACTACATTTATCGCGATGCGGAGTAACTGAGGTGCCTCCATGTAGATGACACAATCGTGCACCAACCGGAAAGCTTTGGGGACCAAACTTTTTACTAGGCGGGCTAAACTTGACGAATAACATGAGCTACTAGACGAGCTGCAGTGACGGTTACACTGGGTACATGCTTAAAAAGTTATTGGTTTGGTGTAAGACATGACAAGGAAACCTGAGGACGCTTGATAAAATAAATAAGGCGGTCTTGAATAATCTCACTACCGGCTTAAAACATTAATATGCTTCTAACTGATGGTGTAGTGACAATAAGTGGTATTATCTTATGCTCAGACATCCTACTGGCCGAGGAACTGATTGGGAAAAGAATCTGCGACCTTTTTAAACCCTAAAAGAGTCAACATTTCACTAGAAAGCATTGAGACACTATGGGAATACGTTTGGTGAGGTGGAATGTCAAATTTAAGGCACTCCAAGCACGGATTTCACAATTGAATTTCTCTACATTACATGTACTCACCAAAGCCGGTTGAATAGGCGTCAAAGGAGTAATAGTAGGGCAGGATCCGAAAGAGATCAACTGGCTCTGCACAAAACTAAAAACCATCACAAGAAGTACAGCAAAAATACCCAAACCGTTACTCTCCATTTTGATTGCCGGAATAAAGGAAACCTGTAAAAAAAGTTATTTAATTACATACAGGCGCTGATGATCTATCACAAAATCAGTTCAGTTTTTAAACAGTAAGTAAAATATTTAACTGCATGATTTGTGCGATTATTATTTTTAAAACAATTGTGAAAAGAAATAGCGTGCAAGTGATGGAAATGATCCGTACACTTTGTTTATGCGATCACTTTGACACGTTTTGGGTCAAATTGGAGAGAGAGACAGGCTTTCACCACACAAATTTATGTATAAGTATAAATAACTGTTATGCAACTTTGCGTACAGTTTCAAGATAGATATCTCATTATTTAATTCATTCAGTGACTAATTATACAGTATTACTTTGAGACCTAAGAGCCCTTTGGAACCCCAACATCTCCTCTTTAGGTCTGGGACTGAAAAAAGGTTTAGTATCCCGCGACTCAAAAAGTGCAAATTCTATGTAGTCAAAAATGTAGTACATAAAACGGAGTGCAAGTAATACACCTACTATGGATACGCGTGGTACCTAATTACAAGAATCAACGTGATGTGCTATGTAAAAACCGTTTTGATGTAGAGGGAACCGTTTTATTGCGCTCTGTGTTAAAATTTCCTCAATATGTAAAATTATGGATTATCACAGGGCCTTGTTCTCCATAGTTTTAAAAAAGAGCAGAGCTTCTAAACAATGCTAAAATCGCATCACCAATCCGTGATATTAGTCTACGTACGAACATAGAACTGTAGTCCGACAGCCGCGAAAGAGTCACTGCTGAGCTGCACAAGTCTTTGAAAAAGCCATTCCTAAAATACTTGATTGAGTATCGTCAAGAGCATTTCCATCAAAAGGTTTCCTGGATCACAACGTCAAATTTACCTCTGATTTAAAATCCTACTTTTTTTTAATTCAATCATTATATCGAATTATCCGTTACGATGCATGAAACGGTTTCAGGAAAAACTCAGCGGCAAGTGCTACAACGCGCTTGTAGAAATTATGCACATTTCATTTACATTTATTCGCATTTTTCAGTTCACATGAGATATATGAAAGCCAATACCTTAAATAAGTTGTAGTTTAATAGAAACCCTTAGTATTAACATTTTTTAATCAAAACCTTTCGTTACTTGTAGCAAAAAAATTTAATGGAATTGCAAAACACATGAAAACACGAAGTTCCAAATAGGAAGCAATTACTATTTTATTGAATGTCATACTCCTTATCAATACAAATATTAATAGGGGAATAAAAAAGAAATGGAAATTTCCCGTTCCCCTGGTAATCTAAATCTTACAGGAGATCCTTTGGACGGCGAAATGTCATCGATTTTATCCACAATTGAAACAATTTTGCTCGTCATAATTTTTTCAAACACTTTTTTTTAACTATCTTTAAAGTAATTTATCTGAAATAATAATTTGAGCATTTCAAGCTTAAAACATTTAAATAATGTCTTCCAACTGCTACACATAAACGTTATTTCGACATATGAATCAAAAGACAGACCCGTATTAGTTATGCAAATGTTTCGAAATACACACATGACATTTCTCATCAGTTCGAGCAACTTAGTTTTTATGTATTTGTTTAAAATTATTTATTTATTTATTTTTTATTTATTTATATTTATTATTTATATATTATGTGTTTTATATATTTATGTATGTATTTAGTAATAATATGAATTTAACAGCCCAAGTCAGTTCACTGTATCCACTTTTTAAAAAAAAACCCAGATTTATTTAAATACCAATCAAACAAATTCAACGAGTGATGCGAAACCTCTAAAGAAGGTATTGGTAAGAATTAGGACCTACCTTGGGGACCTTAGAAGACCTGAGATAACACAAGTTCCGTGTTCTTTAAAGTGCACATCCCTTTTATACTCGCAAAGATAAAATACCTCAGCAGGAGAACCCTCAGGCGCGGAACACGCATGCGCGAACCATGGACCAATGGCGTTCGTAAGACGTTGGGATGCTCTTGAAAAGTGGTTGTCCCCAAACTAAACTGGAAATCATTTTCGGGCAAGATCAAGGAATAAAACAATATATGTTCGCGAACCAGCCCTCAGAGATCATTATTCCCCCAGCCGTTCCCCTCTCCCAATTTTCCAACCGCACCTCCTGGCTCATCCTTTCGCACCCATCCCTACCTCGAAATCTCCTTTCCAAACTCCTTAAAGTTCCCGTATTAAAAATTCCTCGATTCAGCTTTGAATGTCGACTGTCGACCGAGTCACCGTCCCAATTTTAATACCCAAGCCACCCCTTCGACAAAGCTTAAACTGGCCTCAGTCATCCTCTTGATAACAATAGTCGTTTTATTTATAAAAACTTGATACGTAATCATGTACACGAGATAGATCTGCCGATAGCTTTTTAGCATGGAGTCCAGGAATCGATCCTATCTACAAAGCAATATGTTCTAGAGGTTTCATTGAACCCGCGATTTTTTTGCACATGATATTTTCAAGGGTACCCAGCGCTAAAAGCATTTTATAATTCAATTTAAAGTAGGATGAAGATGCAGATAACGTGATGGTCGGGAGCGAAATTATTGATCCAGTTATTTTCATACCATGGGTTGGAAGAGTTTTTTATGTTCGGCGTAAAGGTACCTGTTTTGCGCACCGAGATCTTTACATCGAACAAGTTTTTGGGCGAGACTCACGAGCCGTTCACTCGGAAAAACGAGCGTATTCTCTCATCATCAACGTTAGTATTTTTCCCCACGTTGCGCGTTTTAATATAAAACAATATTAATGATTTTTTACTTTAAAGTACTTTTACTAATTGTACAAGTCAAAGTTTACTTAAAAGTTGTAATAAAAGTGGATGAAAATCGGAAAATCATCATGGACAATATTACCGTCACATTATAATTGCTTGCTTTGCACAGCGGGAAATCCATAGTTTAAGAAATACATGATCCACTTCGTGCCCCATCATTTATTTGAGCTTTTAGCTAAAAAATCCAATTAAACAAATCATTCTTCAAGTTTATATCCTTTTTAAAACAATATAAGGTTCAATAAATTAATAAAATCTTTACTTTAATTGCATACATCTGTAACATTCTTTGAACTTAAATTCTGGGCAGTCACCAAATTTATATTATTCTTCACTCTCCTTGAGGCCAATGTGAAGGCTGTGTCAATCAATCCTAGAGCTGGTCTCACCATTAACTGGAAGACAGTCTGAGTATTTATAAATATTACCGTTTTAGTTAAATTATGAGATATTTGGAAAATTATATCACGTAAAATATCCGTTTCTGGAAAAACTTTCCCAATCACAACCCATAGATATAACAACCATCGTACGATCAGAGGAGTGGATGTATGCGTAGAACGCTGCAAAATTTCCTTGTCCATTTCCGTTCACAAGAAGAAAATTTTGTTTTACTGCGCAAAGATTCGCAGGATAACGACTGAAGCATCTGAAAAAAAGCAGCAAAGCAATGAAAAGTCTTTAAAGAAGCCGTTAACCCAACGTTTCAGGTCTTTAGAGAGGCCGTTTTATGCTCCAGGCAGCTTTTCTTGGGTTGACCAAGGTGGAAACAGTTTCGTTCTGCCGATACATTTTTTCGAGGGCTCTCAAAACGGAAGGGCTCAATCCGTCAAACATTCGAGTATCGAGTTCGCAAACGGGAATCGGGCAACGGCCTACTTCTCTCTCGTCTCTCCCCTTCCCAAAATTCCCAGGCACTCGTCCGCCTATTCTGTCTCTCCATTCCCACTCCAAAATAGCGCATATTTTGCGAAATATAATTAGCGGCAAAATGGCTGGAGTGGGATATCTGTGGGTTGGGAAGTTAGTGATGTGGAAAGCAAGCAAGCCAATCAAAAGTTTCCGCCGCTTAGAAAAGAAAAGAACGACCCGAATTATACGAATTCAAAATTGACGAAGGATACTTGCCGTACACTAGCTGGATTCTCCAGATTAAGCTTCTGGCCAAGAGTCTAGAGAGTTGATGGTCTGAGTGCGTTGGTTGTCATACCTAGAGTGACTGAATGAATACGTTTTACTCCATGGTAGATTAGTAACACATCCCATAAAACCAATCTGAGCCAAGAATTTGTCATCATGAGCTTTCAGATAGTTTAAAACGAAAATCCTCTGTTTGAATGACATGATTTAACATTTTATTCTTACCTAGATGGTAAGAAAGTTATTTATATTGAAAAATACTCCGAGTATTTATGAACAAATAATGTGGTCTAAGCCAAAAAATTAAAAATAATTAAACCGCCAATCGACAAATTTTCAACGAGAGATCAAAGAAATCCATAAAATATAAATAAAAAGCAAATGAATCCGTAAAAGTATTGACGTAATGAAAAAAAATATATTTACTTCCATTCAATCAACGTATTGTAATAAATACTGGAAAATTTTGGGGTAGAAATGAGAAAATGTGGAATCCATTTTAAAATGTCAAAAGTTAAACGAAAACCTCAGAAAATGATGGAGCAAAAACGGCAAAGGCTAAACCAAGTTAAATTTAAATATCCTAAGAAGTGTCTAGTGCCTTCCCGGCAATTGCGCTTCGTGTGGACTTCTCTGGTGACGATTTGCATAATGTATCGGACTTTTCAGCTATCGTAATACCCTGAGAAATGACTGTCGTAAAAATATAGTAGACAGCTTGAAAAGACAGCAAAACTAGATCCTAGATGGGAAAAATCACTTGCCAATCAAAACTTTCTGATCCTAATTCGTGGAGACAGAGCTTGTTTTTCACCCAACATTCCGCTTAGATAGCTTCATCTAATCCATCCCAGTTCCATGCACTCCGATTAATATTATCGATGCCTTTGGAAACCTCATATTAATATAAATTGCCACCTTCCTTTCTGCCATGTGCCTTGACTCACTCCCAAACAATTGATCGTTCGCTAGCACTCTTCATTCAAAATCCTGAGAAATCACTTCAAAATAATCTCCCTAAGTGTAAACAAATCACATCTCATTCAAAATTCAACCATAATTAGTGGAGATATGTATCTCGAGTTAGATACGACCATGTTGAAACTATCTTTCGCGCATAAATATAAAAAATACTAATGTTCTCCAATAGTGACAGTAGGTTTCTCTGAAGCATTTATCGAATTTGAAGAAAAATAAAATTTCGTTCACAATAGAATAACAACTTGCTGCAATTTCTGCCATCTGAGACGTTTGAGCTGATACCCATGTTTTATATATAAGACATCAAGCAGTTGAGGTTTCGAATCTTGGGATAAGTTCTATTGTTGCTCATATAATTAATTTTCTTATTTCATAGGCTAACAGCAGAGAATAAGATACGGGTTTGAGTGAGGAAGGGAGGTGTTAGGCTTAAGATGTCTCCTCAACTATCAAGCAAATAAATTTAACCCATCCTTGTTTTTCACTTCGGCTATAAAAATGTGAATTACTGCTTTCATTTTGGAGGCAATCAAAAATGAGTGTCTGATAATACATACACAATTGGCACTCTGCGGTCACTTCCTTGCACTTGGAAAAACGTCTTCTTACATAATGTGCATCAGGAAAGTTGTTAGTACTTCCATCATCTTGCTTGAATCTATTTTCTTAAGAAAGCAGGCCAACATGGAAGACTTTCTTCTGTCCATAACTTCCAAGGTGTAGTTCGGAGGGCCAGTTGTGCTGACGTTGGAAAAAGGTAGGGACGAGAATCGATGGCGGTGAGAGGTATTTTAGAAGGTTGTTACCTCCTTGCTGTTTAAGAAACCCGAAGGCCAACTTTTGAACGGATTTACTTCCAGACTTACGTCGATTGGTTTGCTAATGGTTAAGACGCTAAGAAAGATAAGTAAAGGCTGATTATCGAAGAAATCAAACCCTTCGATGGTCTCAATAGTGACCACGGATGCACGCATACATTCTTGATATACGAATGTTGAAAATGGAGATAATAAAATCAAAATTGACTGAAGCACGCAATTTGGAAGATATACGCCACTCAAAGTAGTAGAAAGAAGACAAATTAACCTAAGGCGAGAGTTGAGTGGTATGCAATACATGACGAAGAAATTGATTTTTTTATACTTAGATAACACCCGTGGTGGTCGAGATAATAAAATTGAGAGTAGCATAAAAAGGCCAATTATTAAGTGCCGAAGTGCCATTAAGTGCCGAAATTAATTTTACAGGAAACCTGACGTGATTTTTGAAATCTAAGGGGGTAACATGCTTCTTATGAGTAAGGAAATTCTACTATTCTGGCATTGAAATGTTTTTTTTTGATAGAGTATGTATGTACAGGGTGGATCAATATACACATGATGGATCAATATGAATATGGAACTTCATGGGAAGTCATATTATTGTTAATATCAAACTTATATTAAAGAGGAAAATTTATCAATGTTTATTTTTTGGAAATGAAGGCATCCACAACTTGAAATTTGCATTTATGAAATAAAACAAGGTTATATGCTTTTTATACTGTTTCTTTCAGAAATATAATAATTTTCTGCACGTTTAAAGAAGTAAATATACTTGTAATCTCTTTATAAATTTTTTTCATTAGCCCAAAACTATTTTAGTTATTTATTTACGACTACTCCACTAAAAATATAATCGTTTTAAAGCACTGATAAGAATACGATGGCTATTGATTTAACATGAACTCAACCAGTGCTCGTTAAAAAGCTTCATATTGTAAAACGTTAGAAGGCTTTCCTTATAATTTGCCCCCAACCGGTTTCAGTATAGCCGCGTCATGTTGAGAAGAGCAGAAGAAACCTCTATAAAGAGTCTTGCTCGAGTTGAATACCAAAGAAATAAAAATTTGGGACGTATGTATTGTGCTGGAGAGAACATGAGAGGGTACAGAAGAACAAGGAAGAGAAAAAGACATAGATCTAACGCGGGGTTGTTTTCCCTCTACATTTTATCGGAAGGTTTTAGGACATTTCGTCGCGGCCGACAAGGCGCAAGGCGTTTTGGGACATAGAAGTTTCGACGCAGTCGGCTTTTCGGTAACCTCGTGGCTAACGACTGGTCTAAAACTTTTAAAGCACTCTTGACACAATGGATGTGTAAAGAAATAGATATGTAAAGAATAAATATGTAATGAAATATGATAATATGAGGAAAAGGATCATTAATCGTATAAAAAGACTACCCTGGGCATTCTTGAGTTCCATCTACACCTACATAAATTTCAGAGACATGTAGTAACCTTAGAAAAAGTATTTTAGTACTATGTGGAAGATTGAGAAACAACATTTAAGAGGAAATCAACTAATCACCTACATTACCTGTCGACTAGCCTACTTCAAACTCCCAATGGCCGAACTTATGGTCTCTTATCGATAGCGGAAAAATACGACATTTTAAACTTCTTTGTCCTGCAGTCTATTTCCAAATTTAATTTTCATAACCCGATCTACTGTAGGGTGTTGGAGTTTGAATGATATTGAAACCTTCGTCGGAAAATAAATCTATTTTAAATTTACATAAAATTGAGTGTAATTATTAATCGAGTGTCTGAAAGCAATTCCCATCCTGGTTGTTACAACAGGTAGAAAACACTAACAAGACTATCATAACGGCCAATAACATACCTTGTTGATCGTCTCTGCACGCGCTCCAACTTTATCTTTGAGCCATTTTCATGAGTATTCCAAATACTCGCAGCGTATTCCAAGCGGAATCTAACAAGGGAGAAGTAACAGACTTCTATGACTTAATCGTCGCGCTTCCCGAGTATTCTTTCAACAAAATCCAATTTATAGAGCTTATCTCAAACCACCCTATTGTCACTAGTTTCCTCGAGAGTATCCACTTTAATCACTTGATGTGGCATATTTTTTTCCAGTAAATCATGAATAATTCCTACTCTGTTAGTGAATTTAGCTATCTGAGGTAGTGCGTACTACAGAATACACTTCATAGTGTGGTACAGTGGTAGTACTACAGAATACACTTCATAGTGTGGTAACTTCAGGAACATTGAAAGGTAGGTCAACTATCGAAAGCTTCTTACAAACCGATATATAGGTATCCCATTAATTCAAACACGATTTTAAATTAGAACTGAATTTATAAGAAGAAACAAGGCCCATTGGGCCTTGCAACATCCACTATATCAAAGAATGGCATTCAAGCATCAGTGACTTCACTCCATCAAATCAAAAGTACAAAATGCATACAGGGTTTTAGATACAGGGGAATATTCAACCGACTATTGATCATCATTTCCGCATCACTCGTTTTTTAACTTCCAAATGAGGGAGTGCCAGTATATCTCTGGAGTCACAGAAATGACTTAAAGAAATATAATCCAGTAGGGTGAGGTTGAAGGTATGTTAAGTGTGAAGCAACTTTAGTGTGAAACTAATTCCTTACGAATATACGTGATTGTAGACGATTGTGCATCGTGAAATTTAGACAAGGTAAAAGAAAAATGACTGCGTATTTTCCACACTTATTATTAAAATTCATGTTTCAACGGTTTTGATGTTACTACATCATCTTCAGAGTTAATGTGTTAAATACAGATGCAATGGCTGTATGTACCGGGAGAATATGGGGGAGGGGTTGGAAGGATGGAGAGATTAGGCTGGTGAAAATAGCAAGGACACTACCATAGGAAAGCGGAAAAATGAAATTTTCTTCTCAATAAATTTCTTTTCGACATTGTAAAGGAGAATCATAAATTAGAATGATTTCAGATATCTCTTTTTGGCAGCTTGTGAGGAAAAATTTCATTCTGGCAGCTCATGGTATCAGAGCATAGCTAGCAGTGACAATGACCTTTTATGACACTCATTCCACCTTAAGAGGTGAATTTTGACCAATATTACCGAATTAACAGACTAAAACTTCCCGCAACCTTATTGAAACTTATTCCAGCAATTAAAAAGAAACCCTGAGGATGTAACATTGAACTAAACAACTTTTGAGTACCTTCCTGCAAGAACTCAAAGTAAACTACCCATTCCCTCCTTACTGCAACAAGAAAATATGAAAACTATAACCTATTCTAGCGCAAAGCATGCATAGATAGCTATACCATATGATGGTTAACTAAGAATAATTAGGTGAAAATGAACTTCTGATTTATTCTATGCTCTTATAAATGCCGAATAAATGCCAAAAATTTATTTCTCGCGCGAATTCGACATTTGCAGAACTATTTCAATCCTCACTGTTGATAAAATGAAACATTGGAGGAAAAAGGCTAGGAACATAATTTCTGAGTAAAAGAAGAAGTCATCGCCGATTTTGCACACACAAATGGTCGTGACATTTATCAATCGTATGCATCTAGTATGTCAAGGAACCATGTCTCCGAGGAACGTGAGCAGAAGCAACAGCTGATACATCAACTCACTAAAGCAGCATCAGATACTGATTTTCTTGCTGGGAATTTTTAAGACACACTCAAAACTAATTACCCATATAAATGACTTCTGTATTAATGATGACAACACACCTCTTTACCTGCCACAGCCAACTGATAGCTAATCAACTGATAAATGGTCCATTGCACTGACATCCATTGCCCGAGAAAAACATCATCGAGATATTTTTTGCGTCGGATTTCAGAATTATAAATTAAGAATTCTGATTATTAATACCACATGTAAGAAAAACTTTGAAACACTGAAACACAATTTTTTTACTCTTATACTTTTCTTAAAACGCTATAAAAACTAGACACTAGAAACAAAATTTTTATATGAAAATTGGCATGATATAGCTCGAATTGGATCAACATCCCGATTTAATTCTGGCAAAACCTTGACCAGTAAAACACTTTTTATGCCTTTCCTCAAATATTACATGTAGCATGAAGTAGGTTTCCACTAAAATGTGTTCCAATGCTCATGCTATTATTTCTCCCGCATATATGGAGAGCTATTGCATTGACGTGAATCCTATTACAAATGGTATATATTCATGCGGGATGCAAGATAGCAGCTAAATAAAACTCACATAATCTTGGATTTGCTGGTATTTGCATTCAGACGAGTAACTTCATGCGTATTAATATGTAAATTTATATACATTGACGTGAATATCCTATAGTAAACGGTATATATTCATGTGGGATACAAAATAGCAGATAAATAAAACTCACATTATATGGAATTGCTGGTTTTGGTGCATTGAGCCGTGTAACTTAATGCATATTTATAGGTATATTTAAATGTTGATTAAACTTTATCTTAACCCACTGATTATACATTGTAGTTAAGTTAAAACGACGTATTTAAACACAGCACATCAGTGAATGTACCACGTAAAACAAAGAATATTAGATGCCGACACTCAAGAACCTCAAGGAGCTCAATGACCAGTGGACGCCGCTGCCACTTATAGCATTAACAAACCAGATAGGAGAATAATAATCATTCTGCAGCTCCTGAAAGTTGTGTAAATAGGTTTGCGAGTCCATTGTGAAAACAAATGAGATCTGCGTTAGACTTGCGCGTAAAGAGCGCCATGAATAAAATTCTTTATTCTAATAAATGATACAAAATGTAAGTTAATATACAACTGTATGTTGCTATTGAAACAAGATTATAGTTGGATTTAAATATAAAAAATATAAAAAAGGGAAGCTGCACGATGATTTCTTCAGAACTCAAAACTTGGGTTAGGTCGCCGCGTTCACCTAAAGAAAGGAAAGGGAACGTTTGACGTCAGAAGACACTTAAGGCCTTGGAATATATTAGTCATGTTGGTTAGGTTTGGGGTTTTCGTGAGAGCTAAAGGAACAGAAGTCAGAAATAAAAATAAGTCGGTTCCCGAGGCCATTACAGGAAAGGGAACGTTTGACGTCAGAAGATGCTTCACCTTCCGTGACCAATCAGTCATGATCTGCAGCATAAAATCCTCGTGACACATAAAGGATATTTTTGTATAAGTGTTCAGAGCCACTCTAATTTCATGTAACTATATTTGGCCAATCATTCTCATTTGAGTCATTTGATATATTTCAAGAATATAGGGTTTTCAGGATTCTCCCGCATTTGATCATTGTTGTCTCTGCCACGTAAATAATTTTAATTATGCATGAAGTCAATAATGAAAATGACTTTCCATTATTTAAGTTTATTTCATTACTTTTTATTCATTTATTAATTTCATTTCATTATTCAGTAACTTTCCACAGATACTTTTATTTGTTCGACCGGTTTCGTTGCATAGGCAACATCTTCAGGTAGACAATAATAAAAAGGCATAGGCAACATCTTCAGGTGGACCTGAACTTCTAATCATCTAATCGCACCTCTTACGCTGCTATTGAGGGACAATAACATTATGCCAGCTAACTAACCATTGAAGGACAGGATCGCCATTTATGAATGATTATTACAATGCCGAGTTGTTAAAAATTTTCATATAAATATCCATGGAACAATAATCCGACGACAATAAGAGATCCGATGTATTCGAGCCAATTCACCGTAAAGATTGATGAAGAAGAGCTAACATGAAGGATCTCTGCGCCAGGAATTTATTTAAATGACCAAATGAAATGAATGAAAATACACATACACACGGGAAAGTGCTTTCCAATCTAGATTTACATAATTTTTCCGGCCATAGATAGTGTTGTAGAACTACAATCTATAGGATGCTGAACTTGATTTATCACATTCGTTATAGAAGCGCCTATTCATATGAGTCCATGGTAGGCCCAAACTGATTATGCGGGTCATATAATACCAGCAGACTTTTTCCTGAAAGTTCCTATTTTGCATGAATTAATTCCTGTTGCTATTCAGAATTCCATTCTCATGGAACGCTTTTACGAGTAAGAGTGTACAATTTTTCCAAAAATATTCAGCACATTGGCAAAAACTGATGGTTAACATTTAAAAGACCAATTGAATATTTTAGTTCAAAATCATAGGTTAGCACCCGAGCTAATTCAATAGCCTCCACATTCTCAGAGAAAGGGTTCGTACCTTGGACATCAACGCAAAACTCAAATAAGTCTACTTATATTAAGAATAATCCACATTTAACATATGTGACGAAATGGTGTGCATGCCTGGTTATAATTTAATACGTCACAATAGAGTTGGTAAAATTGGTGGTGGTGTTGGTATTTTTGTCTGTCAACTCAATTTCTCTGT
The DNA here is from genome assembly GCA_963169105.1 of Ceriagrion tenellum. Taxonomy (NCBI): domain Eukaryota; kingdom Metazoa; phylum Arthropoda; class Insecta; order Odonata; family Coenagrionidae; genus Ceriagrion; species Ceriagrion tenellum. Next base: position 28,023,374 of record OY720633.1, on the reverse strand, counting down.
GTTAACTACATCAACTGCTGTCCACTGTTCCCGACCAGAATTTATGATCGTGGAAATATCTGAGAATCAATGTCTAACCTCTTATTATCTGTAGTTTATCACCCTCCAAAAATTCATTCAAATGACAGATTTTGAAATTGCCTTTTCAAAACTTAGTCCGACTTACAAAAATATTATCATTATGGGTGATTTCAATGCATATATGCTAAAAAATACCTACGATAGCTCTTATATAACGAAGTTTATTTATACCAATTGCTTTCATCTGGTGCCATTCAAAGCCACTCATCACACTGTAAATAGTCACACGATTATTGATCTATGTATAGTTGAAGATCAGGATATAGTCGAGTCATTTTCTCAATCACCAGTAACTTTCTCTCAGCTCATGACCTGTTAAATATCTCCTATAAATTTAGTGTTTCCCGTACTTTCCCAGCTCCTTATACCTATCGTAACTTTAAAACTTTTGACCAGAATCGCTTTCAAGAATACCTTTCCTCCCTTTACTGGAACAGTCTATTTCATTCGACTTCGATTGAAACTAAACTTCAAGTCTTTAACTCTCATTTGAATGATACCCTTAACATACATGCTCTTCTACACACATATTCTCCTAAACGTTCACCCGCACCGTGGCTGACTGAAAAAATTCACGAATGCATCAAAAAGAGGGACAGGCTTCGGAGGGTGTTCACCCGTTCTAAAAATCAAATGACGTAGGAAATCTACAAAAGAAGTCGGAATTTAGCTCAATCCTTAATTATCGAGTCTAAACGTCATTATTACTCCACAGCCAAAGTGAAAGAATCCAATGAAGTTTGGCGCAGGCTTAGGGAACTGGGACTCATTCGTCAACGCGAAGCTTCTATTGTAGCCAACTTGACGGTAGACCAACTAAATAATTATTTACTTTCGTCTTTCGCACCAACATCTCAAAGCGATAAGTCAGATTCTAATCCTTCCTCCTCTGATCTCTTTGTACTTTAAAATACGGACAGCTTTCATTTAAATTACCTTAAACCTGAAGACTTGAATAAATTCCTTAAGCAGCCAAATACGAATTCAATGGGAATCGATGGAATCTCAATTGATTTCATAAATAAATCCCTTCCAACTATACTACCAGCAATCTTGGACATTTTTAATCACTCTCTACTTCATACTGAATATCCCTCGATCTGGAAGTTGGCGCTAATAAGACCCATAAAAAAGGTTAAAGTCCCTCCTCCCCAGCTCATTATAGGCCATTATCGATTTATGCGCTCTATCAAAAGTTCTCGAGCGAGTCGTTTATGAACAAACTACGGATTATCTCCTGACTCAAAATAGATTTGATCGTTTTCAATCAGGTTTTCGTAAAGGCTATAGTACACAGTCATTGCTTCTTAAACTAATCTATGATATCCGCTTCGCAATCGACAGAGGACTAGTCACGGTTCTCGTTTTATTTGACTTAAGTAAAGCCTTTGATCGCGTGAACCATTCACGCTTACTTCTCAAAATGAAGAAATTGAACTTATCTTTCAAAGTGCTGAATTGGTTCCACTCATATCTAATCGATAGGCGTCAAGCAGTGAAGGATTCAGATGGAAACCTTTCCAGGTGGGGCTCTGTTTCTAGTGGAGTTCCTCAGGGTTCCGTCCTTGGCCCACGATTATTCTCTCTTTTTGCTCTAGGCCTTCCGCAATGCATCGTAAACTGCCAGCACCTGCTGTACGCAGACGATCTTCAAATATACTGTCACGGCTATTCAATGAACTTTGTGATGTGATTTCTAGGGTTAATCAAGACGTCTCTGCTATTGTGGATTGGGCTGATGAGAATTTCCTTCTGAACAGTAGCAAAACTCAAGCTATCCTACTCGGGAGCTCAAAAATAATATATAAATTTGACCTTAAAATCACTCCCAAAATCAAAGTTGGGGATATTGAACTGCCTTATTCCAAAACAGTGCGTAATCTAGGGTTAACCCTCAATAACAACTTGTCGTAGAACAACGATATTGTAAATATTTCAAATAAAAATAATAGTACGCTTTATCAACTTAAGGTGCATAAAAATCTGCTGCCATTACATACTCGACAACTGCTCGTCAAATCATTAATATTTCCTAATTTTGATTACTGTTTTCTTGTATTAATGATTTAACGGCAGAGCAGAATATCAAACTACAGCATCTCCTAAATTTGAGCGTTCGATACATTTTTAATCTTCGTAAAGATGAGCACCTCACCCCCTATTACAAGAAACTTGGCTGGTTGAATACCATATCCCGTCGCAAATACCTGCTTAGAAACTTTCTTTTTTCTATCTTTGGCACAAACGAACCGTCATACCTAATTGATATGTTTTCCAAAAGAACTTCCTATCATACTATGGTTACTAGAACCTTCAACTTCCGACTCACCGAACTACTACATTTCATAAGTCGTTTGTCGTGGCCGCCTCACAACTTTGGAATTCCATTCCAATTGATGTCAGGAAATCTCGCTCGATGGAAATTTTTACATCTAAATTGTGTGAAACTTTATTAAATAAATGTTTTCCTGACTAGTTTAGCCTGGTAGGGACCCAGTTCGCATTGCCAATTTTCTTTTTTTTATTAATATTCTTTTTTTAATTAATATTCTTTTTCTTTTTTATTAGACAAAAATTGTTTTTTTTCCTCATGGTTTGTTAATGTTATATTATCTTGTACCATGTACCATACTGATTGCACTTTGACCTATCTCAGAGTTCAGCTGATTAACATGTAACATTATTGTTTTTCAATGAGAATAGCTGTTTTTGTCTTTTTTTATACATCGTATATTATTAAGCTCTATTTATTTTTTATTTGAATAAAAAATTATGTTAATTTGTTCAATACCTCGCTGCTATACTATTATATTATTTTTGTATTCTTGCCCTAAGGGACCTGTCCCATAGTAAAATAAACGATTTTTCTATTTCTATTTTCCACTAAAAGCAGATAATCTTAACAAAAAATGCAATCACCTCATTCAAAACTCTTTCCAAAATTAATTAACACTGTTATATAGACCATCTCTTCCCTTAGACAACATTCTTAACGTGGTGAGAGGGCTTGCAGGCTCCAATGACTCATAGTGATTGTCACAATAGATCGAATGGTAAGAGTCAGACAAAAGGTAGTTCGGTGATGGTGCCACATAAAAACACAGTCAATACTGGGAGTGGGAGGCCTTCTCAACTACCAAGTTCCCAGAATATGAAGGCAATTCAAAGAGGAATGAATCCTGATAACTACGGAATGCCGAACACTATGGTGGGTGTCGTGCCCGGTGACGAGGGATGCAAGGCTTCCGCGGTCGTCACCACGCGAAATCCTTACACAGCAAGGTCATCACAGGATATTAGGGCTCCGAGAGATAAAATGAAAATAAAAAATATAAGGACGGAAATACCAACAAAGGTAGAGGCTTGGAACTTTAGGACAATTATAAGAGGTGGGAAGGTATAAAAGATTAAACAGGAAATAGAGAATGGAAACTGTGATACCTTAGGGCTATGTGATTTGAGATGTAGAAGCAGCGGAGACAGTTGTAATGATAGTGACAGAGTGATTATTCTCTGTGGTTTATAACGCAGGAATTTACATTGTAATCACTGGTCGTTGTAATGAGTATTTTGCACTTCTCGATGTTATTTGTGCCAGATACTGTCCATAGGGTCATTTACCGTCATATCTAGTGGCCACAATACCAAATTATCGCCATCACCAGTCATTACACACTATTATCAATCGAGTTGACAAAGTCAAAGCTAAAGAAAGATTTTTGACGACTATTAGTTAATGGTGTCATGAATGGCATTTTTGTTGTAAGACGGGAAGCATAAGAGGGAGTTACCAGTCCTTCAAGTGTCCCTCCAGTAAATGATAATGGTGAAAAGTTGGTGAGTGTTAGCTGGATAAAAGGATTACTGGTCTCAAATACCATGTACAAGTGATATATTTTTTCTCGTATGATGAGGGATTGATGGAAATAGTACCAGTAACTAAAGAGATGATAAGTGCCAAATATGAATTATATCACTAATAGATGGAGTCTAAATTGGATATGGCCTAAATAAGGATAAGATATATTGTATTCTAATGATGATCACATTGGATCTAAAGCAGTGGGAGTGGATGAAAGTCTCCATTTAGCTGTATTTTAGGAATATATATTTGAGCTTAATCTGCCATTTTGTAAAATAAAGCTTCATGTTTTATTTAACATTCAAGCCCCCCTCACATTTCACAGTTAGAATGCAATTAATGTTCTTTTGAATTCATTCTTGTAAACTGTTCTGATCCCTGAACTGAAGCAAAACAAACTCATTACTTAAAAGAACAGTATGGCACATCTTTAGTTTAAAAGAAATTGATACGCAAAATAAGTATCCGGAAAAGAGGTAGTGGGCGAATTGATAGGTGAACAATGGTGGAATTAAGAAGTGAAAATTGATGTGAGTGAAAAGATAGAGGTATATACGACATTGACTGCAGCCAAATCTAAAGAAGAACCAAATAAGGCATATGATGAATACAGGGATAAAATGAAAGAAAGCAAAATTGCTGAGAAAGAGGACAAGGAATGAATGCATGCGGATATATCCAAGCTCTTTTATTACTGGATAGGAAGGGCAAAGCAAGGTTAGAACAGGAAAATAAATGCAATGTGTACAAAAGTGGTGAGATCGTGCGGAATAAAATCAACATCAGGGACTGTGGGAGGAAGTATTTCGAAGAGGTCAAAAAATATGATAAGTGGATTGTGCAGGTGACTATGATAGGTGTAAGTGATAAGGATTATCCTTGAGAAATTAGACGCGAGAACGCCAATAAGGATTAGTAAATTCGTAAAACTGAGGTCGTAACGGCAGGGAGAATGAAAAAAATAGAAAGGACCAAGAGGGGACATTGAGTTAAATGCTAAAATGAGGGTTTCAGTTACTGTTATATGTACATATGCTACGTATGTTAAGATTGGCTGCAATGATGCTAGCAACTGCACGGACTGCCTATGTAGTGACTGCAAGAGAATTCTTCGAACAAGTACGTTAAAATAAAACACTCATGGGCGAAGATGAAGAAAAAAGAGGGATGAATGGGTAGGCTTTTGTTCCGAGTGCCGAGCGTGGCTTATCAGTCGCCAAACATTGCATTACTAATGGGCCGTATTCCATGACGACCCGGCAAAGCTCTTCCCCACGCTGAAGTTCAACGCATGGAATTTCTAAGAAGAGCACTTCATAGGTTATTTCAAGTCACTATGAAGTGGACCAAGCGCACGATCTATCAACGATACAACACGATCAACTATACGATACTGGGTGCTCCGACCATCACTCCTTGCTACTTAAACAAGGCTACTCAATTCCATCTGCGGTTATCCTCAATTGTGTGTTTTATATATCTCTTACGAATCAATTTTCGCTAGAATGAACAGTATCATTATTTCCAGAGACATCCTAGAAATTTTCTGCTTAAGGTTTATATGCAGCCAACAGTGTTTTAAACAAATCACACTTCCGTCAACATAGCGTAATGCCGAGAATTCTCGAGTTTTCACAGTGCTATATATGTGCACGAGTTATCTCGGCAAGGCACTTATACTTTCGTATAGCTGAATCAAAGTTTTCTTCAGAAAAAATACACCTTTGGTAATATCATTTACTACCGAATCAATCAAAATTCACGCAATGCAAATCAAACCTGCAATCCTTATATTGCGAACGCACCGTGAGGAAAATTGACATCTCAATGAAAGTAATGCCCGTGATTTCTATCATAGGCTCGCATAGAATAAGCAAGCAGCTTCTCTGACGATTGTAACACATGGTATGGATGGGAAATAGGTCTTCGAGAAATAACAAACGACTCAGGTATCACCTTAATTATCTGCTGGTGCGCTTACACCTGGGACTAGTATACGACTAATTTTAATTTATTTTCAGCAGAAAACATCGATGATTCAAAAAAATTCATCAAACTACCACTTATCATGGCTATCAGAGTATGAATAACATATATCAACCAACTATCATTGTTAAATTACCGTAACCCAAAAGTAACAACCTGATACAAGTTACTGGAGGAGGAAAAAATATAAAAGAAAATGAATGAAATTAAGGCCCGTCGTTCAAAGCAAAAGTTCTATTTGACAGAAAACGCATCGCTGACATCGTAGTATCATTCACTTAAAAAAATGTAATAGAAAATGAAAATCATCCAAATAAATTGTAGGACAGTAACCTGAAATTCTCCATATTTTGGTGTTGCATCAAGGCTAGAGGTATTATGGTATTCATTGGAAAGCGGAATAAAAAAATTATCTGGGAAATTCACACGAAACAATCGGAAACTTCCTCCTAGGAGTGCTGAAGCATCCCAAGTAATTGCAATCTTATATTCGCACCCTTCATGGTAACTTATATGAATTTAGTGGACACCTCAACAGCCAACAGAAAAAAATGGCGAAAAGCCAAGCGCTGAAAAATACACCAATCCGTTGAAAATCATGGTGACAGCCTCCACATATCACAGGGATAACAGCATTATGTTTCCAAAACTGATAACTGCATAAAGAGAATTTCTTCACCCAGGGACTTTAGTTCAGTTCGCAAAATCACCAATAAGAAACAAAATAGAGAAGGATTAACAAATAAACAATCGGGACCGTCAATGATAAATAGAACACTAGTTGCTGTAATGTACGCTGGTACGCTGTAAAGTTCATCACGCAGTAGTATACCCGAAAATGGTTGATACTAGTTCCCTATTTCGACTTCCAATTGTGACTTTTAGATCGGGTCGATGCTGGCTTCAAGAATGAAAATAGGCGCTCCATGCGCATATGTTATAGATTACGTCATAAAAACGGGTCCGGAAGCACTGGCAACGTGGCCACCCACCGCTCAACACGAAAGGAGGAAGTAGGGCAGTTCTGAAAACACATTTTGGCCTCCCAATCAGAGAAGAAAAATTTGGTTGCATTAGATATATGGTGCTGCCGTAGAATGCTGAAGATTCCCTGGGTAGAGAGAGTGAAGTGGTAAGAAGGACAGGGGAGACACCATGTCTGCTCGAGACAATTTAAAGAAGGAAAGAAACATGGATCGGCCATATTCTCCTACATTCAGGGAACTGGAGGACACAGTGGAAGGGAGGAACTATAGGGGCAGGCCCATACTGGAATACAATGGACAGATTTTGGATGAGCTGGGATATACCCCAATAGCACCTGATGAAGGAACTGGCCCAAGACAGAGATGAATGGAGGAGAATTGCTGCTGCTAACCAATCCTAGGGTCGTAGCCAGAAGAGAGATTGAGAATCCTGATGCAACCGGCTGCGGCCGCGCTCTAGAGAGGGGTTTCAACATGCAGGCCAGAGCCTTTCTTATATTTGGCGAAAACAAAACGCGACCACCGGAAACTTAAGCCAAAATAGAGTCAAACTTGTGCTAACTGTAATGGCTTCAAGAATCATGAAGAATGCCCACCCCATTTTTTTCAAGCCCCTTGGCTTTGAGCAGTGACCTCTCGACTTCCCAGTCTGTTTCCTTCAGTCTCCCGTAAGCCATGGTACTGCGTGGCCTTATTTGTATTTTGATACCATGGAACAAAGGCTCTAGGTAACTAGACTTGTGTAGTTTTTTCAGTTCTATCGAGCTCTGTAAAATAACACTGGCGACGAGGTTTTCTTTTTGTATATTCGCGGCACAAATCCGCATGAATTAATTTTCCGTATGATAGAGTGAAAAATGGTAATTGGACCCACTAGAAAACAGGTAATGTAGCTCAAAAGATTTATCATTACGAAAATCATCAACGTTACACTCAAAAGCCTCTACCAAACACGCCCTACATGTTTTATAATAACTTTGAATGTGACCCTGGTCATCTAACAGGCTCCCCAGGAGCCACAATACCATTCAACAAAGCTGGTACGTCTGAATGGTAGACAACTTTGTGTTCGAAAAAAAGTGGTCAAAATTTATTGACAAAATATTTTAGTAGCTCCAAAGGTATGTTATTTACTCTAGCAGCTTTTCTTGCCTTCATATCTTTCAATGACTTGTCTACATTACTTTCGAATATCTTTGGTCCAAAGTTACTCTCATCTGGTGTTCCCTCACATTCTAAATTTTGGTTTAGATGTCTAAAGTACCGCTCTTATATGTCTCCTCGACACATTCCTCCACCTATCTTGAATATAATTTTGCTCGATTGATATTCTACCTCTTTTTTTTCCTTTGGTAAATTGTGCCCTTCTTTATCGCCCCATGGCCATATTACTTCATTATATAACGCAACCACTTTCCTTTCTTCCTACAGCTTTTCCATTTCCCTGAAGAATCCTTCCCCCTAGCATATGTGTGTGTGGATAAGACTTGTATGTAACCACATGGAAAACGAAAGCTCTTAATGTTCTTCCAGTACCTCAAAGTCAACACTGTACGATTCAGTTCACTGAGGAGATAGAAAATTTAGACCGACTTCCATTTCTAGATGCCCACTATATGCGAAGTGGCAAAATCTTAAGATGTACGGGTTTTCAAAGTTATCTAGCCACTGGTGCTTGAAAAAAACAGTGTCACTACAAATTCAGCTCAATGGAAGTTTCAGTGATCGGTTCGCTTCATTTTTATGTAAAATATAATATGACTTCCTCAAATTCACTTTCACTATTGGAATCCTAAAAGTCAACTGGTGAAAATGTAAAACAAGAGTATATCAAATATCATTCAGACCCACTAATATAAGTAGTTACATTTTCGGCATGTTCAGAAGGAGGCTAATTGATTAGACGCCAATTTTACTTCACACTTTCGCAGTTCAGGTCATCTCTTGTTCCTGGAAATCGGTTTTAGGATATGACCCCATGTTTTGCTAAGTATGTTGTCAGTGCCCCTGTTTAAACTATTCTGGAGAAGTCGGACTTCAAAGAAGTTGGAGTATTGCTTCAGTACCATCACAATATCCCTAATGACGAGATCGGTCTAGACGTCATGTCTACCAATGGATGGCCTAATCGAAGATATTTACGGTGTTCTCTGGTTCTATTTTCTGTCGTCCTACTTGCCACTTCAATGAAGATTTTACCTCATCATTTGGGTGTATAGTAACCTGCAGATGTATTGAGTCCAACTAGGTCTTCGGCTATTATCAAATGAATCCAGGAAAAAGATGGTGGTTAATTTCATTTTCAAATTGTCTGGGAATGCTCCAGATTTTTTGCTCTAGAGATAATGTTCTCCTTAAAAAAAATCACCGACATTTCATCACGTGTATTTAAATGAAATTTGTGGTGTATTTATTCAAGCGATAAGCGATAAGCGATTGCATAGCAGCAGAGATAACGGGAGATATGGCAATTGCCTACATATGAGAGTTTGGCCTTTTACGATCAGCTCCTCGCTGGAGAGCAACCAGAGTTGGCGCTCTGCGTTTACGGTAAGTCTGTTTTCGCGGCTCTTCGCGGCTAGCATACATCCTTTCTCTTATGCCTTTCCCAGGATTTTCAAGAATTGCTAGGCTGTTGAATATTTCAGCTAGATCAGACTTTTGTGCTAAACTTTCTCTCAGTCTACAATTGTAAGCTCACGGATGGCCCAGTTGTCAAACTTATGACGTCAGTTATCAAAATGATATGGGTCAATCGTTAGGTTCGTTCATACAACTCAGTATATTTTTTTTAAACCATAGGATGTACCCCAAGGTTTGTGGAGATCCAATGGCCTTCATTTCCTTTGCTGAAACGATAGTCAAGCTTCCGAAACAGAACAATCGCATAATGTCAAAGTTAATGTCATTTCAAATCAGAGCCAAAGGCAATTGTTGGAAAAAAAATCAAACGCATTAGCATATTGTCTTTAAATAATATTCCTGGCTAAAATTTGATTTGTCATAAAGTAACAATTATATTTTGAGGCATCATAACACTCCAAACGATGGGCGTCCGCTTATAATGCGAGAAAAACTCATGACGGATTAACTCACAATGTTCGTTACCATTAATATCAGGTTTTTTCCAGAACATTTTTGCAATTCACATCAATATTCTGTTATAAAACATTCCATATTTGGATTTTCTATCCAAATACGACTTGAAATGGCACAAATAAGTATGGACTAGCTACTGCTTTAATATCAGTTTCATGCGGAGGGGAATTGCATTAAAGCATAGTTTATCTATTGCTCGAAATTATCTTGTACCAAGAGAATCGAAAGTAAAATTAAAAGATTTTTTTGCATATCGTCTTTGAAAATACACCCAAAAGAATATTTTTCTTATTTTTAAACAAGTTTACGTACTTTTTTGTAAAGCATAAGCATTTATTTTTAATTGTTGTACTGATTTGTATATTTTTAGATATTTGAAATGAATTAATTGGAATATTGCTGAACGGTTTCTTGAGAAACAGAAAACATATATCTAACTGAGCGACTCTCTAAAAAGAATGCAACAATTCTGCTTACAAAAGGGAAATCTAGAGCAAACTAATTTTTAAGATCTATCTTCCATAGCAACCTGTAAATTGAATCAAACTTCCAATTTCAGACTTATATTACTCAACTTTGAATATATATTCATTTGAAATCATTGGCATTTATTTTATAAAACTAAGAACCGTAAACCGGGGTGAAGACAGTGGATTCTTTCAACCGTATAAATGTGATTCCTCCTTTGGGTTTGTACAACAGACCAAAAATCTTCCAAATTTGCACCGGCTAGCCCCCAATATAGTTCATTAAAAACTCAGCTCTCTAAGGTTTCTGTTTTTTCCAATTTCAAGGATGCAAAAGAAAAAGTTCCAACATGTTCTAAAATCGAATTTTTCGCAAAAGAACACATTAACGGTTAATATCACCAACGCCAGTTGCCACGTTTAATGCTTCAACTCAATGAGTGCTAAATAATATATATAGACAATATCACGAGTCAGTTAACTTGAAAAAGTGGCCTAAGAATATCACAATTTTAGAATAAAATTCAACCACTGTTTTCAGGCTAACGGAAGAAAATGGCATTACTTACCTCCATTGTCTTAGTTTTGATGTCAGTGGCGACAGTCACTAGAGCTCAAATCTACATTGGACTAGGATACTGCCCAAAACATGATCCTATGAATAACTTCTCCGAGAAAAATGTGAGTAAAACGCTTTAAGAAAACGTTTTCATATATCTAAAATACAGTGGCATACAATTGTAAGCTTGAGTTTGGTTTATCCAATAAATGTTTCGTAATTGTCAAACGCGACGAATCCAGTGCCGTATTTTTTATTCGTCTCTCTTCTCGAGATGTTTTTTCCAAAACAACTTTGATTTTATCATGGAATCCGAGTTTTTTGCGTTTTACGCCTGTGATAGTATTTTCGTCCTCTTTGAGAACGTTATTTACTTCGATGAATGTAGGACACTTGAAATATTTCATGTTTCACTTTCACATATTTTCTTAGATAACGGTCACAATGCAACAGAGTCTGGACCCTACCAAACCAAGGGATATTACTTCTCTGCCCTAAATTACATTCACTAGCAATTTATAATCATATCTATATTTCGTGAAATAAAAGTAAATTTACAAAAGTGCGATGGAAAGTTCAACTTGAATTCTTAGTTGCTGAGGACCCATAAAGTACTCACTTATTCTCGGTATTTCTCGCCCTGTGCATCAAATAGCCAGAGCTCCACCGTTGATGACACTTTTTCAGTTGGATAAGAATGTGTACAAGATAAATTGCTAATGGAATTAAGGGTAGTGCAATTAAAATCGGGGTTATCCCATACTTAGCATTCTTACGCAGTGACATATGACCCAAGTATAATATTTCGATTTAAAACATTCAGGGAAGATTTTTTTTGCTATGACCAATTTTGACATTCAGGTAATTTCTAATTTTCGTAAATTAATTCATCGAATGGTAACCGAAGTAAAATAACAAGCTCCACTTCTTTGGAACCAAAATATTCCGAGTGCAAAAAAATAAATTTCAAACAATGTGAAAGCACCAAGTTTACCTTTTAAATTTTACATTTCATTTTTAATCCTGAAAAATTATTCTCATTTTAATTTGGCAGTTCTTGGGAACCTGGTACGAGGTGGCCAGCACACCAAATTCAATAGAAGCACTTGGCCGCTATGTTACATTTGATTTCACGAAACGGAATGCTACCATCGACGTCGATTTAGCAATGGAAGTGTAAGTAATGTTACAGCTATTTATTATAATATTTACCGTATAAAAAAACAGACATTTAATATATTGTAGCAACAACTGCAGAGCAATTTACTTAAAGGACTCTGTTCAATGGTAGGAGAAGCAATTCAATGAACAACATTTACTCACGAGGAGCTTTCATATCTTTCACTCGCTTAATATCATTAGAGTTTGAGAAACTTGTCTAAACCACGGCTGTTCTAAAGCTCTCAGACATTATTTACTCTATAGTCATGATACCGATTAAATCCTTATTGAGATTCATTGAAAATGACACAATGAAAGTTTGGTTTCTAGAATCGAAAATATTTTTAATGCCCAGCTAATCACTTAATTAAACTAGGATAGGGCGTTTGGCTACCGCACTTGGCGTGAGTACTGTAGATATGAGTTCGGATTCCCACCCAGCCGAATAATTATTTCATCGTGAATTTCGTACGCTCGTGTATGTTTCTTATAAATTTCCTTAAATTTCATTCACGGATAACTAATAACGACTGCAACAAGGATTTAGTCTATGTGTATCGCAACAAAGATTTAGTCACCAGTGTATGGAAACGCATCTTCCTCTGCTTCTATCCTGTACCAATTATCATTTTCCTCCAAAATCATAACTGGTGCCTCCATAAAGCCGTTCAGTTCTCCATAGTTCAAAACCTTTTTTCACATGTCAATACAGAGAGTGGCACAATGGTGCAAATGTAAACTATTAAATTCTTGCATGAAATTGCTTCAAATCTAACAGCCCCATCAAAATTTAAAGAAAACTCGAGATCAAGACCCACATTCGAAACCTCCAAGGAAGAATTTTATCATAACCAAATAAACAATTACAATAGCAAGGAAATCACTTTATTATTCCTCCAAAATATTGATGAACGAGTCAATACTGATCAATAAATTTTACCGATAGGAAATGTAGAAGAGAATCCCAGGGGTAACTCGGTGTTCTAATCTAAATCTTTATCTTTATAAAATCTAAATTTTTATAAAAGTCAGAGAGAACTCAGACTCAGGAGTAAATTTCCATAAAAATGTATTAGTTAGATCAACTCTACTAAATGAGTAGAATGGAAAATTTACCAGGTATTTTGTAATGGTTATGCACGCATAATAATGGATGAACAAATTATGATCACATAAAAAGAAGGCCATTATATTTTTACAGGACATCAGCCGATTAAGAACTAATTTAGGCTAAATATTATTAACGTGTTGCACAAAACTCTTTAGAAAAACACTAACAACTTTCGCTCAGAGGCGTCAAAAGTGTAATAAAAAAACTAAAAATCTTTTCACCGAAAATGAAATATGCATCTTTTAGGTATAGCATTTAGCAGGAGAGAGACATGCCAATGACAAAGCCATAAACTTGCCTCTTTTAGAGCAATGGTTCATAGATTGATGCATGAGCCTATGTCTGAGTCTAGTTATAATAGGAAACTAGCAACGATTTACTTAATAGCCAAAAGGAATGGATTCGATAAGACGTGCATAAAGAAATTGTTGGATAAAGCAGAAAAACAGAAATCCATTAACTTCCTCACATCTCTTTCCTCAAGGAAAGATCAAAAGAATAATGGTATACCCTCCCATTCATTCCCAAGGTTTCAAACAAACCCATTAAACTATGTGATGAAACAGTTGGTGTGTCATTCAGAAACCCCCATTCACTGTCTAAAATAATTTTTTATGCCAAGGACAGGTATTCAGATGCAGACAGAAGTGGGGTGTACAAACTCAAATGTGATGACTGTGACTTAGTGTATATTGATCAAATAGGATGAAAATTTATGGACAGAGTAAAAGAACATGTGAATTGTTTTGTTAACGGCTGTGGGAATTCAAAGTTTGCGGAGCATTTATGTAATTTCAAACATTTTACTGATTTTAGATTTGAAATTTTACATGCTAATGATAAAGGTGTCAAACTGGAATTTTTAGAGCAATTTGAAATTGTTAATAGCCCGCATATTTTATGTAATGGCCATTTGTTCCCGTCGCATTCCCCACTCCTTAAAATAGACCTTCCCCAACCCAAAACCGTTAACCTTGGTCACTTTAAAGTCTCCACACACCAAGGCGAACGCGAACGCGATCCCACGGCGAACGATCCAGTGGGCCGATTTTATAACTTAACGTTCCAGCGTAAAAGAGTCATTCCCGCTGAATTATGGGTAATATTTCGAAAGCAATTGCCGGTGCCTATTTTGTAACTCACATTCGAACGTATTTTGCCTCACGCTCGAATCCTCGGCATCGGCAACAAAATACCTGTCGAAGCGGCCATTCTCGATCGAAGAAGGGTTTGTTTTGGCTTCTTAATTGATTGATATTTGAAGAGATATCGTCGTTTGGGATGTTTTACGGACTATAAATGAAAGATAACGCACCATTTTTTACTTCAATTACAATTGCTGGCCTAGATTACAGCTCATTAATGTATTGGAAAAGTATTTCAATAACGCGAATTGTTCTTGACATGCATTCATTCGCGCGAGAAATTGTCGCAAACTATCCTATTGTAGCGCTTTCTTTTCACTTTTAATTGCAGTTGGAAGTTCTAAATCTCATTTCTGGAAGGACATGGGTGTCATAATTAGTGAGGATAGTGAAAGATTTATCATGTGTTTCAGCGGCAGTGTTTATTGTGGCTTACCAGTGCTTACAAATGTTACTTATGCGTTGTGATGGATTGCGTGTGTGCTCGTGGTGATGTATTAACATGTTAAGGTTAATAAGAGCTATGCTTCATCTCTTGAGAATGTGTGTTGTGACAGGTATTGTACTTAAAGACCCACAATTGCAAAACAAATGTCAGAGATGACTAGCAACAGCAATTACCTTAGATTGACAAGGTATTAGGACTGAAATTATCATATGAAGGCATTGAGGGCAATTTATAACACTCGTAAGAAAGTATAAATCGAATTTTTATGCATTGGAAATTTTGAAATTCTTCGTAATGACTATTCAAAAAGATTCAAAACAAGTGAGATCATTCAAAACTAGGCTCATTGCGCATGCGTTCAAGAGAAACAAGTGAGAAACATGCCATACATCTGGCAACAGCGTAACGTTCGAATGTTACTTCTCTGCCCTAATAATCTACTACTAATGGGCGATCGTACTACAGTATCTGTAGTACGATCGCCCATATAAAATCGCTTGAAAGACTTCACTCGAATTAAGTGAGCTCGATCGAAGGTGAGCGGATCCCTAACGTTCGAACGTAAGCCAAGTTATAAAATCGGTCCCCAGTACACACCAAAGCTAACTGCCCGAGCAAACTGCTCGCGCGAACTCCGAGCGAACGGTTGACGACGAGGCAGTGTTGTATCATATGGGGTACATCTACGAGATCATTTCACCACGACTGGCTGTAACTGTCATGTTGGCTATTCAACTGTTATTAGTATAACGACTGAGGTGTGTTCAGCTCTACGGCGGAGACTGCAGCCTCTTTAACTTCCCCAGATCTCAAGAGTTTTCGACGAAAATACTGTGGGATGTTATGAAAAGTGGTAGTTTCCAAACTGCATCAGATTCATTGACGGCAAACATGTGCGGATAAAATGCCCGAAAAACTGGCTCCATTTAAAATATTTCTGCATATTCTCCGTTTTACTCCGAGCGATTACTGATCATGATTTTAAATTCACACGCATCGATGCTGGCGGATATGGAAAGAACAGTAACGCCGGTTTTCTAGAAGCTTCGTCTATGGGTAAAATGATTTTTACAATAATATCAATCAACAACATTTGCATGGAGTTTTAAAATTGATTCTTTTCTTCCCAGATATTAGTGAATAGAAAATATTGGTATTTCATAATTTCAATTATGACATTTATAATTGCAATAAAAGAAAAACGTTTCAGGCTCATTATTGAAACAGTAATTGTTGTCAATTTGCTGGTAACATAGCAAATTGCAAATTTTTAGGAATATTAAAGTACAAGAAATATATTTCCATTAATTTCCATTAGAAATAATATTATTCTCTCGTTTTCATATCATTCTCTTAAAAGATATTTTCATGTACCATCTCTTATCACACTGCTCTATCACGTTCTGGAAATAAAAGCCACTTCAAGGAGAACAGGAGGTATCTAAATTGGGCAAGGTGGAGAATTCAAGGACACTTCCATTGAGAACATGTCATGTCGGCATAGAAAAGCAAAAGCTGATCTATAAAAAAGATCTTCCACTGCTTAACTAGCTTCCCTTAGGACTGCAATAATAATTTTATACTTTTTCCTCGCACTAACGTTAAACAACCCATGTTCTTTCCTTACTACTTTCACAGGACATCAATGAAAGCGCATCGGAAGGGAAATATGATTCCAACTAATGAAAGTGCCAAGAATGGGGAATACATTTTAACATTTGGTAAGCATTTACTGTCTAGTGTTTATTGGCTGCGGTGTTCCCATGTTCACCTGTTGCTTACACTTTTTATAGTGCATATTTTACACTTTTGCGTACTTTACTATTTGTTTTCACTATCTCATTTATTTTTTACTTTTATTTTCTATGAATTTCATATTCATTATTTTTGTATTGGATTAATTTGCACCACTACTCTTACCGTTATGCCACTACTACCACAGTTATACACCTGCAATAAAAATGTAAAATTAATTGGTACATTTGTACCTAAAAATCTTTCTGGTCGTTGAATTCAAAGTATAATATTTATAAATAATTAACTCAGGCAAGAAAAAATAAATGGAATTACATTCTGCGCGAATGAATTACTCATTGTTTTCATTCTTATAAAAGAAAAAAGTGACAAAATTCATCTAATATCCACTAACAAAAGTGGCCTCCCAAGAAAAGTAGGTAAAATCATTATATATTTTCTAATATTAAATGCTGAAAGAGGGATTGAGTTTTGTTACAACTGATTTGCGCAATAGCCAAACGTTTGGCTCACAGTTTTCCTTTACCATTTATCCAATTTTAATTTAATCCTCTGAGGTAAAACGAGTGTTAGAAAGTTTGCCACTTTTTCTAAATATTTCTCGCAAACAATATCATACCCTATGGTGATTTTAAATGGCATTTATTATCATCATTTGATGTAATTGGATTACTTTTTCGCATGAATTATGTTATGGTTACTATTTCCCAGCTGATAAAGAATAATATTCTCACAAATTGCATGAAATGCATTATAGAGAACGCTACATATTCAAGCAAGGACTTCAGCTGGTACGGCTTCTCAGCGCCCCTGATGGTTTTGGACACGGACTACAAAACTTATGCCACCATATGGTCGTGTGAAGTAGAAGAGATTCGCGGAGTCAACATGACTAAACGTAAGCTCTTACAAGTAAAGGTTTATGAATTAAAAATACTTTGAGTATGAATCCAAACATTAAATCATGGTGTAATGTACTTATCTGACATACCACGTACTGATACTGTGGAAAATATAAATTTCTGTATCTAGAAAAAGGTTCAAATACTGACTATATTGGTAATATAAATGAAAAAAAGGTGTCTGATATATCAGCAGTTTAAGCAAGTTTATATATCAGCAGAGACACACTTTACCTTTTGACTTCTGCAAATCTCAAGTAATCAGAAATTCGGTCTTAATGTGAATAGTGTTCGCTTGGTATAAAAATACGCTCCCCTCAGAAACTGATCTCTTATACCATC
The DNA here is from genome assembly GCA_963169105.1 of Ceriagrion tenellum. Lineage (NCBI taxonomy): Eukaryota > Metazoa > Arthropoda > Insecta > Odonata > Coenagrionidae > Ceriagrion > Ceriagrion tenellum. The sequence continues at coordinate 28,005,470 of OY720633.1, read as the reverse complement.
TGCCACTACTACATCCCAACTACCCATCAGAATATTAACCAAGTTTGCTCCTCTCAATTTTTTATCGTTATTGCGAATGCCTCTTTTGCTATCAAAGTTCCTCCCATTTTGCTCAGCTTCTACGGCCATTTCCCCGCAAGATTATACTCAAGTCATAGAATATTTTAACCTGTTTCAGCTGTTGCCCTCCAACTTTTATGATTGGTCTCTTACTCTCTTGCTCTATATAATCTTAATTCATCATTTTATTATGATATATTGACGAGAGATGTGTGTTAGAGAGCTACTGCCCACCGTGATAATTTTGCTGTTACACAGTCACGATTAAATTGCCTCTGTTTTCGGCGTATCTACATCAGTGAGGTTCGGATTGATTAGGTGGCCAGCGCAGAGGCGTCCCATTCAGAGAGCTCACATTGGATAGCCAGCTGAGGCGGAGATTTTTCAGTGGAAATTCAGTCTGTACTTTGGGCCAATGTGCAGAGACCCAAATTGCAGGTCTCTGTCTGTCCGGTGGGGCGTCGTGTCGTGGACCTCTTCGTATCCCAGGCTAATACCGACGCCGGGTTTCTCTTCACCCTCATTCCAATTTCCTCATCCTCCTGCACAACAACCTATACGGAAGAAACGACTGTAATTGTGGGTTGCATATCCAAGCAATAGTCTACTTTCCGTCTATTAACCTAAACATGTATGGTAGCGTATTCTAATGCCTTCAAAATTATCTCGTGCTTCGTGGTTCTGCGCCTTCCCTCATTTAACACTTGGTTCCATCGGAACCGATTTACGGGGCAGTTTTATGGAATTCGGCATGACAAGGAAGTTGGCTGATGCGCATTAAAACGCAATACAACAATCTCAGAACCATAATAAGTAACGTAACCGACTATGGTGTCCACAAACTGTTCCTTTTTCAATACGGTACATTTGGTCCAACGAAGAATGCTTATGCTTCATTAGCAGCCACGGGAAGGAAATGAGGGGTGTATCACACAATGGAGAAGGAAGGCAGAAGGAGATAAGTCACGTTCACTCTTGACTTATCAACGAGAAGAAATTGCGAAACAAATAATACCGGAAGAGTATTTGCGTCATGGAGGCATTACGAACACAGATGGTTGCATACAATTACAGTAAAGGTATTTGTAATTATCTTCACGAGGAGTAAACATTTAAAAAAATATGAAACTCACACATTTGAAATTAAGTGGTTAATTACAAAGAATGGTAACATAAGTAAAATAAAATTGGGTTATAATAAAGTCAACTGTTATTTTAGTTGCGTATCAAATGACCACAATTGTATAGTATGTTATATCATTCCAATTTATGACTTAGATTTTAACTTACCTCACGAGGGTTCCAAGAAGAATAAGTACTGATAATATATAGCGCATATAAATGTAAGAAGTTATGACATAATATTCCCCTCTCATTATTGACCATTATTCCATTTGCTCTCGCTCACATTAAAGTTATCGTTTTTCAAGGAAAGGGTCAACCAGGGGATCAACCATCAATTACACGTAGTTTGGTATCTCTTCTTATATCAATGAATTAAAATGTTTATTGTTGAATATTTGTAACGCAATCAGCAAAGTATGTAAATATGTCTTGGAAAATACATGAAAGAGAGAGAATGACGGTTGATTAAAGTTGAATTTGGGTACAAACATGGAGAGCCAAATGTTTTGAAAATATAACTTATCAAAATAATCTCATTGTAAAGACACCTTTATTAAAGATACTACACTACACTACAATAGCATACATTTTACGTTTTCATTGCTAATTGTCTTTTAGTACTAGAAAAAAATTATGGAAAATTTTGTTTTATTTATTTACAAATGAATTTCGTCAATAAATGGTCAACGCAAACAAATGTTGAATACTTAATTATGACTTTTTACGCCCATAAAATCCAGTTAAAGTGATCTTTTTAATCTTTGAGTTCCCTCTTATCTTTACAGACATGGCATGGATACTTGGAAGAACTAAAGAACTGACAGATGAAATGTACAAAAAAGCATCATTCGCTCTAATACACGTGGATGTGTTTCCATACCAGCTTAAGTACACCATTCAGTGCTCAGGAGCCGCTAGATTTCTTTTATCGTTTCTTTGTGCAATATTATCCTTCTCTGTGCTTAGGTTTGTGATATAAAGATAATAATGGCAGTTTACATACTTATAACTATGAAGTAACCTAGATGTATGTAATCAAAAAGAACTCATCACTCATGCTTATTGAAAACATTCAGTCATTAACTATTTGATTGATCTTATGTATTCATGTCCCATATTTACTCTGAAACGTCACCTTCCCTGGAATAATATAATTTATTCTGGTTCCTTTTTGTGTACATTGAAAATCCAATTTTTTATTTTTTATTTTGTAGTGAATCCATTCTTCAATTATACGGTTGATTAAATCATTTTTTGCATTTCTTCCCCCATTCCATTCAATGGTCATTCGATTCTCAGGGTTACACAGCGTGCAGCACATGTCAAGTGACGCTATTGTATTCCATAGTGATCTGGTTGGGTGACTTGTGAGATTTATTATTCCATTCTCATAATCACGTCTTTATTTTAAATGTTTGCTTCTCGAATAAAACGTATTATTAACAGCAGCAGTTCCAGTAGATTCAGTGAAATTGCTTTTATTTAATGCTTACCTTTTTCTTTGACGGAGAGGTAATAATTTTAGCTGATCGATGTCATCTTGAATTCCATTCATATTTGTTATACTTGAAGTACAAGAAAACTGTTAATGAAAGAAGTAAATTACTTAAATGATATCACAGCCCTTATCCTTTACTGATATGCACTGGAAAATTTACGACGGTAAATGCTCCTGGAATACCTCCAGTAAAATGCTACACTGAAATGCATCCAATCAGAAAACAAATTCCACAAAAAGTAGTGGAAAGACAAAATGAAGAACCTAACACGTAATGGATATTTTGGTGATTTGCGGCAGCGTAGTGAATGACTTGGGGGAGACAGTAGTGTGTGGTGGATATACTTTATTTGGTACAACTTCCCCCTGAAAACAAATGTAGTAAAAGCAAGGAACGCTGAGGTAGAAACAGGTCATGGTGACTTGAAGGTTGAAGTATGCATTCTTGACGAATAAGTTTGAGGGTGAACTTCTGGTGGTTAAGGTGAAGAGTGTATTAGCTGAGAAATATGGATAATTTTCTTCACGCATAGTAAATTCATCATTTTTTCTCCACCCACGACCTGTTTCCTATTTCAGTGACAACTCCACGAGGAACATTTGAAATCTTCACTCCAGGGGATGTAAAGATGGACTTTTAGAAACAAAAAAAATTGCCTTAATGATAATTTTGGCTTCCTTATTTCCCTCCATTAACAACAATGATTGAAAAATATCCAAATGTCATAATTGCAGCATCGAACGAATGCTAAGTCAGCTATGACTGAGCATCTTCGAAATAACTTCAATAGCTACTCGTCAAAAGTAACATCACTTAATTTTCAATTGCCCTTGACGAATAATTTTCTTCTTCCGTATAATGCAGAAAACTGGGAACATTGTGCATGTTAAAGTACATTAATTGAATTTGTGTCACGAATGAATTATTTTACGATCCTATTATGGCTATTTTTTCCAAAAGGGAATGCAGGAATGAGCTATGCGATAGCTTATAATTTTTTAGTACGACTACCGTGAATTGAGCTCCTTATATCAAAGTTCATCATCAGCGTACTTTAACCTAAAAAATCAATTTGAAATCTAATTCGACATTAAATCATCAAATATAATTTTTTCATCTGAGCTTTATTGAAGTTAATTAAATCATCAAAATATTCTTAACAATCATTTAGCTCCGAAATGTTACATGAAGCATTTCATTAAAATTAGATGATAATTATAATACCACAGACAATAAGAAAAAACATCGTCATCGAATCCTATAAACTATGCCACTAGAATTAATACACTTCATTTTTCTGAATAAAACAACATTCCTTTTTTTAATATATTTCAATGCTAGAGCTTCCAAATGAGAAGAAGTAAAGTAAGAACCTATTGTTATTTATCCTTTACTACGAAGTTTTGGAGTCCTCCAGAATTTATTTTGGATGGCAATTATTGAGACAAAGAGGTTTGACTTACAATGAAATAATATAAATACAAGTCAAAAAATAGTAATGTATTTAGAGCGCTTGCTTGCGCTTTACGGCATCCAATTTCTAGGCCTCTCTGTTTTCCCAATCTCCTTCTTGAAGGTTTCTCTCCGCCATGGCTTTGGCTATTCCGCTTTTCCATGAGTTAGATGGCCTTCCTCCCTTTCTCCTTTCATAGGGTTTACACTCCATGATGGTGCGAGACAGTCTTTCTTTGAGCATCCTCTGAACATGTCCGTACCACAGCAGTTGTTTTGACTTGATTTCGTCCAGAATGGTTGTTGTCATTTTCATAATTTCTCGAATTCTCTCATTTCTTACTCAACCAAGCCTGGATTATCCGGCTGCCCTTCTGAGGAAGTTCATTTCTGTAGCTACAAGTGTCTTTTCGTCACTCACATTCATTTGCCATATTTCACTTCCATATGTAAGTATGCTTTTAAATATGGTGTTGCATATGTATCTCTTATTTCTTTTTTATATATCTTTGCTCCATAGTATTGAATTTAACATATTAATGGTTGCTCTACCTTTATAATCCTATCTTTAATCGTTTCTGCGCTCCTTCCACTGCTGTGTATTTTTATGTCTAAATATTCACATGAGTCACACGCCCCTACTATTTCATTGCTATCCTCAAGCACAATCTCTTCATTTTTTCCTCCAATACACACATACTTAATTTTGTGCATGTTGATATCCAATCCCCATGCACTATACGCTTCTTTTAGTTTTTTAAACAAAGTTAATATCATCTCTGTCTTGGGCTATAATAACCTGATCATCTGCATAATGTAGTGTGTATATGGTCTTGTCTCCTACAGGCAAGCCCATGTTTGCGCATTGTCTTTTCCATTGTTTAAGGGCACCGTCGAGGTATATTCTGAATAGGCTAGGTGAAAGACAGCATCCTTGTCTTAGCCCTTACTTTGTAAAAAAAAATTATTTTTTGTATTGAATGTATTTTTATTAAAAAATCGAAATAAATAATCCAATGATAGTAAAAAAAATTTATTATTGTAATCCTCAGTGTAAAATACAAGATAGAGCAGTGGTTAGTTGAAAATAAAATGGAGGAGCAAGCAAGAGATAACCAATCAACGGATTGGTGAGTGTTGATAATGATGAATAAAAAATTCTCGGGCTTCTAGCGGAGTAAGATTTTTTGTTGCTAACGTTTCGACGGATAACACTTCCATCGTCCTCAGAGCAGTTCTTTTAATTAAGTTTTAAGCCCGAGAATTTTTTATTCATATTATTCGCCGAGAAAGGACAAGATCTTACGTTGATAATGATGTTTAACAAAGAACCTGAGAGACCTTATCTTAGAGAAACGTGAATCTGCATGCCATCACCAAAGCATCTCTTTTCTGGAAAATTATAAGTGCAGCTCAGATTTCCCAGGACATTCCTCGAGAAACGCCAAAGCCTAACGCAAAGCGTGGTGCTTACCTATCAATGGGCTGCAGAGTCTTACACCTTAAATCCAATTATTGTGCTGAAAGAAAACATTTTGGACCAATATGATGGTTTATCAGAAACCAGTAAACAATTTCATGTGGATTGGAAGTAGAAATGGCTCAACATTTCTTTAGTCACGCAAAAACCCCGCATTGAGAGACGTTCACGCTACCAAAAAGGGGTGGCCCGGGATCTCCTTTATCTTCTGCCGCCATGTTTTCCACCTGATGCCGTTCTCCTCCACGGACGCGATTCTAAAGTACCAATCATTTAAAATTCCCAAGGAACACTCTCAGAGCACTAATGATGTATTATTAAAAAAGGCCAAAAGTTGGCGAATGAGATAGAAATAAAATAATTGTTCTTCGATTTAAACTTCGGAATGAAAAAAATATCACCGATGACGTCTTGCACTTCACCTTTCCAGTAACGTTGCGGCTTCCATTGTGATCTTGTGGCATTCGACGGGCAACCTTTTCAATTCCATTCTTGCTACATGACCAGCACACAGCAGTCGTTGTGGACGGATGAACTTTGACAAAGCGGGTTCTTTAAAAAGACCAAATGTATAATTCATTGATGAATTTCATTCTTCTTAGACCTGTGCGCCGATAGATAAAATATCGGCGGCGGACGCCGGCTGAAAATGGGTCGGCGGCCGGTGGCGCGCCGAGGCGATTGTTCTTAACGGCGGCGGGACCGGCGGCGTACTTACCCAGCCATAATGTATTAATAAGTATTTCAGCATGTTATAAGCATAAATTATTCATTGTTTCTCATTATTTAATGTGTTAAATTGTTTATTTAATGTTAAAACTTATTTGATTACATTTTTATTAACGTATGCGAGAAATTTCTTGTAATTTTAAGTACTTAAGCAAATATCGTATCCTACAACTTCTATCAAACCTAATACTATACCTTGTATTACTAAATTTTATAAGACAAATTCATAACTAATTTACCTTTTATCTCAAATGCGAGCAAAAAATTTCGATGTAAACAGATATGTCCATTTCACTGTTATAATTTTATTTATAGTTTTTCAAATATGATGAAATACCATTCAAACGATCCTGTGTGTATTTTTATCGCCACTTGAATTGATCTACGTGCCACATTGTAAATTTTGAGAGCGGAGGATTTTATGGAAAAGGCCTCCCGTTTTTTAGATTTTTATTAAAAATTTAATATTTATAGATTAATATCCAAATTAATCAGACGAACAAAAAGGCAATAGAAAAAATGTAACTCTTGGAATCCGAAGACTTCCAGAAAAAGAACACAAACTTTGACAAAACATTTAAGAAGAAACTATTGGGATACCAACCCCATAACCATCGCTTTAGAAAAGAAAATGGGAAACTGGAACTTAACACTCAAGACAATGGCTAAGAATTTGTTAATGATTTCGAAATATTTCCAAACTGTCCAGAACCCATGGAAAGATTCCCACCAAAAGATCACAATAAAAACAACCCTAATTCACAAGTACCAAATAAAGAAGGAACCACAAGAAAATTAAAAAGCCCCAAAACATTAAAGCATCAGATGAAGATGGAATCATAGCATAACTCGTGATAGCAGCTGGACCAAAAACCATAACAGAAATAACACAATAAATACAAAATTTTGGCGGAATGAACAAATCCCTAATGACAGGGAAAATGTCCTTATTCATCCATTTTCTTAAAAAAAGGAGATAGAACATATGTAAACAACTACAGAGGAATTCCACTCCTTCCTGTCACATATAAAATTCTCTCGCAATGCTTTCTAGTTCAGTAACAACTTAAATCCAAAATTTTCGAATATCAAGCAGGCCTCAGGCCAGGTAGATCACTCCAGGAACATATTCTAAATCTAAAACTAACAACTCATCACCAAAAGATGTACTGTAAGAATATTATCTGCACCTTCGTTGACTTCAAAAAATCCTTTTATTCAGTTCATCCTGAACCTCTTGATCGACTTTTAACAAGGGCACGACCCTAAAACAATTGCAACCATTAAAACTCTTGCAACCATTAAAACTCTTGCAACCATTAGACAGACGCTCACTGACAAAAAATGTTAAGTAAAATTCAGGGGCAAAATTTCTGAATCCTTCGAAATCAAAATAGGAGTAAGTCTAAGAGATGGACTCAATTTTATTCTTAATTTGTGTCCTAGAAAAATTAACTCGAGAATGGTGAAAAGAAAAATGAAGTCTAATTAATAATTGATCAACCAATCAAATTATGAATAAATAATGTAACAATTGACAACCTGGTCTTAGCAGAAACCGTCATGCCCAAGGGATGTCTTGCACTTCTGCAGGGGGTACTTGGCAGCGGCCGATGACCCATCATCAAGGATGCGAAGTTTGAATATTCCATGTTTTTGTTCTCGATTCCCTCTTCCTCCCCAGCATACGCCCTCTCCCAGATTTCCCAAGCCTTAACGGTTTTTGTTTACCACCCCTCACCAGCAGCGGCGAACAATCAATCTACTCTGGAGATTCTATAGACATCTGTCTGTAGGTTCTATAGACATCCAACTTGAACCTTTTGGACTTTCAATGTTCTTGTTTGTGATTTCTCCTTACATCCCCAGCACACGCCCCTTTCCCTGGGTTTCTCCGAACGGTATCTGTTTTCCTGCCCCATGCCCCTCTGAAACTGCTTAGTTTTACGCATATCTCTTTCGTCACCCAACATTTTTCATGAATATATTTTATACCCAAATATTTAGTAGTGTGATGATGATGACGTCATATTAGGACTAGTCGAGTTAAGTCTTTCATTAGTGAAACTGCAAGTGTTTTCTCTGAAATTATGGCAATTTTCCTCCACATCACATCTAAATCTGTATTTGATATATTTGACGACCTCGAAGTCAAAAATTATCGGAAGGGCATTCAATTAGGGCAGAAAGCATAGCAACGACTTAAGTAAAAATATCACCGTATGTTTAGAGCTATGCTCAATCAGAACAGAAAAGTCGAAGTCAAAATGAAATTAATTGGGTGGTTTATTAATGTTTCAATTGACAATACAGTACCTCAAATGTCAAAATAAGTTAGATATCGTGCCTTCCGTTTTCTATACTTCAACGATTCTTCGAAAAGTACGGGAGTATCTAAAGCACACCAACTCCTTTTTTGGCCACCCACGTTTTTTAATCGAAAGTAACTCCGTCGAAAAAAACAGGGCTGCAAAGCGAAACAGGAACCAATGAGTGGTTTTGTACCGGAACGAAACTATATGCTTTCTTATTCAATGCGACTTTGTTTCAGATTTAATCCTTAAGTCTGGCTTGGTTTTAGTTTCTCTTCGGAATGAAAGTAGAAATTGAACCAAATATGACATTCCGGAACTGTTCCATCTCTCAAATAGTTTCGGTTTAAGTGATTGGGAGCTATGATAGATTTATGATACTCTTATGATAGACTGTCGACAGTAAAACGACTTGTCCCAATGAAGACAATAGCGCAAGTGTCTATATTTGTCCTTTCTAGTGCACGAAAACACCACCACCAGATTTTCGACGGGCCAATCACCTTTGGAGCAGACATGCTCCAGATCCCTCCTTTTAGGGAATGCCCAGTGCCTGGGAAATCCGAAGGAAAAGCAGTGCGCCTACCTTAAACCACTGCACCGCTCCCCCTCTGTCAATATCGCGCCCTAGGTATTAAAACTGCCCCTTTAGGGGGGCATTTCCAGTGGTCATCGACCTCAGGGACGATGCGGACAGAATATTTCTATAACACCTTAGTTAAAACAAAACTCATATTGGATAAAAGTGTCAGTTTAAATGTTCAGGGCCCCTTCCTTCTCCCATTGTGCTTCTAAAGAGACCTCCACCTCCCCAATCGTTTAAACAAAAATCGTAACCACAATCTCTTTACATCAGGGCCGAGACGACTTTTCTCCCTCTCAGATTGCCGCAGAGACGTTTATTTTGTAACCGTCCCTCCAATCACGCTTATTATTTTTTTAATAGAGATGCATTACCTGTACTTCAGCACTCACTTCATCCGCAGAGGAAAATTCCAAAGGTTTCCCTTTTATTACCCATTAAGACTGACTCGCCGAACTCAAGCCGGAAAATCCCTGGAGGTGAGGTGGGAGAGGGGGGAGAGTGAGGAGGGGACGCTACAGTAAAAAATTCCGAAGAACAGGCTGCTGTTATTAATTGGAATATAAAACTACAAAAATACGTTTTAAATAATTTGTTACGTGAATTAATGTAATTATTAAGGTGAATATCGAAATACTTTAAGTTTAAGAGCGGTAAAAGAAAGAGGACATATTTTTCTTGTTCCAAGCTCCGCAGGAGAAGAGAATATCCATGTCAACACTTGGATCCCCCAGCTTAACCATTCATTACAGCCATTTTGGAGACACTAAATAGCTTGCCCATTTCATGGTTTTTCAGAGTTTTTATAGGTCTAAGATGAAAAGTAAAGTAATGGCACAGCGATACAACACTATACCTATGCGTTAACCAGGCTTTTAAGTTAACCAAATGTAGGTGATTCAGGTCTCTCTTCATGTTATTTTAGTGCTTGTTCTCGAGAAAAATCGGAATCGATTCAGATATAATTTGCATTATGCAAATGGCATTTCATTGAAGATTACGCATGGAAGATAATCATCTACGCCGAAGGAAATAAAAACCTCGTATGCAGTTTCATGACGCAGATTCTTTCTCCCATCTCAATGCAAAGTGGCGAATGCACTCGCCGTCCTCCTATATATACTATGATTGTATTGTTGATTTACTTCCTGGATTTTCGTTTATCTACGATCAAAGTGCAAAAAGGTTATTGTGTAAATACACGACTACTGTAGCTCGAGTTGAGCTCCCACACCATGTATTTAAACCAAATGCCTAAACTCCCGTTGTCAGACACATTTACATGGCATTGACTGGCTGGAAGACATGGAACCATGGAAGGGAAAAAGGAAGAAATAAAAGTCTTTCAGATGTAACTATGGAGGGAGAACAGAAAAAGCGCAATAGATGGAAAGACTAACGAGAAGTTTCTTAGGTAGGCGAGTGAGGAAGGGAAATCTGGATATTACACGTCCAAAATACGCATAAAATAAAGAAATGGAGCACTAAGGATATCCGTCACCTTGTTCGATTATGCGGCCTGTTATATCATTATTTTAATCTACTATTTCACAATGTTGATTACGACGGCATCAAGCGAGAAACTGAGGATAATGCACTCATGGGGCACTAAAGGCTTGAGCAGAGTAAAATCCATGCCGAGGAAGCGTGGACGGATGGTTGCTGGCTCAAAACAAAATGGTAACTTTGTTAATTCCAATCGCACAGATTTGACTGAGATACTATTTTCAACAGCACATCAAATATGGGCAGAAGAACTGCTCTCTTTTTTTCATTAGTTATTGATTTTTACGTTATTATGAGGAGTCCGCAGAAATAAGTGTATATAAGTATAGTTCCGGCGCATCGGGGGCAATGGTCGGTAAATGACCAGCTATGACGGCGCCGCGCCGCGCCGCCGACACGGAAGACCGGCGGCGCGCCGTACATAATCCATCGGCGGCGCGGCGGCGCACAGGTCTAATTCCTCTGGCATTAATTCTTATTGCCGCTCCCAAGAGTTTTCCCTACACTGACCATTCATAGTGATCCGGATAAATATTTATCCCATCTGTCCCGATCCAGGTTTCCCTTCCATTTGTAATAATGGGTCATATTTATAGTGATGAATACTCTCATTCGCATATATGGTGGAAACTTTTAGATATTCGTACATGTCACATTGCTGAATAGGCTCTGTTGGCTAGGGTTATACATCTACCAACTTCCCATTTTCTATGTCATCTACATTTGATATAATCCTAAGGTAATTAAATCAATCAACTGACTCGATAGGATGTCTCTCTTTACCACTTTTCTCTTTTTGCGGCAATAATATTGTTATAATTAGCAAATATTGACAACAATGCCCTTAGAAAACGTCATTATTAGTGAGCTTGTTATTGCAGTTTTCCTCGTCAGCTCATGATATTGATGTCATCTTTATTGATACGACGTTTTACTGATTTATAGGTTTTCCCATCCGGTGTAAATTCACCTCATCCTCATAACGTACTCCAGAGCTAGGATAAATAATTTAGGGGCTAACCCATCTTCTTGCATCAAGCCCTTAGAATTTTTATGTGTATCTGTCAGTTAGTATTTGAAGTGCATTGTTGCTACAGTTCCTCTCATTGTTGCCCAGTTAATTTGGATAGATTTTCAACACCGAGCAATTGTAGACAGAATTTTTTTTCAATTAAGCAAGTCAAATACGTACCTACTGTTTACATAATAGACACCGTAATTTCCATAATTTGCACAAAGTTTCTTTTGCAGCAACAATGACATGCATTTTGACCTATCACAAATGGATGAGCTACTGCCTCATACTTTAATTTGATTTCTAACGGAAGGTTATCATCACAAACTTATTGAAGTATCATGAAATACGGAGGCTAAATGTTAAAAGCTACAATTTAGGGAGAGCTAAGAGTAGTGAGTAGCTTCGTGGCTCTAACGACGTGATGGCACAATCAGAAATAGGTTATGATGATAAAGTGTCTAAGAACAAATATTTCTTGGAACACAATCGATAGGAAACCCGCTATTATCTGATAGCCAGAGTAACCTAGTTATCAAACGAAAACGGGAACATCGGACTGGGTGTAAAGTAAGAGTTATGTTTCGACCTTGTTTATAATAAAAGAATTTATTTGGAGACTTGGGAAAAATAACTGAGTTCCATAAAATGATTGACAGTCCTGGGTATCATAGGAACAAGTACATAGTAGATGGAAGGGATTAAAACCAGATGAAAAGGAGATGGAGGCTATTCTGAGTGCCAGAGCGTACGCGAAAAAAAATGCGAAAAAATTTTAAATTTTAATGCGAAAAATTTGAATTCATGTTTATTTGCAAATGAGAAAATAAACATGAGTGCTGTGGAGTAATGTTTATAAAATAGAGAAAAATAAACAAAAGAATAAGAATAGCAAATTATGCTTTTTTTACCGTATGATCACAATTTATTGGCCAACCCAAAATTATATGACATTGCAATCTAATATCTTAATTCCCAGATGTTGATGGACTTGCACGTATGATGACCGTTTGAACCTCAAAAAGAGCATTCATAGCACCAGTCACGAGGATATGTCCACAACCTCTGCTAAATGAGGAAAAAGAATTGTGATACATTTCGGCGGGCGGTATGCTTCGGCATTGAAGCGGCCACGGGACATGTGATGGGATGACTGAAGGGAGTAGTCTGCAGCGTGCGGCCCACAGATGAGGAAATGCATGCCGAGATGTGGTGAAGAAGGACGGAGGAGGTAAGAGACGAGGGTCAGAAGAGGAAGCGCGGATACACTACTGAATAAGAATCACGGAATTCCAGTTAGTCACCACCCCTAGTTTTGTTTTACTTTAGTTGAGTCCACTTAATTCCTACAGGTTTCATTTATTTTATCGAGGCCTGATTTATCTCGGTTATGACCAAACAGTTCAAATTGACAATTTTTTGTAAGTACATTTATGTTACTTTTTCGTGGAAAGCAAGTGCAAATCTAATGAAGTTGCACCATCATCAAGCTATGCTATGGATTTTTTAGTACCTTGGGAATGAGCATCATGGAATAAAGAATTAAAAGACTTTGGGATGCCCATATTCATCTCCCATACCGTTCCTTAAATCGTTTAGCTTACGAATTCACTGGCCTCCTCAATGATTAAATATTGTGCCCAAATCAAGATCGGTCAAAAAAGTCAGCACAAAAATTTAGAAGCGGTCCTCTCGACATGGATTTGAGCATTACTTTTTTTTTAATTCTCACTAAGTGATGCCAGATGATCTTTCCTACTCCAAATTTAACACAGTTTTGGCGCCTTTCTTCCTGGGAACTCAGTTATTTGTTATTTAAATAGGCACCTCAATTCAAAGAAATTCGACAGAAACAATTTTTTTCATTTATATTAAATATATATTTACGGATATGAGTGCAAAATATATTTAATTAACTTCATTATTCATTATCACAATCTTCCTAATCTCCTTTCCCATCTTTGATTGTTTGTTTATCATCAGTGGTTCGATTAGCACGGGCGTTATCATCATCATTTTTATGATCATCACAATAACGTCCAGTGTACCTTCAACAGTACTCGAGTAAACATTTTGGAATTTGGAGATCACTGTGTTGAGTAAAATGGAATATACTTTGTATCTTCCCTACAAATTTATTGATATTACTCTGCCCGGTTTTGACACAAGCGTGTCATTTATATTCCCAATACATAACCTCCTATAAACCTATGTAATATACTCCCAAGGTTCAACCCCTTTGAAAATATCACACAAGAGTTGAAACCAGTCAGAGGTACATCAATAAATGTGATGGGATGATATAAATATTGTTTTATTTCACTATACAATATTATTTTTACAACCAATAGTTTTTTCTGCGTATCGAGACCGATTCAGGTAACCAATAGGAATGGATCTTGAAGGTGCTGGTACGTAATGTATATCATTCTTTCAATACCAGCCCATTATACTGCAGCCAGTTATGCTTGAACAAATTTTTACTCATAATCAATTTTTCAGGCTATGCTGAAGCTTTATTCATATTTACAGGCATATATAACAAGACAATATTCCCGAGGTAAGAGATAACTTGTGACACCATTGCGTCAAAACGAGGTGTGCCATAAAAATTCCTTGTGGGAAAATACACTCTGATACACTACATTATATGCTAAACTACACTACAGTGTACTAAAGAGTATACTGTAGTACTCTACAGTCTACTCTGTAAACTACAGTAACATTATTTCTCAATCACCTGCCATATTTTTCGGCTATACAAATCACACCCATCTACAACTGAACCTACATGTATACTCACTTCAAATTTTCATTGAGCGAAACCAAAATAGGATTTTACACTGCTAGTAAAACATTTTTTATGAAGTTTGTAAGAAACACCTATTTTTCTCGATATGTGAAAATTTTCGGTAATATATTTTCTATAAATGTATAGCGAATGTGCCTTTCATTTAAATATCCACCACCATCCATTTCCTTATTAGGCATAGAAAAAAATACTGGCTTAATTATGTATTTTAAAATGTTTTAAAGCCATCTAACAAACACGACTTCTTATTTGCACACAATTGCTGTGGGTTACAAAACAATGAATGAAAGTAAAAAGAGCACATCTATGCTGCTCATACATTTGGATACTTTTCGTTCAAAATATTCGAAGATTGTACTTACTGATTTAAAAATCTTTCTGTAAGTTTAAAAAAATACATAGAATGGTCAGTGAAGCATGAGTTTACAAAATAGCTAAAAGTAGTAATGTCTTCAGCTACTACGGCGACTATCCCGGATCGATATTCAAGTGCCTTGTAAGCTTACCAACGTTGCTGTAAAGCGTATATATTTCAATACTCAGTTGGTTATCTGTTATCTCAGATATACATGAAAAATTAATCTAATTTATCTTTACTATTCATAAGAGTTTTTACACAATTGATTTTTAATGTCATAGCTATATCAAATAAACAGTCGGCAGAAAAATGTTCTGCTGACCGAAGAGCTTAATGAATGGGGTCCTTGCGTAGCGTGGCACATTTAAATGTTCTATGATTCATCGATTCAATTTGAAGAAAGAATATCCTGATACTGCCTATCTTTCATAGAAAAATGATGCAGCTCATGGGCACTTTATCGGAGTCCATCCTGCTCAAATTCCTTGAATATTTATTTCATTGAAGTACATCGTTTCACGGAATCCACACGAATAAACTCTTTCCTCGTGTACAAAGATTAGAAGGCCCAGAACCTATTATCACCAACTCCAGGAAGTCAATGCTCATCGATTCCCCGAATTCCTTGAGTAAACATATTGCATTTTAATCTTTTTGTAAATATGAAAGAAAAACATTTCAAGCGTTACATTAAGAGCAAGGAGCGATACCGAAGAAGAAAAGGCCAGAGAGATATGAGGAGCACCAAACCTTGAGTCGAGTGTCAAATGCATCAAAAATACAAAAATTTAAGGCCGAGCACTACGAAGGAAAATTGAGGACAACCTCTCAGAAAACCAGTTTGGCTTTACAAAGAACATGGGCAACAGGTAGGCCATACTCTTCCCGAGAGTAATGGTAGAGTGAACAATACATATGAACAAGCCATTGTGTTGCATTTGCGAACCTGGAGAAAGCATTCGACTATGTTGAGTAAAACAAGATGTTCAGACTGCTGGAAAACTCGGAATGGATTACGACGACAGAAGAATAATCTACCTACCATATATAAAGCAAGTTGCCACAACGCGAATGAGTGGCGGAAAACCAATAGAAGCTAAAAGTAACTAAAGACAATGATGCAACCTCTCTTCAGCACTATTCAACAAGTAATAGGAGGAGGCCATAGGAGAAGTGCAAGAAATTGAACTCAGTGGAGTAAAGATAAACGGAGAAGATATAAACATGCCCATTTTCGCAGATGATATCGTAGGCATAGCTGAAAATTGCAATGATCTTCAAAGATTACTTAAGTAATGGGCCAAGTTCTCCAATAATATAACATGGAAATAAGTAAGACGAAGACTAAACTAGTATGCGGAAGAGAATGAGAATGTAAAAGTCACCCTGATAGGAGAGAAATTGGATCAAGTGGATTCATTCACCTTTTCGGAAGTATCATCACGCGGGATGGAAGAAGTACAACGGGCATCAAGCAAAGAATAGCCCAAGCTAAGAAAGCATTCTTGGAAACATGATAACTGCTTTGCTCACATAAGATATGACTTCAAACCAGGAAACAGTCTGTGAAAAAATTCGCGTGGAGCTTTACACTCTATGGATCGGATCGCATGGGCCATTGGAAAAGCTGACCAGAATAGACTAGAAGCCTTTGAAACTCTGCAACATCTGCAACCCTCATGAGGTACTCATAAGAATTCCTCCCAGATTCCTTCCTCAAGTTACTTCCTTGCTAACGGTAGTCCTTTAGACTCCAGTTCTCCCTAAATGAACTACTTGCAGCATATCCACGTAAACGGAGATGGCATATGCCTGTAAAAACGGAGAGGACATATACCTGTAAAAAATTTTTAATGTATACCCGGAAAGGCAAGGAAATCATCTCAATTTAAAAGTTGTGTAAAGCAATAATGAAACGAGAAGCATATTTCTTCTAGTATCCTTTGCATTTCATGTTGAAGAGTGGGTTTTTTTATCTTTATAAACCCCAAAATCTACTGAAGAGCCACCGACACTGTCCTATCATCAAACTTAGGAAGCGTCTCAAGCAAATTGCATAAAAAAACTGTCTATAGGATTGCGTAATAAAATAAGCTGTCTCGCCCTCATCGAAGCCTAGACTCAGCTCAGCTTGGAACTGTTTCCCGATATGTATTTTGGAATTTATCAATTTTTGTGCTTAATTATATTCACCTCAAATTTTGGTCCATGTATTGTCTGCAAAATGAATAAATTAAAATATTTCATGAAATATTTTTCCTCTTCATACATCTGCAACCATTGTGTTTTGTATATCACGGGAATCTCATAATCATGTGTTTGAAGGGATTGAATTTCAACCTGGTAAAATTAGTTTGGTAATAAAAATTTAATATTTCCTTGAGTAAAACTTCTCTAACAGCAAAGAAGGTAGCTTATTTTTTCCACTCCTTCACAAGTAACTCGAAAGTATCATTTGTAAAGAATGGGTTAAAAAGTTTCAAAGAGGAAATATTTTTGAACAAAAAATTCTGTTACAGAAAAAGGCCATTCCCTCGCCCAAGATTTTTTTCACACTCTAGCCACTCATTTTACTACTTCCACTTTCCTTGAATGTGGCTTTATTAAGATTAAATCTTCCTCCAGAGAGTGGTTTACGTTAGAAATGTTATCAGACTCGACTTGTTGGCTATTTCCTACAATTAGCACACTTGCACGTCTATCTGCCCATCAGGTTATCTAGGAGTCGTCATTGCAGTACTCATCAGAGTAAACAACCATGTCTACTGTTTCAAGCTGGATTGCATAGATTTTCCCAAGATTTATATGTTCAATAAATGTAATATCTCTGGAGTGTAGATAACGTCTCTTATGATATCCTGCTGCGGAAGTATTTCCGAGTAGGGCAAGATTTCCCATTGCAAATTGTTAGCATTAACCATTTATTCGTAAAGCATTGATGTGAAATCCCTATGAATACATTGTTAAATTTATTTATGGACACGAGACGACAGTCAAAATCGGAACCATTAACACTTTTGTAGATTGAAGCTTCACCTTATAGATGCGCCCAGTGAGACATTTATGTCACACCGATATGCAGCGTGTTCATTAATAAGAAATGACGAAAATAAGAGTGCAGTTTATATTTCATGGATAACCATCTTCATTGCATATATAAAAAAGCTTTAAAAAATATTGGGCGCATTATGCAATACAAAACCGACCACCAACGCAAAGCGACAATCCATGACTTGATTCACTGCACGCAAGAAGCAGAGTTTCAAGGCCATTAACAAGAGAACATGTGAATTCTAACTGTTAATTAACGATAATAAGTAGCCGTGGGGAATACCCTTGTCCCCATGCCCTGCGGATGCTGGAGGAGAGGGCAGCTAACAGTGTGTTCACTTGACAGATCTACTTACATCTACTGGACAGATCTACTTGCTGGAAGAAGCAGAGTTTCAAGGCCATTAACAAAAGAACATGTGAATTCTAACTGGTAATTAACGATAATAAGTAGCCGTGGGGAATACCCTTGTCCCCATGCCCTGCGGATGCTGGAGGAGAGGGCAGCTAACAGAGTGTTCACTTGACAGATCTACTTACATCTACTGGACAGATCTGCTTGCTGGAAGAAGCAGAGTTTCAAGGCCATTAACAAAAGAACATGTGAATTCTAACTGTTAATTAACGATAATAAGTAGCCGTGGGGAATACCCTTGCCCCCATTCCCTGCGGATGATGGAGGAGAGGGCAGCTAACAGTGTGTTCACTTGACAGATCTACTTACATCTACTGGACAGACCTGCTTACTGGACTGGACAGATCTACTTACATCCACCACAAGGGTGTTTTGCAGGGGAAGAGATGGGAGACAGATGGGAGGGAAGAGATTGGTGGAATAACCCAGAGGTCGGTAGGAAGATAACGTCTGCAAGGATGTACATGAACTGCTTGGAATGAGGAATAGGAGAATGGCTAAGGATAGTGAGGAATGGAGGAAAAAAAATTGAGGAGGCCAAGGTCCGATTTGGACTGTAGCGCCATCCAAGAAGAAGTAATTAGAAGAAGGGTAACTCCCATTTCCAATTCATCAGAAAATTATGGCAGTTAACCGACATTTTACAAAAAAAAGAGCGATTCGAGTGGAGGAATACATTTCATCACATTACCACGACGTCTCCCAATGATTCACCATTTCTTTTTATCCAGTACTCAATGCTGCTTACAAAAGCTCTACGAATACATTCCAATGACTCACTATTGACGAAATGTTGCGCAAAAGGAAGGCGCATCTCTTTGTAAGGATTAGATAACGCTCGATAACTTTTCCTGCAGACAGATAAAATTTTTTATTCGTATGTATATCAGACCTTCACGGCGGGGATTTTGACGATAATCAACATGGACAAAAATCATAAAAATGTCATTTAACTCAGTTCCCTAATAGGTTTCGTCGATTCCACTAACGTCATATAATGTTCTAAAATGAAAAGCTGGTGTGATACCAAGTTATGGAAAAAATTAGGATATTTTAGCACTTTTGAGGTGCTTAAAGTTGATAACTTAGTATGATTTTATTAATCGTAATGACTAGATAAATATATTCAGATTAGCTTATTATAAACTGTAAGTTCTGCATACAACGTAGATTAAACAGGCTTGCTTGCCGAATATGCAGTTTTAAACGCTTTTGTCTTCATCTACTCGACTATTTTTCTAATGTAGGAAAACTGAAAAATTTACGGGAAATGATTAATCCAGAATATTTGTTGCACGCAAAATTATCTCGTCATTAGACAGTTATGTAGTATCTACGCAAGCTAAAATACTAGACAATATGAAGTATTCCACAGAAATTCCACTCATTGCTCTTCAATTTTTTGAAAAGGGTTTACAAATCCGCATCTACATCTACATCATACCCCGCGAGCCGCAGCATGGGCGTGTAGCATGGGGTGTTAGGCCACCGCCGTGTAACGGAGTGTTTTTTTTTTAAAGAAATGGTGACATGAATTATAGGAGTGCATTTGGTGAGCTTAATTTTTATTTTGATCACTTATTGTTCGCGGAAAGAACGAGTTCTTGTACCTATCTGTTCGGCAATGCATCTCTCTTATTTTTTCGCGTCTGTCATACCTAGAGATGTAGTGAGGAGTCATGATAATATTCTCTATGTCGCTCTGAATAATATCAGTTCTGAATTTATCAAGCAACCGAAGCCTAGGATGTAGCTTCCGAGTCTCTGGGGCTCCCACCTTAATCCCTCTGAAAGTTGTGAGACACTATATGTACGCTCGTAGCAGTTTTTAATGAAACGCGCTGCTTTCCTTTGTATTTAATTAAACCTTTTGTTTAAATCTTTTTTTACCAGGCTCGCAAATGCTCGCGGCATATTCGAGGTGTGGCCTAACCAGAGCGAAGTAACATCTCCCCTTCACTCTTTCATCTGAGAACCTTCCTATTATACGTTTAACAAAACCTAGTTTCTTTAATGCTGCGCCACATATGTTTGGTATGTGTAATCCCCCCGATTTTCAGATGTCAAGTTAAATCCAAGATATTATACTGTATATGAAGATTTTATGTTTACTCCACCCACAGTATAGGTATGGCATTTTTGTGATCCATTTCGCAGGAAGTGAACTGTGGTGCATTTACTGATATTTAATTCTAACCCCCACTCCTGGCACTACGTATGAACGTTGCTAAGGCCCGATGACGGAGCTTCAAAGTCCGCGTCTTTGTTCATTTCTTGGTAGATAACTGTATTGCCTGCAAATAATCTTAATCTACTGCTAACTCTATAACTTAGGTCATTAATATAAATAATGAATAAAAGAGGGCCCGCACACTTTCCTGAGGAACACCGGATGTGACTTCGACCATATCAGAGCTAAAACCATCAATTACTACTTTTTGTTTTTGATCACTGAGAAAGCCACTTATACCATTTACTATTTTTCTATTCACTCCGCATGATTGCAATTTATATATGAGTTTTTTGAGGGGAATCTTACCGAATGCCTTCTTGAAATCAAGGAATACTGCGTCGACTTGCTTAATCGATTCACCTGATTTTGTAACATGGGAGATATCATGAAGGAAGAGCGCAAGTTTTTTCTTCGTGATATCTTAAATGGTCTGAGTCATGGCAACGTTTCTCAATATTCGCTTTTGACACCGAATATGCACTCAAAAATGTGTTTTCCGACGCTTATTGGAAATGTAAATGCTGATATAGTCCATTATCGTGCACTAGCTAGTTTTCTAGGACACGTTGTTTCTGTTATCCCGCTCCTTTATTTAATTCATTTCCTTAGGTTTTCAGGGACAGTAACTTTTATGTGTTGATCAATTTTCGCTTCCCAACTAAACACTATAATATTACTGAGCCGCATTTTATCAGTTTTCATACACTTTTGGAGAGGTTTCCGCAAGCGGATTTAATCCTCAATTGGTCTTTTCATTGGACTGCGTTATTAATACTCGTTAAGATCAAAATTATGCATGCCTTTATGGTTAATTTCACATAAAAGAAGGGTATATATACTTTAAATGTGTTCGCTCATATTTCTGCTAACAGATGTGTTATTGGAATGTTACTGCGATGATGCCTTTGGAGAATTTAAGAGTTCATAATTTATTTTTGATGGCTTGTGAGTAGCTTTTGTCATTAAATAAGAAATTTGTTGTAAAACGCTTACATAACTTTGATAAACATTTATTCGACACATATGATACGTTATTTTTCCGTGTCATGTGCAAATACTACGGTCATTGCCAATGTCTCAATTAATGTTCTGCTGCTGTTGGGTACTCGAATAACCCATCTTCACATCTGTTCTTCTCTCTGGTCAGCAATCCGTAGATTGGTGTTCAGCTGTAGTTTTCCGTCTCTACTCCTCCCGATCTTGTGCCAGCCTCTTCAATTCCAAGTAAGAATGGCAGTTCATATCCTCTATAGTCCGTTCAACGTATTCCTTTCTGGTCTGCATCTTGCATCTGTACACCTAACTGAGCCCTCCAGAGTGATTGCTAATAGACCCTCGTGTCTTATGATTTGGCTTATTCAGGAGCCTCGTCTCTTTCTTATTGTATTCAACAGACACGGCGCCCATGCCGCTCTCCGCGGTGCCTCATTGTTAGTTATTCTATCCATCCACGATTTTTAATGGTTCACTGGTAGCACCACATCTCATAGCCCTCTATTTTCTTTCTAAAGCAAAATCATGCCGGGATTTTCAATCGGGATTTATTTTTAATAATGATGCTAAGTTATTAAGCACCAGAACAAAATTTACTCTACCAAATGAAGGTAGTTGCTTTATGGAATTGATCTATCGCAACCATTATATTCCCTTATTATACGTGGAATACTCGTATTCCATTAATCCATGGATAAGTTACTTACTCCGTACAATAAATATTCCTTCCAATTACTTCGTGAGCAAAATACCTCATCCACCATTTTCCACATTCCCCGCCCCTCCCCCTCCCACATACCTCACCACAACGGCCGCACTTCTCCCTTATACGCTTTAGAAGTAGGTGAAGGTCTGCTCCCAATAAGTGTAAGCGCAGGTACACCTTTGCCTCATCATTTTCACATTTACTGCTTCCTTGCTTGGTGAGCAGTTTAGTTTTGTCTGGAACAAAAGCAGCTCCAGGGTTCCCAGCGGAGTAGTAAAATGAGGTGCTTCAATTTTGTGGTGGCGGCAATAACAAGAGCTAAAGAGACCAATTAAATCCAAATCAGCAATTTGATGTCATATATCAATCGATAAACGCATTACCCTTTAAATGGGACATAATATCTTAAACAATGTGGACAATTTCCAATATTTGGACATCCTACATCACTGATTTAAAAGGGAGGGAAAAAAAGAGCCAAAGATGGCTGGTAGGCGCTAGTAGAAGCTACAGAACTTTGAGCAGGGTAATGTGGGGTAAATATTTATCAAAAAAAATACCAAATTGAAAATACACAAAGCAACAATTCATAGAATAATTTACGATGGTGAGCTTCAGAATATGCCTTACAACATGAGATAAAAAGTTAATTTCATTTGAAAGCATGGTGATAAGACGCACCTTGCAGTCCAATTCCTTAAATGTTGAGATAGATTCTGGATAAAAATGAGGATTGGCATTTGAAGAAGAGCCGGATGAGATTGAAGTTACTGAAAACAGATACTTGATATCGATGAGTCATGTTCTATGATTGGAAAATGGATCATTAAAGGAGCACACATGGGATTCCATAATGATAAGGCCGAGAAGGGAAAGAGAAATTATAATTATTTCTATCAGCTTAGGAAAGATCTCCGGAGAATTGGAATGACAAAAGATGAAGTAATATACATGGACAGCTGTATAGGAGTTTTTGCGGTGGCCAAAAACCCATTTGGCTTCAGATGGCTATGGTAATAAGTAAGTTCAATGGTGATGAGTAAGAGCATGTACTGTAGCATTAAAAAACATGCACAAACATACATTTGTACAAAACGTCGATTTTGGAAACTGGTGGCCTACAAAATGAGCATATATGCATATTTCTTTTGTTTTGTTGCATAATGGTACACCAAATGCTCTCTAATCCGAATAAGTGAGCGGTACTATTCAAATACGATTTAACTGCTATGAATACTCTGCCGTCAGTCCTATCTGGTCAATCACGTCAATAGATTTTATATCCTGTCGGAAAAACTTCGCTATCGCTAATATTCTCTGCAAGCCAGCTCTGTTCCAATTACTTTATCTGCGTTTTGAAATATATACTCAACCTCGGCACGTTTTTTCTTTACTCTACGAAAATTTACTATTACTAAATTTATATCGAATTTAGCTTGATGAATGTCGGTTCGCGGTTTTCTGTAATTCTCTTAGTTATATTTTGGATGTTCTCTGAAACCACTGAGGAAACCATATCAATGGTCCAATATATCGAATAAATCAACCCTGGTGTGTTAGCTATTACCAAATTTCTCTCATTGAAGAGCTCTAACAGTCTCTCTCCCTTGGAATTTCATTTTCTTTCTTTTGCCCCGTCCCAAATATCCTGCACAATTTTCTTCTTTTCCCTCTCCTATCACGGTGTTTCAGTCTCCAATGACGATGAGCTGGTCTATCCCCTTCACTACCCCGAATAGTTATTCAATTTGCTCATACAATTTGTCTACTTCTTCTTCGGTATGGCTAGTCATCGGCATGTAAACCTGCTAGGTCATTGTGTCCATCGGCTCTCCTTCCAACTTAATCATAAATATACTTTCGCTGTACTGCCAGAGTGACTTCGCTTTCCTGCTCCATTCTTTTTTCACTATGATTTATGCTTATTGAATACAAATTATTAAAACAGCTCAGTCAAAATAAGTTAAGTCGAGGTCCTGAAGAAAGTTTCTCCATTAAGTACAGATATTTAGCTTAAGAAATAATTACCTATTTGCAGATAATATTTGATAATGTATCAAAGAGCGCGTAGTACCTATGGACTGGGAATTAACGTGATGCCCATATTCAAAAGTGGTGATATGTAGAGCGCGGAAAAAAACCTCCATTCTTCGAATTATGTCACCTAAAGAGTGTAATATATCTTTTAAAAAGATCCTAAGTATTTTGGTATTTGTACCTAAATTAAGTAAAAATTGGTAATAAGAGTTCATAATTAGTTTGAAAATAAATAAGGGTTTTTTACAATTGTGCAAATTTTTAGAAAGTAAATTAATATGGACTTAACATAGACGATTAAAATTTTAAGAAGAAAAACCTGAAATATTTTTACTCATTACTTCAAGTACTCATTACATTACTCATCACAAGTTTCAATGCTGCATTTTTCATAAGATCCAATAGGCAAGGTTAAATAACATCTAATCCAAAATAATTTTGATAGCTGCTGCTGAAAAACGCTTCATATTTTAGAGTTTCAGAAAAAGTAAGTTAAAAATATGACAAAAAACACATTCACACTAAATAAATCACATTAAAAGTTTCACAAATTCTAATTTTATTCCTATTAAATTTTCTTGATAACAACGTGTCATAAAGTGGTAGTAGACAAGATATTATTTTTTTTAAAGAGCAAAGTTTCTCTTTCTTTTTTTGATACCGGTGACGTTGGTCTTAAGGTTAGGTGTTCCTCACATTTCTCAGTCCTTATTTTCTTTGGTATCGCAATCATGACACTTCTTAGAAAGCCCTCCGGAAGTTTTCAGCTTTGGTAGTTATTTTTATTATCTCATACGAATTATCCTTGGGTATAACTCCGAGCGCTTTGATGATTCCTCCGTTTATGTTGTCTGCTCCAGGTGATTTGTTTTTATTGATGTCTTCTACTGCTCTATTGAATTCACTTCTCAGTATGAGTGGGCCCCGATTTTCCTCGTCAATTTTGCTTTCGTTATTTATTAGTTTATCCTCCAGCGGCGTTGGCCCTTGGTTGAGTTCTTTGATGTTTTGCTTCCATCTATTCCCAATGTCTTCATCCTCGGTCAAAATATTCCCTTTCCAATCTCTGATGTTGTTGGTTCTCGTTTTCCTCTCTCCAAAGTGTTCCTTCACTAGCTTATATGCTATTTTCTCTGTTCTTCATATTTTTGTTGACTTCCTCGCAGCAGATTTTGATCCATTCCTCTCAAGCCTCCTTGCATTCTCGATTGACTTGGTTCCTTACCTTCTTGTAGAGGGTTGCCTCACCTTTGTTTCTGGAGTTCTTGTATTTTATTTTTTCTTCTATTAGTTTTCTAAACTCCGTTGCTAACCACAGCTTCTTCGTGTTGGCCATCTTACTCACCAGATGCTCCTCTGCTGCTTCTGTGATTGTCCTCTTCTGCTCATCCCAATTTTCTTCGATGCCTATTTCATCTTTAATTTCTTGTTTCCTGTCGAAGACTGCGACGAGTCTTTCTCTGTTTACTTCTTCAGCCAATATTTTTGGGTCCCACCTTGCTTCGCAATTTATAATCTTGTATCGAAGGTGGCTTTTCATGAGTACTAGGTTGTGGTTACTGTTTATAACTTCACCGGAATAGCTTTTTCACTACTTTACTCGATCCCTGTTCTGACTCCGACAAGTATGTAGTCTATTTTGTGCCTGACAATATCACCTGGTATCTTCCACGTGTACCTGGAATATGTCATGCTCGAAGAGTGTGAGCAAGGTCGTTCGATATCTCGATTCTTTGCCTCTTCGAGACAATATGTGAAAACATTCGTGAAGAGCGTAGCGCTCTATGGATCTGAAGCATGGACCATGGCAAAAGCTGACCAGGAAAAACTAGAAGCCATCAAGTCCTGGTGCTGGAGGAGGATACTGAAGATAAAATGAACGGACAAAATAAGAAATGATGATGTGTACAGAAGAGTAGAAGAGGAAAGGACCACATGAAACACCATTAAGTAAAGAAGAACTAGATGAAGTGGACAAGCCCTGAGAGACAATGAATCGGTGAAGAACATAACAAAAAGCAAAATAGAGGAAAAATCCCCAAAGGAATACCCAGGAACATGTTTACGGACCAAATAATGAGGAAAGTACAAAGGAAGAGATGCCAGGAGGTGAGGGAACTACCGTCAGATAGGTAAGGATGGAGTGCTGTTGTCAACCAATCTTCGGATTGAACAACGAATGAATGAATTTGCACAAATATCAATTCACTGATCGCAGCAATCACCGATAAAGATCTACTACGGGCACGGACATATTTTTTGATGACTAGGTAAATATAATTAGAAAATACGAGTTTAATAAATTAGCTTTGTCTGAACTATTTGTTAATGACTGCCTTTATAGTTTCTTAGTTGAACTTCCCTACGTATGGCTAAAATTCTTTTGGTCTATCCTGTACCTAATCTAAAAGTGAAGTGTTTTCCTTTTAAAATTCATCGATGGAATCCGAAATGCTTATTTTGTAACGACTTTATTCAAGATTTATCTTTGAATTATTGACTTGCGATCGCCATCAGACAAATATGCACGGAGTATTTTTATCTAGGAGTGGCATTCTATGTCGCCTTAAAGACTCTCTCACTTTTGTATCATACTATTTCGGTTCTCTGCTCTCTATTTTTAATTTACTTCGAATTTATTTTCTTATGCCAGAATGCACGAATGAAAGGAAAGTTTTCGAAGTACTCTCCGCGATTAACTTTATACTTGATTGAATGAACAAGAGAGAAGAATTTATCATATGACACTTGAACGTATTGAAATGAGCTCTTTTTAAAAATTGAGCCTCATACTTGTTAAAAAAATGTTTCTGATTTTCGAAGAAAACTAAGAGATAAATATTGTTGTTAATAATTCCCATAATATTGTCAACCTTAATTACTTGATGCTGTATATTTGTTGTCAATAAATTATGAATGTTTTCTCCTCTGTTGGGTGTCGTAGATGCCTGATGTGGGGTGTTAGATGATTACGTGTACAGAAGGGACTCGCAAATGCCCTTGTCTCTTACCCCGGTTATGAAACTTGGTCATCCAATCGATAGAACTGTTTTGAATCTTTGAATTTAAATCTGCATATTTTGTCAATTTTTTGGGGTACCTAGATGTAATGTTATTCGTGGATGTATTTCCAGTCCTAAAATTGAAGTGACGTCGGAGTTAGGTGGTCAGTAGTAAAAGCACACAAATATTTTTTTTATTTAAAGCATATAAATGAGCAGCATATATATTCTAGGCTGGTCTCGACTTCAACGCAGGTGATGATCTCTGCCTGCCTGACGGTTGTATTATTTAGAGTAAGAAATACTTCGCCTACGGCTCAATTGGATCTAACTTTTCCATAAATGGCATAAAATTCTGGAAAAATTTACCATGTGAAATATCAGCCGGACGACTTTCTTCTTCTTCTTCATCTTAGCTTTAATCCCAATTATTTTGGGTCAGATTTTTGGATTTTCAACCTCCAGCGTGCTCTCTTCAAAGCCATATATATCCTCTTTGGCACCAATCTCCAATATATCCTTCTTTACACACTCCATTCATGTTTTCCTTGGCCTTCCTCTGCCCTTCCTTCCCTCCACCTTCAGATTCATTACTCTTTTCCCCAGGTATTCACCGTCTCATCTAACAACATGGCCAGCCAACCGTCAGCCGGACGACTTTCTGTGACAATAATGGCTTTGGACTCCATGGCTTAAATTATATGGTTAAATTCTGAAATTTTATATTCTAAACTGCGGAAATTAACTGCTGCAACGACTATCCATAATTATCGCCATTGCGTTTCGAGAATATTTCTAATTTCCGTCATCGATTTAGTTATTCCTCGGCCCTGTACTCGAAATACTCTTAATCAAACGACCGCAATATTAACCATTTGAGCACTCTCCTCTAAGGAAACGTTGGCTGTGCATGAGCTTCATTAATTATCGCGGCAGTCATTGAACCCATGTCCATTCCTTCCAAACACAAAACGCTCGGGTCCTCCCAATAGCCGAGACTCTGACCCCCAAACAGGTTTCAGTCACCGCGGAATGAGGTCTGGGCAGAGGACGCTCTGAGGTCATTGGCCAGACTGCCCTTGGAAAAAATGGGAGAAACATTATCATCCAAGCCAGAGAGGACCACTCAAGCTTTTAGAAGTAGCAAAATTATTTCCTATCGGGCAGTTTCCCAGAATTCAACACGATTATTTGTCACTCTCGAATCCGTTTCTCCGAAATCCGAAATACAGATGTAATGAAAAATCGTCAAATCATCCTTTAATTGCGTCCTAAAATCCCTTAATTCGCGTTCACAATCAACTGTCTTTACCTAGAAAAGGTACTAGAGGCCGCAGATGCATCGTTTTCTGTAACGCTAATTCTTAAAAGATTTTTGGCTATTTAAAAAATTCGCGGTCATGTGACATGCGACACAACTGATTATTACCGAAGTTTCAGCTTAACGTGAAGACATAACTCAGTCGCACAGAAAGTACTGAACGAGGAATAACGTCGATCAATCTGTTTTGTTCGAATAGTGAACGGTCATTTACATAAATCACAGTAAAGTAAGATATTTTTTCCGCAGAATTGATGAAAAAATATGCGCCTCAGCTATTTTAAATGTTATTTTTACCCAAACTAAACGGCAATGATCTTACTCCCCCCACACACACACACATACACACATTAAATTTTACGTAAAAACTCCGTGTATCCTTATCTTGATGTCTTCAGAAGGAAAACACAACCCTCTTAATATTTTCATCTCAATTCAATATCATTTCTACTGTTCGTGCATTTTATGTGAAAGAGGACCGTACATTTCTAAATTTCTTTTAGCATTATTTTCAATACTTAATGTTAAAATTGGCCAATTTTTAATCTTTTTTCAAATGAAATCACCTTTACCTGTCCCAATAATTATAATTTATCAGCAAAGAGTTATCATAGTTGAACTTTAATAGCCAATAGCACGATACATTTATAAACTAGTGTCATTAAATATCTAAGAGAAATGATATTCTCAACAAAATACCAAATTTTGTGGAATGTAGTTGACCTCTCGAATACAACTGAGCTTGATGTTAGTTTGGATGGCTCGACAAAAATGCTACAAGGCGCGAAAAAGGGAGTGGAACTTGAGGGTATCAACCGCATTCCAGGAAATTCTCATAATTTAGCCAAATAAGGCGATCAGCGGTAAAGTGGTCAGGTTAGTCCCGACCTGCCTGCTAACTACAAATAAATATCGTTATCACTGACTAAAGAAGAAACAAATTCCTCGAGACAAGAAAGTACTTAGTTTCCCGTAACACAAATGTTGACTTCCTTTTTATTTTGACTAATTTATCCCAATGGAAAAATGTAACTACTGCAAATTGTAGTGAACTTCTCAAAGCATATTTCAGAAATCCGAAACGCTAAGCAAATATCGGTGCGCATGATACTGTTTGCGACAACTTACAGAAAGTTATGACACTTCAATACTTACCCTGAACATAGTACAGTCACGTTTCTAATGAAACTATTAAGTTAATCTTCTCACAAACATCTTCATCATAGCTCACATATAAGGAACTTTGATATTATTTTAGTTGACATCGTCGTAAGACCATCCATTTGGCAGAACTGCGGCAAATGTTTTGAACGTATTTTCGTTCTGATGAGCTTCACATTGGACTTACATCAAGTTCTGTTTCCAGCCTTAAAGGCTAATGATAGAACTAATCAGATCCTAATAATACCATGTGCTTTTAAGAAAATCGTGATATGTAAATGAAGAAAAAAGTTTGAAACTTCCACAACTTTTTAAATTTTTACGGCCATGATAATCAAAGCCGGAATCATCAGGTGTGTTGAGATAATGCACCCATTAATGACACTTATCCATTGCTTGTTACGAGATTGCTGATTGCAAACATCATTTTTTCGAAGCTCATAAATACATAAGATCAAAACCAATATTTTTATTGAGGCAAATAAAACCTGTAAGAGAGGCTCGTCCAGTTTTGTTTTTTTTTCATGGCCATAAAACCCGACGCTACGCTTCCGCTACGTGTCTGTTGTGCACTCAAGTCCTAAAATGTCTGGCTTTTATATTTTTTGGCAGTGAAGTAGTCAAACTCGATGTGTTTTATATCCATGGAAAAAAGAACGCCGAGAATTTTTGTGACTTAATTACTATAAAAGCGATGCACATTTCAGAGATTTGATGAAGATTACATGAAATCAGATAAGAACAAAGTCTTGGCCGACAAAAATTGCTATCAACCACAAAGTTTTGTAGTAACGCCAAGAATATAGTGACTCAGAAGGCAAGTATATAAGACTATAAATAAAAAGAAGGATTTCGGTAATGAATAACCAACAGAGATGTCTGAGAATCACGGCCGCTTAAGAATAATCATATGTTTTACGTAATTTGACAAAACCAGCAAGTGAATATGTTATTGAGTCGTGGAACTGTGTGAAATTTCTCGATGCAATAAAAATTCATATATGTATACTCATTGCATTTCACACCCATAATATTCTCACGAAATTGAGTTCGCGCTGCTTTGTTAAGAGTCTGTCATCGAGTTTACTTGTCTCATCTACTCTGCGCACTTAATTGGCCATCAAAACATACTGCACTGGAGTAAACCAGCAAATTGACTGTTCCGTTACTTAATTATAGAATGATTAATCAATATATATTAACTATTTTATTCTGAATAAATAATTACGAAATAATTAATAATAACTATGATTTTATATTAATTAATAATTAATTAAGAGGATTAAGGATTGAAGAGGGGAGGATTAAGATGAATTAATATTTAGGGCTTATTTATATCATCTATATCAGAGGATCTTGGTCATTTTAATAGTTATCTATCCGGTTAGTTCTAACCAAATGCGTTTCTTGTTATAAATCAAATAATACAAACCATCATCAAAGACATTTTAGCTAAGATTAGTTTTACTACTCAGTTTTATGTTACTTAATTTTACTCAGCTTTATTTTACCTCGGTAAAATTCCAATGTTGGTAATGTGTATGTAAATTTTCATTGCAACTGCTAGCTCTATGTAATACAAATAACTTTCGACTCTTTACTCAAGAAAAATGTAAATTTTACAATGTCTTTCAAGGTAAATGTTGCCTCTTTTTGACGTGGGAATATTCTCCTTCTAAAGAGAAGAGGTTAACCTTCCTAATTCAAATGAATTAATACTGAATAAGTTCAATTGATTTAGCAGCAGCTAAAACACGCTATATTTTCCCCTGTTTCAAGAAGTGTTACTCTTGCGTGAATTCACTAAGCCTATATCAGTGATATATATATATATATATATATATATATATATATATATATATATATATCAGTGATATAGGCTTAGTGAATTCAGAAACACTAGACACAAACGACACGCTTATAACTGGACTAATTTTTGGATAAGTAGGATCTTCCGTGTTTTCTTTGATGAGTTTTCTTATAAATCAATGAAGAGTAAACTTCAATTACTACTTAAAATTAAAAGTTTTAAATAATAGAATGGCACTGTCAAAATGTAAAGTTTTAAATCATGCAATGAGTTTTTTATGATTTACAACTGTCTCTTCAAGGGTAATTAATATGCCAACATGTGTTGAATGAAATGTTTTTCGGATTAGTTAATTTAAATCTAGAGAGTTGATACTAATAATGCATACAAGTAATTTGTTATGAATGTCATATGAAATATTTTTACAGAGATGTTTATCCTCTGCTTTCTCCAACAGAAAAATATCACTTCATTTAGGTGGCGGAATTGAGAATACTATAAAACCTAGCAAATATTTTTCACCACGAATGGCACGTTTGAACAAGACTATCACGACTTTTGTTATACATGTACATATAGCAAACGTTCCCCACGTAGGAGATGTCAAATTTCAGATTGTAACGCCATTATTGTGCACATAGCAGTGAAACCGCTGAGAAGTCGTAAAAATGTATGTATAACTGAAAAGTATTAGATATTTGAAACAGAAGCGCCAAGGTTTGTCTTTTGAAAAAAATTGGTATGTCGATGGATTGCTTTGCATACTGGTTTGAAATAGTATCATTAGGTCAGATGACACTCTTCTAAAATGAGGTTCTAAATTTGATGAAGTCGCAAATAGCTGAAACATGTGAAGAATGTGGAGAAAAAATTCATGGCCGAAATGCTACAGCCTGTTTCAGCAACAGTTGTCGATGACTCGGGGATGACAGCAAGGGTCGTTTACCTCGTCGCCAATTAAGTCGTAATAGCATGGAACGTACGGAGTAGTTTTGTTTCCTTTGCATGTTTCGTGGAATTCGTCAATCGGCAAATTGATCGAGGTCAAGTGGGACATCAGTACGAATTAGAACGGATCATAACTCTTGGAGACGGCAGAAAAATATCTTGAGTATAAAATCCTATAGACGTGTATCTTAATGCCTGATGATAATTATAAAGGGATAATTCTATTCAAAGCTAAGTGCGTAGCCAAAATTAAAATAACCAGCCTATAAATAATAAAAAGCACATTTGTGTGCCGATCACCAGCAGACTTATAAGGTCTGTAAGGTACATCAGTGACGACAAAGATCGCCTAAGGACCAGCCGAAAGTGGAAATTATTACTTTCGAGGTGGGAAAAAAACTCTTCTGACATTTTAGACTAACATAAAGTTATGGAGTCCAGGAAACGACAGTTCTTGGCAATGAGTGGTAAGTGTACACAAGAATCACTGTCAATTCCATCCGGGACGCTAAATGTGAGTCGTTTCTAGATGGGCAAATGTGCTGCAAAAACACGTCGTTGTACTAATACATGCAGTCTTAAAAAATATTACTGACATTGTTTATTGAGTTGAGAGTCAAAATCTTCTATTTCAAGCCCACTAAGCTATTTTTATATCTACACTACTGTATACTACACTCTACCACATTCCTCTTCTTCTTCAGTTGCTTAACGCTGGCTCATAGAGATCCCTACCACCACTCTCCTCAAAGAGTCCATTTCAACAGCTTATCCCGCGTTCATCTCGATTTGCTTCCTCCGCGCTGTACTCAACATCCCCTTTATCAATTACGTCCTTCGGTTGCCCTCCGTTTTCATCGGTATGACCTTACCAGGGAAGCACTTCCATTTCATTTTTTCTGCAGCCAAAAAATCCAATCTGCATTTTTTAAATGACCCGTTCTCCCCGAATTATACCGCTAGCTACTTCAAAATAAGAATACAACGTATGTTGAAGCCAGCCGACGCTTTTAAAAAGGCATATTTAAGTGCCGTTACCATAAAAGAGGGAGATGGATGAGGGGCAACTCTAATTATGGGTAATTTGCGGAACATCCGTCTGTTCAACTCCATATATCAGAAGCTATTTGATCAAAAGATGTGTAGTGAACAATGTCGGATTTCTGGAGCGTTGAAAATCCCAGAGACGATATTACATTTTAGTAGCTGTTCGGTTTCGAATCCTGTTTTGCAAATCAAATTGCCAATATTGACTGTTCAAAATCTAATGCAGCTGTTCTATGCTATATTACGGCTTTATGAAGTCGAGTATTTAATATATGCTCAAAAAGGTTCGAAAACTATCGGGTTTTGTGTAACTTTTCCAAGCCTTACATCACATCCATTATTTTTTCCTTCTAATTCTTCTTTGTAAGTTGGACTTCAAAAGATAAAAAATTAATGACATTATTCATCTTTTGAACATTAATTTACGTCGCAGCCACCATGCTGTACATCGACAAGGGTGTTTAGTCGTCAACATTCACATGGGAAAGATTTGTTACAACTCTAAGACTACAGGTGTATTTTCTTTTGCGACTTTGAAAAAGAATTTTGGGAAAATTTCATTTTTATTTGATTAAAAAGGATTAATTTATGCCATGAATCACTAATTTTTACAAATTTTTTTCCTCAACTCCAGTTTGAAAATTAAATAGCGAGGAAAGGTATGGTATATTTTGTTCGTATCTTATAGAGAAAAAATTTCATACAAGAAGACAGATTATGTTGATATTTAAATCATTTTAAGGGACTTATGCGTAACCGCAGTACGCAAAGTGTGTAAATACAAAACTAACTGCCAATCACCAAAAGGATAACCATGAAAAATATCCTGATTGAGCGTATCTTGAACCTATCTATGTGCTAAATGGGAACCAGTTTTTTTCCAGATAACCAAATATAGCGAAAAGAACTTCTCCCCACAAACTGTCACATGGACTCCAATCGTCGTGCGACTGAGTAATTGGCAAGCTGTCTCATCGAAGATCAAGCAAATCTCAAGATAGATGAATGTGGTTACATTAGATACTTAGCGTTAAACAAAAATATTTTTATGAGATTCTCTAAATGCATCTCTCTACTGTCTCATTAATTGTGGTTTAAAAAATCAGTATTGGCATCTCAAATAAAGAGTTGTCACCAAGCTGTTGGTTAATTCCAAGTGAATTTGAAAGTGAACCCGTAATTGCCTCACTTTTTCTGTTCACAAGGTGTGAAGCGGGGTAAAATATTCTCCGTCTTTGCCTTGAACTTCTGGGTTTAAAATTTACTTGGTAATCCCGAACTTTTCTTTAACCTTCCAATGGTTTTCACGTCAATCTATCCAATATTTTAGCCGTATTCATCTGCGCGCTCTTAGAGTTTTTTCAATGAGCAGATTTCCTTTTTTACATGATGAAGTTGGTAAATTAAATCTCTCATATCCGAGTCTTAAATGCTTGTTGTGCCTTCAAGATAAAACCAAAGTTGATAGGCACTTCTATCTTACATCTGCAAAGGACCGTCCGACTTTTGGCTTGTCACAATTTAGTCACTTTTATGAAGATCATAATTCTTGTTAAGTGCTATTCCAATGATGACTCGCAATGACTATTCTTGAGATAAATCCGGCTATTGAGCATATTTATTCATCTTTCTCACTCCTTCACCCGAGGATAATTCCAAAAAAAAACCATTTGCTTCATTTAACCTAGTTTCTTTTAAAGCTCTGCAAGCATTTGAAACGTGTTTACCCAACAATGAGTCTCAACATATGTTCCCATTATAGGCCTCACTAAAGTGAAATGACCCATCTTTTTATCGTGCGAGAACCAACCTCTTATTCCCTTTTTCTGCACTAGTCTCTTGAGTAAAATTCCTCTCATATATCGAACTTACTTATGTTAGTCCTGGATGAGTATCCAATACAGCGGAGCTAAAGAGAGGGAAGTAGCTTCCTTTTCACATTTTTCGTATAAAGACCTTCATATAAAGACCTTTCGTATAAAGACGTATAAAGACCAAGCTCGTGGAAGAGTTGCGAGGCGCCTCTGCAAAATTTGATTTAATTCACCTCAAAGGAAATCACATGGTAAATTTTACTCCATATTATCCATAACTTAAAAATTGACCCTTTTATCGTTTTCCAAGGATTCATTATGGTGTTGAAGCAATTGCAACACACTTTTAAGAAATACTTCTTCGACTCTCATGTTCTGGTTCTAAAAAGTTAGTAAACATTAACCGCAAAATGACGTAATATTTTCGTAAACTTGACGTTAACAGAGATATCCACCTTCGAGAATGTAATTTTAGCGTAAACTAGTTAATGTTAAATCTATCATTGGGAGAACGGAGGAACTTCGATCCACAGGTCGAGAAAATATTTACCCAGGTAATTTAAAACCATACCAATGTGTATTCCCTGAAGGTGGCATAATTTTGTAATCACGGTCAATCATTAATTGAATTATGTATGATAAACGAATGGTCTGAAATTAATAATCAGGATAAACATGTAATCGATCAATTGAGAGGAGAATCTTCCTAATATTCCCTTGAGCAATGTATTCTTGTCTCAGGACTGGCGACGGGAAAAAGTTTTCGAGGAGATCGTGGGCCGAAAATACTGCTCCTCTGGATGACATGCCCGGTAAAAATCTAGGAGAGCTCAGAACTGGTGTCGTTTCTTCTTCCCCATACCCCCTCTTTGCAGCCATCGGCCTCCACGCCACGAGAAAAAAACCCACGCCACGACTCTGGAAATACTACATCTTCCGGCGGACGCCTGGACCTATCACGGACACACCCACCTCGTCGCTTCGTCAGTTCACCGAACTCTTTTACTCGCGTGGTGGATTGGAGGGGGTAGGGGATTAGGAGAGGAGGAGGGGGTGAGGGCAGAGGGAGGAGGGGGAGGGTTTGGAGGAGGTGTCACGGCGCCTACCACTCCCGATTACACCCGGGAGGGCGGTGCTGCTCCTTTACCCTCTCCTCCTCCTCTTTGCCTTCCGAGCTGAAGATTTACGCAACTTGTTATATCCCTTCATCCAAATTAGTTCCTCCTCCCTCCCCCCCAGAGTCCTCTCTCCTCATTTCACACCGGCCCACTCTAATAAGCGTGAGACAGGTGGGTTGGGGTTTAGGCGACCGAGGATCCCACGAAAACCTCTGCCGCGGAGCACTCGCCACCGAATACCACACCCCTTTCTTCTTCCGCCTCCCTCCATTCCTTCCTCCCCTCCTACGTGTATCTCTTCCCCGAAAAGAAGTTTTGGCGGAGCGAAGCCTCCTTGTTAAGCCCTCGGGCCCATGGCTCCATCGGCATGTTGGGCTGGAACCATTATGCAAATATTGAATGGGTCGACGACCCAGAGATGCCCACTGTTCCCCACACTCCAACCCCTCACCCCCTACGTCTGCCGCCCCCTCCCTCGGCTCCTTTTACTGAAGGTGGGGGCGCAGGGATGAGACAAGAACGCCCCCCAACCCTCTTCTCATCCACACGTGTGTAGAAGCTTCTTCTCCAAAGCGGGTGTGAATCGCAGGCGGGCCCTCGCTCAAAGGGATCCGCATCTTGAGCCACCGCCTTGTTCGCTCTCTCTCGGAGGCATTCTCAGCAGTTCCAAGCCGTCCAGCGCCATGAAGTTAGCAGTACATCTAAATGATCTGTGATCCGTGATTACGCCTGTGTTCATTTCTCGGCCTCGGCAGCAACGCGGTGGAGACTCACCTAATAAACCAAATTCCGCCTAGGTTAGTTATTCATTCTCCAGGACATATGTGTTTGTCCACGCCTGCTATTCCTAAAATACTACCCACGTGTAAAGGCCTTTAAGCGGACCACTGAGCCGTTATGTGGTGAATGAAAACTCAAAAGAAATACAACCTACAAGACTATTATCAACGATTAAAAACTCACTCATTCGACTGGGAGGAGATTCAATCCCAGACCTACTGCTCACCGAGGACATCTCGACAGTAAAAACTTTTACCTCTCATTCCATTACCTCATTAAAAAGTTAAAGCTTCACTTGTCTCACTTCAGAAAGGGATGTCCACAAATACCATGACACTCTTGAGCATCTTTCGACGATCCACTGAAATCGGAGACTAAAAATCCTCTTCCTGGGCTTCAGTGTGGAGGTAGACGGAGGAACCAGCAGGATCCGATTTCGTGACAGTTGCCTTCTATGTGAATAATACAGCGTCAAAAAGTTATCGCACAGCAGTACCGGGGAGAAATTTAAGGCCAGGTGTACTGAAGTCAATTATTTGCACGAAGAGTTGCGTTCCATCACACAAGGTACTCACTACCGTGAGCATTTCTTGCGAGAACTACGGCGTCATGAACAGAGGGACGACTCCTAGAAGTTACAGACGCGAATAATCCCACACTGTTGTTATGTCAAATAAAAAACACCCAAACATAGAAAAGTTGCTCAATGCTTTCACATGCCATCCAATTCTTCAATAGTAGTCAAACACTCTCTGATCCAAGCTGTAACTCAAGCACACATGTATTTCCAGTAAATTTCTATGTACCACCTGTGATGGGGAATCGGCCGTTCTTTGACATCGCAATAAAAATGATTAAATTGAACAACCTTAACCCTGGCAAAATTATTAACAACAAAATTTACATGTAGTATTGTAAGCCACCGTAAAGGCGTAAGGCTGGGGATGTTAGGATATCAGCCATGAAAAAGGAAGGGTAAAAGAACGGAATAAAAGGAAGGAAATAACGTAATGCCATGGAATTTTGAAGAAGTTTCTAATGTATTGCTATTTATTTATACTCACTAACACTTCGTGGAAAGGAGATGATTTTCAGCCATCAATTTGGCGGCTACCTTTTTTGTTACCTCTATCAGAACTCGGGAAGTGGTGACGGATGGTTGTAGCATATTGCTTTGAATTTATTTGAGTTGAATTTTCAAGTTTTCTTAGTCTAGCGTGTAGCCTCTGGGTCTTAAGCGGCTTCCAACCCACTTAATCCATCATCTGTCATAAAAGCTTTGTCAGCTGATGATATCTTTGAACAAATCATGTGACTTACCGCGGATTTTCTTCATTACGAGCACTTACGTCTGTTTTTGGAGAGTCCCAAATGTTCGTAGAATACCAATATGGCACCGATAAAGTTGTTTCGTCTGTAATTCAAATTGATATTTCATAAACTCGAGCCTTAAACCGTTGAAATTTAATATCAGTGACTAAGACGCCAAGCAAACAAATTCTAGTACTCCGAGGCACACACGATATCTCAACAGAACTGCTGGTGTCTCTTAAGAGTATAGGCATTAAGAATTTTAAAGGAAAAATCGTAATATTTGCTCAGGAGCAACTTGACGATTTTTAATCAACCGATACAAGGGCTATTAACGATAGCTCCTCTAATTTTGCTATATAACAGTCTACATTTACTATAAAAGTGCTAATTCCTATCAATTTTTTCATATGAAATACAGAAATGTTAACATTGAAGTAACTAACATAATAATTATTTAGAGTAAAATGTGTTAGAAATGCCTACAAAAAGTATAAAATCAAACTTGTAAGGAAAAACACTTTGGATAACTTGACTTAACTTAGGAAATAATATGACTCCCATTTTTTCAAGCGGCAGCCCACGGCATCTCGACGGCAGTCTGCTGACTAAGGAATATCTTTTTAGGGCGACGCTGATCTGAGCACCTGAAAAGAGGTCTTCAAAGATAAGAATCAAGGAGCAGCAGCTCGAGGATTGATTTGGGCCAAAAGCACCGGTTGTATGGCTTTCCAACCTGTTCGCAAATCTCTCGAACTCACTTCCGGCTAATCAAGATACTTGCTCCGCAATATTGTTGTGGAACTGATTCCTTCAAGCAGAGCATTACCATTGAGAAAACGGTAACACAAAGACAACGTGACAGAAAAAAACTTAGGCACAAACCTAAGATCGGATAGCTCATAAAAATTCAACATAAATGGTAATCAAGAACCTTAGGGTCATTTTTTGACTCATCATTGATGCAATTCGTGTATAAAAAAATATTTTTGGCCCTCTTCTTAATGTCTCTACCCCGTTTTATACAATTTTTCAATAAGTTTTTTTTATATAACACGACTTCTTCCCCTCAACCCTATAATCAGAACTAATTAAACTCGTTAGTGATCTATATAGCGTGACTGACGTGAGCGTTTTGAATATCCAAAAAGTCAATTATTTATGGTAAAATTTCGTGACTTCCGGGAATATTAACCTCGACGAAGGAATTTCAAAGTTTATTTCTTCCTTTCATAATATTTTATGCATGCATGGAAGAAAAATCAAAAATGGTGAACGCTTCGGAAAATCCTTCTTCGTCCGGTTACACAGAATTTAGTTAACGTTAACCGAAGTATGACGTAGATTTTACTTCAACTTAATGATAACTGAGAGCTTGGGTTTTTGTACGAAGTTTCAGAATCTCGGCTAGTTGAAGTGAGGGTCATCGATGAAAGCCCGTTTTTCATTCCGAGAAAATATTTTAACAAAAAACAAAGAGCTTTGAAGTGTTTCATATCCCGCTACAACGTTGGCGTAGGCGAAAGCCACAGGTGGCCAGTCATGGGATGGGTTAGTCTGTGACATTTTTCAATAATTTGGTAAGGGGAGAAAAATTTAGACTACCAGAGAGTATTTTCTCCATCAAGTATTTAAGCCCGAAAGACCTTCTTTGAAGTACCGCGTAAGTTAGTCATTCATTGCCAACTTGCTTACAGAGAGCGAACTAGACTCTACGCACTGACGATTTCCTTCGCTTGCAATCTCGTCCTCAGCCCATTGAAAGGAGCTCTGTTTAACATTGCACTAGAATTTACTGTTGAAATTATACCCATCCGTAAGAAGTTGGTGGTATGAAAAAATACCTATGTACACATTATCACGTAAAGTTTGAATTTGAAATTTGAATTCAACCTATTGATTTGAAACCTAGAGTAAGAAATCACTCTCGGAAATGGAATTGATTATAAAAGGAGACTATATAAAATTTGACCACATTTTTAGAATGGATTACGTAGTATTGCTTATCTACAGTGTAAATAATGACCCTGAAGCTTCTACTGCAGCTGTAAAAACGGAGATCGATACATCCCGCTTAAAATGCGCCATTTATTACATTAAAATCATTTTCAACTGACCTACATGACCTAAGAATATAAAATTAAAGAAATTATTTGAGGGTTTTTGGTATTAGATATATTTCAACCATTTTTTCGTTTAAACTTAGTGTTTTTCGGCCTACAAAACAAAATAAAATTGTGGAAGTCAAAAATTTTAATCATGTATATTATGACGTCCTTCCACCACGTGAAAGCTTCAAGTTTCCAATTAATTTCTTTCGGCCTACCATGGGACATACATTTTCTAACCTAAATGAATATAATTAACACTGCCTGTAAGAGAAAGCAACTATAAAAGCATCATCGGTGGCACCTGACTGATTTCCTCTCTTTTTGTCAATTCGTTCCGAGTTCCCATCGATTTCCAGTTAATGACATAATAATAGGAGGAGATATTTGCTTGAAAAAATGGTTGGCGGAAACTAATTTCAGGAGGTTCTAGCGAACCAATCATCAATAATTCGTTTTATTCGTATCTTTGGTACTTTAAGAAAAATGTGGCATTTTTGGGAGGCGGACTGGAGGGAGGCAGAAACGAGAAAGACGGTCCGAAATGGCGCTGAGAGATAACAACTATAAATGTGTATATAAAGGGGGGAAAACCGTTGAGTATATAACCCCATGTATTTTTGTGGATAAATTGACGCTCTTCAAACCCCTCGGGAGTAGGCCTTTTGGTCCTTTAAAAAAAATTCAAATCTGTTATTAAGGAGAATATGTTACCTATCGACGCTTTTTTCTCGCAAATCAAACTTGAAATTAAATGTTATTTAATTACAGATTAGTTAAAACACGGGGTAAATAGTATTTTTCCATTCAACGTAAGTGTCAGTTTCAAGAACAATTGGATTAGCCACGTAAACGTCAGGGATATCGGAATAAAATTAAATATAAGCATCTAATCTCCCCATTATTTGAGCTATTGAATAATGGCTGCGATCATTGGGGACAAAATTGGAGTAATTCAATTGAAAAGTTGCAGAATTTTATTATAAAAAGTATATGACTATAACAAAGTGTTGTTTAAAAAAATTATTGGTGGAATGATCAGCATATTTCGCGCTTTAACTCTGGCCTTCAAAAGGCAATGCCTGTCATTAGTAGTAGTTATAAAAACAAATTACACAAAATTCAATATATGTTCAGACTCATAACGCCGCTATAGAACCTCCTTTTCACGCATATTTAATGTGAGAGAATAACAGTATCTCACCAAGATCTCCACTTATTTATGCACCAAGGTGGAGTTAAAACAA